>JASDDO010000008.1:225327710-225927710 GCA_030015575.1 Agapanthus africanus
ATCAGGATCCAACTATCTCATAGAAGGTATGCAATCTCATTGCAAATTTCAACACTTGAAATTCCCGATAATTTTGCTCCTAGCGTCCTATGACCTTGACGGAGGCCAAACTACCCATAGTCCGCTAGTCAAGTTAAACCCGTCATTTCCTGATTGAATTAAACCCACCAGCACGACCCTTGACGGAGGCCAAACAACGCCGTACGAATACCCTAATCCAATCGCATCGTGTGCTAGCAGATAAGCATTAGTTAGCTACCGTACACTACGCCTTGACAGAGGCCAAACTACCGCAGCACGAATACTAACTAGTACTTATCTGAAATGACGGAGGGCTACGACAGGTTTTTCTGAATACCTATTGCGTAATGAACTTGATATCGTTGTAGAATCAAATGATTTTAAAATGGAGTGTTTTTTAGGCTTTTCTAGTTTCGCTAAAGGGGTCACTCCCGATGAAGGGATCGTCGGCCCTTTCCTCATCGAATAAGGTGCAGGATATATCATATATACCGCTGTGCAAAGCAAAAACTATAGAAGCAATCAAAAGACAAACCGAGGGTTGTAGCATCTTCCAGTTATTGCTAAAAGGGTCACTCCCGGTGAAGGGATCTCGGCCCTTTCCTTATCGAATAAGGTGCAGGATGTTCTACAAGGAACACCACGATGCAAAGCAAGAACTGTAGCTACCTGTTTTTGAAAATTCGATTCCACAACATCTTAGGTTTCTTTTCTTTCATTAATCATATTAATGAAGTCCCATCATTTAAGTCACCTAAACATCACAGATAAATATAACGTACGCTTATGCCATCCGCATTCGCCTCGAGTCCCGTCTGCACCGTTAGGTTAGGTAACTAACGGCAGAGCGAGGCAGGGCTAGCGCGGGTGTAAAACATAAGCAACGTCTATATAATATATCATATTTACTATATATAATATCTATCTGAACATATCACATGATCACATCACAGATAACGCAGCAAAAAATATCATATGAAATATTGGATATAGTAGGGCGTCCGTGTTTTCAATACGAGCCAATATAAAACACGGATTCCACGGTCGCGATGAATAGCCAAACCCACACCCCTAGACCCCTACGAGAGCGGCAAGCAACCCTACCAATTCTAGAGTTAGGAGACCTGGACTCGACTCCTCGAGTTGGTCTCCCACTGGACTCCAGAACCAGGTTACTTGTGCCCTCCTCCTTGGGTCTATCCTAGTGCGGAAAAGTAAATAATATACAATGGTGACATCTTCCGCAACCTGGAAGTGCCCCTATAAAAGTATATTACATACAAGTTTTTACATGAATGAAAATGAAAAACACTCATCTCACATAAAACCCCCCGGCTATTCAAACACGACGATCCAATATAACATATCCAGCAACACATAACATCACATGTCATCAACGTAAGTAAACATGCGTATCCTAATTGTCGTTGATATATAGCAACGAAACCGGCGATATCACATATTACACTTATGGTCATAGAAAAGAAAGTGTAAAACTACAACAGTTGGAATCCGCAACCTGCATAGACATCGCATGCCTAATCAAAGGAATTCCTTAAACATCGCATGCCTAACAATTATAAACCCCGCATTTTAGTCTCATTATCGAAAACACTTTTCAATATCAAGTCGGGCAATTCAACAAGATTCCCGACATCCAGAACGAATGCTCGTCGCAAATTTTAGTAGACGGCTGCACCCCTGATACCGTCGACGAAGTGCACCAAGGCGGAACACCGCTGCCGCGAGCACCCGAACGGATGCTTTCGGCGACGGAGTTCTCCTACAGTCACTTGGTCGGGGCTATGGGGTGTGGCTGTCTATTATGTTTACCGGCGAGTATCCGCGTACGCTACGCGATTGCGACGGACTTTTGATCACATCAAAATTCCGTGGCAACCGATCAAGTGAGACTAAACTGCTATGTCTATAACATTCAAATGTTGTTGATTCCAATTATTGTATCACATTCCAGATAAATAGAAAATGTTAAACTTTCCGATCGAACAATCAAACACCCAAGTTTTTCTCGAAAAGCTCAACACATGAAATAAATTTAAAAACATCCACTTCATGCCACAGTACCAACGGTCCAGCCGGAGAAGGGTCAAGCCAACGCCTCACATGTGGCACGCCATACTGCCCCAAACCCTAAGGTTCAAAGGGCAGTTCAAGACGGTCACATAATCGAGTTAAGGTTTGTTGTCTTCTAGAGGGTCCATCGCGTTACTTGCACTACTTAGACGTTCTTAAACTACGGGAAAAAATCCAACACATGGAAATTTTCCGGCAGGGGGAAAAATGGGTATTTATATCTGGTCGAACTTTTTAACAGTTTCTAAAATATCCGGAATAACATAAACGAAGTTAAATTATCCGATCGAATTAACGAGTCCCCAATAAAACCCTAGAAAACTCAACACTTGAGTGGAATTAAAATATTCCCAGAAACAAATGACAAGAAAGGACCTAAGAATAAATAAGTGAAGTTTGAGGGACTAATTCACAATTTTGGCCGCGGAACCGCCGCCAAACCCATGTTTTGGCCGCGGTTCCGCGGTCAAATTTTTGAGTTAGAGGTCCGTACTTCACAGTAATTCTTAGATTTTCCTGCTTATTTTTCTGAGCATTTTTAATTCAGAAAAATCCACATTTTGAAAAAATGTACAGAGAAGGGTTTTGATCGGGGTTTCGGGGTTCGTTCGGATCTCTAACTTCGTCTACACTTCGCCTAAAGCTCTAGCTAGGCTCTGATACTACTGTAGGGTTCCTAGGCACACTCAAGAGGTTCCACAAGGCATCTACCATGCCAAATTCAAATTTTTCTTGTGCCGAGAAACCCTAATATAGATCGTTAACTAGAGGATAGGCGAAACAAACAAGCAAGCAAACTACTTTGCTACTAAGTGAATGGAAATACAACCTTTGTAGATCTGGTCCACCACTTCATTAGCTCTGTGATGACGTCCCTCCGCTGCGATCATCGGGATCCCGGACTCTACCGTCGGTTTCATCGGAGAAATGAGCGGGCTTGGTCGTTGACTTCGGTGCCGAAGATGATCTAAGTTAAGGCGACTCAAAATCAAGCTCCATCTTCACTTGGTCATGAACCTTGTGAAGAAAACACCCTATACAACATGGCAAGTGGTAGAGGATGAAGAAATAGGAAGTGGGTTCACTTTGGATTTGGATTTCTCACTTGATTTCATCACTTGAAATTTTTAAGAATGGTTTCTTCACTTGAAGAAGAAGATGAAGAAGAAGAAAGAATATCAATTATCCTTGAAAATAATAAATCAAGTGAATACTTATCATAATCCAACCATGGGTGAAGTAACACATGTAGAGAATAAACTAGGGTTTAGGTTTAATGGTTAGGTTAAGGCAAAAGACAAAATGGCTAGACTTTTCAAAGCTTCATGAAGCTTCAAGTAAAAACCAAAGAAAGCCACCATTTTTCTTTCTTGCCAAAAATAAATGAATAAGATAAATAAAACAAATAAAACCTAACCATTAACCTAAACATGGTTAAAGTGATACACACACCCAAGTTTGCATGTATCATCAAACATGATACAAACTAGTGCACAAAAATATATCAAATATACAATGTGCACAATCTAGTGAGAAAAATAATCTTAAGTGAACCAATACTAGTTAATGTAAAGTAATATATCAAATATATAATTATATATTAAATCATTAAATCAACACTTGATTTAATGATCCGGTCATATTCATATAACCGACTAATATCAATAGTAACAACTTATCGAATCAGCACATGATCCGATAACCCGGCTATATCGTATATAACCGATCAATGTCACAAATCGCGAGAATCGAATACAGTATCACATACTGGTATTATTCTCGGTCCCGCACATATCTCATATGCGCTCCTATTTCGTTTCGCTTGAGCCAGGAAACCTCTGTATAGGACTCTAAAGACTCGTCAATACGTCGGCAGCAGCTGATGATCATATCAAACACCCACAAGCCGCAAGCGGTCTGCTAAACGTAACGGTCACCCGGGTATTGAGCGATCAGAAGATCAACGAGCAAGCCCGCTCACACTCCTGTGAATCCAACCAGTAACACTTACCGTACAGTCCGGCCTCGTCGTCTGATATGTCGCATATCTTGCCTAGGGGTGGTAAACATCAGACCCCAATAGCTCGATAAGTCGTGTCGATATGAGGTCTATAACAGTTCGAGAAACTACTGGTAACACTTACCAGTAAATCTCAGCAACCCTGGCCAGGGATTTCAAGTTATAGCCAATCGAACACAGCACAACATCAACTCCCTATACCGGGAGAGACGAATCCCCTCCTATCGCTCATTGCCTCCATGTGATTCGGGACTGTACCCAAAAACCACCGTTTTGCACGCCCTCTTGGACATGGTAAGGTGGAAATCAAAGCACAGTGGGAATCACATAAGACTCTATAATGATCTCGGGTCTACAGACTAACCTGTACCAGTGTCACCAGAGAACTGCCATCTGACGTAAGGTATAATACCATCTGGGAGTTCTCGACGAGTCCGTCCAGTGTACCCAGTCTCCACTGAGCACCCGCATATCATCTCTGATGTCAAACACCAATGAATATGGAATCATCCATCGCCCATCTGTATGGGTCGAGAAGGTATACGCTAGTATACTCTGGTATATCGATGCCCCGTCTCGATACACCCACGACTAGGGACCTTGAAGGATGTACTTATGGACTACCATGTCCCCACTAGTATGATCTGCATCATAGTCCAGGTAGTCAAGTACACATCCTAAGGGCTTTACCAACATGTAACTGAGAGACAATCAGTGTACACGTTAAGATAAAGAGCAACCAGATAGCGTACTATCATGTCGAGCAAGAAAGTCCTCCCTATATATGTCCCAGCATCCACTGCAATATACATCCTATGTACAGTAATGGCCTCTAGGGCATACATATAACTAACAGTGCCGCTGACGTGCTTGTGGTTAAACCCACTGCCAGCATATTGACGAGTCTTTAGAGTCCCACAGAAAGGGTTTTCACGGTTCAGGCGATATTGTGTGCATGGTGTATGTTGATACATACAGGTGTTCGATTAAATATGTGCACTTGCTGCACAGACTTTAATCGGACGGTTGATAATACTAGCGGCTTATTATTAAGCCATATTATTAAATCAGGTTTTGATTTAATAATTTACATATGTATTTATATATATGTATTCTAGTATTATTGTTCATTATTCGTTTTCTCTCTCGGCTATTCGTATTTTGGTATGAATACGCGTACATGTATTTCGATACATGTACCGGGAAGTATTCCATATTTTATACGGAATAGCTTCTAGAAGGTGCCAACTCATTATTGATTTTCTTTATTGAAAATATTTTAGGAAATGAGGTGGAGGGGTGACCTGGCATGAACATGGTCAAAGCATGGTTTTGTGCATGTTGTGAGGCATGTAGCAAAGCATGGTTTGCATTGTTTATTTGATTAATTGGAAATGATTTTTTTGATAGGAGAGAGAGAGGGGGGCCGGCCACTTATGGGTGGGGGTTGATTTTCATTTGGTTTTTTTTTACATGACACATTAGCTCTCTCTCTCACTCTCTCATGCTTCAAAAATAACTTAGCCAATTTCTTTAGTTCATGCCAAGTCTTCATCACCTCCATTCTTCTTCTATAGTTGCTCTCATGAGCAAATGAGTATGAGAGAAAATATAGTGACACACTACTACACCTCCACTCTCCATCGTTAGAAACTTTGGAGCGTCGGTTGCCTCGTTCGTCGAGCTGGAGCTTGCGCCGTTTCCCTCGGGTGGATCATCGGAGAAGAAGGAAGACCGGCAACCAAACCACATCAAAGAACCACTAGGAGCTTGGAATGAAGACCAAAGGATACGGATCAACTCGGTATAATGATTCTAACTGTTAGTTAGTTTGCTAGTTTAGGGTTTAAGGTCGATCTGGGATTCGGGTAGCGGTAGCGCCGGTTTCAGAAATTTTTGTTCCGTCTTTTGGCCGCGTTTCGATGGCCGGGGCGCTCCCGTGACCCAACATGGTGTTAGAGCCACCCTTTAAACCCCTTACTAGTTTGTTTAAACGTGCTTAAAAGATCGATCGACGGAATTTACCGAAATCACGATTTCATTTTTCATGTTTCTGCCGATTTTCAAATGTGGTCTAAAAATATTTTCCAGAGGCTTAAAAATCCGTGCAGGCTTTTTTAGGAGTACGCAAAAATTTGGGCTCATGATTATTCTAAAGCGCCGCGGAACCGCCGCACTTAGGCCCTATTGGCGACGGTTACGCAGCTATTTAGTTGCAACGGGCGTCCAAATTTTTTCTGTAGCTCTTTTATAGGGAATTGTGATTTTTGTGATATTCTGTTTTGGCCCAGTTTTCTGTGCAGTGCTGTTATTTCTATTGGGGACAATTTGGAATTTAGTTGATCGATATTTTAAGTGTGTGTTTGACAGTACTTACATTACTATCTGCGACCGTGAATGTCATTTGGTCGGTAAACCCGTCTAGCTGCTATATGTTCTTTTAGACGGGTTTGCGAACGTGACATTCACGTTGATGTTCTGTATTGTGCTGTGATGTTGGTTGGATCATCGTGGTGGATAGCCAGTGGTGCACTGTTAGTACAGTTTTAATTTCATTTGTACAATTGATATTGCGTGGCGAGCGTCCGACATGTGGACTGCCGTCACTGCCAGTTTGTATATTATTCTTTTGGGGCACGACCGGGCTGAGGTCGATGTCACCCTTGTATATTATTTTCTTTTCTTTATTAGGATTACCCCGCGGTGGAGTGCATGAATAGCCGGGTTCTAGAGGGCAACTGGTCCGCATCTCATGGCGTTGAGACGGAGGGGACCTTACTCTAGAATTGGCGGACTATTCGCCGCACTCGTAGGGGGTATAGGTTGACCCAGGAGGGGTGCCCAAGTTACCAGATTCTGTGAAGTGCTGGGTGGCCCATTCACTTTGTTGAAGGGGCTGCCTCACTTCTGGTTTTGGTGGGTAACTTGCCGTGCTCGTAGGGGTCTATGTTTCATTGCACAGGTTATCCACACGACAGGGAACGTCGGGTCTCACTTGCGGCTCAACTGAAACCCGGGGCTCCAGATTATCCATCATTCTGTGTTGTTTCTGTGATGCATCTGTGATCTTGCTTTATATCATGCCTGGGTCGATTATTATATATTTATATATACACTAGTAGATGTTGTATATGTTTTGCACCCGTGCTAGCGCAGTCCCCGCTCTGTCGTTAGTTAAGTAACCTAACGGGTGATGACGGGACCCAGTGGCGAATGCAGATGGCATATACGTACATTTTATTTTCGTTCTTTTCTGGTGTGATTAATTGATGGGACTGCATTGATTCTTATCAATGCAAGGATAAAACAAACCTATTTATGATGTTGTTGGAACCAAGTTTTTTTAAAAAAAAGTGACATTACAGACGTTCTCTTTTGCTTTGCATCGTGGTATTCGATTGGGAATATCCTGCACCTCATTCGACGAGGCAAGGGCCGAGATCCCTTCATCGGGAGTGACCCCTTGGGTAAAAGTTTGTGTCAACGTAATAACTTTACTATAGTCGATTATTTTTGCTTTGCATCGTGGTATTCAGTTTGGAATATCCTGCATCTCATTCTACGGGGAAAGAGCCGAGATCCCATCACCGAGAGTGACCTCTTTAGCAAACGTTTTCGCCACTATATATTTATAAAACCACTTGGATTCCTTCAACGATATCAAGTTCATTACGTTAAAAGTTTTTCGCCAAAAACCAGCCGTAGCCCTCCATCATTTCAGATTTGTATTGCTTAGTATTTGTGCTACGTATGTCGTGCTTAGCCGAGGCGTAGTGTTCGGTAGCTATGCAGTGCTTTTCTGTTGCATGGATATGCGATTGGTTAGGACAGTCGTGCGGTCATTTTGGCTCAGTCAAGGACTCGTGCGGGTGGGTCTAATGCAATCAAGATAGTGACAGGTTGAACTTGACTAGGATCCTTTGATATGTTGGCTCAGTCAAGGTCACTTGGGTCCTAGGGGTAAAAACACACATCGGGAGTTTCAAACATACAGGAAATATGCCAGGCTTGCGCATACCTTCTGGAGCGTGGTGCCTTGAGTGGCTTCCATCAAGTTATCATGCGATGATAGTTGGATACCGATTCCCACTGATGGGTAGGATTACTCCTCGGGTAATTCCGACTAATTCTCCTTTTAGGTTTGGAGGAGAATTTGAGGAAACAGTGGGAGCCATCCAGATTAGATAAAATTATTAACCATTCTGATCTAGATTAGAGTGCACACTGAGTGTTTCTTTTCTCTCTCTCTGGCTGCGACTATGACCCGACCCTTGACTAAAACTCATGAAAACAAGTTGACCGAACCTTCTTAAAACACTTTGACTTTTGGAATGTCACGGTGTCGCATACATCATTGCCACTTCTATATCACCTTTGCATTTCTCCAAAACACCCTGTATTACTACGAACATCCACTTCCATTGGATAAATCCATTGTATAATTACATACGAACTCGAAGGAACTTATTCGAGGATGGATTCTGGTTCTGGAGAGATTGAATAGGATTATTCGGTTGTCTTTTCTCTTTACCTTCTCTCATGATGTAAGGGCTCCTAGGATTAGGAGAGTGTACACCTATTGAGCTTATTGGATAGTCTTCCTCCAGACCATAGGCATGTGTCAAATGGTAGGGAAGGAAGAAAACCAACAAGCTTAACTGTGGTGTACAGAAGGTAACAAGTAAAGACATATAAAGGGATTAGAATAATGGCAAAGGAAATGCGATCACCATCATTCATGACGAAACCAGGTATACCCCTGCCACTCCTACATCCACTTTGCATTTCTCTAGGATACTCCGTATCACTACGGATATCCACTTCCATTGGATAAATCCATCGTATAGTTACATACGAACTCGAAGGAACTTTTTCGAGGATGGATTCTGGTTCAGGAGAAATAGAATAGGATTATTCAGATGTCTTTTCCCATTACCTTCTCTCAGGTTGCGAGGGCTCCTAGGATTATGAGAGTACACCTATTACGCTTATTGGATATTCATCTTCCAAACCTTAGGCTGGTGCCAAAGGGTGGAGAAAGAAGAAAACCAATTAGCCTAAAGAAAGTGTACAGAAGGTAATAAGTAAAGACATAATAAAGGGATTGGAGTGAGGGCAGATAAGTATATGGTTACTGTCATGAATCAGGATAGTGGAAGAGGCGTTACTAGGAATACCAGTTAATCCCTTTGAAACATTTTCATGTTTCACTGTGCGATGTTAATTGCAAACTGTTTTCCCAATTGGAATCTAACTCCAGAGTATGTATTTACCAGGTCAGTTTCTCACATCTATATGTTATTACGGATGGTGAGTGGGAGTAAGATATTGTGAATTAGGTGATTAGATCCTCATTATATCGGAATTCGTTGTAATTGGTGATATTTGAGGAAATCATCTGGATTTTGCTGAATGGTAAATTTTTGGTTTTGAATATCCGTTGTTATGCACCAATTTCAAACTGATATATCGTACATTTATTTTATAAAGTGAAATATAACTTTTTGATATTATGTCTGTGACATTTACCTATATCAGTTGGTGATTAGGTAAGGTGCATTCAACAGCGGTGTAATTCTTCTTAACCATAGTACAGTTTTTCAACCTACGACGCACAGGGTTTGAGTTATTTAACTCAGGAGACTTATACAAAGTATTGTATGTTGTCCAGTGTCCATTAGGACAATAGAGTTGGTACTCACACTGTATTCTGTTTACTCATAACTTCTATGATTTTAGACATGTATTTCGCTGAAATGCAAGGTTCAGATTTTGAGAAGTTATAGGTATAAGAATAAAGTAGAGAACCATTTGTTGAAAGTATCAGTATCTTCGAGGAAGTGAAAGATGTAGATACTTTTGTTTGGTATTCCTTTGATAGTGATGGTTTTGAGAACTTGCTTCTCTTTCAGATTACTCATATATGGATGCACTCCTACATGAGTAATGCTGATTGACCTCTTTCCATTTGGTTGATATGCACCAGAGACAGCTGCATGATTTTGAATCTGTTTCCAATTAAATTAGTGATTTTGTTTCTATATTAGTTTTATATAGAATCAATTTATATCTTAACGATGTTAAGTTATAGGGAGTTGTCCGGCTGATGCTTAAAACCAGAATCCGGATAAATTCAAGGCATGTTTCAGTAATGGCAGTTTGTGGGTTATCCCGGCCTTTGACGAGGGTTAACTTTCTACCATCAGGAAGATCAATATTTATATTGTTCTTGACTCGCCACAGTTTTAGTAAAATGGATTTTTTCAGAAAACAGAAGTGGGAGTATGGTAGAACTGGAAGTGATTCCAGAACCGCAAACAATCACTGAAGATTTAATAGAACCTAAGGATTCAATTGTTTTTGATGTTCCATTAGCCACTCCGCAAATTTTGGTGGGTAACCTCAAGCACCCGAGAGGTACTTCGGTCTTCTCAGAAACGGTGACAGGGAGGTTCTTGTTTACCCAGACTTGCCATTTCTATTGTTCTAGACTATAAGACCCGGCAGGAGGATGAATATACCGTCGTTCTAAACTAGCTTTGGAAGCGCATGTATATATGACTCTGCCAGAGGGTTGTTGTAGTCAGTAGGAGCAGCGGAAGCATAGCGGTCAAGTAGCTTATAGACTAAAGCAGGTATAGCGGAAAAGGATCATCTAATTTTGATGTGACAGTCATAGGCTTTGATCTCATCAGAATAGGAGATGGATCTGGCAAGAAGGTAGTACAGAGTGATGTCCGGATATTGGGATGACATGCACTTTATAGGAAGAGTTATTCCTATACTACGATCGATTATACTGTGGTTGTCACAAAGTTGTTTCTCCACATAGGATATGGATATAATATCAGGTTTTCTGGTTACTAGATCTATAGTTTTAGATCTAGATTTTGGAAGTATCCTAATCTGGGTATTTTGACATTATTCTAAAGGTATTTTAGAATGAACGACTCCTGGCATGGTGGTCTACCTGCAGGTGATGGAGTCACCCTCTCTAAAGGTGTCTTACAGACTAAAGGAGAGAGGGGTCTGCATGATTAATATATCACTTGCTTAGGCAATTGAGTTAATCATGAAATGTCAAGTACCACACCAGATACTGCGTTTGCACTAGATGCAATATGCAGATATATTAATCCAATCCTGGAGAAATATTGGGAAGCAGTTATTGAACATAAGTGAATGTTCTAGGGAAATGATTACGGCAGCCTCTTTCAGGAGACGGTTATCATTTTAGGCTTCCAAGGTGTCCTGGATGACAGAGTGACTGTCAGAGTTATAGTTTTTTTCTTTTTTGAAGGACAGTATGTTGGACAGGTGGTCCAAGCGAATACTGAGGAAAGGCTTGGCGCAGAATACTGATTAAATTCAGTGGACGATACAGTCTAAGAAGTTTGCTGGAATTGGAGTTCTTTTGTGAACAGTGTCCCATCAGATATCCAGATAAATTCTAAAACAGGTATTGCTCATTTTGGGAGATAGTTTTCTCCGCAAACTTGAGATATAGAGAGATACAGAAAGAAACATTGGAGCGGATCCATTCACTGAGGCTATTTCTCGAACGCAATCATTTTCGTAAATGGGCTTTGCGAAACAGATTAGTAAAGAAATTGGGTGTAGGGTATCACACGGGCTGTGAGTATGCGACATCGCAATAATTGGCCTTAAGTGCAGGTGGGAGATTGTTGGTTATAGTGCCCTCAAGGCAATTATCACAGTCGCGGATAGATGATTATGATGATTGAGGCATGACCTATACCGATAAAACAGTCTTACTCAAGATGATAGTATGCTATCTGGTTTGTCTTTATCATCATGTTGATAAAGCCCATAGGATTTTTGCTTGACTGCCAGCATTATTATGGCGATCATATATGTGGGAGCTGGGGTCTATAAGAACATCCTTAAATCTCCCTAGTCGTAGGAGTATCGAGACCGGGCATCGATACTCCTGTGTAGACTGGTGTATACTGATCGAGACCCCGATGAGGGGCGGTGGCCAGGTCTCACAAGCCATTGGTGTTAGTTTGTTCACCTAAGATAGTATGAAGGTGCTCATTGGGTTATGAGTACACTGGACGGACTCGCCGGGAACCTCCTAGTTGGTATTATACCTATTGTCAGATAGTAGTTTCCAGGTGACATGTGTACAAGTTAGTCTGTCGACCTGAGATCGTCATTTATCTCGTGTGAGTTCCCACTGGGCTTTGATTACTACCCTACCACGGCTCAAAGGAGTCGTGCAAACAGGTTTTAGTTGGGTACTGTCCCAAGCTACATGGAGGCAGTGATCAGATCGTCGGGGATTCGTCTCTCCCGGTATTGGGGGTTGATGTCGCATTGTGTACGGGTGGCCATCACCAGAAATCCACGGCCATGGTGAACGAGAATTATCGATCCAGGATCGATAATTTCTCAGGTGGTGATGGGTTACATGCTGACACTAAATATCGCGTTGTTAGGGGTCTGACTTTATCCACCTCCCTAGACTCGATATGTGATACTCTTAGACGAACAGACCGGACTGTACGGATATTGTCACTGACAGGCTCAGTAGGGGTTCAGGTTGAGTTTGCTTGTCGGCCTTCCTTTCGCTCAATACCTGGGTAGCCGTTACGTACAACTAGTGCCGCTGACGTGCTTGTGGTTAAACCCACTGCCAGCGTATTAACGAGTCTTTAGAGTCCCACACTGAGGGTTTTCACGGTTCAGGCGATATGGTGTGCATGGTGTATGTTGATACATACAGGTGTTCGATTAAATATGTGCACTTGCTGCGCAGACTTTAATCGGACGGTTGATAATACTAGCGGCTCAGGATTAAGCTGGATTATTAAATCAGGTTTTGATTTAATAATATACATATGTATTTATATATATGTATTCAAGTATTATTGTTCACTATTCGTTTTCTCTCTCGGCTATTCGTATTTTGGTACGAATACGCGTACATGTATTTCGATACATGTACCGGGAAGTATTCCGCATTTTATACGGAATAGATTCTAGAAGGTGCCACCTCATTATTGATTTTCTTTATTGAAAATCTTTTGGGAAATGAGGTGGAGGGGTGACATGGCATGAACATAGTCAAAGCATGGTTTTGTGAATGTTGTGAGGCATGTAGCAAAGCATGGTTTGCATTGTTTTTTTGATTAATTGGAAATGATTTTTTTGATGGGAGAGAGGGGGGGCGGCCACTTATGGGTGGGGGTTGATTTTCATTTGGTTTTTTTTTTACATAACACATTAGCTCTCTCTCTCTCACTCTCTCATGCTTCAAAAATAACTTAGCCAATATCTTTAGTTCATGCCAAGTCTTCATCACCTCCATTCTTCTTCTATGGTTGCTCTCATGAGCAAATCAGTATGAGAGAAAATATAGTGACACACTACTACACCTCGACTCTCCATCGTTAGCAACTTTGGAGTGTCGGTTGCCTCGTTCGTCGAGCTGGAGCTTGCGCCGTTTCCTTCGGGTGGATCATCGGAGATGAAGGAAGACCGACAACCAAACCACATCAAAGAACCGCTAGGAGCTTGGAATGAAGACCGAAAGACACGGATCAACTCGGTATAATGATTCTAACTCTTAGTTAGTTTGCTAGTTTAGGGTTTAAGGTCGATCCGGGATTCGGGTAGCGGTAGCGCCGGTTTCAGAAATTTTTGTTCCGCATTTTGGTCGCATTTCGATGGCCGGGGCGCTCCCGTGACCCAACAGAAAGAAACCCACGCCAAAACTTACCGAAATCAAGTAAGCAACATATATCATTTTAGTACAAAACTATAAGTTTTTACCAAAACTAGAATTTACAAACATCACAATATAGCAAGGTTAAACCATTCATACCTTTACTAAAATTTTAATCTCACTTAATTAGGATTTAGTAAAAGTCTAGTTTGTAATTAAGCTAATTATCCAGTTAGGAAAATATCAATTAACAAACTAGCAACTTGGTTTAGTTTTCATTTGTCTAAAATTATCAACTAATCATTTCACTAATCAAAACCCTAATTTGATTACAAAAAACCTTACTAGAATTTCTAAATATGAAATTAAAAGCTTTAAATTAACGTTTAATTAAGCTAGTTTGAAGTATTAAGCAACAATTAGAGTTTAGGGTTTGGATTTATACCTTCAAAGAAACACAACTTGCAACAAGAAAATCCAAAGATTAGCCTCCCAAAAATCCTCACTTGAATTAAGATCCAAGATAGTTTAGTGAAGAAGAATAATGGGTATTGATTTATTTTTGAGTTTGTGTGATAAATTTAGGATTTTTGATGAATTTGTGAAGCTTTGAAATAAAGAAATGGAGAAAAAGAGAAGAGAGGGCAGCAAGCATGAAGGTTTCAGCCAAGGCTAAAGAAGCTAGGGTTTGTGGAATTTTGTAGAAAAATCTAGAAGAAAAATAGCAATAATTGCATAATAAAACAAAAATCCTTTATGTCATCTTTATTCTTTTCTTTAAAAATTCAATTTAATTACCCAATTAACAAGATATTTTGGGAAGAGAAGTTTCTAGCATAAATTAGTGATTAACTTACCATAGATTTATTTTAGTAGTAATTAACCCAAGAAAAAATGTAATTACCACTAATTAAGTGCACAAATAAAGCATTAAAATAATATTTAATTAGGGAAAAATTTTATGTGAACCAAAACTTCCAATTGACCTCCAAAGCTCGTGTACTAGCGTCATTCTAGCTAAACTAGATGCCGTCAAGTCTATACAGAAATTTGATCACAATCGGGTTAAAACGGAAAACACCGACTAATTTACCCTAAAAACGGAAAATTCGCAAAACGATTTCTAAAACGTTACAGCTACTCTAAATCTCATGCTTAATCTCGTGCAACTACATATCTATACATCGTGATTCACATTCACTTTTCCTATCCTTTTATATCAATTCGAGATATCATTTCTATCATATAATGTCCAAGAGTTATGGCCCTATAACTTTCCTCTCATATCTCGATATATATATTCAATCATTTATATCACCTCTAACTATCTTTTTAACCATACCTATAGTTTTCTAATATAGGTTTCCCCGACTGTATTCTATATATATATATCGGTTTCCATTCATAATTTGCAGGGGTGCTATAAGCCATCCACCCGACTTCCCCCGTAGATATAAATCTACTCACCTATGGAACTCCTCGTCCAGGCGTAGTCGATGTGCTTCTTCGTCTTGGAATCCACGCGAGGGTACCTACAAATCAACACATATCGCAATGTTATGAAAACCAAGTCCGAAAACCGATACGGCACATGGTGCGCTCATAGGTTAGAACCTATAGCCTACGCATGCAAAAAAAACGAAATAACCCTCGTCGTTGACGTACAAACGTCCAACGACCAAATACAATATCAAGTCTCAAAACCAAGAATCCCAATACCGGAAAACATAGCCAAAACCCTAACTAGGGTCGCTATTCGTGAAAACCACCAAGCCTAAAACCCAATCGTACCAATCTCTCATTCACAACACAATATATATCGTGGAAGTAAATATATATCATCACAACGTCCATTAGAACCCACGTCCAATTTTACCGAAAACCTAGTAAGCATCTTTTAATCATTTTAGCACAAATCTAGAAGTTTAAACAATTCTAGTGGCCACAATCATCACATAATAGCTTAATTAAGCCACACAAACCCTTACTAAAAGTTTAATCTCACCCTTTTTAGATTTAGTAAAAGTTAGTTTGCAATAAAGCTTAATTGGACAATTAGGAAAATAACAATTTACAATCTCACAACTAGATTAGGTTTTCCATGTCTAAACATGTTAAACAACTCAATTAACCATAACTAATAATCAAAACCCTAACTTGATCTTCATAACCCTCTCTTGAATTTCTAAACTTGCTAATTAAAACCATATTTAAACATCTAATAAACTAAATTAAAGTATTTAAACAACAACTAAAACTTAGAGTTAGGATTTTATACCTCACAATTTGATTCTTAAACTTGCAAATTGACTCCTAAAATAGCCTCCAAAAATGCTAACTTTCGAAGCTAGATTAGGATAATGAATAATGGGTAAGGATTTTTTTTGTTGATTTTTGATGAATTTTGGAGCTTTTAGAAGTGGGAATGAAGTGGGGAAAAACTTTGGGGCTGCCAAGGGGAAGGCTCAGCCAAATGAAGGGGAGGGGAATTGTTGTGGGCGTGTGTGGAAAAATCTAGACTAAAATCACCATTAAAGCTTAATTAATACACCTCACATCAAGCCACCTCAAAAATCATTTTCTTTTCTAATTTCCTTTAACCCTTGAAAAATCTAGAACCCAAAAGATATTTTGAGAAGAAGAAAACAATATACAAACTAGTAATTAAGTTGGCATGGTTCACACTTGTATATTTAACCCATTCCAATTTGTAATTACCACTAATTCAGTATATAAGTAAAAGCTTGTAATAATATTTTACTTAGAGAAAAATATTCAAGTGAACTAATAATTATAAGTGACTAAATAAATACCACATACTAGCAATTTCCAAATTAAACTAGGTGCATTTACGAATATATTGAAAAATGATTATATTTCGGTTTTTACGGAAAACACAATTTATTTACCGATTAACGGAAAATTAGCCTAAACGATTTCTGAAACGTTACAGTTTGGCTATTCATCAAGACTGTGGAATCCGTGTTTTACATTATTGACTAAATTTAAAACACGGACATCCTAGTATATCCAATATTTCATATATTGCTTCTGCCGCTTGATTCTGTGATGTTGATCATATAACTGCGTGAGACGAATATATATTATATATATGATATATAATAAATATTGCTTATGTTTTGCACCCGCTCTAGTCCAGCCCCCGCTCTGCCGGTAGTTAAGTAACCTAACGGTGCATGACGGGGCCCCGTGGCGAATGCGGATGGCATAAGCGTACTGTTCATCTCAGAAAACTGCATTTTAATACATCTCATTTATTATCAATTTTGTTATATATCGGTATTATTAATCAGTGTCTGCTCAGTAATTACAGATTACATGTATTCATGATAAAACACTGGAAACACACTCATTATCACAGATATAGCGTTTGGGAGCCGACACTGCAATCAGAACAAAAAACCGACCGATATTCAAGAGCTCTTTTGCAATAAATGTGTGCACACAATTTTGGTCCAACACAATACAAGTGTGCACTAGCTCTTTTGGGACATAGACCATATGGGGGCTGCCTTTGTACAATTTATGCAAGTGGTCACATGTGGGAAGATGATATGAGTTAAATGCTAAAAGTTTTGATGTGATATGTAGCATCATGTTTCCCTCCAAAATCCCTGAGTAGTAAACATGAGTTTATATATAAATCAAGCAGCACCAGGATCATGTTGGAGAGCACTTGAGTTCACCATGCCAAAACGAGCCACTTTCACCACAACAAAACCGGCGGGCCCCCCAATAAATCCGGCGACACCGCCCCCCTTGCTCCTTTCCCCCCCATTTTTCTTCCGGCACTTTATAGGTATCACATCATCCTATATATATTGTTTGTTTATTCTATTTTGATGCCTATAAATACCAGAACAGATTATAAAGATAGGTGTGCATATATTCTATAGTTTTGTTTTAGTTTTTGGTTTAAGCTTGAGAGTTGAGTGGGCTTTAGCTTGGTTTCTTCTTCTTCTTCTTCTCTCCTGAAGCTTTCTTTTGAGAGCTTCATTATGGAGGTTGAACAAGCTACCAATATCTTGTACCTAAACTTCTTCAAGTGTTAATAATCTTGTTATTGTTTTTTTTACTTGTTTCTTTTCTTTACTTGCTTTTCTTTTCATCATGTGTAACTAATCTTTCTTTGGTTATGGTGATGGTGAGGTATTGAGATGAAAGGCCTTGCCTTCCTCCTCCTCCTGTTTATGTTTAATTTTCTTAACATGATTCTAACTTAAAGATTGTTTATGTATTGATACGATATGGTATTTTGAAACCATGGTTACTTTGTAACCTCTTCATATACCATACTCACTCCCTTTCCCCATTTCACAAATGTTTAAGTTAAAATCAATTTGGTGTTAAATTTGCTAAGTTTAGATACGGTATTTTTGTGACCGAGTGCTTGACAAACCCTCGGTTTTAATTTACCCGATACTATCATAAACCCTTAGAAAAATTAACACTAAAACTATTTTCTCTCACTCGCTACTTTATGTATTTGATGTTGTCGTATGCTTGCCAACCCTTGTGCTTAGTGTTGATACCACACGCTTGGATATACAAACGGTAAGTGAACAAAACGGACTCATTTCGTGCTTTGCGTCGAATATCGGAATTTGATGACTTGTGCTCCGCAACCGCCTTGACAAGTCATGCTTCACGCCGGGATCAACACAAGGACGGACAACTCATAAGTAAGGGAGCGTCGAAGGAATTGTCACGATTCGAACATCCGAGCCAAAGCCATGGCCATTTATTTCTTTGCTAGTTTTCTTTGTTTTCATATTCTATTTTTGTGACAACCAACTTATTCATTATTTTTTAAACCTTAAACAACAAAACCTAACACAAAATTCCCTACGAATCGACCCGTACTTGCCAGCTCGCTACATCGCGTCGTACACTTGTGGTTTATAAATTTTAAAACGAGACCGAGCTCGCTTGCGCATCCAATTCCAAAAACGATTCTATTTTCAAAACATACGCGTTTACGCGCGCGGGTAAAGTCCAAACAAGTTTTTGGCGCCGTTTCCGGGGAGTTGGTAGTCATTAGGAACTGTTATTTCTGGTTCGTACTAACTCACTAACTTTTTAACTCAATTCTTTCCAAACTAACAAAACACGATTTTTTATAACTTTTCTCTCTGTTGCTACAACCTGCTATCACCTTGCTATTGAACTAAAAAAATCAAGGTATACCATAAGAACACTAAGCTCTCCTGGAGAACTCACCCAAAATTTGTGCACAAAACTCTTCACTTAGACCGGCGACATCACTGAAAAATACGGCGGCGCCGGATTTTTGGTGATATTTTTGGTTTTTTCTTTTTGAGTGAGCTCCAGTACATTGTTGGTATTTTAGTGGTATTGTTTGATTTTTACAATTTTGTGTATTCAGGAATTGGGGCATATATATCGCTTTTTGACACTAAATATCGTATTTTCCAACATTTCAGATTTTTAAAGAATTACGACCAGCGATCGTGCGGAGCAAGCTTCAAATTCAAATTCCAAGACGTTGGTGAAGTATAGTGCCAAAGATCCGGGTAGTTTGACCCGCGCAACCGAACATTCAATTACCCGTAATCATATCAAAGGGGTTTCTAAACCCAAAATCACATCAGTACACTTTTTCTAATCTGACGCATTCCAATACTCTATCTTCTGCAGGATTCTTCGCACAAACTTACCACCAATTGCACAGAGAACTAACCCGTATTTGTTGCAGCGCTTAAGCCTAAACGGAAAAAGAATTGCTTTTTTGATTGAATTCTTAAATTCTTTTAGTGATTTGCATATTTGCATCTTAATACGGATATTAAGGGCACGACCAAACAAGATACGGTAAAGTATTTTTTCACCTTTTTTCGTAGCCCACAAATCTCAAAACTGCATTCTTGCATATCCACAGAAATTTAAAATCAACTAGAACTTTGACTTTAAGGACTTCGCGCTCATTAGGAGAAGTTAACTGTGTTTAGAACACCACTTAACGGTATATCGTTCACGGGGTGTCTAGGCAAGTGTTCGCGGCGAAACCACCAAAAGAGAAAGCGTTATCTAATTAAGGAACTTCGTGAAAGCGTTGGAAAACCTCCCCTTATCTCTGCACTTACCTGGCTTCATGATCCGTATATCTTGAGCCCGTTTCTCGACACAGTTTTACTTCGGCAATCAGGTTCTTGAGCAGGTCTAGTTGACTTGGCATAACATAAACAGCTAGGGGTGTGATATTCTTGGTTTTTTTGAATTCTTGTTGATATGGGTGATACACGATTCAATTCAATTTTTCACGATTCTTATTCCTTTATATATACTCAGTCCCAATTCTTTTGTTCAAATTGCCATGATTCTTCCCACATTCATGAAAACTGTCCTTTTCTTGGGGGTGACCAACCGTCCCGGAGTTTTGATAACGGTCACCTACCAACACTCTTCAACCCAGTCCCACTTCAACCCTAGATCAAATGATTGAAAATTTAGAGAAAGAGCTCGACAGGGTAATAGCTTTAGCATCACCACCGTCACAACCCTCCCTACCTAAAACAATTGAGCTATCATTAGGGAATGATAGTGAGATGGATGCTAGGTTGACCGCTTTAGAGAAGGGTATTGAAGTGATGATCGCGGTCGAGAATCAAACAGCTGGGATGCTAGCCCAGTTTATACAGCAGTCTGAGTAATTGTTTCATGCTCTAGCTCAATCTTTGGCTAGAATTGAAAAGCATGTAGTTTTGAGGATTCTAGAGAGTGAGCACAACCAATTAGAACCACATAGTGTCAATATCTTTCATCTAGGAAATCACCCGAGTAAGATAAACGATCAATTGAATTTTGATGATTTCATAGATGATGATGCAAATGGATTGACTAAGTGTTATCAGGACACACAAGAAAACCCTCTAAGTCAGTCCACCACTAACTTTCAGGTACCCACTGAACCTCCTGTCACTTGTGATTTTGAGGTTGATTTAACTGAAATAGTACTTGAAGAAGAAATTCATGAACTGACTGATTTTTGCGCTCCGATTTTAAAAGAGGGAGCTTATGAATTTGGCGGGTATGGTTGGAATAAATTATTAGAGGAAATTAATGATCAGGAACCCACAATTTTTGTATCACCAGTTGATATTGTTTCGGAAGAAACATTAGTGTGGGAACCTACTTTTTTAGATCACATGTACCTACCCATTTGTGAATGTGATGAGGGAGAAATTGTATTGGGAGAGTTAAGGGGCTGTAACGATGAGAATAGGATTATGCAGGATTATAGGGAGGTAGGCAGCCTTGATAAATATTCTTTCATAGAAAGTTTTAAGGAATTATTTACGGATGAACTCGATATCTTATGTGAGTTTGTGTCAGGATCAATTAGGGAACATCCCATGAACCTTTCCTTTTCCAATTTTTTGGCGGATGAACTCCAGTTTTTGAACGAACTTGACTTCGAAACTCAACACGTACTTCTTGAAAATTTAATTTATTCGGGCAAAAATTCTTTTCCCTCGTCAAAATTTCATTTTCATCTTCAACATCTTCCGATCCCTACACACACACACCCATGCCTTTCACTAAAAACTAACACATTCTTTTTCTTTTTCTTTTTTATATACGTATTCTTTTACCAGCCCTTGCATTATATCGATAAAAGTTTTGAGTGGCTGGTATTAATTTATGAACTAACACTGTCTTTTAACCTGCGAATATTGTAATTAATCTTAGTTTTTTTGTAACATTTCAGAAAATATAAAATATTATTTTTGGAATTTAATATTAAAATAATATATTTCGCGAAAACTACCCGATTTGCGAATCAGGGGTTTTCGTAATATGGTATAAATATATACCAATATTTACGAAATAATTGGAGATTAAAATAATTTATTCATTTAAAAATATATTTATCGGATTTGGCATTTTTATAATTAATTATATGCTGTTTAAATAAAAATTGATTAGTAAACTACTAATCACGATTAAGCCAAATCTGTGTTTCTACATTTTTCCATGGCTAGTGCACCATGTCATGTTGCATTTTGTTGAATGTTGTTTCATTTGTGTTGTTATATTGATATTTGGCTTTAAAGGAAAAAGAGAAAATAAAAGGAGACAATTATTGGAGAGAGAGAGTGAGACATGAGTTGTGAGAGGGTGAGAATAAGAAAGAGAGAGAGAGAGAGAGGGTAGCCATCATTTTCCTCCCCTATTTTTTCCCTTCATCTTCCTCATCCTCATGTTCCCTCCACCTCCACCTCCAAGTATCATCTCAAAATCTTCATCAAAACCCTATACTCGCTTCATTAAAAATGATCCCCAAATCATCCTCAATACTTTGGACCAATCAAAGTTGGATTTTGAAGACTTTGAGCAACTCAAGAAAATTCTTGAGTTGCCAAATGAGATAATCCCTTCACTTTTAGCTTAGTTTTTAGTTTCTTTGCATCATAGTTTAGTTTAGAGTTAAACAAGTGTGGATTGTGATCTTGGAATTTTCCCAAGTTCCTGTTGAGTGACAAGTAGTGGTGTAGTGAGTGTTTTAAGGCCTTAGAGATTGATTCCATAACCTGGAAATGAGAATAGAACCCAAAATACGAACTTAGAAACTTCCCCGTGTCGGTTTTGTGATGTTTTAATAGCTTACAGGGTATCTGGAGCAACCTGGACGGATTATGAGGAAATCTAGCAAGTCTACTAACCTAGTTTAACTACCAGAAGACCACCACCCAAGCACGAGATGCCAATTCCCTGTTCAGGCCGGCGAGCTCGGATCTGGAGCTGATGTCGCCAGATTTTTTGTGTAGTCTAGTGTTGAGTTTTTATCAGTAGGTCCTAATACCTATAACATATCCCCTATACTTGCTAGTTTAGTCCCAATTGACCTGAGCCAAAATCTGGGAGCATATTGGGGTATTTTTGGTTATGTTTTTCCCGATATTTGGATTCGTGGTTTTGGGATTTGATATTGTATTTGGTCGTTGGATGTTTTTACGTCAACGACGAGGGTTGTTTTGTTGTTTTTACATGTGTAAGCTATAGGTTCTAACCTATGAGCGCACCATATGCTGTATCGGTTTTCGGACATTGATTTTAATGGTATTGCGATATGTGTATTGATTGTAGGTACCTTCGCGTGGATTCCGAGACGACGAAACACATCGACTATGGCTGAACAAGGAGTTCCGCAGGTGAGTAGATTTATATCTATGAGGGAAGTCGGGTGGATGGCGTATAGCACCCCCGCAATTAATAAATGGAAACCGATATTTAGAATATAGTCGAAGAAACCTATACTAGGAACCCACGGATGTGATTAAAGGTTTAGTATGAAATGATATGATTGATAAGGATGTCTCGAAGTGATTTATAAGCATGTGAAACGTAAATGGGAATCACGATATATAAATATATGTAGTTGCACGAGAATAAGTATGAGATTTAGAGTAGCTGTAACACATTAGAATACGATTAGGGGTTAATTAGGCGATAATACGAGTTTTTATGAAAAATTAACCGATAAATATTTTAATATATTTTTTATTATTTTTAAATTAATATTTTAATATTATTTTTTGATACTTGCACATAACTTGTGCATGTTAACCATAATGTTTTTGTAACATGACATGTTAGTGTACAAGTTAATGGTTGGTTTAAAAATGGGAAAAAAAGGGTTTTCTTTTAAATTTGAATTTTTGTTGAGAGGGAATGATGGGCTAGGAGGCATAGGGGACAAAGCATGGCAAGCATTTATGGAGGGGAGAGAGAGGGGCATGGTTGACTCTCATTCTCTCAAGTGTTTCTCAAGCCCTCACAATTTTCTCACACTCACACACCCTCTCTCCTTTCTGCATAGCAGCAGCCCCCCTCTCCCTCATTATTCTTCTTCTTCTTCCTTTCATTCAATCCCCAATCTCCATTAAGATTCCCTCCTCACTTCACTAAACCTCTTGTTTAAGTACTTTCATGTTGGTTTTAGAGGCAAGTCTTTGCCTTTGAAGGCAAGGTTAGAAAATTGAGCCATCACTAAACCACTTTGAGGTATAAAGCTTACCCTAATCCTTTTCCTTGCTAAAATTTTAGTTATTTAGCTTAATTTTGGGTTTAAGTGGTGTATTAGTGCTAATTAGGTAATTTAAGTGGAGATTAGGTCAAGTAATGGTTTTTATGGCTTAAATAGCTTAACTAAGTGTTATTAGTGCTGTTTAATCCAAGTTTTTGCACCAGGTTACACTAAAACCCCATAATGTGTTAATTTAGTGTTTAATTAGTGTTTAGTTAAGATTTATAACCGTTTTGGGATCATCTTTCACTCCCGATGCTTCAGGAAAAAGTTGAGTTTACTGGAGCATGTTCATTAGACCTAGACCACACACACAAAGCACGAGACCCCTGTTCTTATTTCAGGCAGCAATGTTTTGTGTTCTGGCCGTAATTTTCGGCCAGATGAGTGATCTGTGTGTCGGGGATTGGTGGGTAGGTGTCTGCTATATATTTAAGATGTTTGGAATATGCAACATTTCTTATTTCATCTCGTATCAAAATCTGGAACCGATTACCTTGTTTTTAACACTTTTTGACTTGCACGACACGCATGTTCTGGGTTTGGGTCTAGTTTTTGCTGAGTATCGTAGCGTGACGGATTGGTTTCAGACGAGTTTACAAACGTTTTGGCGTATCGAGTATGTTGGAGATAGTGCCCTCAGAGTCAATTATTGGATCACAGGCACGTGATTGCAATTATTGATGGAGGACCTATGCCGGTAGGACATTCTTACTCAAGATGATAGTATGCTATCTGGTTTACCTTTATCATCGTGTACTGCTTCAGGTGACCTTACAGGTCACTATTACACGTTGAAAGAGCCCTTAGGATTCTTTCTTGACGACCAGCAGTATGATGGCGATCATATATGTGGGAGCTGGGGTCTATAAGCACATCCTTAAAAGGTCCCTAGTCGTTGGAGTTTCGAGACAGGGCATCGATACTCCAGAGTAGACTAGTGTATACAGTCTAGATCCCGACAAGGGATGGTGGCCGGTCTCACAAGCCACTGGTGTCAGTTGGTTCACCTAAGATGTATACAGGTGCTCATTGGGTTATGAGTACACCGGACAGGACTCGCCGGGAACATGCTAGTTGGTTTTATACAAGACGTCAGATAGCAGTTCCCTGGTGACATGTGTACAGGTTAGTTCATCGACCTGAGATCATCATTTGTCTCGTGTGAGTTCCCACTGTACTTTTATTACTACCCTACTACGCTCAAAGGAGACGTGCAAACAGGTTTTAGTTGGGTACAGTCCCGAGCCACATGGAGGCAGTGAGAGGATCTGCAGGGGTTCGTCTCTCCCGGTATTGGGGGTGAGGTCGCGCTGTATCTAGGAGAGCCCTTACACGAAGTCTTTGGCCAAGGCAGGAGATTTACTGGTAGGTATTCCAGCAGTATCTCAGGGTGTTCTGGGCTACACTCTGACACGACTTGTACAGCTTTTGGGGGTCTGACTTTTACCAACCCTCTAGGCCCGCCATGCGATGCTCATTGACGAACGGACCGGACTGTACGAATATTGTCACTGGCAGGATCAGTAGGGTGTCAAGATGAGTTCGCTCATCGACGTCCCTTTTGGTCAATACCTGGTAGCCCGTTACGTATGTCTAATACCTCTGACGTGCTAGTGGTTAAATCCACAACCAAAGTATTGACGAGTCTTTAGAGTCCCCCACAGACCGTATTCTCAAGGTTTGGACGAAACGCTGTAGAGGCCGTATGGAGATATGGCAGGGTTCGATCATGTACGTGCGGTATTGCACGGATCATGATCGGACGGATAATACTAGCGTGCTTTGGTTTAAGCCGGATCCTAGTATTGTACAGTGTAGATTTTGTCTTATTGCATTTGTATTCGGTCGGAATACAAATGCAGGTATGTATATACAGTCGCGGGGTTTTCCTGTAATTTATTACGGGATCAGTTTTTTGAAGTTGCCAGTTTGCATTCCGTTTCGGCCATTTTCCTTTGTTTCCTTTCTTTGGCTGAAATTTGGTGGAGGGGGTTATTTGCAATTATGCATTTGACAAAGGAGAAGACTTTTTGTGGCACAGGTTGCTTCATCATTGTGCACCATCCATTGACTTCATTGGATCATCATTGCTTGACTTTTGGGTTTTGATTAGGTGATAGAGTGGAGACTTGTGTAGTGATCATTTTTTTCTCATCATCACACTTTCTCTCTCTTGTATTATTTTTCCCCACTCACTCTCTCCCATTATCATACAATGGCCGGCCAAATGAAGAGGCTGTCCTAAATTGTTGTGGGGGAATTTTGATCTCTTTGGCTTTGTAAAAATCCCATAGTTCCATCTCCAAAAGTGCATCTCATTCCTCCACCAATACAAGGCAAGTTCTAGTAACCCCATCGAGACAAAAGCTTTCTACACTTCATCTACAGTATCCTTGGGCACGTCGACTCGCCAACTTCGTGCTCGAGTTGTCTCGTCCCAGAGGTGGGAGCCCGTAAAAGAACCCGGCGATGTGGTGCCCTTCCAACGAGGAGATGAAGACCGGAGATTCCGCGGGGAGATCGGGACAACGACGAGAAGACCGATGGACACGGATTGCTCGGTATATCTCTCTACCCCTTCTCTAGTTAGATAGGAGTAGGTTAATGGCCCGATCCGGGATTAAAGTGCGCGGTGGTCCCGGTTTACAAGTTTTGTAAAGGTATCGTTTCCGCATTTTGGCCTCGTTCAGACGGCCGGGGCGCCGCCGTGCACTTGCACTGGTATCAGAGCCACGCCATTAACCTAGTCTAGCTTGCTCTAACGTGTTTACAAGTTCGATCAAACGGATTTTCTGAAAACCCGCATTTTCTGGTTCAGTTCTCTGTCGAATTTTTTTTGGCTCGAAAAAATATTTGTAGTGTTGCAGAAATCTGAGCAGGTGATTTTAAGAATTCTGTAGAAATCTGGTATTGTGATGCTATAGGAAGACCGCGGAACCGCGGCCAAACCCATGTTCCGGCCGTGGTTCCGCCGCAGTCAAGGGTCAACGCAATGCCGTTTTTCTACAGTGATCTTTATATTTGAAATTTGGGTTTTTGGAATATTCTGTTTGGGCCTAGATTATTTTTGAGTACTGCAGTTGTTCTTGGGGCCCACTTGGGAAAATTTAGTCGATCGAAAATTTTAAACATGTTAGTTCATAGAATTTACATTATATCTGGGACCGTGAATGTCATTTGATCGGTAAATACTGTCTAACTGCTATAGCCCTTTTAGACGGATTTGCGAACGTGGCATTCACGTTGTTGTTCTGTGTTGTCCTGTGATGTTGCGGATTGGTCGTGGGGGATAGCCTGGATGCAATGTTAGTACAGTTTTGGTATTTTTATGTACATTTGATATTACGGGGCGAGCGTCCGACATGTGGACTGCCGTCACTGCCTGTTTGTATATTATTCTTTTGGGGCACGACCGGGCTGAGGTCGATGTACCCGTTGTATGTATATTTAACTTTCTGTACTAGGATTACCCCAAGGTGGGGTGCACGGATAGCCGGGTTCTAGAGGGCAACGGGCCCGCATCTCATGGCGTTGAGACGAAGGGGGCTTCACTCTAGAATTGGCGGGCTATTCGCCGCACTCGTAGGGGGTACAGGTTGACCCAAGGAGGGGTGCACAAGTTACCGGATTCCGTGAAGTGCTGGGTGGTCCATTCATGTTGTTGAAGGGGGCTGCCTCGCTTCAGGTTTTGGCGGGTAACTTGTCGCGCCCGTAGGGGTCTAGGATTTCATTGCACAGGCTATCCACACGACCAGGGGAACGTCGGGTTTCAGTAGCGGCTCTATGAAACCCGGAGATCCCAGATATCTGTATTTTTCTGTGATGCTTATTACATTTCTATGATGTTGCATTTTATCACGCATTGAGCGAATATTATATATTGATATATATTCTAGTAGATGTTGTATATGTTTTGCATCCGCGCTAGTCCAGTCCCCTCTCTGTCGTTAGTTAAGTAACCTAACGGGTAATGACGGGACCCAGTGGCGAATGCGGATGGCATATACGTACATAATTATTTTCGTTCTTTGTGGTGTGATCAATTGATAGGACTGCGTTGATTCAGATCAATGCAAGCTAAACAAATCTATTCTGATGTTGTTGGAACATTTTTCAAAAAACTGTTATTGCAAGGGCGTTCTCTTTTGTTTTGCACAGTGGTATTCAGTTGGAATATCATGCACCTCATTCGACGAGGCAAGGGCCAAGATCCCTTCACCGGGAGTGACCCCTTTGACAGAAGTTTGCGTCAGGGAAATAACTTCACTATAGTCGTTTACTTTTGCTTTGCATCATGGTATTCAGTTGGAATATCCTGTACCTCATTCTACGGGGAAAGAGCCGAGATCCCTTCACCAGGAGTGACCTCTTTAGCAAAGGTTCTCGCCACTATATTTTTATAAAAGCTATCCGGTTCCTTCAACGATATCAAGTTCATTACGTTAAAGGTTTTTCGCCAGAAACCATTCGTAGCCCTCCGTCATTTCAGTTAAATGTTCGGTAGTATTCAAGCTATGTATTTTGACCTACGCCAAGGCATAGTGATTGGTAGCTACCGGATATTTATCAGTTGCATAGATAGATGCGTTAGTTTGGGACAGTCGTACTACTATTTTGGCCTACGTCAAGGGTATGTACGGGTGGGTTCAAATTAACCTGGATAATGACGGGTAGAACTTGACATGTGACTTATAATTTGTTGGCATTAGTCAAGGTCATAAGAGCATGGGGCAAAAATCACAACTGGAGTTTCTAAAGAAACTGAAACTTGCCAGATATGCGCATACCTTCTGGAGTGTGATAACGTGAGCAGATTCCGTCACGTTATCATGCAATGATAGTTGGATCCCGATTCCCACTGATGAGTTGGTCTACTCCTCGGGTGATCCCGACTAATTTTTCTTTCAGGTTTGGAGGAGAATTTGACGTTACAGTGGGAGGTTTCCTGATTAGATAAAGCGACATCCATTCTGATCTAGGTTAGAGTGCACGCTGAGTGTTTCTTTTCTCTCTCTCTTTGGCAGCGACCATGACCCAACCTTCGACTATGACTCAGTGACCAAGATTAACCGAACCTTCTTAAACACCGGCTTTTGGATTGTCAGAGTTGCAAACCTCATTGCCACTCCTACTTTTACCCTTTTCTCCAGGACACCCCGTATTACTACGAACGTCCACTTCCATTGGACAAAACCATCGTATGGTTATATACGAACTTGAAGGAATTTATTCGAGGATGGTTTCCAGTTCTGGAGAAAACGAATAGGACTATTCGGTTGTCTTTTCCTTTTACCTTCTCTCAGGTTGCGAGTACTCCTTGGTTTATGAGATAGTACACCTATTACACAAATTGGATAGTCTTCTTCCAAACCTTAGGCTGGTGCCGAACGATGGGGAATGAAGAAAACCAATTAGCATAACGATGGTGTACAAAAGGTATTAAGTTAAGACAAATAAAAGGATTAGAAGGAGGGCAAAGTAAATTGCGAATGCTATTCACGATCAAACCAAGTATTTCATTACCACTCCCACTTCACCTTTGTATTTCTCCAGAACACTCCGTATCACTACGAAGATCCACAGCTATTTGGATACTCCATCGTATGGTTATATACGAACTCGAAATGAATTTGTTCCAGTTCAGGGATGGATTCTGGTTCAGGAGAAATAGGAATAAGGTTTATACGGTTGTCTTTTATCTTCACCTTCTCTTACATTGCGAGTGCTCCTAGGATTAGGACAAGACACCCATTATGCTTATTGGATAGTCTTCTTCCAAACCATAGGCTGGTGCCGAACGGTAGGGAAGCAAGAAAACCATTTGGCCTAAAAGGGTGTACAGAAGGTAATGACTAAACACATATGAAGGGAATT
The DNA here is from genome assembly GCA_030015575.1 of Agapanthus africanus. NCBI lineage: Eukaryota > Viridiplantae > Streptophyta > Magnoliopsida > Asparagales > Amaryllidaceae > Agapanthus > Agapanthus africanus. The sequence goes on from JASDDO010000008.1 coordinate 225,357,483, forward strand.
GGAGAGATGGCATAGAAATTTACGGTTACAGTTGTGAATCTGGATAATGAAAGAGCCATTACAAGGAATACCAGGATACCCCTACGAAACATTTACATGTTTCAGTTTCACTCTGTATTGTTAAAAGAAAACTGATTTCCCAATTAGCCCTTGCTCCAGGGTATGTATTTACCAGGTATGATTCTCACATCTGTATTGTTTTATAGATGATGAGTGGGAGTAAGTTATTGGGAATTAGGTGATCATCCTCATTATATCGGAATTCGTTGTAATTGGTGATATTTGAGGAAATCGCCTGGGCTGTTTGCCGGTCGGCAAATATTTGGTTTTGAATATCTGTTGCTATGCACCAATTTAAAATTGATATATCTGTACGTCTATTTTTATTGAGTGAGATATAACTTTTTGAAATTATGTCTATGACATTTACCTATATCAGTGGATGGTTAGGTAAGGAGTATTGAACAGCGGTGTAATTCTTCTTAACCATAAGTACAGTTTTCAACCTACGACACACAGGGAATGAGCTATTAGACTCAAAGGACTTATACAGAGTATTGTATGTTGTCCAGTATCCATTAGGACAGAGGGGTTGGACCTCGCATGTAACGTTTTAAAAATAATTAAATAAATAAATCGTTTAAGTGAATTTTAGGATTTTCGATAAAGTAAAACATATTTTTCATAAAACAAAACCGTAATTATTTTTCACTATAAATTTAAAAATACCTATTTTAATTATGTAATTACTAGTAAATAGTGTTTATTTAGCCACTTATAAATTTTTAGTTTAATTAAATATTTTCCTAAATTAATTATTTTAAATATTAACATAAGCTTTATTTATGTACTAAATTAGTGTAAATTTCAAATTTGAAGGGGTTAAATTTGTAAAAATTAACCATTGCATATTAGAATTTAGTGTTTATCATGAAAATTTTAGTTGCAAATTTTAACCATGTTTCTAGATTTTTCTTGAGTTGTTTAGAAAAGAAATAAAAGGAAAATTAATAAAAGGTTGAAAAGACATTAAAAGGTGATATTTTGGGGGAAACTTCTACATCATTCTTCACTCTTTTCTTTCTCTCCCTCACTTCCCTAATGTGGCCGGCCTCCTTCCCATGGCACCCCCTCCATTTCCCCACTTGGTTTTATTTACAAAAAACATCAAAAATTCATCAAAATATTCAATAAAAATCCACAAAATCCTATTTATTTCCTACCCTTTATTCCTTGCTCATTTTTACATGTATTTTGGAGATGGAAAACATGCATTTTGGAGGCTTATTTTCATGTTTGGATTTCTTGTGTGAAGGTATAAATCTTGTTCTTTTGAATTATTGTTATTTAATGTTTCATTCTAGTATAAATTGATTTAATGAATTAATTCTATTTCCAAATTTTAAAAATTCAAGTTAGGGTTGTAAAATCAAGTTATGATTTTTATTAATTAATTAGGGTTATTATAACTAGTTTAACATTTTTATAAGTGGAAATTCTTGTATGGATGATAGATTGTAAATTGCTTATCCAAAATTGTTAAATTAAACCATTTTTGCAAACTAGATTTCTATATATTGTATATTTTGGTGAAATAAAATTCCAATTAATATTTGTAACACTAGATTGTGGTCTTAAGAGAATATTAACTTGTTGGTGGAATGAAAAACTCAATTTAGTTACTAGTTTTATTGATAATTGATAAATTGTGATAAAAAAAATTTGCTATTTTTGCTAACTAGTTTTTTGAAATTCTTAAATAAATGAGGTTTAAAATCTAAATTATAGTTTCATTATATTATTATCATCTTGAATTGTAGTTTAGTAAGTTAATTCATATAAAATCATATTTTGTTGTGATATTATGAAATTTTGCTTGCAAAGTGTCGAAATGGATAAAATTGCAAACTAGAAATCTATTTTTATACAAATTAGTGTGAGAAAAATATGCTAATGGTTTCTATAATATAGTTAGGTTATTTAATAAATAATATGACCATTAGTTTCATTTAAACCTCAAGTTTTGAAGTAAAACGGTAAATTGGCATTTTTGGGTTTTACGAAATCTGAAGATTTGATTGATTTTTAGGGTTTCGATGGATCAAATCATGTTTTATATTATAAGTAATGAGTTTTTAAACTGCAAGTTGTTTGTTGATGTTTATCTCGATCAATCGGCATTTGTACGCCGATATCGAGCGATATTTGGTTCTTTTGCGTGAACGGGACATAGGTTTTAACCTATGCGCGTTCCGTGCGTCGTTTTGACTTTTGTCCGTGATTCAGTTTACGATACTATATATGTTTGCGTATAGGTACCCCTCACATAGACTGCGGGTGATAAAGAGGAGAATGGCGACATCATTTTCGGCAGAAAAGGACCAGGTGAGTAGATGTATATCTACGGGGGGAAGTCGGGTGGATGGCGTTTAGCACCTCCGCAAACGTAGAATAGGGATAGTACTTATTGCCATTAGGAAGCTAGACGTGACCTTAGAATTTCGGTGAGTAGGACCCTAGTAGTGACCCTAGGTTGGACTTGACTGATTTAGAAAGACCATAGCAGAGGATGAATATCTTGGAAGAGATTCGAAGGTTTTAGGTAGATACACACACACGCACACACTGAGACTAGACGTGGTGTATACGTGTATGTGTATATATATAGGAATAGGGTAGGTATATATATATATACACAATACATATATGTGATACAAGGATGTGATATGATACACGGGAACGAAAACAATATAACTGGGCTTGATGCCGTGATTCTTGGCTATACAGTCGTGTTATGATATTAGCGGATCATTAGGAAATGAGATAATGGATTTGTATACATGAACAATATTAAAGGATGGTGATGATATTGAAGTATATAGGACTCTAAATAGAACCCGGACCGTAACCTATGCCTGAAAGTCTGATATGAGATATGTGTAACTTGATTACGATATGATAAATACATATATGTGACTTGATCAAGATATGATATATGTGACATGACATTTCTGAGGATAATTAACGAAGTATATTTATGCTGACAATGATATATGATTGATGTATGCGATTACAGTATAGCACCTTGATCTTAACATGTGTTGATGATGATGTTATACGAATGATGAGACACGTAGGTGATACTTGACCCGTACCCCGATATTGGGATGCCGTATGATGGATTTTACCGTACGAGGCATAGATGTGATGATTGATCCGCACTCTTGTTTCGAGTAAATCGTACTACGTACGTGACGCTATTGAGGCTAGATCGCCGACTATTAGAGATATGGACTCAGACTTTAGGTGTACTCTTATTTCTTATCTACTAGTTCTTAGGTTTAGTTCTTTAGGAGGTTAGATGGACACTAGTTAGGCTCGAGACATATAGTTGTAGTTATACTTGTATATCAAATGAGTGGTTATTGCACATCTGTCTTTACATTCATACTGTAATCATAATGTGCATGTTCATACATATGTTTCTATAATCAGCATAAAACTTTTCCTGTTAGGACACCAGCACCATTACCGATGATGCGCATATTCCACGCACACTTATTTGCTGGCTCACACACATCATTATCGGTAATTGCTATGTCACGTACACTTTAGATCATATTATCTTCTATTGATAGAATCAGCAAACAGCTAGATCGATATAATATTGTGATTACTCTCTGATGTTAGTCTAGACATGGCATTTATTACTTAGACATTCATGCATTCATATTTTCATGTTATCATGCAGTATTATGGGGCATATGCCGACACTTATCATATACTTACTCATGATTTTTGGGATTTTGGATTTATATGAGATTTCTGGATTTCTGGGGAAAATCGCAAGAATACATAAAAACTTCTCTCTCTCTCCCCCTCTCTTTTTAAAACATAAGATGCGGTTTTCTCGTGATGTATGTGTCGTCCACCATGAGATTTCATGTTTTCTGTTGGATTTCGAGACCCGATTCGAGGAGTGGATGAACCGTCTCGGGTACATGGTGGGCCCGGTATGGTACCCCGGGGCAAGAAGATCGAGTTGTAGACGATGAGCCTGGCAGGGGAAGGCTACCTACCGGTGATGTCTGGCGCGGCGGATATCCGGAGGATACCGACCATTGTCGTGAGATTTGATGATATGGGGCGATCCGGACTGACGGAGCCCGAGGTATTGAGACTAAGAGATATTGAGACTTGAGATTTACATGTTTTGTGTCGATGCTTGACACGGATTTCCATGGATTTCATCGTTGATATTTTAGATTTCTATACACATTTTACCAGGATAAAAGCTAAAGATTTCTTATACAGATATATCTAGATTTCAGGATTGGTTATTTTACATTCATGGTGCACGCATACTCATTCACATGACATAGTACTATATGAGGTACGGACACGAGCACGGAGCTTTGCACTTACACGTAGCTTTTTATCCTGTCTTACTAGATGATTAGTATTATATTAGTATATTATTATGACCTAGGACAGCGTCGTGTATTCGGTTTCTTTTCGCAGATATCTTCTACTCATGAGTTGGCAACTCACCCCCGTTGTGCCTGTAGGGTTCCTAGGCACACTAATGAAGTCTCACAAGTGATCAAACATGCTCTATTCAAATTTTACAAGTGCCTACAAACCCTAATACGGATCGTTAACTAGATATATAGGCTATGCGATGCAAGTTAACGACTTTAACTAAAAGAACAGAAATACAACATTTGTAGATCCGGTCCTCCACCTCCATAGCTCCGCAATGAAGTCTCCTCGCTGTCCAAATGGAATCCCGGGCTCTAGCGTCGGCTTCATCGGAGAAATGGGCGGGCTAGGTCATCGACTACGATGCCGAAGATGATCTACGTCGAGGCATCACTAGATCAAGCTCCAACTTCACCAAGCCATGAAAACTTGTGAAGGAAACACCCTATACTACTTGGCAAGAGGTAGAGGATGAAGAAATAGGAGGTGGGTTCACTTTAGAATTGGATTTCTCACTCTTTACATCAAGTTGCCATTGATGAAGCAAGGTTTTCTTCAAATGAAGAAGAAGAAGAAGATGAAAGATAATCATATAATAAGTGAAAAGAAAATAATACTTATCATATAATTAACCATGGTCAAGTGTAGAGAATTAACTAAGGTTATGTGAATGGTTAGGGTTAAAAGAAGAAGACAAAATGGTCACTTGGTCAAAGCTTCATGAAGCTTCAACAAGCTTCATGAAAGAAAACAAAGAAAGAAACCATTTTGCTTTTCTTTTATCCATTTTTCAAAAAGGAATAGATAAATAAATAAATGAATAAGTAAAAACAAAACCCTAACCATTACACAACCATGGTTTAATCTTTACACTTAGCCAATGTTGCATGCATTATCAAACATGATACAAACTAGTGCACAAAATTATATCGTATATACAATGTGCACATCCGAGTGAGAAAATCCATCATAAGTGAACCAATACTAGTTAATGCAAAGTAATATATCAAATACATAATTATGCATTAAATTGTTAAATTAATACTTGATTTAACGATCCGGTCATATCGCATATAACCGACTAATATCCTTTGTATCGGCTTATCGAATCAATCCTTGATTCGATAACTAGGTTATATCGCATATAACCAGTCGATACATTCATCGCGAGAAAGGAATACGATATCACATACACGCATTATTCTCGGTCCTGCACATATCTCATATGCGCTCCTATTTCGTTTCGCTTGAGCCAGGAAACCTCTGTGTGGGACTCTAAAGACTCGTCAATACTCCGGCAGCAGATGATGATCATATCAAACACCCACAAGCCGCAAGCGGTCTGCTAAACGTAACGGCCACCCGGGTATTGAGCGATCAGAAGATCGACGAGCAAGCCCGCTCACACTCCTGTGAATCCAACCAGTAACACTTACCGTACAGTCCGGTCTGTTCGTCTGATATGTCGCATATCTCGCCTAGGGGTGGTAAACGTCAGACCCCAATAACTCGATAAGTCATGCCGACGTATGGTCCATAACATTCGTGAAACTACTGATAACTCTTACCAGTATATCACTGTAACCCTGGCCAGGGATTTCCTGTTATGGCCAGTCGAGCATAGCACAACATCAACCCCCAATACCGGGAGAGACGAATCCCCTCCTATCGCTCATTGCCTCCATGTGAATCGGGACTGTACCCAAAAACCACCTGTTTGCACAACTCAGTAGAGCCGTGGTAGGGTGGAAATCAAAGCACAGTGGGAGACATACAAGACTCTATGACGATCTCGGGTCAACAGACTAAGCTGTACCAGTGTCACCAGAGAACTGCCATCTGACGTGAGGTATAATACCATCTGGGAGTTCTCGGCGAGTCCGTTCAGTGTACCCAGTCTCCACTGAGCACCCGCATACCATCTCCGATGTCAAACACCAATGGATATGGGATCATCCATCGCCCATCACATGGGTCGAGAAGATATACGCTAGTCTACTCTGGAATATCGATGCCCCGTCTCGATATTCCCATGACTAGGAACAAAGAAGGATGTACTCATTGACTACCCAGGCCCTACTAGTATGATCTTCATCACAATCCTGAAAGTCGAGTACACATCCTAAGGGCTTCATCAACATGTAATCAGAGAGACAGAAAGTATACATGTTAAGATAAAGAGCAACCAGATAGCGTACTATCATGTCGAGCAAGAAAGTCCTACCTATATATGTCCCAGCATCCACTACAATATACATCCAATGTACAGTAATGGCCTCTAGGGCATACATATAACTAACAATCTCCCTCTTGCACAAGGGCCATCTGTAGCAGTGGTTGCAGTATCACATACTCAACCATCCCATAAAAGTCTCTCTTTGGGAAAAGGCCTTCGTGAGTGGATCCGCTGTGTTGTCCTCTGAGTCTACTCTCCTAACCTCGATCACTCCGGAGATCAACTATCTCCATGATCAGGTGATGCTTCCTCAGAATATGTCTGAGTCACTGATGGGACCAGGGTTCCAGGGCCAAAGCCACACTTCCATTGTCATACAATGGCAGGAACCTAGTTCATCTTATGAACCAATATACACCCAAACTGCCTCTTTGGTAGTATCTTTAATAGCGATGTTACCAGCCTTTATCGTCTAGTTTGCCACGGTATCTAGCTTGGAACTCTTCCAACATACCGTCCCTTTACTAAGGGTAAAGACAATGCCCGCGACTGACATTCAGTCGTCCTTATCACCCCGGAACCTTTCCAGTGATTCTCCCCAGGATCAATTGATCCTATCTCACTATAACTAGTGAGAATCCTAACATCCATTTAGATCTATCTGATAGATCCAAAACCTAGGATTTAGGAGGTATCACTTTGATCCTTTATGGAGAATCATGTGATAAGAGGAGATCGACCGATCGTAGCATAGGAAATTCCTTTCCTATCAAGAGTATGTCATCCACGTACTCTACGAGGATCATAACCATACTCCATACTACCCTTTTGTACATACAAGGTTCATCTACCATTTTGATGAAGTCAAACTCGTTGACTACCACATCAAAACAGATGTTCCAACTCCGCGATGCCTGCTTTATCCTGTAAAGCAACTTGCACATGTTTCCGCTGCTCCCACTGTTTACGAAGCCCTCTGGCTGTGTACTTATAGACTTTCTATTCTAAATCAGTATTTAGAAAAGCAGTCATGACACCCAACCACCAGATATCGCAGTCATGGTATGTAGCAATGGTAAGTAGGATCTGGATGGACTTAAGTATAGTCCCTGGAAAAGGTTTCATCATTTTCCACTCTTGGTCGATGACGAAAACCTTTAACAAGTCTAGCTTTGAAAGTCTCAACTTTTCCATCTACACCAAGTAATCTTCTCAAGATATACTTGCTCCTGATGGGGATTTAACCCTTCAGATATAGCAACCAAAGTCCATACTTTGTTGGTGTATATGGATTCCATCTCAGATCGCTAAGCATCCAGCCATTCTTACAGAGTCCCTACTCTTGATGGCCTACTCGAAACTAGTTGGGTCATCATCTCATGATGCATTCCTCTCTCCCACTGTCATCGAGAAACCGAGGTATCTCTCAGGCGGATGAGGAACCCTACTAGATCGGCGGAGTGGCTGAGGTTCGTCGGGAACTATAGAATCCTTTGGTTCTGTCAAATCATCAACTGCAGTTTTGTATAGCTGGAACCTTTCCAGTTCTACAGAACTGACCTTGCCTCGATTTTGTCCGGATTTTGCTTTTAGACATAGGCCGGACAACCCCAAATCTTAACTCGCTTAAGAGATGGGTTCTTCCCATACCATATCTCATATGGAGTGGTAGGCAGTGATTTGATTCGAACCCAATTCAATAGGTATGCAGCTTCTCAAGTGCACAACCCCAAAAGTAAATAGGTAACTCAGTAATACTCATCATAGAGCACACCATATCTAATATTGTGCGATTGCTCCGCCTTGATACACCGTTGTGCTGTGGTGTATTCAGAGGAGTAACACTGAAAGAGAATCTCATTCTCCTTTAGAATGGTCCAGGAATGCCATGCACAAGTATTCTCCTCCTGATCTTATCATAGGACATAATACTTATACCCGGTTATTGGTTCTCTACTTCTAACTTATATTCTGTGAATACCTCAAAAGCTTCGGACTTATGTTTCAACAGAAACATATGACTGAATCTTGAGAGATTATCAGAGAATATAATGAAGTATAAAGAACCAGTCCTGGCATGTGTAGACAGGAGACCTTACATACATCATCATGTATCAGTCCCAAGAGTTCATTAACTCTTTCTCTGTTTTCAGTAAACGGAGCTATGGTCATCTAATCTTTGTGACATGACTGGCAAGTTTCACAAGATGTAAATTCAAACTGATTTAAATATGCATCTAAAATGTAACTTCAGCCAGTCGGGTCGCATTGATATGACCTAGTCTACAATGCCTCAAGAAGGATTCGTTCATTTCTGAACTCTTCCTCTTGTGTGTGTTCTGTATACAAGGAACTGTAGTTTGATTTAGAATGTCAATGCTTTTAGATAACGTGCCTGAACCGATAAACTTTTGATATAGGAAATGTTCAAAACATTATCCATCAATACAAAATTCTATCATTTCTTTTAACAAATAAAGAGATTGATATGATTTTGTATATCAGGTTCGGTATCTAATAGCATTTGTTCAGAATCAATGAATTGGTAATACAGGGTGACAGTGACCAACAGACTTGGCTGCAACACTTGCCCCGTTTTCTGTCTCATGAAACTTATCACTCGTTCTCAGTTTTCTACCTTTCGGTAGCCCTATGTAACAGATTACATATCTGGGATCCTGATCCGGTATCAAATACTCAGTATGCAGAGAATACTGAGAAACAGTTCTTTATAATGAACACACCCGAAGGAGATGCTTCATATGCACTTTCTTCGTTTGGGCGGCATAGGAATTCTGGTATTCCCCTATTTCCTGCTCTGTCTTATAACAATTATAAGTTGGAGCGGGACCAACGTTCTCCAGCTCAGTATAACAAGCGGGTTCGGTCAATACATCCATATTATTATCTTGATTAAGGCGTGATATGGTCGCTACCTGGAGAGAGAGAGAAGAAAACACTCAGCGTGCGCTCTTGCAAGATCAGATTAGTTATTTATTTTATCTAATCAGGATGGCTCCCACTGTTTTTATCAAATCTTCCTTCAAACCCTAAAAAGAAAGACTAGCCGGGATTAATTACACTCTATAAGTTCGCCAATCTTTCAGCCAGGCCAGTGTCGGTACTTTGAGGGATGTTCCCCGTGCTTTCGCACGGACCTAATTACTGTAAACCTCGTTTTTCCAGAGGCATAACCCCGTTGACACCTTTCTAGACACCTACTTGATCGGCTATTTGGAAAGTGCAAAACTCTCCCAGGAGTAACAATTACTCGCAGTGGGTATCGGGATCCAACTATTACATAGAAGGTATGCAATCTCATTGCAAATTTCAACGCTTGAAACTCCCGATAAAGGTTTTTTTTACCCCTAGCGCCTATGACCTTAACTATGGTCAACAAATCATAAGCACTAGTCAAGTTCTACCCGTCATTTCGTGATTAATTAGACCCACCCACATGACCCTTAACTAAGGTCAACAAAGTCACGGGACTGTCCTAACTAATCGCATCATATGCGGTGTAGGAAGACATCACTTAGGTACCGTACACTGTGCCTTAACTAAAGTCAACAAACACAGCACGAATACTAAGTACTCTACTTCCTAAAATGACGGAGGGTTGCGGCTGGTTTTTTTGAAAACCTTTAATGCTTTGAACTTGATCTCGTTGCGGAATCAAATGGTTTTAAATGGAATGTTTTTGAGGCTTTTCTAGTTTTGCTAAAGGGGTCACTCCCGGTGAAGGGATCGACGGCCCTTTCCTCGTCGAATGAGGTGCGGGATATATCATATATATCACTGTGCAAAGCAGAAACTATAGAAGCAATCAAAAGACAAACCGAGAGTTGTAGCATCTGCCAGTTATTGCTAAAGGAGTCACTCCCGGTGAAGGGATCTCGGTCCTTTCCTTATCGAATAAGGTGCAGGATGTTCTACAAGGAACACCGCGATGCAAAGCAAGAACTGTAGCTACCTGGTTTTATTTTGAAATTCGATTCCACAACATCAATTAGGTTTATTTTCTTTCATTAATCTCATTAATGAATATCCCATCATTTAAATTACCTAAACATCACAGATAAATATGACGTACACTTATGCCATCCGCATTCGCCTCGATGTCCCCTCGTGCACCGTTAGGTTAGGTAAGTAACGGCAGAGCGGGGCAGGGCCAGCGCGGATGTAAAACATAAGTAACGTCTATATAATATATCATATATACTATATATTATATCTATCACAGAACATCACATGATCACATCACAGATAACGCAGCAGAAAATATCATATGAAATATTGGATATACTAGGACGTCCGTGTTTTCAATACGAGCCAGTAAAAAACACGGATTCCACGGTCGTGATGAATAGCTAATCCCACACCCCTAGACCCCTACGAGAGCGGCAAGCAACCATACCAATTCTAGGGTTAGGAGACCCGGACTTGACTCCTCGAGTTGGTCTCCCACTGGACCCCAGAACCCGGTTACTTGTGCTCCCCTCCTTGGGTCTATCCTAATGCGGAGAAGTAAATAATATACATCAACGGTGACAACTTCCGCAACCTGGAAGTGCCCCAATAAAAGAATATTACATACAAGTTTTTACATGAATGAAAATGAAAAACACTCATCTCACATAAAAAACCCCCGGCTATTCGAACACGACGATCCAATATAACATATCCAGCAACACATAACATCACATGTCATCAACATAAGTAAATATGCACATCCCAATTGTCGTTGACATATAGCAACGAAACCGGCGATATCACATATTACACTTACGGTCACAGAAAAGAAACTGTAAAACTACAACAATTGGAATCTGCATCCTCTTTAGACATCGCATGCCTAATCAAATGAAATACTTAGACATCGCATGCCTAACAATTATAAACCCCGCATTTTAGTCTCTTTATCGAAAACTCTTTTCAATATAAAGTCGGGCAATTCAACAAGATTCCAGACATTTTGATCGAATGCTCGTCGCAAACTTCAGTAGGCGGCCGCACCCCCGACGCCGTCGACAAAGTGCACCAAGGCGGAACACCGCTGCCGCGAGCACCCGAACGGATGCTTTCGGCGACGGGGTTCTCCTACAGTCACTTGGTCGGGGCTATGGAGTGAGGCTGTCTATTAAGTTTACCCGGCGAGTATCCGCGTACACTACGTGATTGCGACGGACTTTTGATCACATCAAAATTCCGTGGCAACCGATCAAGTGAGACTAAACTGCTATGTTTATAACATTCATCCAGTCATCTCATAACTATTTGCGAATTCCAAGTATTGTATCACATTTCGGATAAATAGAAAATGTTAAACTTTCCGATCGAACAATCGAACACCCAAGTTTTCCCGATACAGCTCAACACATGAAATAAGTCTAACAACATTCAGTTCGTGCCTCAGTACCAACGGTCCAGCCGTAGAAGGGTCAAGCCAACGCCTCACATGTGGCACGTCGTACTGCCCCAAACCCTAAGGTTCAAAGGGCAGTTCAAGACGGTCACATAATTGAGTTAAGGTTTGTTGTCTTCTAGAGGGTCCATCGCGTTACTTGCACTACTTAGAACGTCGTTAAACTACGGAAAAATCCAACAATTGGAAATTTCCCGGCAGGGGAAAAATTGGGTATTTATATCCGGTCGAACTTTTTAACATATTCAAAAATATCCGGAAAACACACAGAAAAAATTAGACAATCCGATCGAAACATCGAGTCCCCAATACAACCCAGAAAATTCAACTCTTGAATAAATATTAAAAATTCCCAGGAAAACCAGCACTGTTAAGTAGGAGTTACTGTGCAAACTTCAACGCATAAAACGACAAACAGGCCGCGGAACCGCCGCACGAGCCATGCTCGTGCCGCGGAACCGCGGCGCCTTGATGGAATTAGGGCATCGAAATTTACAGTAACTCTTAGATATTCCTGCTGATATTTCTGCATATTTTTAATTCTCAAAAAACCACGAATTTCAAAAATGTACAGAGAGCACTTTTGGGTTTGGGTTTTGATTCGATCGGACTTCTAATTCCGTCTACGCATCGCCTAAGGCTCTAGCTAGGCTCTGATACCACTGTAGGGTTCCTAAGCACACTAATGAAGTCTCACAAGTCATCAAACATGCTCTATTCAAATTTTACAAGTGCCTACAAACCCTAATACGGATCGTTAACTAGATATATAGGCTATGCGATGCAAGTTAACGACTTTAACTAAAAGAACGGAAATACAACCTCTGTAGATCCGGTCCTCCACCTCCATAGCTCCGTAATGAAGTCTCCTCGCTGTCCAAATGGAATCCCGGGCTCTAGCGTCGGCTTCATCGGAGAAATGGGCGGGCTAGGTCATCGACTACGATGCCGAAGATGATCTACGTCGAGGCATCACTAGATCAAGCTCCTACTTCACCAAGCCATGAAAACTTGTGAAGGAAACACCCTATACTACTTGGCAAGAGGTAGAGGATGAAGAAATAGGAGGTGGGTTCACTTTAGAATTGGATTTCTCACTCTTTACATCAAGTTGCCATTGATGAAGCAAGGTTTTCTTCAAATGAAGAAGAAGAAGAAGAAGAAGATGAAAGATAATCATATAATAAGTGAAAAGAAAATAATACTTATCATATAATTAACCATGGTCAAGTGTAGAGAATTAACTAAGGTTATGTGAATGGTTAGGGTTAAAAGAAGAAGACAAAATGGTCACTTGGTCAAAGCTTCATGAAGCTTCAACAAGCTTCATGAAAGAAAACAAAGAAAGAAACCATTTTGCTTTTCTTTTATCCATTTTTCAAAAAGGAATAGATAAATAAATAAATGAATAAGTAAAAACAAAACCCTAACCATTACACAACCATGGTTTAATCTTTACACTTAGCCAATGTTGCATGCATCATCAAACATGATACAAACTAGTGCACAAAATTATATCGTATATACAATGTGCACATCCGAGTGAGAAAATCCATCTTAAGTGAACCAATATTAGTTAATGCAAACTAATATATCAAATACATAATTATGCATTAAATCGTTAAATCAATACTTGATTTAACGATCCGGTCATATCGCATATAACCGACTAATATCCTATGTATCGGCTTATCGAATCAATCCTTGATTCGATAACTAGGTTATATCGCATATAACCAGTCGATACATTCATCGCGAGAATGGAATACGATATCACATACACGCATTATTCTCGGTCCTGCACATATCTCATATGCGCTCCTATTTCGTTTCGCTTGAGCTAGGAAACCTCTGTGTAGGACTCTAAAGACTCGTCAATACTCCGGCAGCAGATGATGATCATATCAAACACCCACAAGCCGCAAGCGGTCTGCTAAACGTAACGGCCACCCGGGTATTGAGCGATCAGAAGATCGACGAGCAAGCCCGCTCACACTCCTGTGAATCCAACCAGTAACACTTACCGTACAGTCCGGTCTGTTCGTCTGATATGTCGCATATCTCGCCTACGGGTGGTAAACGTCAGACCCTAATAGCTCGATAAGTCATGCCGACGTAAGGTCCATAACATTCGTGAAACTACTGATAACTCTTACCAGTATATCACTGTAACCCTGGCCAGGGATTTCCTGTTATGGCCAGTCGAGCATAGCACAACATCAACCCCCAATACCGGGAGAGACGAATCCCCTCCTATCGCTCATTGCCTCCATGTGAATCGGGACTGTACCCAAAAACCACCTGTTTGCACAACTCAGTAGAGCCGTGGTTGGGTGGAAATCAAAGCACAGTGGGAGACACACAAGACTCTATGACGATCTCGGGTCAACAGACTAAGCTGTACCAGTGTCACCAGAGAACTGCCATCTGACGTGAGGTATAATACCATCTGGGAGTTCTCGGCGAGTCCGTTCAGTGTACCCAGTCTCCACTGAGCACCCGCATACCATCTCCGATGTCAAACACCAATAGATATGGGATCATCCATCGCCCATCACATGGGTCGAGAAGATATACGCTAGTCTACTCTGGAATATCGATGCCCCGTCTCGATATTCCCACGACTAGGAACAAAGAAGGATGTACTCATTGACTACCCAGGCCCCACTAGTATGATCTTCATCACAGTCCTGAAAGTCGAGTACACATCCTAAGGGCTTCATCAACATGTAATCAGAGAGACAGAAAGTATACATGTTAAGATAAAGAGCAACCAGATAGCGTACTATCATGTCGAGCAAGAAAGTCCTACCTATATATGTCCCAGCATCCACTACAATATACATCCAATGTACAGTAATGGCCTCTAGGGCATACATATAACTAACAACCAAATTTTTTTACAGGTTGATGTACAGGGTTCCTTGGCAGATTGCTGGCACATAATTTCTTTCCGGGTGATTTGCACGGTAGGTTGGTTCATTTGTATCTGGACCGCCGTTGTATTTTTATTATTTCATTTGTATCTAGAAAGCTCCATCAACCAAACTTGTATTACTTGATAGTTTGCTGGATCAGTTGTTTATTTCGACCTTAGAGTCGCGCTCGTATTATTATGGTATCTGGTGGATTTGTTTTCTTTTGAGCTTTGAGCCTCGCCCTTTGGCGTTGTATATTATTGTGCTTGTTGTGGTTGTTTCCGCCTATTGGCGTTGAGCTAGCTCTCGTTGGGGATGCTTTTTATTGGTTATATGTATTCATTCTTGTTTGTACCCGTTTGGGGCCAGTTTTTACAAAGGAGACTCTGCCGAAATTTTTGAGAAATTGGATGTTGCTTTTAAACTTGTTTATTTCATGTTTTCCTTTACTTCTTCTTCTTTTATGGTTTAGATTTCTGGGCTTCGGCTTACTTAGATTACGTTGCGCCTCTAGACGCTTCGTAATCAAAGTGCCGGTCACGTTCCGTACTTTCGGGTCGTGACATCGCACTATATTCTGTTTACTTATGACTTCTCTAGTTCTTAGACATGTGTTTCATGGAAACACAAGGTCTGAGTTTTGAGAAGTTATAAGTATAAGATTAAAGTAGAGAACCAGGTGTTGCAAGTATCGGGATTCTTCAGGGTGATCGAAGATGTAGATACTTGTGTATGGTATTCAGTTGATAGTAATGATTAAGAGAACTTGCTTCTCTTTCAGGTTACTCATAATTGGAAGCATTCTTAAGTTGAGTAACGCTGATCGGCCTCTTTCCATTTAGTTGACATGCACTGGAGACAGCTGCATGATTTGAATCTGGTTCAATTAAATCTGTGTCTTTGTTTCTGTATTGGATATAAAACAGTTCATATCTTGACATTGTTAAGGTACGGGGAGTTGTCTGGCTTATGCTTAAAACCAGACTCTGGACAACTCAAGGCACGTTTCTGTAATGGCTGTTTGTGGGTTGACCCAGGCTATGACGAGGGTTGACTTTCTACCATCTGGAAGATCAATAGTGATATTGTTCTTGACTCGCCACAGTTTTACCAAAAATGGATTTTTTCAGAAAACAGTAGTGGGAGTATGGTAGAACTGGAAGTGATTCCAGAACCGCAGACGAATACTGAAAATTTGATAAGAACCTAAAGATTCAATTTGTTTGACATTCCATTGGCCACTCCGCGGATATGGTGGGTAACCTCAGGCACCCGAGAGGTACTCTGGTAGCCTCAAGGACGGTGATAGGGAGGTTCTTGTTTACCCAGACTTGCCATTGCTGTTGTTCCAGACTGTGAGATCCGGCAGGAGGATGAGTATAGCGTCGTTCTAAACTGGCTTTAGAAGTGTACGTGTATATGACTCTGCCAGAGGGTTGTCGTAGTCAGTGGGAGCAGCAGAAGCATTGGTGGACAAGTGGCTTATGTCTATTTATAGACTAAAGCAGATGTAGCGGAGATAGATCATCTATTTCTGATATGACAGTCATAGGTTTGACTTCATCAGAATAAGGGATGGATCTATTAAGAAGGTAGTAGGGTGTGATGTCCTGGTATTTGGATGACATACACAGAGTAGGAAGTGATGTTTCTATACTACGATCGGTTATACTTTGGTTGTCACACAGTGGTTTCTCCACATGGGACTTAGATATAATATCAAGAGATTCTGGTTACTGGATCTATGGTTTTAGATCTAGATTTGGGTAGTTTCCCAATTAGGGTACTTAGACAGCATTCTGAAGGTGTTTTAGAATGGAAGACTCCAGGCACGGTAGTGTACCTGCAGGTGATGTACTCACCCTCTCTAAAGATGTCTTACAGACTAAAGTGGAGAGGGATGTACATGATTGGCAGATCACTTGCTTAGGCAATTGAGTCAATCATGAGATGTCAAGCACCAAACCAGATGTTGTTTTTTTGCAGTAGATGCAATATGTTGATATTGATCCAATCCTAGAGAGACGAACGGAAGCAGTTTTAGAACATAAGTGGATGTTCTAGGGATATGATAACAACAGCCTCTTTTAGGAGACAGTTATCATTCCAGGCTTCAAAGGTGATATGGATGACAGAGAGGTTGTCAGAGTTATAGTTTTCCTTCTGACGAGGGGCAGTATTTTGGGTAGGTTTTCTAAGGGGATACTGAGGGAGGCATGACGCAGGATACTGATTACGTTCAGTTGACGATACAGTCTAAAAAGTTTGGATTTGGAGTTCATTTATGAGCTAGGTCCCATCAGATATCCAGACATATTCTAAGACAGGTATTGCTCATTTCGGGAGATGGCTTTCTCCGCGAACTTGAGATAAAGAGAGACATAGAAAGAAACATCAAGGCGGATCCACTCACTGAGGTTATTCCTCGAACACATTAGTTTCGCAAACTGGTTTTGTGAGACTGATTAGTAGAGGAGTTGGGTGTTCGGTATCACACGGGCTGTGAGTATGCGACATCGCAATAATTAGCCTTGAGTGCAAGTGGGAGATTGTTGGAGATAGTGCCCTCAGAGTCAATTATTGGATCACAGGCACGTGATTGCAATGATTGATGGAGGACCTATGCCGGTAGAACAGTCTTACTCAAGATCATAGTATGCTATCTGGTTTACCTTTATCATCGTGTACTGCTTCAGGTGACCTTACACGTCACTATTACACATTGATAGAGCCCTTAGGATTCTTGCTTGACGACCAGCAGTATGATGGCGATCATATACGTGGGAGCTGGGGTCTATAAGCACATCCTTAAAAGGTCCCTAGTCGTGGGAGTTTCGAGACAGGGCATCGATACTCCAGAGTAGACTGGTGTATACAGTCGAGACCCCGACGAGGGGCGGTGTCCGGTCTCACAAGCCACTGGTGTCAGTTGGTTCACCTAAGATGTATACAGGTGCTCATTGGGTTATGAGTACACCGGACAGGACTCGCCGGGAACATGCTAGTTGGTCTTATACCAGACGTCAGATAGCAGTTCCCTAATGACATGTGTACAGGTTAGTTCATCGACCTGAGATCATCATTTGTCTCGTGTATGTTCCCACTGTACTTTGATTACTACCCTACCACGCTCAAAGGAGACGTGCAAACAGTTTTTAGTTGGGTACAGTCCCGAGCCACATGGAGGCAGTGAGCGGATCTGCAGCGGTTCGTCTTTCCCGGTATTGGGGGTGAGGTCGCGCTGTATCTAGGAGAGCCCTTACACGAAGTCCTTGGCCAAGGCAGGAGATTTACTGGTAGGTATTCCAGCAGTATCTCAGGGTGTTCTGGGCTACACTCCGACACGACTTGTACCGCTTTTGGGATTCTGACTTTTTCCAACCTCCTTGGCCTGCCATGCGATACTCATAGACGAACGGACCGGACTGTACGGATATTGTTCCTGACAGGCTCAATAGGGTGTCAGGATGAGTTCGCTCATCGACTTTCCTTTTGGTCAATACCCGGTAGCCCGTTACGTATGGCTAATACCTCTTACTTTCTAGTGGTTAAATCCACAACCAAAGTATTGACGAGTCTTTAGAGTCCTCCACAGACCGTCTTCTCATGTTTCGGGGGAAATGCTGTAAAGGCCGTATGGAGATATGGCATGGTTCGATCATGTACGTGCGGTATTGCACGGATCATGATCGGACGGATAATACTAGCGGGCTTTGGTTTAAGCCGGATCCTAGTATTGTACAGTGTAGATTTTGTCTCATTGCATTTGTATTCTGTCGGAATACAAATGCAGGTATGTATATACAGTCGCGAGGTTTTCCTGTAATTTATTACGGGATCAGTTTTTTGAAGTTGCCAGTTTGCATTCCGTTTCGGCCATTTTCCTTTGTTTCCTTTCTTTGGCTGAAATTTGGTGGAGGGTTTATTTGCAATTGTGCATTTGACAAAGGAGAAGACTTTTTGTGGCACATGGTTTCTTCATCATTGTGCACCATCCATTGACTTCATTGGATCATCATTGCTTGACTTTTGGGTTTTGATTAGGTGATGGAGTGGAGACTTGTGTGGTGATCATTTTTTTCTCATCATCACACTTTCTCTCTCTCTCTCGTATTATTTTTCCCCACTCACTCTCTCCCATTATCTTACAATGGATGGCCAAATGAAGAGGGTGGCTGTCCAAAATTGTTGTGGGGGAATTTTGATCTCTTTGGCTTTGTAAAAATCCCATAGTTCCATCTCCAAAAGTGCATCTCATTCCTCCACCAATACATGGCAACTTCTAGTAACCCCATCGAGACAAAAGCTTTCTACACTTCATCTACAGTATCCTTGGGCACGTCGACTCGCCAACTTCTTACTCGAGTTGCCTCGGTCCAGAGGTGGGAGCCCATAAAAGAACCCGGCGATGTGGTGCCCTTCCGACGAGGAGATGAAGACCGGAGATTCCGCGGGGAGATCGGGACAACGACTAGAAGACCGAAGGACACGGATCGCTCGGTATATCTCTCTACCCCTTCTCTAGTTAGCTAGGAGTAGGTTAATGGCCCGATCCGGGATTAAAGTGCGCGGTGGTACCGGTTTACAAGTTTTGTAAAGGTATCGTTTCCGCATTTTGTCCTCGTTCAGACGGCCGGGGCGCCGCCGTGCACTTACAGAGTACACACGCGTTTAGCTTGCGACGCTAGTTTCTCGTTTGGTCTTGACATCGTGTTTTTGCTGGATCTTAGCCTTATGTGTGTTATTTTTCCCAGGATCACAGGCGGGGAATTCGCACGCCGCGAAGAAAGGGGAGCAGGTGGTCGGATACACGTAGATCGAGATCACAGTGAGAAGATTTAACATCTACGGGGAAATCGCTCGTATGGCGTTATGCGTCAGGGCTTGATAGGATATTGTAGCCGCATGTTATATTCATATATATTTAGGTTGTGCATAGGTACCATTGTTGCATACCCCTCTCTTGTTGCATAAGGCATAGTAATTATGAGACACTCGCACTGTAGAATTGCTATGAACTATACATCATTTAGCTCATCTCATCAATGATGATTAGACATGATTCTGTTCCTTGTATGCATACATAATTGCGTATATACCCACTTGTACATCCATATTGGCACACATGCACATTGTACACTCATACTTGCGTATATACCCACTTGTACATCCATATTAGCGTACATGCACATTGTACACTCATACTTTCGTATATACCCACTTGTACATCCATATTGGCTCACATGCACATTGTACATTCATACTTGCGTATACACCCACTTGTACATCCATATTAGCGCACATGCACATTGTACATTCATACTTGCATATATACCCACTTGTATATCCATATTGGCGCACATGCACATTGTACACTCATACTTGCATATATACCCACTTGTACATCCATATTGGCGCGCATGCACATTGTACACTCATACTTGCGTATATACCCACTTGTACATCCATATCTGCGTACATACACATTCATACATACATATATGATGCTGGTTTTGATTTTGTAGAATTGGGGACCGCATGTTATATTTTAAAAACTGAATCCACTTAAAAGAGCGGTTTTCCCTTTTTCTCATAGTACGCTTTTATGTTGCATACGCCATATTGCATGGATTTACGCATTGAGTTTTGGATTTCATGTGATTTCTGGATTTGAGAACCGTGGTATTATTTTAAGAAAGTATGCATTGTTCTCTTGATATGATATTTCATTACGTCCACCATGCATTTTCTCAGTTCTGAGATGTGTGATAGAAACCCGATTCGAGGAGGAGGATGATCCATTTGCGGGTTCATGGTGGACCCGGTATGGTACCCCGGGGCGAGAGAGTGATTTCGTGGGGATGACGATGAGCCTGGCAGAGGGACTACTACCTACCGGTGATTGGTTGGACCTGGCGGTTATCCGGAGGATACTGTCCGGAGTCGAGAGATGGATGTGGGCCGACCCGTACTGCCGGGGCCTGAGGGCCGATTCCGCAGACGAAGCCCGTGGGCCGATCCAGACTGACAGAGCCTGATATATGAGGATTTGCGTGTCGATGCTGGACACGAGTATTTCATGTTATTTTCGAGTGCCGATATTGGGCACTTATGGTTCCATGAGATTTACAGGATTGATGGACAATTAGAGTGAGGGCGCCTGGGTTATTGGGATTTGGGGTGTATTTGGTGGACACCGGGTATTTTCCCACGATGATGATTCGTGTGTTGGAGATAGTGCCCTCAGAGTCAATTATTGGATCACAGGCACGTGATTGCAATGATTGAGGAAGGACCTATCCCGGTAGGACAGTCTTACTCAAGACGATAGTATGCTATCTGGTTTATCTTTATCATCGTGTACTGCTTTTGGTGACCTTACAGGTCACTATTGCACGTTGATAGAGCCCCTAGGATTCTTTCTTGACTGCCAGCAGTATGAGGGAGATCATATACGTGGGAGCTGGGGTCTATAAGCACATCCTTAAAAGGTCCCTAGTCGTGGGAGTTTCGAGACAGGGCATCGATACTCCAGAGTAGACTAGTGTATACAGTCGAGACCCCGACGAGTGGCAGTGGCCGGTCTCACAAGCCACTGGTGTCAGTTGGTTCACATAAGATGTATACAGGTGCTCATTGGGTTATGAGTACACCGGACAGGACTCGCCGGGAACATGCTAGTTGGTCTTATACCGGACGTCAGATAGCAGTTCCCTGGTGACATGTGTACAGGTTAGTTCATCGACCTGAGATCGTCATTTATCTCGTGTGAGTTCCCACTGTGCTTTGATTACTACCCTACCACGCTCAAAGGAGACGTGCAAACAGGTTTTAGTTGGGTACAGTCCCGAGCCACATGGAAGAAGTGAGCGGATCTGCAGGGGTTCGTCTCTCCCGGTATTGGGGGTGAGGTCGCGCTGTGTCTAGGAGAGCCATTACACGAAGTCCTTGGCCAAGGCAGGAGATTTACTGGTAGGTATTCCAGTAGTATCTCAGGGTGTTCTGGGCTACACTCCGACACGACTTGTACCGCTTTTGGGGGTCTGACTTTTACCAACCCCCTAGGCCCGCCATGCGATGCTCATAGACGAATGGACCGGACTGTACGGATATTGTCATTGACAGGCTCAGCAGGGTGTCAGGATGGGTTCGCTCTTCGACGTCCCTTTTGGTCAATACTTGGTAGCCCGTTACGTACGGCTAATACCTCTGACGTGCTAGTGGTTAAATCCATAGCCAAAGTATTGACGAGTCTTTAGAGTTCCCCACAGACAGTTTCTCAAGTTTCGGGCGAAACGTTGTAGAGGCCGTATGATATATGGTTGGGTTTGATCTTATACGTGCGGTATTGCACGGATCATGATCGGACGGATCATACTAGTGGGCTTTGGTTTAAGCCGGATCCTAGTATTAGATTTGTTGGATTACTTTAGTCTCATCGCATTCGCATTCAGTCGGAATGCGGGTGCAGGTATGTATATACAGGTGAGGGGTATCCTTGTGATCCGTCACGAGTTTACTTTAGATGTTGCCGAAACTTTTTGTTGTGGCAAATATTTGGATTAATGTTTGCTTAAGGAAATAATGAGCTAGAAATCATCATGACAATGCATTAATGTGACATAGACTTATACTATGACTCATGGTCTCTTTTTTAGCAAAAATGTCACATTAGTGAATTGTTTAATGTGTTGAAATGAGATGGAGAGAGAGAGGGGCTGCCATGGTTGATATTATTGGTCTTGTATTTTGATAATTACTCACTCTCACTCTCTTTACAACAAGAGAAAAGAAAAGAAAAAGAAAAGCTCTTGTTCTTCTTCTTCTTCCTCTAGATTTTTGCTTCCATCAATGGCAACACTTCAATCTCCATCCAAAGTCATGGATGCAAGAGACAAAGTGATCACAAACATTCTCTACAACACCTTGGACGCGTCGGCTAGCACACTTCACGCCCGAGTTGCTTCGGATGAAGCGGGAGCCCGTAAAAAGACATCTCGATGTGGTGCCCTTTCCGCGAGGAGATCGGAGTGGAGGCCGAAGACCGAAGGACACGGATCGACTCGGTATAGCTTTCTACTCTTTCTATTGTTTGCTAGGATTAGGTTAATGGCCCGATCCGGGTTTTATAGTGCGCGGTGGTGCCGGTTTCTAGTTTTTAGAAAAGTTTCGTTTCCGCATTCCGGCGTCGGATTGACGGCCGGGGCGCCGCCGTGCACTTACATTGGTATTAGAGCCACGCCATTAACCTTGTCTAGCTTGCTCTAATGTGTTTACAAGTTCGATCAAACATTTAACCCAAAACCGCATTTTCATCGCATATGTTTCTGTCGAAATTTTTTTGGGCTCGAAAATTTTTTCAGGTTGTTGCAGAAACACATGCAGGCAATTATAAGCATTCTGTGAAAATTTGGTCGCGTGAAGTCATCTTTCCACCGCGGAACCGCGGCCAAACCTATGCATTGGCCGCAGTTCCGCCGCCACTTTGACTGTTCACTGTACCAAATTTTTCCAGTGGGCTTTTGACTAGGAAATGGGGGTTTTGGAATATTCCTTTTGGGCCCAGATTTTCTCTGAGTGCTACAGTAGTGCTTGGGGACCACTTCGGTAAATTTCATCGATCGAATATTTTAAACATGTTAGTTCACAGTATTTACATTATATCTGCGACCTTGAATGTCACTCAATCGGTAAATCCAGTCTATCTGCTATAGCCCTTTTAGACGGATTTGCGAACGTAACATTCACGTTGATGTTCTGTGTTGTGCTGTGATGTTGCGGATTGGTCGTGGGGGATAGCCTGGATGCATTGGTTGTACAGTTTTGTTTTATATGTACATTTGATATTGCGGGGCGAGCGTCCGACATGTGGACTGCCGTCACTGCCGGTTTGTATATTATTCTTTTGGGGCACGACCGGGGTGAGGTCGATGTACCCGTTGTATGTATATTTTACTTTCTGTGCTAGGATTACCCCAAGGTGGGGTGCACGGATAGCCGGGTTCTAGAGGGCAATGGGCCCGCATCTCATGGCTTTGAGACGGAGGGGGCTTTACTCTAGAATTGGTGGGCTATTCGCCGCACTCGTAAGGGGTACAGGTTGACCCAGGAGGGGTGCCCAAGCTACCGGATTCCGTGAAGTGCTGGGTGGTCCATTCACGTTGCTGAAGGGTGCTGCCTCGCTTCAGGTTTTGGCGGGTGACTTGCCGCTCCCGTAGGGGTCTAGGATTTCATTGCACAGGCTATCCACACGACCAGGGGAACGTCGGGTTTCAGTAGCGGCTCTATGAAACCCGGGGATCCCAGATATCTGTATTGTTTTGTGATGCTTATTACATTTCTGTGATGTTGCATTTTATCACGCCTTAAGCGAATATTGTATATTGATATATATACTAGTAGATGTTGTATATGTTTTGCATCCGCGCTAGTCCAGTCCCCGCTCTGTCGTTAGTTAAGTAACCTAACGGGTGATGACGGGACCCAGTGGCGAATGCGGATGGCATATACGTACATCATTATTTTCGTTCTTTATTGGTGTGATCAATTGATGGGACTGCATTGATTCGGATCAATGCAAGCTAAACAAACCTATTCTGATGTTGTTGGAACAATTTTCAAAAAGCTGTTATTGCAAGGACGTTCTCTTTTGTTTTGCATCGTGGTATTCAGTTGGAATATCTTGCTCCTCAGTCGACGAGGCAAGGGCCGAGATCCCTTCACCGGGAGTGACCCCTTGGACAGAAGTTTGCGTCAAGGCAATAACTTCACTATAGTCGTTTACTTTTGCTTTGCATCGTGGTATTCAGTTGGAATATCCTGCACCTCATTCTACGGGGAAAGAGCCGAGATCCCTTCACCGGGAGTGACCTCTTCAGCAAAGGTTTTCGCCACTATATTTTTAAAAAGCTATTCGGTTCCTTCAACGATATCAAGTTCATTACGTTAAAGGTTTTCGCTAGAAACTATTCGTAGCCCTCCGTCGTTTCATATGCATAGTCAATAGTATTCAAGCTTTGTTTGTTGGCCAAAGTCAAGGCACAGTGATTGGTAGCTGTTGGGTATTCATATGCAGCATAGATAGATGCGTTGGTTTGGGACAGTCGTACTGCCTTGTTGTCCAAAGTCAAGGGTAAGTACGGGTGGGTTCAAATTAACCTGGACAATGACGGGTAGAACTTGACATGTGACTTATGATTTGTTGGCCAAAGTCAAGGTCATAAGAGCATGGGGTAAAAACCCACATCGGGAGTTTCTAAAGAACCTGAAACTTTCCAGATATGCACATACCTTCTGGAGTGTGATAGCGTGAGCGGATTCCGTCACGTTATCATGCGATGATAGTTGGATCCCTATTCCCATTGATGAGTTGGTTTACTCCTCGGGTGATCCCGACTAATTCTTCTTTCAGGTTTGGAGGAGAATTTGACGGTACAGTAGGAGGTTTCCTGATTAGATAAAGTGATAACCATTCTGATCTAGGTTAGAGTGCACGCTGAGTGTTTCTTTTCTCTCTCTCTTTGGCAGCGACCATGACCCGACCTTTGACTATGACTCAGTGACCAAAATTAACCGAACCTTCTTATAATACTGGCATTTGGATTGTCAGAGTTGCATACCTCATTGCCACTCCTACTTTTACCCTTTTCTCCAGGACACCCCGTATTACTACGAACGTCCACTTCCAATGGACAAAACCATCGTATGGTTATATACGAACTCGAAGGAATTCATTCGAGGATGGTTTCCGGTTCTGAAGAAAACGAATAGGACTATTCAGTTGTCTTTTCCTTTTACCTTCTCTCAGGTTGCTAGTGCTCCTTGGATTAGGACGGTACACCTATTACGCAAATTGTATAGTCTTCTTCCAAACCATAGGCTGGTGCCGAACGATAGGGAATGAAGAAAATCAATTAGCCTAACTAAGGTGTACAGAAGGTATTAAGTAAAGACAAATAAAGAGATTAGAAGGAGGGAAAAGTAAATTGCGACTGCTATTCACGACCAAACCAAGTATTTCATTACCACTCCCACTTCACCTTTGTATTTCTCCAGGACACTCCGTATCACTACGAAGATCCACAGTTTATTTGGATACTCCATCGTATGGTTATATACGAACTCGAAAGGAACTTGTTCCAGTTCGGGGATGGATTCTGGTTCAGGAGAAATAGGAATAAGGTTTATTCGGTTGTCTTTTATCTTCACCTTCTCTCGCATTGCGAGTGCTCCTAGGATTAGGACAGTACACCCATTATGCTTATTGGATAGTCTTCTTCCAAACCATAGGCTGGTGTCGAACGGTAGGGAAGGAAGAAAACCATTTAGCCTAAGAGGGTGTACAGGAGGTAATGACTAAAGACATATAAAGGGATTTGGAAAGATGGTAAAGAATTATACGGTTACAATCGTGAATCTGGATAATTGAAGAGGCATTACTAAGAATACCCGGATACCCCATCGAAACATTTCAATGTTTCAGTTTCACTGTGTACTGTTAAAAGAAAACTGATTTCCCAATTAGACACTTGCTCCAGGGTATGTATTTACCAGGTATGATTCTCACATCTGTATTGTTTTACAGATGATGAGTGGGAGTAAGTTATTGGAAATTAGGTAATCATCCTCATTATATCGAGATTCGTTGTAATTGGTGATATTTGAGGAAGTCACCTGGGTTATTTGCCGGACGGCAAATGTTTGGTTTTGAATATCCGTTGTTATGCACCAATTTCAAATTGATATATCTGTACGTCTATTTTTATAGAGTGAGATATACCTTTTTGAAATTATGTCTATGACATTTACCTGTATTAGTAGATGGTTAGGTAAGGAGTATTGAACAGCGGTGTAATTCTTCTTAGCCATAAGTACAGTTTTCAACCTACGACACACAGTGAATGAGTCACTAGACTCAGGGGACTTATACAGAGTATTGTATATTGTCCAGTGTCCATTAGGACAAAGGGGTTGGTACTCGTACTATATTCTGTTTACTTGTGACTTTTCTAGTTCTTAGACATGTGTTTCGTAGAAATGCAAGGTCTAAGTTTGAGAAGTTATAGGTATAAGAATAAAGTAGAGAACCAGGTATTGCAAGTATCGGGATTCTTCAAGGTGATTGAAGATGTAGATACTTGTGTATGGTATTCAGTTGATAGTAATGATTATGAGAACTTGCTTCTCTTTCAGGTTACTCATAATTGGAAGTATTCATAAGTTGAGTAACGCTGATCGGCCTTCTTCCATTTAGTTGACATGCACTAGAGACAGCTGCATGATTTGAATCTGGTTCAATTAAATCAGTGCCTCTGGTTCTGTATTGGATATAGAACAGTTCATATCTTAACGATGTTAAGGTACGGGGAGTTGTTCGGCTTATGCTTAAAACCAGACTCTGGATAACTCAAGCCACGTTTCTGTAATGGTTGTTTGTGGGTTGACCCAGGCTATGACGAAGGTTGACTTTCTACCATCTGGAAGATCAATAGTGATATTGTTCTTAACTCGCCACAGTTTTAATAAAAATGGATTTTTTCAGAAAACAGTAGTGGCAGTATGGTAGAACTGGAAGTGATTCCAGAACCGCAAACGATTACTGAAAATTTGATAGGAACCTAAAGATTCAATCTGGTTTGACATTCGATTAGCCACTCCGCAGATATGGTGGGTAACCTCAGGCACCTGAGAGGCACTCCGGTAGCCTCAAGGACGGTGATAGGGAGGTTCTTGTTTACCCAGACTTGCCCTTGCTGTTGTTCCAGACTGTGAGACCCAGCAGGAGGATGAGTATAGCATCGTTCTAAACTAGCTTTAGAAGTGCACGTGTATATGACTCTGCCAGAGGGTTGTCGTAGTCAGTAGGAGCAGCGGAAGCATTGGTGGACAAGTGGCTTTGACTATTTATAGTCTAAAGCAGATACAGCGGAGATAGATCATCTATTTCTGATGTGACAGTCATAGGTTTGACGTCATCAGAATAGGGGATGGATCTGTTAAGAAGGCGGTAGGGTGTAGTGTCCTGGTATTTGGATGACATACACAGAGTAAGAATTGAAATCCCTATACTATGGTCGGTTATACTTTGGTTGTCACACAGTGGTTTCTCCACATAGGACTTGGATTTTATATCAGACATTCTGGTTACTAGATCTATGGTTTTAGATCTAGATTTGGGAAGTGTCCCAATCAGGGTACTTAGACAGCATTCTAAAGGTGTTTTAGAATGGACGACTCCTGGCATGGTGGTGTACCTGCAGGTGATGGAGTCACCCTCTCTTAAGGTGTCTTATAGACTAAAGTGGAGAGGGATATGCATGATTGGCAGATCACTTGCTTAGGCAATTGAGTCAATCATGATCTGTCAAGTACCACACCAGATGTTGTTTTTACAGTAGATGCAATAAGTTGATATTGATCCAATCCTGGAGAAACATTCGGAAGCAGTTTTAGAACATAAGTTGATGTTCTAGCGATTTGATAATGACAGCCTCCTTTAGGAGACGGTTATCATTCCAGGCTTCCAAGGTGACCTAGATGACAGAGTGGCTGTCAGAGTTATAGTTTTCCTTCCGACAAGGGGCAGTATTTTGGACAGGAGGTCCAGGCGGATACTGAGGGAGGCCTGGCTCAGGATACTGATTAAGTTCAGTTGACGATACAGTCTAAGAAGTTTGGATTTAGAGTTCATTAGTGAACTAGGTCCCATCAGACATACAAACATATTCTAAGACAGGTATTGCTTATTTCGGGAGATGGGTTTCTCCGCGAACTTGAGATAAAGAGAGACATAGAAAGAAACATCACAGCGGATCCACTCACTGAGGCTATTCCTCGAACGCAATAGTTTCGTAAACGAGCTTTTGTGAGCTGACTAGTAGAGGAGTTGGGTGTTCGGTATCACACGGGCTGTGAGTATGCGACATCACAATAATTAGCCTTGAGTGCAAGTGGGAGATTGTTGGAGATAGTGCCCTCAGAGTCAATTATTGGATCACAGGCACGTGATTGCAATGATTGAGGGAGGACATATCCCGGTAGGACAGTCTTACTCAAGATGATAGTATGCTATCTGGTTTATCTTTATCATCGTGTACTGCTTTTGGTGACCTTACAGGTCGCTATTGCACGTTGATAGAGCCCCTAGGATTCTTTCTTGACTGCCAGCAGTATGAGGGCGATCATATACGTGGGAGCTGGGGTCTATAAGCACATCCTTAAAAGGTCCCTAGTCGTGGGAGTTTCGAGACAGGGCATCGATACTCCAGAGTAGACTAGTGTATACAGTCAAGACCCCGACGAGGGGCGGTGGCCGGTCTCACAATCCACTGGTGTCAATTGGTTCACCTAAGATGTATACAGGTGCTCATTGGGTTATGAGTACACCGGACAGGACTCGCTGGGAATATGCTAGTTGGTCTTATACCTGACGTCAGATAGCAGTTCCCTGGTGACATGTGTACAAGTTAGTTCATCGACCTGAGATCGTCAATTGTCTCGTGTGAGTTCCCACTGTGCTTTGATTACTACCCTACCACGCTCAAAGGAGACGTGCAAACAGGTTTTATATGGGTACAGTCCCGAGCCATATGGAATCAGTGAGCGGATCTGCAGGGGTTCGTCTCTCCCGGTATTGGGGGTGAGGTCGCGCTGTGTCTAGGAGAGCCATTACACGAAGTCCTTGGCCAAGGCAGGAGATTTACTGGTAGGTATTCCAGTAGTATCTCAGGGTGTTCTGGGCTACACTCCGACACGACTTGTACCGCTTTTGGGGGTCTGACTTTTACCAGTCCCCTAGGCCCTCCATTCGATGCTCATAGACGAACGGACCGGACTGTACGGATATTGTCACTGACAGGCTCAGTAGGGTGTCAGGATGGGATCGCTCATCGACGTCCCTTTTGGTCAATACTTGGTAGCGCGTTACATACGGCTAATATCTCTGACGTGCTAGTGGTTAAATCTATAGCCAAAGTATTGACGAGTCTTTAGAGTACCCCACAGACAGTTTCTCAAGTTTCGGGCGAAACGTTGTAGAGGCCGTATGATATATGGCAGGATTCGATCTTATACGTGCGGTATTGCACGGATCATGATCGGACGGATCATACTTGTGGGCTTTGGTTTAAGCCGGATCCTAGTATTAGATTTGTTGGATTACTTTAGTCTCATCGCATTCGCATTCAGTCGGAATGCGGGTGCAGGTATGAATATACAGGTGAGGGGTATCCTTGTGATCCGTCACGAGTTTATTTTAGATGTTGCCGGATCTTTTTTTTGTGGCAAACATTTGGATTAATGTTTGCTTAAGGAAATAATGAGCTAGAAATCATCATGACAATGCATTAATGTGACATAGACTTATACTATGACTCATGGTCTCTTTTTTAGCAAAAATGTCACATTAGTGAATTGTTTAATGTGTTGAAATGAGATGGAGAGAGAGAGGGGCTGCCATGGTTGATATTATTGGTCTTGTATTTTGATAATCACTCACTCTCACTCTCATTACAACAAGAGAAAAGAAAAGAAAAAGAAAAGCTCTTGTTCTTGTTCTTCTTCCTCTAGCTTTTTACTTCCATCAATGACAACACTTCAACCTCCATCCAAAGTCATGGATGCAAGAGACAAAGTGATCACACACATTCTCTACAACACCTTGGACGCGTCGGCTAGCACACTTCGCGCCCGAGTTGCTTAGGATGAAGCGGGAGACCGTAAAAAGACATCTCGATGTGGTGCCCTTTCCGCGAGGAGATCGGAGTGGAGGCCGAAGACCGAAGGACATGGATCGCCTCGGTATAGCTTTCTACTCTTTCTATAGTTTGCTAGGATTAGGTTAATGGCCCGATCCGGGTTTTATAGTGCGCGGTGGTGCCGGTTTCTAGTTTTTAGAAAAGTTTCGTTTCCGCATTCCGGCGTCGGATTGACGGCCGGGGCGCCGCCGTGCACTTACATCGTGTAGATGATATTTTATTCCATGCTCAGCATTCATAGGTATGCATTGCATCATGTAGTTGTAGTACATGATAAAGTACCTCACATGATTGTTGCATACCCAGCTTACTATATTGATGTCATCAGTTTGCACATGTTAGAGTATAGCATCACGTGCATACCTGGGATTACCTTTATATGTTATTTACTATTCATGAGTTGGCAACTAACCCCCGTTGTGCAACAGTGTTTGCAGGTTGACCCTCAGAGTAGTCGCGGCAGGTCTACATCATTGTATCTTTTTGTTGCAGATCCCGCTACAGTTGGCGTGTGGGACATTTTGCTTATAGGTGGGTTGCGGGTATCCGTTTATATTTCATTGTACATTCTATTGTATCTAGTACTCTCCATCTACCATATCATGTATTGACTTAGAGACCAGTTGTGAGGAAGATGTTGTATATTATTTTATACTCTGGATGTCGAGCTCGTTTGAGCCGACTTTATTTATGCGGTTTTATCTTTTATGATGTTTTCACTTTTATTGTTCATTTCTTCGCTACGGCGTCTTATATTATTCTCGTGGTGATTGTTTCCACCGTCGGGCATGATTGCTCCTGTTTGGGGATGCCTTATCTATATTATATGTCATTTTACTTGTATCATGTTTTGTACCCGTTTCGTGGATAGTTTTTACAAAAGAGGTGCTGCCAAAATTTTTAAGAAAATAACTTAAACTTTAAAGATTTTTACTCGAGTTTTCTAAATATTTTAAACCAATGTTTTCATCACTCACTACTTTTAATGGTTTTGATTTCAGGGTTTCGGCTTAGTTAATCACGTTACGCCTGTAGACGTTACGTGGTCAAGTGACAGTCACGGGCCGAATTCTGGGTCGTGACAGTAGCATGACATGAGATTCATAAGATATAATGTACATGTAAAATGACTTAATATGATGAAAAGAGTATACGATGAAATATGATGACTTGGTTGATGTGTCGTTATATGGATGCAAGTCGATATGAGATAATTGATACATTTGCCGGTCCCATGATATGAGATTGATACGGATGCGACCTGATATATATATATATATATATATATATATGGATAATGATGTGAATAATGAGTGATATGTCGTACGAGACGTTAGGTCCGTACCCTCATTGTCATATAGGTTGATAGAATCCCTAATTGTTTAATGCCGTCGTACGATGAATTACCGTACGTGATGAGTTTTATCTCATGATTGATCCATACCCATGACTAGAGGATGCCGTAAGATGTATTGTACCGTACGTGATATTGTGAGGATGGATGCCGATTGATAGATTCACCGACTCGGTTATGTTATAGATACATATACCTTGTAGAATTTCGCTTACGATGTACTTTATGCTACGTTCATGATATTCTCATTGCATTACATATACCTGTGCTAGTACACCTACACCATTATCGATGATGTGTATGTTACACTTACACAGATTGCCGGCTCACACACTTTCATCATCGATAATTGTTATGTCACTTACACAGTAGAATTGCTACATCATGATATGATATATTTCTATGCTCACATCATTATGCTATGTTGCATGTTATACTTACTATACTTACATCATTATGATATATCGAATGATATACTGATATGCTCACATTTCTGTTATATGTTTGCATACATCATGCTTTACAATTATATGCATTGAGATGTTGTTTTCATGAGATTCTGGATTTGAGAACCGTAGTTATATTTCAAAAGAAAGTATGTACTATTTTAAAAACCCGGTTTCTCTTGATATGATATTTCGAGATGTCCACCATATGTTTTCTCGGTTCTGAGATTGGCATGTGAAACCCGATTCGAGGAGCGATAGGCACCGTCTGCGGGTACATGGTGGACCCGGTGAGGTACCCCGGGTAAGAAGACTCGTATAGTTAGGCGGTGAGCCTGGCAGGGGAGAACTACCTACCGGTGATAGTGTTTGGGCTCGGCGGTTATCCGAAGGATACCGACCGGAGTCATGAGATGATATGGGCCGATCCGGACTGACGGAGCCCGTGGGCCGATCCGGACGGACGGAGCCCGAGATATGAGGATTTACGTGTCGATGTTGGACACTCAGGTTCCATGATTTGATGTGTCGTTGATGGAAACACGTCGATTTATATCCTCATATTTACATGCATGATGTTGTTGTGTCATTGATGGACACGTAGATGTTATCCACACGCATACAGGCATTGATTATATTGTTGGCATATATGCAGATACGGTCACCCTAGATATCATAGTATTTCCTTTATGATATAGTTGACATAGTAATCGTTGTTTTATTCGATTTCTACCTGATGATGATGTTTTCTACTCACGAGTTGGCAACTCACCCCCCATTGTGCCACAGTTTTTACAGGTTTGACTGATGGATCAGTAGCGGTATCGCTGGCACACAGCTTGCTTCGGGTGATTTGCTTTGGTAGGTGGGACATTTGGATCGTGCCCACTCTTGTATTATTATTGCTGTTGAAGAAACTAGTATTTGTATAATTAGTAAGACCTAGACAGACTTGTGGTTGCGAGACTTAGAGCGAGGGTTTATGTTCGCTACTTGTGGTTTGATGTCTTGCTTTACATTTCCTTTTTTGTTGATTTTCGCCGTTGGGCGTCGTATACATATATTCTGTCTTGCGTGGTTGTGATTCCTCCATTTGGCGAAGAGCTAGCTCCCACTTGGGGATGCCTTTTTTATTATCATGTATATGTGGTTTTGGATCAAAATATACAAGGGAGGTGCTGCCCAAATATTTAAAAGACGAAACATATTTTTCAATTAGTAAAATCCACTTGTATTTTTCATGTTCCATTATCTATGTATTTAAGAAAATGTTTGATTTTCATCATACCTTTATTTTAAAACTTCACCTCTTCTATTTTCTTACAAGGGTTTAGATTTCTGGGCTTCGGCTTACTTGAATTACGTTACGCCTGTAGACGTTGCGTGATTTAAGTGCCGGTCACGAACTAAATTTTCGGGTCGTGACAAAGTTAGTATCATAGCGCTAGGTTTAACCTTGGTTCGAGTCTAGGTTTGACTATATGGAGTCTGGGGTGTAATCTATTTCGGAACCTAGGCTTGACCTTACGGAACTTAGACTTGAACATAGGGGTATTAGACCCGAACTTTCGTTTCATAGGTTGACCCTAATTGATGGAGTAGGTAGCTTAAGTAGAGTGACGTACCGTACGTATGTTCCGCGGCATATTTACGATACGATACTCCACTTAAGAAACCTTAGGATGTACATATTTTGAGATCTGTGATTCTCTTCGTCCCCATGATTATACATCCATTTGAGATCCTTGATTCTATTCGTTTCCATTATCATACTCTCATTGATTCCGTTCCTCATTATGATCATGTATCCATTTTGGGATCTGTTGATTCCTTTCATTCCTTTGATCTGTTTTCATCGATACATGCTCGAGGTTCCTGTCACCATGGTTTGAGCACAGATTGAGCTGCTGCTAGTGATGCGGTCAGGGCGAGCTCGTCATGGACGAGGATTGACAATCGTGTTTTCTGGTGACATGGGAACGTCTCGATTTAGTATTTGCATTGTGACCTCTCTTTTGGGGCGAGTGTTTGGATTTGCACCGGATGATCGAGCCACTGATTGAGGCTTCCTGTTGTGAGAGGATTGTTGATGTACAGCCTACCTTAGAGATTGTGATATTGTCTACCGTGCAGACGGATGACCGAGCTGTTGCTGAGATTGATGGGATGTCGCTTCCAGAGCTTACGATCTGAGATCGCTGGAGATTTCAGCCAGAGATGCGACAGAACATAGCTAGTCTATCTTGAGTTGAGTTGAGCGACTGAGATGATTTGTCTGATTTGATGCGTCGACGCAGGCCCAGTTGAGTTGAATATTTCCAGTCTGGAGAATCTTTCTCAGATATAGAGAGATCGACCCAGAGAGGACGTTGTTCGTTGGATGCTTCGATAGGAGATCAGTAAGTTGACCAGTTTCGGATAAAGGACCTCACCCAGATGCGTTGTGAGTTGATCGAGAGCGGATGAATAAAGTATATTCCTCCGATGGTTGGGAAGTGTTCCCGAGAACGTGTTCGGCTAGATATCTTCTATAGAGTGATGAAGAAACCGAGTTCGTATTACGAGTCCGTGTGAGAGATTTCAGATTGACTGTAGCCTAGAACAATTGCAGTATGCAGACAGCAAGAGATGACGTCAAAGTGAACGATAATAAAGACGAGCGGAACAAGAGGTTCGTGTGAGATGTCAGCGAGCGGTTGTTACGCTCCGTTGATGCCAGAGGATTGATATGTGTACAGAGGCATTAGGATACGGCCAGTTCCCGAGGAAATGCTGTGCTGAGAACGCAGATGTCCAGAAAACGAGAAAAGATTATGTAAAAGTACCGGCCTCCGTATAGTTCGGCATAGGAGAGATCGGAAGAGACCTTGAGTAGGTTCCTTCCAGGACACTGCTGCGATAGGATTTTCACCAAGGATCAGTTGTGTCACGTGTATTCAGAGGGCCAGAGGCCGACGCCAGTAACGTGCTGCTTTACGAGTGGTCATGCTAATTGGCCGAGAGTTGACCAGACGAGTGTCAGAGCGGAATCGTTTCCGTTAGTACACCTGACCGGGCCGACGAACCGATGAATTGCGAGATTGGTAATCTACAGAGAAAATGAGGACCCAGAGAAAGAGGGCACCAGACCGTGAGCAAGAGGCAAGTGGATGTTCTTGCTCTGCCAGTTTTGGGTGCACCGACATTTTTCGACATTGTAGGAGGTGTACCTCAGTGTCATTTGTTGCGATCTGCGTTTGTGATCTGAGTATCATGCTTATATCGCTTGGATTTGTGTTCTGATGATTGTGTTTCATGATATTGTTTTCGTGCACCATGGCTGCACCTACTGGGTATTTACCTTTTTGTGCATAGTTATTGCACTTGATTTGTGTTTATACACCGCTACATTGGTTTGCGATTTGTGCATATCTATTGCACTTGATATTCATTTTGTGCCTTGGCTGCACGTGGTTATAATTTCATGGATTTCATACGGTTGATTTGATTTTGTGCATGTGGTACACACTCGATTTGATTTTTGCACTTGGTATAGCTCGCATATGCTTGCTGTGCATTGATACGTATTTTGTGCACGCAGTTGCACACGTTTATGATTTCAATACACTTTGGCATGCTCGGTGTTGTTTTTGTGAGCATTTGAGTCATTGATGAGTTTCCGTGCATTGTTTCACTAGATTGGTATTTCGTGCACTGGATGCACCGGATTTGTATTTCGTGCACTAGTGTCCCGACCCAAAGTTTGGATGTGACCGGCACTTAGATTGTATGATATCTAAAGATGTCGACACAATCTGAGTAAGCCAAAAACCAAGATCAAAAACCCTTTTTGCAGAATTTAGAAAATTTTAGTTGTTAAGTAAAAGAATGAAGTAGCATGACGAATGGTTTTTAAATAATAGAAGTTTAAACTACTGGTTTTGAAACTTCGAAAGTACTTCCTTTTTAGTTATTAATTAAGCAGTTATAGGGTGTGGAAATAAGTTACATCCCTAGTTGGGAGCAAAATGATGCCAATTAGCGTAAATCAATACACAATAGTAATATGACACTTAAAATGAAGAATCTCGAGCATAAGTAAAAGAAATATAAT
The DNA here is from genome assembly GCA_030015575.1 of Agapanthus africanus. NCBI lineage: Eukaryota > Viridiplantae > Streptophyta > Magnoliopsida > Asparagales > Amaryllidaceae > Agapanthus > Agapanthus africanus. The sequence continues at coordinate 225,394,132 of JASDDO010000008.1, forward strand.
TTAACAAAACCAAACGATCTCAACAATCAAAATAAGATATATACAACCACATCTCGTTCTAAGTCAACTATACATGGTCTGATGGAGAAATACTAGATCCAAGATACAATACCAAAAGAGGAGGTTACAACATAGGTAACCGACCTAGCAAAAAGAGCGATAAAAGATGATAAGTGAATCTGCACTGCTGCTACGCATCCACACGACTCCTGCAAGGAACTATGGCACAACGGGGGTGAGTTGCCAACTCAGTGAATAAAATTAACATATATCGGCTGATAATGTAAGTATGCCGAACTAGAACTAATATCAACAACGATAAATGTGATGCATAATAACAGGTGGAAGCATGAATATGTATTACTCAATGTATAAATCAAAACTGAAATCTCATCAATTATTTTTCAAATAAGGTTCCTTTTCTTCCCGTGTCCAACATCGACAAAAATCATCGGTGTTTCATCAGGCATCGTTCCCCGAACGATCCTGTCAATCAAATAACACCAGTCGGTATCACCTAGATATCCGCAGTGTTTACCACTGACTCCGGTATCGAGTATCCTCATTAGGCTCCCCTCATATAATGCGGCTCTCCTGCCCCTCGGCCTCGACCGGGTCCACCATGAATCCAGCTGTATAGCTACCCCACTAAGCCCGGATATACGTAAGAAATTCCGCAACCGTATAGCTACCCCACCCGGTTCGGAACAAAACCAAATCAAAAAACGACATTTCATGGTGAACATGTCACATCAATCATGAAAATCATTGAATCCTTTCGATAGTGTATAAAACTCAAAACTATAAATCAGTAGTAATCCAATGCATCTTATATCAGAACTACAAATACTTAAAGATAAAACATGATGACATTTATGAAAGATAACTACCATTCTTGATGTTTAAGGTATGATGGAAATCATATTTAGTATAATAAGTACTAAGTGTATATGTGACATGTTAATACCGACGAGGTGTAGTGTAACATGTGGATATGTGCATGTGCAGCATAACTCATCGATAATTTGTGCAGTGTTCTAACAATTATTAACATGATGATATTTATATATATGAATGCATACGATCAAACTTTATAAACGAAGGAACAATTGTAATTTAAACTTAAACCACGGGCGTATCACGCCATCCATACAAAATCCCCCGATAGATGTTTAGTCTACTCACCGGAATACGTCTAGTCTACTCAGAAATCACGAATCCCTTTATTTTTCTTGCGGCCTCCGAAGTTCCCGTACTCAAATCTAACATCGGTATTAACTTGTATAAGAAACGGCTAACTCCGATATAGCGAAAACATGAAAATACAAGTTTTACGTATTAACTATACTAAGTATGATTATTGCAACCTATCAAACACTTATACTAACTTGATTTAATCAAACATTGTTTCGTAACAGAGAACAGAAACGCGTTACGAATTACCCATGTCTTGTTTTAAACGTTTTAACCCCATTTCAGATTTTAACTCCCAGATTTCCCTTACTGAAAATTTAACTTAAATAAACAATACCAAATTGATTAATCCACATATATTGACCTACCCTAAAACCACAATATCCAAATCCCTCAAATATATGGCGAGATCGGATTTTTCCTTCTTGTCACAGGCCAAAATCCGAGCACTGGGTTAGTACTCCTAGGTTAAATTCTAAGTCTAGTCTATAAGATTAAGGTATTGTTTGATCAATTTACTTATCATCTAAACTATAGCAGATCTTCACAGAGCCTATATTTCCCTAAAATACCAACTTTTCCAATATCCGATTTCCAAATTAAACCAGTTACTGAACTACAATCCTACAGTGTTTAAAGATTATACCTATAGAGTATTTGCTGGAAGATCTTCCTCCAAGATGCACAAGTCCTTAGCACCTAGCTTGATAGTGAAGAAAATCCTAGAACTTAGCTCTTCTCATCACTTCTCTTTTCTTTTTCTCTTTGTGTGTTCTAATGTTTTTCCTTTTTTCTTTTTTTTTTTATTTCAGCTGATCCCTAAATTCCCAAGATATATGAATTGAATCATATAAAGTGAATAAGTGAGGATGGTAGGAGGAGGTGTCATCAAAAGAGTTGTGGTGTTTTTCATGCAACGGTGAGGTAGGGTGCATGAGGTGTGCATGCAAGAAGGAGGTATTTGTGCATTATTACTCCTAAGGTGTGGTATCTTGAGGTAAATTCTGAACTTAACCATTATCTAACCCTTTTACACATAACCCCTCCACATTTCCAAGTTTTCACAATTACCTAAACTTTACACAAAAACCCTTCATTACATATGTTATTAAATAACACAATTTTTATTATAATGAAGCTAAATTTCACACTAAAACCCTTGTAATTTACTAATTTTACAAACTAAAATTTCAATTTAATTAGTTTCACACACTACATATGAAAATGCCCTATTTGGTTTTAATAACTTTTTAAATTAACATTTTATTATTTAATTAATTAAATTTATTTATTTTCTAAATTTTTTTCAAAATGTTACAATATTCCCCCTTTAAGAAAGTTCGGTCCCCGAATTTAAAACCTAACTATACGTACCTTCAAAAAGATGTGGGAATTTCCTCCGCATCGCATCCTCGGTCTCCTAAGTGATCTCCTCGCGATTCGTTCCTCGCCAAAGAACCTTTACAGATGGAGGTACCCTTGATCTTAGTTTTTCTTTGCCTGCCGGTCTAAAATAGCTACCGGCCGCACAGTATAGGATAAATCCTGCTCAAGCTGTAATGTCTGATGCTGGATTCACGTGAGAGCGATCGTGAAGATACTTGCGAAGTATAGACACGCGAAACACTGGATGCACATCGGAAAAACTCGGTGGAAATGCCAAACGATAAGTTACAGCACCTACTCTTTCTAGCATCTCGTTGGGTCCGACATATCTGGGGCTGAGCTTCCTCTTTTTCCCGAAATGCATCACACCCTTCATCGGAGATACACGAAGGAACACATGATCTCCCACATCAAACTCGAGTCTACGACGGCATCGATCGGCATATGATTTCTGTCTGCACTGGGCCGCTTTCATCCTATCCCGGATCAACTGGACCTTTTCTGTAGTCTCATGTACTATCTGCGGTCCCAAAATGCTACTTTCGCTGAGTTCTGTCCAGCAAACGGTGATCAACACCTTCTCCCATACAAGCTTCATAAGGTGCCATATAGATTTTCTCCTGAAAACCGTTGTTGTAAGAGAATTCTATCAACGGTAAGTGACGATCCCAGCTGCCACCGAAATCAAGACTATAGGCTCGAAGCATATGCTCTAGAGTCTGTATGGTCTGCTCTGATTGACCATCTATCTGCGGTTGAAAAGCTGTACTACACAGTCGGGTACCTAGAGCCTCTTAAAGTTTTTGCCATAGTCGGCTGGTAAACTGTGTACCCCTATCGGACACTATACACGTCGGAACTTCATGCAATCGCACAATCTCATCAATATAGATCTGAGCATACTGCGCATATCCAAATGTTGTCTTCACTGGAAGAATGTGAGCTGCCTTTGTCAATCTACCTACAATTACCCAAATGGAATCATACCCTATGCTTGTCCTGGGTAGACCCACAATGAAATCTAGGGAGATTTTCTCCCATTTCCGCTCCGGAATAGGCAAGGGCTGCAACTCTCCTGCCGGCCTCTGGTGCTCGGCCTTAACTTATTGACACGTCAAGCATCTATAAACCAACTCCGCGACATCTTTCTTCGTTCCTTCCCACCAATAGACATCCTTCAAGTCATGATACATCATGGTGGAACCAGGATGAATACTATATGCTGACCAATGGGTCTCCTCTAAGATTCCAAGTCTCAGTTCCTCTGAATCCGGAACACAAAGATGAGTCCCAAATTATAATACTCTGTGGTCATCTATCACGAACTCAAAATCTCTACCTTATCTAACCTAATCTATGATCTCCGACAAGCGAGCATCTGTGGGCAATTTATCTCAGATACGATCCAATAACTAAGGACGGTTGCGAATATGAGCTAACTGTCCTCCTGTCGATATGAACTCAAACTGTACACGGCTATTACATAGAATCTGCCAGTTTGTAGAAGATCGTCTCTGTATTGATCTCGAAGTACGATAAGCTACCTCCGGGCCTCCTACTCAAAGCCTCTGCCACAACATTCACGTTTCCCGGATGATAAAGAATCTCGCAAGCATAATCCCTCATGAGTTCCATCCATCTATGCTGCTTCTGATTAAGCTCTCACTGCTGAAAGATATACCTTAAGCTTCTGTGGTCTGTGAATAATTTGGCACGACTCACTGTACAAGTAATGCCTCCAGATCTTCAGTGTGAATACTACAGCAGCCATATCTAAGTCATGAGTGGGATAGTCCTGCTCATGCTTCTTCAACTGCCGAGAAGCGTATGCGATAACCCTGTCGTGCTGCATTAATACACAGCCTGGCCCTACTCGAGAAGCATCTCAATAACCCACAAAATCGCCCGATCCCGAAGGAAGATAATACGGGTGCAGTTGTCAAGCGAGTTTTCAACTGCTGGAAACTCTGCTCACCCGCCTCGGTTCAAAGAAATGGGACCTCCTTCCTGATCAACCAGGTTAGCGGGCGGCGATACGAGACAACCCTGCACAAAGCGTCGGTAGTACCCGGACAACTCAAGAAACTGCGAATCTCCTTAACTGACACAGGTTTGGGCCAGTGCTGAACTGCCGTGATCCTCTTTGGGTTCACACATAACTCGTCTCTCGTAACGACATGACCCAAGAAATCTACAATGTCCCTCCAGGAAGCATACTTGGAAAATTTTGCGAATAGTTGATGTTCCCTCAAGGTCCGCAATGTGATACGCAAGTGCTGCTCATGCTCTTCTCGTCTACAGGAGTATACAAGGATGTTATCCATGAATACTATAATGAACTGATCAAGAAATGGCCTGAAAATGCGGTTCATCATATCCATGAAAGCTGCTAGGGTATTGGTGAGCCCGAACGACATCACCAGAATTTCATAATGCCCACATCGTGTGCGAAAAGCAGTCTTCGGAATGTCATCCTTCCGAACTCTCAAATGATGATACCCTGACCACAATTCAATCTTCAAGAAATAGCCAGCTCCCTGCAGGTGATCGAATAAGTCTTCGATACTAGGTAGTGGATACCTATTTCACACAGTAACTCGATTCAGCTGTCTGTAGTCGATGCACAGACTCATGCCGCCGTACTTCTTTTTGACGAACGAGACAGGAGCTCCCAACGATGATACACTTGGACGAACAAGTCCTCTATCTAACAACTCTTGCAACTGACCTTTGAGTTCCTTATACTCTGTCGGGGCCATCCGATAAGGTGGTAGAGAAATATGCCCCGCACCCGGAATCAAGTCAATGCAAAATTTGATATCGCGATCAGGCGGTAATCCTGGCAATTCAGCAGGAAACACATCCGGAAATTCTTGGGCGATCGGAACCTGGTCCAATGGAACTTCAGCGGCTTCTACGTCCTCAACAAACGCTAAGAACCCATGACCACCCTTCTTCAAGACCCGTCCCGCACAAAGAGTAGTAATCATGTTGGCAGGAGTTACACTACAATCTCCCTGCACATCAAAAATCGGTTCGCCTAGAAAGCAGAACCTGACCACTTTCCCCCGACAATCTACATAAGCATGACAAGCGGCCACCAATCCATACCAAGAAGTATATCAAAAACTAACAAATCTAGGAGAATCAAATCCACTAATAAATCCCTATCACCAAAACGTAATGAACAAGACCTGAATATGTGTTGAGCTATAAAAGAATCTCATACCGGAGTAATCACAACTAACGGTGACTCTAGCAACGACGACTCCCTCCCCAGAGAAAGTGCAAAGTGTGCAGATACTTAAGAATGCGTAGAACCGGGATCAAATAGAATATGCGCATTTAAGGAACATACTGACAGAATACCTGTTACGACAACGTCCGACTCCTACGCGTCCCGAAGAGTCAACACAAAAGATGAAGCCTGCCCTCTTCCAGCGACCGACTGTCGTCTGCCTCTGCCTCCTCGTCCTCTCGAATTACGACCGTCTCGACCCCGGCCTCTATGGGCGTTGATCTGGTGTGGAAAAACAACAGGTGTAGGAGGTAATGTGTTCGGAGGAGGTGGTGAAGTCACATGTGAGACCGATGCCTTACCCTGTCGCATCACAGGACAATTCCGAATAAAGTGATACAAACACCCACACCTGAAATATCTTTGCACGGGCTGCTGAACATATGGGTATAAGTGACATAACTGATCCACAAAGAATCCTCCATGTCCTTTACGAAAATGTCTAGGAGTTGATGTATTAGACGAATTAACCTTGGTCTATGAACAACCGTACGTGGAGCAATGGCCGATCTCCGTACTCGACTAATCTCTATCAAGGATTCGATCATTTGGCGCATCTCCTGAACACTCGCCTCCATCCTAGCTATGCAATCAATAGAGGGTGGATCAATCTGTTCATGAAGGATAGGCACACTGCCTTGGTCTATCCTCGTCTCAGACGAGCCCGCTCCAATATCATTTCTAACAGCGTCCCCCTGAGTCCTCATAGTCCTTGATGACTAGTGGCTAGAGTAAGAAACAGAATTGATAAAGACATTGCAATCGAATCATAGGATACATGGAATCAAGAAATGAAGTACGCATAAATATTTCCTAAGGTCACTTAGGCTGAGTATCGTAGCGTAAATATGCCGCGGAACATATGTACGATACTCTACTCATCCTAAATCACCTACTCCATCAACTAAGGGTCAACCTACCTAACGAAATTAAAGCCTACTATATTCAATCCACTACTCGGTTCCATAAGGTTAATCCTAAGCTCTGATACCAACTTTGTCACGACCCAAAGTTTGGATGTGACCGGCACTTAGATTGTATGATATCTAAAGATGCCGACACAATCTGAGTAAGCCAAAAACCAAGATCAAAAACCCTTTTTGTGGAATTTAGAAAATTTTAGTTGTCAAGTAAAAGAATGAAGTAGCATGCCGAATGGTTTTTAAATAATAGAAGTTTAAACAACTGGTTTTGAAATTTCGACAGTACTTCCTTTTTAGTTATTAATTAAGCAGTTATAGGGTGTGGAAATAAGTTACATCCCTAGTTGGGAGCAAAACGATGCCAACTAGCGTAAATCAATACACAATAGTAATACGACACTCAAAATGAAGAATCTCGAGCATAAGTAAAAGAAATATAATTTAACACAACCAAACGATCTCAACAGTCAAAATAAGATATATACAACCACATCTCGTTCTAAGTCAACTATACATGGTCTGATGGAGAAATACTAGATCCAAGATACAATACCAAAAGAGGAGGTTACAACATGGGTAACCTACCTAGCAAAAAGAGCGATAAAAGCTGATAAGTGAATCTGCACTGCTGCTACGCATCCATACGACTCCTGCAAGGAACTATGGCACAACGGGGGTGAGTTGCCAACTCAGTGAATAAAACTAACATATATCAGCTGATAATGTAAGTATGCCGAACTAGAACTAATATCAACAACGATAAATGTGATGCATAATAACAGGTGGAAGCATGAATATGTACTACTCAATGTATAAATCAAATCTGAAATCTCATCAATTATTTTTCAAATAAGGTTCCTTTTCTTCGCATGTCCAACATCAACACAAATCATCAGTGTTTCATCAGGCATCATTCCCCGAACGATCCTGTCAATCAAATAACACCAGTCGGTATCACCTAGATATCCGCCGTGTTTACCACTGACTCCGATATCGAGTATCCTCGTTAGGCTCCCCGCCTATAATGCGGCTCTCCTGGCCCTCGGCCTCGACCAGGTCCACTATGAATCCAGCTGTATAGCTACCCCACTTAGCCCGGATATACGTAAGAAATTCCGCAACCATATAGCTACCCCACCCGGTTCGGAACAAAACCAAATCAAAAAACGACATTTCATGGTGGACATGTCACATCAATCATGAAAATCATTGAATCCTTTCGATAGTGTATAAAACTCAAAACCATAAATCAGTAGTAATCCAATGCATCTTATATCAGAACTACAAATACTTGAAGATAAAACATGATGACATTTATGAAAGATAACTACCATTCTTGATGTTTAAGGTATAATGGAAATCATATTTAGTATAATAAGTACTAAGTGTATATGTGACATGTTAATATCGACGAGGTGTAGTGTAACATGTAGATATGTGCATGTGCAGAATAACTCGTCGATAATTTGTGCAGTGTTCTAACAATTATTAACATAATGATATTTATATATATGAATGCAACGATCAAACTTTATAAACGAAGGAACAATTGTAATTTAAACTTAAACCACGAGCCTATCACGCCATCCATACAAAATCCTCCGGTAGATGTTTAGTCTACTCACCGGAATACGTCGAGTCTACTCAGAAATCACCAATCCCTTTCTTTTCCTTGCGGCCTCCGAAGTTCCCGTACTCAAATCTAACATCGTTATTAACTTGTATAAGAAACGGCTAACTCCGATATAGCGAAAACATGAAAATACAAGTTTTACGTATTAACTATACTAAGTATGATTATTGCAACCTATCAAACACTTATACTAACTTGATTTAATCAAACGTTGTTTCGTAACAGAAAACAGATACGCGTTACGAATTACCCGTGTCGTGTTTTAAATGTTTTAACTCCATTTCAGATATTAACTCCCAGATTTCCCTTACTGAAAATTAAACCTAAATAAACAATACCAAACAGATTAATCCACATATATAGACCTACCCTAAAAACTACAACATCCAAATCCCTCAAAAATCCGGCGAGATCGGATTTTTCCTTCTTGTCGCCGGCCAAAATCTGAGCACTGGGGTTAGTAATCCTAGGGTAAATTCTAAGTCTAGTTTATAAGATTAAGGTACTGTTTGATCAATTTAGTTATCATCTAAACTATAGGAGATCTTCACAGAGCCTATATTTCCCTAAAATACCAACTTTTCCAATATCCGATTTCCAAATTAAACCGGTTACTGAACTACAATCCTACAGTGTTTAAAGATTATACCTATAAAGTATTTGCTGGAAGATCTTCCTCCAAGATGCACAAGTCCTTAGCTCCTAGCTTGATGGTGAGGAAAATCCTAGAACTTAGCTCTTCTCATCACTTCTCTTTTCTTTTTCTCTTTGTGTGTTCTAATGTTTTTCCCTTTTTCCTTTTTTTTTATTTCAGTTGATCCCTAAATTCCCAATATATATGAACTAAACCATATAAAGTGAATAAGTGAGGATGGTATGAGGAGGTGTCTTCAAAAGAGTTGTGGTGTTTTCAAGCAAAGGTGGGGTGGGGTGCATGCAAGAAGGAGGTGTTTGTGCATTATTACTCCTAAGGTGTGGTATCTTGAGGTAAATTCTGAACTTAACCATTATCTAACCCTTTTACACATAACCCCTCCACATTTCCAAGTTTTCACAATTACCTAAATTTTACACAAAAACCCTTCATTACATATGTTATTAAATAACACCATTTTTATGATAATGAAGCTAAATTGCACATTAAAACCCTTGTAATTTACTAATGTTACAACCTAAAATTTCAATTTAATTAGTTTCACACACTACTTACGAAAATTCCCTATTTGGTTTTAATAACTTTTTAAATTAACATTTTATTATTTAATTAATTAAATTTATTTATTTTCTAATTTTTTTTCAAAATGTTACAACTAGATGCACCGGATTTGTATTCGTGCACGGGATGCACCGGATTTATACTCCGTACATTGTTTGCACCCGATTTATGTCTTGAGAATTGTTTCACCAGATTTATGTTTTTGTGCGCGTTCGCACCTGACGTTCGTTTTCGTGCATGTTACTGCACTAGATACTTTATACAAACCTGACGCGTTTGATTTGGATTTTTGCGCATATTAGGCGCTTGGTATTGGACTTTGTGCGCATCGGATGCACTTGAGTTAGATTTTATTTGTATATGATTGGATGCACTTGATTTAGATTTTATTCGTGCAAGTTGGATGCACTTGATTTAGATTTCATTCGTGCATGACGGATGCACTTGATTTGGATTTTCTCGCATGTTGGGCGCATGATATGAGATGTGATTTTGTGCACACCGGATGCACTCGAATGGGATTTTCATTCGTGCATGTTAGTTGCACTGGGTTGAGATTTTCGTGCACTCTAGATGCATTTGATATTGTTGTCGTGCACATCCGTTGCACCAGACAGATGCTTCCGTGCACACCCGTTGCACTTAGTTTTGCTTTTGTGCATGTCGTGGCATTTGTATTGGATTTGATTTCCGTACGCACTAGACGCACGTGATTGTTGGATACGCCTTTTGGGGCTGATTTTGCTCTTGAGCACTTTGTTTTCATGATGGGCACTATATTATGTAGTTGCCGAACAGGACTGATCTGAGGGTAGTACCTGAGTACTTTGCATGCATTAAAAATTTTAATAAGAGGTTTTAAAAAAAGAGCTATAGTCTCGCTATTTCCTACATGTCTGCGAGCGACACGAATGTTTATAAAGAAAAACCTTTTGGGATATTTCAAAACGGCGGAACGTATGATTTGAGCAAAAACATATATAAGTATATTTACTATTTTATAATTGAGCGTCCGTCACGTGTGTTGTGAGTTATGCATCACACGGCGATTCAGAAAAGGTTTTGCATCTGTTTTATTCAGTATTTAGAAGATTTTTCAAGGATGAGTACTATACACGTATTATAGTATTTGACTAGTGCATATTGGATTTCAGTAGTGGATTTCGAGATCTGTATCTCCATTCTAACTCCAATGATTTGTGTGACGCTTGACGGAGTTCGATTTTGAGTTTCATACTCGTTTTTAGGCGCAAATGATGCGCTGTGGTATTTCTGTATCTTCCGTGATTTCGGAGCCCCATTGATTTGAGCTGATTATTGAAATGTTTTAGTAATTGGGGATTTAAATTTAAATTTAGGGACCGAATTTATTTAGGGGGGAAGATTGTAACATTTCAGAAAATATAAAATATTATTTTTGGAATTTAATATTAAAATAATATATTTCGCGAAAACTACCTGATTTGCGAATCTGTGGTTTTCGTAAAATGGTATAAATATATACCAATATTTGTGAAATAATTGGAGATTAAAATGATTTATTCATTTAAAAATATATTTATTGGATTTGGCATTTTTATAATTAATTATATGCAGTTTAAATAAAATTTGATTAGTGCACTACTAATCGCGATTAAGCCAAATCCGTGTTTCTACATTTCTCCATGGCTAGCGCACCATGTCATGTTGCATTTTGTTGCATGTTGATTCATTTGTGTTGTTTTATTGATATTTGGATTTAAAAGGAAAAGAGAAAAGAAAATGAGACAATTATTGGAGAGAGAGAGTGAGACAAGAGTTGTGAGAGGGTGAGAATAAAAGAGAGAGAGAGAGAGGGCAACCATCATTTTCCTTCATCTTCCTCATCCTCATGAACCCTCCACCACCACCTCCAAGTATCATCTCAAAATCTTCATCAAAACCCTATACTCCCTTCATTAAAAAAGATCCCCACCTCATCCTCAACACTTTGGACCAATCAAAGTTGGATTTTGAAGACTTTGAGCAACTCAAGAAAATTCTTGAGTTGCCAAATGAGGTAATCCCTTCACTTTTAGCTTAGTTTTTAGTTTCTTTGCATCATAGTTTAGTTTAGAGTTAAACAAGTGTGGATTGTGATCTTGGAATTTTCCCAAGTTGCTGTTGAGTGACAAGTAGTGGTGTAGTGAGTGTTTTAAGACCTTAGAGATTGATTCCCTAACCTGTAATTGAGAATAGAACCCAAAATACGAACTTAGAAACTTCTCCGTGTCGGTTTTGTGACGTTTTAATAGCCTACAGGGTATCTGGAGCAACCTGGAAGGATTATAAGGAAATCTAGCAAGTCTACTGACCTAGTTTAACTACCAGAAGACCACCACCCAAGCACGAGATGCCAATTCCCTGTTCAGGCCGGCGAGCTCGGATCTGGAGCTGATGTCCCCGGATTTTTGGTGTAGTCTGGTGTTGAGTTTTTATCTATAGGTCCTAATACCTATAACATATCCCCTATACTTGCTAGTTTAGTCCCAATTGACCTGATCCAAAATATGCGAGCATATTGGGATATTTTTGGTTATGTTTTACCCGATATTTGAATTCGTGGTTTTGGGATTTGATATTGTATTTGGTCATTGGATGTTTTTACGTCAACGACGAGGGTTGTTTGGTTGTTTTTACATGCGTAAGTTATAGGTTCTAACCTATGAGCGCACCATATGCCGTATCGGTTTTCGGACATTGATTTTAATGGTATTGCGATATGTGTATTGATTGTAGGTATCTTCACGTGGATTCCGAGACGACGAAGCACATCGACCACGGCTGAACAAGGAGTTCCGCAGGTGAGTAGATTTATATCTACGGGGGAAGTCGGGTGGATGGCGTATAACACCCCCGCAATTAATAAATGGAAACTGATATTTAGAATATAGTCGGAGAAACCTATACTAGGAACCCACGAATGTGATTAAAGGTTTAGTATAAAATGATATTGTCATGACCCGAAGGTATGGAACGTGACCGGCACTTAAATTACGAAGCGTCTAGAGGCACGACGTATTCTAAGTAAGTCGAAGCCCAGAAATCTAAACCATTTAAAGAAGAAGTAAAGGAAAACATGTATGAAAACAAGTTTAAAAGCAATATCATATTTTCTCAGAAATTTCGACAGAGTCGCCTTTGTAAAAACTGTCCCCAAACGGGTACAAACAAGAATAATTATATACAAACAATAAAAAGGCATCCCCACGCGGGAGCTAGCTCTACGCCAAAAGGCGGAAACAACCACACAATGTAATAAAATATGTTAGTTGTATGTATGCCCTAGAGGCCAGTATTGTACAGATGATGTATATTTATATTGGATGCTTGGACATATATAGAGAGGACTTTCTCGCTCGACATGATAGTATGCTATCTGGTTGCACTTTACTTTAACTTGTATACTTGTCTCTTTATACTGTCTAATAATTACATGTTGGTAAAGCCCTTAGGATGTGTACTTGACTACCTGGACTATGATGCGGATCATACTAGTGGGGACATGGTAGTCCATAAGTACATCCTTCAAGGTCCCTAGTCATGGGTGTATCGAGACGGGGCATCGATATACCAGTGTAGACTAGCGTATACGCATCTCGACCCATGAGATGGGCGATGGATGATCCCATATCCATTGGTGTTTGACATGAGAGATGGTATACGGGTGCTCAGTGGAGACTGGGTACACTGGACGGACTCGCCGAGAACTCCCAGATGGTATTATACCTTACGTCAGATGGCAGTTCTCTGGTGACACTTGTGCAGGTTAGTCTGTAGACCCGAGATCGTCATAGAGTCTTGTGTGATTCCCACTGTGCTTTGATTTCCACCTTACCACGTCCATGAGGGCGTGCAAAACGGTGGTTTTTGGGTACAGTCCTTGGAGGCAATGAGCGATAGGAGGGGTTTCGTCTCTCCCGGTATTGGGGGTTGATGTTGCGCTGTGCTCGATTGGCTATAACAGGGAAGTCCCTGGCCAGGGCTGATTAGAGATTTACTGGTAAGTGTTACCAGTAGTTTCTCGACCCGTTATGAGCCTCACATCGGCACGACTTATCGGTTATTGGGGTCTGACGTTTACCACCCCTAGACTTGATATGCGACATATTAGACGAGGAGACCGGACTGTACGGGAAGTGATACCGGCAGGCTTTTACAGGAGTTGGAGCGAGCTTGCTTGCTGATCTTCTGATCACTCAATACCCGGGTAGCCGTTACGTCCAGCTAGTACCGCTGACGGCTTGTGGGTGTGTGATGTGATCATCATCTACTGCTGGCGTATTGACGAGTCTTTAGAGTCCTACATAGAGGTTTTACTGGCTCAGGAAAAACGAAATAGGAGCGCATATGTGATATGTGCGGGACCGAGAATAATGCGTGTAAGTGATACCGTATTCTATTCTCACGACTTCTTGTATCGGTCGGTTATATATGATATGACCGGGTTATCGAATCAGGTGTTGATTTGATAAGTCGATACGATGAATGTTAGTCGGTTTTATGAGATATGACCGGATTATTAAGTCAAGTGTTGATTTAATAATTAAGTGTATAATTGTATATTAGATATACTAATTTACATTTACTAACACTTGTTCACTTTAGGGTTTTTCTCACAAGAACACTTGAATATATATATATGTGATATATATATATATATATATTAAAAGTGTTTTCTTTTGTATCATGGTTGATGATACACTATACATGGGTGTTCAAGACATACACCATACTATTTTGGATGGTGGTTAATATTTATTTAAATTAATTACAAATTAGTGAAGCTTATGTCATAAGCATGAAGCTTGCAGACGCTTTTGGATGCTTTGACAAAGTCCACTTAATTTGTTTTTCTTTAGATTTTTATTAACCTAACCAACTTGACTTAGCCATGGTTATGTCCCACCATGAGTTAGTATATGATACTCACTCACTATGGTTAGCATTCTAACTTAATCATTATCCTCATTTTTTTCTTTTCTTTAGTTCATCATCTTCTTCTTCATTGAGCAAGAGAAAAAGCTTGCTAGGGTTTTGAAAAAAGTGAGATAGATTGTGAGAAACAAAAATCCAAAGAGAACCCACTTCCTATTTCCCTATCCTCTACTAGATTAGCAATTTAGTATAGGGTGTTTGCTTTACTAATTCTCTAGTTAGTGAAGTAGGAGCCTGAGTCGGAATTCCCTCGACGTAGATCATCTTCGGCCTCGGAGACTTCAAGCAAGGTCGCACCTTTCGCCTCGTGAAGCCATGCAAGGGTCCGGGAGAACCACGATCGCAGCGAAGGGACTTCATCAAGGAGCTAAAGAAGTGAAGGACCGATCTACAAAGGTTGTATTTCGAATTCCCTTTAGAGTAAAGTTGTTTACTTGCTTTTAGTTTCGCCTAAACTCTAGAATACGATCTTGCTTAGTGTTATTCGGCACCTAAAAATTGTTGTGCCACGGCAGCGCCCCGGTCTTGTACTCGAGGCCAAAATGCGGAATCAAAAATTTTCTTAACTTAAAACCGGCGCTACCGCGGACAATAAACCCGGATCGTAACCATTAACCTAATCCTAGCTATCAAGAGAATGGGGTAGAATGATATACCGAGCGATCCGTGTCCTTCGGTCTTCTCGTCGTCATCCCGATCTCCCGCGGAATCACCGTTCGTCACCTCCTCGTCGGAAAGGGCACCACGTAGCCGATTTCTTTTACGGGCTCCCACCTCTGGACCGAGGCAACTCGGGCGCGAAGTTGGCAAGTCGACACGTCCAAGGGTACTGTAGGTGTAGTGTAGAATCTTTGCCTCAATGGGGTGATTGAAGTTGCCATGGAGGAATGAGGAGGAGAATGAAAAGGAGCAATGAGAAATGGAGCTGGTCCTTTTTGAAACATAGAATGAGATGAATGATAATTTTTCCCACATCAAAAATGAACTCCCCCTCTCTCTCTAGTAGTGGCCGGCCCCTTAAAAGAATAGGAGAGGGAAAAATGAAAACAAGAAGGGAGGTGAGTGTAGGAATCAAAAGAGGTGACCACATCCAAAAGCAAGCCTCACATCAACTCTCATCCATTCTAATCTCATTTAATGCAAAGAGTTGATTCAAAAAGAATCTCATGATTATGAAGCCACATTTACAAACAACCCCCTCCACAAATGCTAATTTGCAGAACTGCAAATAAGCCCCTCCATTAGAAAGTCCGGCCGGGAAGGAAAAAAGGAAAACCGGCCGGAACGGAATGCAAACTGGCAACTTTAGAAAACTGATCCCGTAATAAATTACAGGAAAACCCCGCGAATGCATATACATGCCCGCATTTGTATTCCCACTGAACACAAATGCAAAGAGACAAAAACTACACTGTCTAATACTAGGATCTGGCTTAAACCAAAGCCCGCTAGTAAAATCCGTCCGATCACGATCCGTGCAATACCGCACGTATCTGATCGAACCCTGCCATATCTCCATACGGCCTCTACAGCGTTTCGCCCAAAACTTGAGAAACTGGTCTGTGGGGGACTCTAAAGACTCGTCAATACTTTGGCTATGGATTTAACCACTAGCACGTCATACGTATTAGCCAATACGTAACGGGCTAACAGGTACTGACCAAAAGGGACGTCGATGAGAGAACTCATCCTGACACCCTACTGAGCCTGTCAGTGACAATATTCGTACAGTCCGGTCCGTCCGTCTATGAGTATCGCATGGCGGGCCTAGGGGGTTGGTAAAAGTCAGACCCCCAAAAGTGGTACAAGTCGTGTCGGAGTGTAGCCCAGAACACCAAGATACTACTGGAATACCTACCAGTAAATCTCCTGCCTCGGCCGAGGACATTGTGTAATGGCTCTCCTAGACACAACGCGACCTCACCCCCAATACCGGGAGAGACGAACCCTTGCAGATCCGCTCACTGCCTCCATGTGGCTCGGGACTGTACCCAACTAAAACCTGTTTGCACGACTCCTTTGAGCCGTGGTAGGGTAGTAATCAAAACACAGTGGGAACTCACACGAGACAAATGACGATCTCAGGTCGATGAACTGACCTGTACACATGTCACCAGGGAACTGCTATCTAACGTCAGGTATAATACCAACTAGTATGTTCCCGGCGAGTCCTGTCTGGTGTACTCATAACCTAATGAGCACCTGTATACATCTTAGGTGAACCAACTGACATCAGTGGCTTGTGAGACCGGCCACCGCCCCTCGTCGGGGTCTCGACTATATACACTAGTCTACTAATGGAGTATCGATGCCCAGTCTCGAAACTCCCACGACTAGGGACCATTTAAGGATGTGCTTATAGACCTCAGCTCCCACAAATATGATCGCCATCATACTATTGGTCGTCAAGAAAGAATCCTAAAGGCTCTATCAGCGTGCAATAACGACCTGTAAGATCACCTTAAGTAGTACACAATGATAAAGATAAACCAGATAGCATACTATCATCTTGAGTAAGACTGTCCTACCGGGATAGGTCCTCCCTCAATCATTGCAATCGCGTGCCTGTGATCCAATAATTGACTCTGAGGGCACTATCTCCAACAATCTCCCACTTGCACTCAAGGCTAATTATTGCGATGTCACATACTCACAGGCCGTGTGATACCGAACACCCAACTCCTCTACTAGTCAGTCTCACAAAGCTCGTTTGCGAAACTATTGCGTTCGAGGAATAGCCTCAGTGAGTAAATCCGCTGTGATGTTTCTTTCTATGTCTCTCTATATCTCAAGTTCGCGGAGAAAGCCATCTCCCGAAATGAGCAATATCTGTCTTAGAATGTGTCTGGATGTCTGATGGGACCTAGATCATAAATGAACTCCAAATCCAAACTTCTTAGACTGTATCGTCAACTGAACTTAATCAGTATCCTGCGTCATGCCTCCCTCAGTATCCCCTTGGACCACCTATCCAAAATACTGCCCCTCGTCAGAGAGAAAACTATAACTCTGATAGTCACTCTGCCATCCAGGTCACCTTGGAAGCCTGAAATGATAACCGTCTCCTAAAGGAGGCTGTCGATATCATATCCCTAGAACATTCACTTATGTTCTAAAACTGCTTCCGAATGTTTCTCCAGGATTGTATCAATATCAACTTATTGCATCTTCTGCAAAATCAACATCTGGTGTGGTACTTGACATCTCATGATTGACTCAATTGCCTAAGCAAGTGATCTGCCAATCATGCACATCCCTCTCCCCTTTAGTCTGTAAGACACCTTTAGAGAGGGTGACTCCATCACCTGCAGGTACACTACGTGCCAGGAGTCGTCCATTCTAAATACTCATAAAATGCTGTCTAAGTACCCAGATTGGGAAACCACCCAAATCTAGATCTAAAACCATAGATCTAGTAACCAGAATGACTGATATAATATCCACGTCCTATATGGAGAAACTACTGTATGACAACCAAAGTATAACCGATCATAGTATAGGAACTTTACTTCCTACTCTATGTATGTCATCAAATACTAGGACATCACACCCTACTACCTTCTTAACAGATCCACCCCTATTCTGACGAAGTCAAACCTATGACTGTCACATCAGAAATAGATGATCTATCTTCGCTATATCTGCTTTAGTCTATAAATAGACATAAGCCACCTGTCCACCAATGCTTCCGCTGCTCCCACTGACTATGACAACCCTCTGGCAGAATCATATAAACGTACACTTCTAAAGCCAGTTTAGAACGACGCTATATCCATCCTCCTGCCGGGTCTCCCAGTCTGGAACAACAGGAATAGAAAGTCTGGGTAAACAAGAACCTCCCTGTCACCGTCCTTGAAGCTACCGGAGTACCTCTCGGGTGCCTGAGGTTACCCACCATATGTGCGGAGTGGCCAATGGAATATCAAATCAGATTGAATCTTTAGGTTTTTATCAAATCTTCAGTAATCGTTTGCGGTTCTGGAATCACTTCCAGTTCTACCATACTCCCACTAGTGTTTTCTGAAAAAATACATTTCTTTTAAAATTGTGGCGAGTGAAGAACAATATCACTATTAATCTTCCAGATGGTAGAAAGTCAACCCTCGTCATAGCCTGGGTCAACCCACAAACAGCCATTACAGAAACGTACCTTGAGTTATCCAGAGTCTGGTTTTAAGCATAAGCCGGACAACTCCCCGTACCTTAACAATGTCAAGATATGAACTGTTCTATATCCAATATAGAAACAGAGGCACTGATTTAATTGAACCAGATTCAAATCATGCAGCTGTCTCCAGTGCATGTCAAGTAAATGGAGAGAGGCCGATCAGCGTTACTCAACTTAGGAGTGCTTCCAATTATGAGTAACCTGAAAGAGAAGCAAGTTCTCTTAATCATTACTATCAACTGAATACCATACACAAGTATCTACATCTTCGATCATCTTGAAGAATCTCGATACTTGCAACACCTGGTTCTCTACTCTACTCTTATACCTATAATTTCTCAAAACTTAGACCCTGTGTTTCTACGAAACACTTGTCTAAGAACCAGAGAAGTTATAAGTAAACAGAATATAGTACGAGGACCAACCCCTCTGTCCTAATGGACACTGGACAACATACATTACTCTGTATAAGTCCCGTGAGTCTAATAACTCATTCACTGTGTGTCGTAGGTTGAAAATTGTACTATGGTTATGAAGAATTACACCGCTGTTCAATGCTCCCTACCTAACCATCCACTGATATAGGTAAATGTCATAGACATAATTTCAAAAAGGTATATCTCACTCTATAAAAAATAGACGTACGGATATATCAATTTGAAATTGGTGCACAACAACGGATATTCAAAAACCAAATATTTGCCGTCCGGCAAACAACCCAGGTGAGTTCCTCAAATATCACCAATTACAATGAATCCCGATATAATGAGGATGATCACCTAATTCCCAATAACTTACTCCCACTCATCATCTGTAAAACCATACAGATGTGAGGATCAAACCTGGTAAATACATACCCTGGAGCAAGTGTCTAATTGGGAAATCAGTTTTCTTTTAACAGTACACAGTGAAACTGAAACATTGAAATGTTTCGATGGGGTATCCGGGTATTCCTAGTAATGCCTCTTCCATTATCCAGATTCACAACTGTAACTGTAACACCTGAGTTTAGGGATAGTAGTAATTAAGTGTTAATTTGGGGTTTTTGGTAAAAAGTTTACTAAAACGGGATTCTAGTAATTTATCTGGGTTTATAGTTATTTTGGTGAAATTTTATCTCAACCACACACACTTGAGCACGTTAACTAGGGTTAAGATTAAGGTTTGCCATATATTTGAGCTTGTGGGTTAGCCATGTTTAAGTTAACCATGGGGGTTAGGTCCAAGGTTAAGATAATGGATTTGATTATGAGCTAATTTGGTTAATTAGGGGTGGTTGGTTTTGTCCAAGGTTGTTTAGAGTGGAGGTTGACTTGCTTGTTGTGAGAGAGAGAGAGATGGATGGGATGTGTATCATGATAGCTTTTAATTTGAGAGAGGGAAATGATGGTTTAAGGATTAGTCACACCATTCAAATCAAAACTTGTCACTCATATCTTTCAAATTCTTTCCCACACTCAAACCTCTCACTCTCACACTCAAATCAGCCACACAAACACCACAAAACATCAGCTTTCAGCCACTTTTCTGCTGGACATCAGCAGCAACAGCTGCTACATCAGCCCCCTCCCAACTTCAAAACCTCAAATACACAACACTACCACCTCACTCACACTCAATTTCAGCCTTAAACAACAACAGCAGTAGCTGCTGCACACAGCCACAAGAGAGAGAGAGAGAGGGTTGCAAGCAACAGCAACACTCATTCAAGTGAAAATCAGCAACAACTGATGTATCATATCAGCCCCCAATTGATCAATATCAGCCCCTTTTATCAACACATCAACCCCCTTTATCATCAACATCAGCTTCATAACC
This sequence comes from Agapanthus africanus, assembly GCA_030015575.1. Taxonomy (NCBI): domain Eukaryota; kingdom Viridiplantae; phylum Streptophyta; class Magnoliopsida; order Asparagales; family Amaryllidaceae; genus Agapanthus; species Agapanthus africanus. The sequence goes on from JASDDO010000008.1 coordinate 225,414,724, forward strand.
AACCACACCACCATACACCAAAACCTCAGCCCAAAACAAAACACAACAGCCCCAGCAGTAGCAGCTGCTGCACCAACACACAAAAAGGAAGACAAAAGAGAAAAACATCAGCAGCTACATTAACTACAGCCATTGATACACGAACATCAGCCCAATTTCAATCAGCATCAACACACTTTCAGCCACCAGAACAGCAGCTACATCAACACAACTTCAGCCACAATATTAAGCAATAGCCCAACACTTCTGCTGCTGCAATACACACAGAAACACACAGGCAAAAGGAAATTGCAGCAGCAGCAGCTGCTGCAGAATCAGCCAGCAACACCATAAACCCCTGCAGCAACATACAACACCACCACAACCTTTCCCACAACATCAACAACAACTTAAACAGCAGCTGATGTAAAAGTTCAGCCACCATCAGTACATCATCAGCCCAATTTTCATCATTTCAGCCACAAATCAGCCCAACACTTTCAGCACACATTCACATCAGCATCATACACACACAACATCAACTCATTTTTAGCCCAAACAGCCATTTCAGCACCAGCATCAGCCAAGGCAGCACACCATATCAGCCCACACCATACCACACCACACACCATACCACACCACACACCATACCACACCACATCAGCCCCACACCACAACATCAGCCCCACACCACAACATCAGCCACACAACAGCAACAGCAACTTCAGCCACAGCAAGCATCAGCACAGCACTTCTGTAGCAGCTCAACAGCAGCAGCAGTCACACCATCTTCTCCTCCTTCTCCTCCTTCTCCTTGGTTGCAAGGTTCCTAGAGGGTATAACTCCTAAACTCCTTCCAATTTATGTAGATTATGTGCTTGATTAGCTAGTATAGTATTTTATCCGAATTTTAGTGCTAGAATGGTGTAGTGATGCTAGATCTAGATACCTTGGAGTGCTTGTAGCTTAATAGAACCTTTTTGATGTTAATTAGTCTGTTTAAGCCTAGTAGTGTCGTTAAATTTGATGGGTAACCTTAAATCGCTAAACTTATGGTAATCTAGCTTAATTGGTGTGTATTTCTTGCCTTAGTAGTGATTTTGGGTGATTTAAGGGAATTTTGGCATAAGTGGAAGTTGTGATAGTTAGACAAGCCCTTGTGGGTGCTAGTAAGGCCAGTCAACTAGAGTTTTGCCCCAGATTTCCCAGAAGACACCCGATTTACCGACTTGGCGTATTTTGGCAGTTTTAGTGACTTTTTAACCTCTTTATGATCTGCGGTTGACCCGAACCCTTCAGAATAGAATTAAGAAGACTGTAGCATGGTGAGATGAGTAGGAACACACACACAGAGCACGGGGACCCACCTCCCCCTCTAGGCCGCCGATTTAATCATTCTGGCCGCAATTTGCGGCCAGAGTAGGGGGTGGGGTGTGGGGGTTTTGGGTGTAGGGTTCTTCTGGGTAGGTTATTCTGTTGGTACCTGCAACTTTTCAAGTTTGGCCCAGAGGCAAAATCTGGAGCTAGTTGTGTGTTTTCGATGTTTTAAGTCTCGTGCGACACGCGCGTGATACGCGTGGTTCGGTGGCGCGCTGTGCGACACAGCGTGTCGGTTTAGGCTCTGGTGGTTTGTGCGCGTCGCGTCGTGTCGTGTGCACACGCGTTTAGTTGTAGGGTTCCTAGGCACACTAATGAGGTCTCACAAGGCATCAACCATGCCAAATTCAAATTTTACAAGTGCCGAGAAACCCTAATACGGATCGTTGACTAGAGTTTAGGAGAAACAAGCAACTAGTTAACAACTTAACTAAGAGTGAACGGAAATACAACCGTTGTAGATCCGGTCCTCTACCTCCATAGCTCCGTGATGAAGTCCCCTCGCTGCGATCATCGGATCCCGGGCTCTAGCGTCGGCTTCATCGGAGAAATGGTCGGGCTAAGTCGTCGACATCGATACCGAAGATGATCTACGTCGAGGCAACACAAGATCAAGCTCCAACTTCACCAAGTCATGAAACTTGTGAAGAAAACACCCTATACTACTTGGCAAGTGGTAGAGGATGAAGAAATAGGAAGTGGGTTCACTTTAGAATTTGATTTCTCACTCTTTTCATGAAGTCACCATTGAAGGTTGCAAGCTTCTTCATCTTGAAGAAGAAGAAGAAGAAGAAGGAGATGATAATAATGATAAGCATTTTAAAAATAGTAAATAAAATGATACTTATCATATTTACAACCATGGTTAAGTGTAGAGAATTAACTAGGGTTTAGTTGAATGGTTTGGGTTAGAACATGAAGTCAAAATGGTCACTTAGTCAAAGCTTCATGAAGCTTCAACAACAAAACAAACTAAGGCACCATTTCATTTTTGCCCAAAATGAATTAATGAATAAATAAATAAATGAATAAGTAAGTAAATCAAAACCCTAACCATTAACATAACCATGGTTTAATTCTTTACACAAACCCAAGTTTGCATGTATCATCAAACATGATACAAAAAAGTGCACAAAAGTATATCACATATACAACTTGTGTATTTCAAGTGAGAAAATCCATTTAAAGTGAACCAATACTAGTTAATGCAAAGTAATATATCAAATATATAATTATGAATTAAATCATTAAATCAATACTTGATTTAACGATCTGGTCATATCGCATAAAACCGACTAATATCCAATGTATCGGCTTATCGAATCAATCCTTGATTCGATAACTAGGTTATATCGCATACAACCAATCGATACATTCATCGCGAGAATGGAATATGGTATCACATACACGCATTATTCTCGGTCCCGCACATATCTCATATGCGCTCCTATTTCGTTTCGCTTGAGCCAGGAAACCTCTGTGTAGGACTCTAAAGACTCGTCAATACGCCGGCAGCAGGTGATGATCATATCAAACACCCACAAGCCGCAAGCGGTCTGCTAAACGTAACGGCCACCCGGGTATTAAGCGATCAGAAGATCGACGAGCAAGCCCGCTCACACTCCTGTGAATCCAACCAGTAACACTTACCGTACAGTCCGGTCTGTTCGTCTGATATGTCGCATATCTCGCCTAGGGGTGGTAAACGTCAGACCCCAGTAGCTGGATAAGTCGTGTCGATATGAGGTCTATAACTGTTCGAGAAACTACTGGTAACACTTACCAGAAAATCTCAGCAACCCTGGCCAGGGATTTCCGGTTATAGCCAATCGAACACAGCGCAACATCAACTCCCTATACCGGGAGAGACGTATCCCCTCCTATCGCTCATTGCCTCCATGTGATTCGGGACTGTACCCAAAAGCCACCGTTTTGCACGCCCTCTTGGACGTGGTAAGGTGGAAATCAAAGCACAGTGGGAATCACACAAGACTCTATAACGATCTCGGGTCTACAGACTAACCTGTACCAGTGTCACCAAAGAACTGGCATCTGACGTAAGGTATAGTACCATCTGGGAGTTCTCGGCGAGTCCGTCCAGTGTACCCAGTCTCTACTGAGCACCCGTATATCATCTCTGATGTCAAACACCAATGGATATGGGATCATCCATCGCCCATCTGTATGGGTCGAGAAGGTATACACTAGTCTACTCTAGTATATCGATGCCCCGTCTCGATACACCCACGACTAGGGACCTTGAAGGATGTACTATTGGACTACCATGTCCCCACTAGTATGATCCGCATCATAGTCCACGTAGTCAAGTACACATCCTAAGGTCTTTACCAACATGTAACAGAGAGACAAACAGTATACACGTTAAGGTAAAGAGTAACCAGATAGCATACTATCATGTCGAGCAAGAAAGTCCTCCCTATATATGTCCTAGCATCCACTACAATATACATCCTATGTACAGTAATGGCCTCTAGGGCATACATATAACTAACAATCTTCCACTTGCACTAGGGCCATCTGTAGCAGTGGTTGTAGTATCTTATACTCAACCATCCCATAAAAGTCTCTCTCTGGGAATAGGCCTTCGTGAGTGGATCCGCCGTGTTGTCTTCTGAGTCTGCTCTCCTAACCTCGATCAGCCTGGAGATCAACCATCTCCATGATCAGGTGATACTGCCTTAGATTATTTCTGGATCACTGATGCTACGGACGTTCCTTGGCATAAGCCACAACTCCATTGTCACACAATGGGAGGAACTAAGTTCATCTCATGAACAAATATACATCCAAACTGCCTCTTTGGTAGCATCTTAAGTAGCGATGTATCCAGCCTTTATCGTCTAGTATGTCACGGTATCTAGCTTGGAACTATTATAACATACCGTCCCTTTACTGAGGGTAAAGAAAATGCCTGTGACTGACATTCAGTCGTCCTTATCACCCTGGAACCCTTCCAGTGATTCTCCCTAGGACCAATTGATACCATCTCACTACAACTAGTGAGTATCCTAATATCCAATTAGATCTATCTCATAGATCCAAAACCCAGGATTTAATAGGTATCACTTTGATCCTATATGGAGAATCATTGTGATAAGCGGAGATTGACCGAGCGTAGCATAGGAAACTCCTTCCTATCAAGAGTATGTCATCCACGTACTCTACGAGGATCTCTACCATACTCCCTACTACCTTTTTGTATATACAAAGTTCATCTACCATTTTAATGATGTCAAACTGTTTGACTAACTCATTAAAACAGATGTTCCAACTCCGCGATGCCTGCTTCATCACATAAAATATCTTGCACACGTTTCCGCTGCTCCCACTGTCTATGAAGCCCTCTGGCTGTGTACTTATAGACGCTCTCTTCCAAAACATCATTTTAGAAGAGCTGTCATGACACCCAACCACCAGATATCGTAGACATGGTATGTAGCCGTGGCAGTAAGATCTGGATGGACTTAAGCATAGATCCTTAGAAAAAGTTTCAACATAATCCATACCTGGTCAATGATGCAAACCTTTAACAAGTCTAGCTTTGAAAGTCTCAACTTTTCCATGTACACCAAGTAATCTTCTCAAGATATACTTGCTCCTGATGGGGATTTAACCCTTCAGATATAGCAACTAAAGTCCATACTTTGTTGGTGTATAAGGATTCCATCTCAGATCGCTAAGCATCCAGCCATTCTTACAGAGTCCCACTCTTGATGGCCAGGTCGAAACTAGTTGGGTCATCATTTCATGATGCAATCCTCGCTCCCACTGTCATAGAGAAACAGAAGTATCTCTCAGGTGGGTGAGGAACCCTACTAGATCGGCGGAGAGGCTGAGGTTCGTTGGTTACTATTGAATCTTTCGGTTCTACCAAATCATCAGCTGCAGTTTGTATAGCTGGAACATTTCCAGTTCTACATAACAGATCTTGCCTCGAGCTTATCCGGATTTTTCTTTTCAGACATAGGCTGGACAACCCCAAATCTTAACTAACTTAAGATATGGGCTCTTCCCTTTCCATATCACATATGAAGTGGTAGGCAACTGATTTGATTTGAACCCTATTCAATAGGTATGCAACTTCCCAAGTGTATAACTCCCTAAAGGAAATAGGTAACTCAGTAATACTCATCATAGAGCACACCATATCATATAGGGTGTTATTGCTCCGCCCTGATACACCGTTGTGCTGTGGTGTATTCAGAGGAGTAATACTGAGAGAGAATCTCATTCTTCTTAAATAGTCCAGGAGTTCCGTGCTCAAGTATTCTCCTCCTTGATCACATCAAAGGACATAATACTTTTACCCGTATTTTGGTTCTCTACTCCTAACTTATATTCTATGAATATCTCAAAAGGTTCGGACTTGTGTTTCAACAGGAACATAGGTATAAATCTCGAGAGATTATCAGAGAATGTAATGAAGTACAAAGAACCGGTCTTGGCATGTGTAGACAGGGGATCTACATACATCAACATGTATCAATCCCAAAAGTTCACTAACTTTTTCTCTGTTTCCAGTAAACGGAGCTATGGTCATCTTATCTCTATGACATGACTGGCAAGTTTCATAAGATGTAAATTCAAACTGATTTAAATATGCATCTAAATGTAACTTTAGCTAGTCGGGTCACATTGATCTGACCTAGTCTACAATTCCTCAAGAAGGATCTGTTCATTTCTGAACTATTCCTCTTGTGTGTGTTCCGTATACTTAGAACTGTAGCTTGATTTAGAACATCAATGCTTTTAGATAACGTGCCTGAACCGATCAACTTTTGATATAGGAAATGTTCAAAACATTATCCAACAATACAAAATTTTATCATTTCTTTACTAATAAAGAGACTGATATGATTTTTTATATCAGGTTCGGTATCTAATAACATTCGTTCAGAATCAATGTATTCTGGTAATACAGGGTGACAGTGACCAACAGACTTGGCTGCAACACTTGCACCGTTTTCTGCCTCATGAAACTTATCACCCGTTCTCAGTTCTGTAAGTCCACGTTGCCATCCCCGGTACTTACGAGGAGGCGGAAACGGTATAACAATCAAATTTTGTCATGAGGAGCAACATGGACTAAACAAGGTCGGGATCGTGTCTAAACTAAACTGGCAAGCATACAAAGGAGCGTTAGCTACTCGGATGAAGAGTTATACCTAACTTGAACTCCTTCTTCCTGAAACCTTGTAGAGGTTGATGGTTTTTGCCTCGTAGCCTTCTTCCGTCGAAGATGGATCCACCTGAGGGTTCAACCTTTGGGCTCTTCCTCGAACTTTGAGTGAACTAGGATCTCCGGCTTGCTAAACCTTGAACCCTAGAGAGAGTAGAGAGTATCTATGGGGTGTTTTCTTTTTCAAGGTGAGGGATTCTTAACACATGAGAAGGAATCACCTTGAGCTTTAGGAAGAAGAAGATGAAATGAGGAGAGAGAATGATTATGATAGAATGAGCTCTCTTTCTTCTTGCAACCATAACAAAAAGAAAAAGATATATCTAATTAATAATAATAATTCAAAATGAAATAGTTGATGGTTGTATTTGGAATGACCACTACCATCACTACAATAAATGAATGTAAGCTAAAATCAAGGAGTATCCTTGCAAAGCAATGATGGTGGTCAACATTCAACCATGGTCAACAAGTCAACCATGGTCAACAAGTCAACAAAATCAACCATAACAATATTTCATTTAATTACTATTATTAATTGATATTTCATAAATCTATTAGGGTTTGGAAAATGACGACTGTCAACTGTGCATACGCACCCGTTCCGAAACCCTAAAGAAAAACCTCATCCTCTGCCTCAAGCAACTGTGCATACACACCTGTATTCTCGTTCCGAGGAACAAGAATACCGAGAGATAAAAGCAACCCCAAAACATATACCAGTATCTGGCTCTAACCAGAGCCTGCTAGTATAATCCGTCCGGACTCCAAACGTGCACAAGTGCGCGGATGAGAACGAACCCTGTCGCAAAAACCATGCGACCTCTACTCTGTTTTGCCCAGAGGCGAATACCCTCTGTGTGGGACTCTAAAGACTCGACACTACGCTGGCAGTGGGTTTAACCACAGACCGCAAGCGGCACTAGCTGTGCGTAACGGTCCCCAGGTAGACGCCGACAAGAAGGCTGGCGAGGTGAAACCCCATCTGAACTCCTACTGAGTCTGAATGTGACAGTCTCCGTACAGTCTGGTATGTTCGTCTAATACATCGCATGGCGGGCCTAGGGGGCGGTAAAACGTCAGTCCCCTAATAGCGGTACAAGTCGTGTCGGAGTGAAGCCCAAAACACCCTGAGATAATACTGGAAACCTACCAGTATATCTCGCTTGCCCTGGCCAGGGACTACTCGTGTAATGGCTCTCCTAGACACAGCGCGATGTCAACCCCTAATACCGGGAGAGACGAATCCTGTCTAACTGTCACTGCCTCCAAGTGCTTCGGGACTGTACCCAACTACTACCCGTTTGCACGACTCCTTTGAGCCGTGGTAGGGTAGTAATCAAAGTACAGAGGGAACACACTTGAGGCGAAGTGACAGTGTCAAGTCAGCGGACTAAGCTGTACTCATGTCACCTGGGAACTGATAACTGACGATAGGTATAATACCAACCTGTCAGTTCCCGATGAGTCCTGTCCAGTGTACTGGTAACCCAACGAGCACCCGTATACTATCTCCAGTACGACGTACTGATGGCTGTGGGACAGACCATCTCCCACACTGGGATGAGAAGCGCATACGCTAGTCTACTCCGGAGTATCGATGCCCTGTCTCGATAGTCCTGCGACTAGGGACCTGTATAAGGATGTGCTTATAGATTACCCAACCCCCACTAGTGTGACTGCCATCACAACGCTGGTAATCAAGCAAAGATCCTAAGGGCTCCACTAATGCGTATAAGTGATATACTGAAATAAACACAAGTACACAATGAAGTAGAAACAAACCAAGTAGCATACTACTATATTGAGCAAGATTGTTTATACAAGGTGAATATCCCAAGCTTCCATTAAGTAATATACAAAATAGTATGATACAGTAATGGCCTCTAGGGCATATACACTAACAATCTCCCACTTGCACTAAGGCCATATACTGGCGTATCGAAGACCTATCATCTCGATCAGCCGCTCGAACTAAGTCTGGGGTAGAGCCTTGGTGAATGGATCTGCAGTGTTCTCTTCTGAAGCAACCCTCCGAACCTCGATCTCCTTGCGATCCACGATCTCCCTGATCAGGTGATACCGCCTTAAGATGTGCCTGGATCTCTGATGGGACCTGGGTTCCTTCGCTAAAGCTATAGCCCCGTTGTTGTCGCAATACAGAGGTATTGGGTCAACAATGGACAGAACCACCTGAAGTTCTTTCAAGAACATCCTCATCCAGACAGCTTCTTTTGCGGCATCAGATGCAGCGATGTATTCCGCTTCCATAGTCGAGTCTGCAACGGTTTCCTGTTTGGAGCTCTTCCAACACACCGCTCCTCCATTGAGGGTAAAGACGAAACCCGACATGGACTTGGAATCATCCTTATCACTCTGGAAGCTGGAGTCAGCAAAGGCCTCGATCTGGAGGTCTTTTCCGCCATATACCAAGAACATCTCCTTAGTCCTTCTCAGGTACTTGAGAATGTTCTTTACTGCTATCCAGTGTTTCTCCCCAGGGTTTGACTGATACCGGCTTACCACACTCAGTGCATAAGCTACATCCGGTCTGGTACACAACATCGCATACATTATAGAGCCTACCGCAGAAGAGTAGGGTATAATAGACATGCGATCCCTCTCCAAATCAGTCTTGGGAGACATCTCTTTAGAGAGGGTGATCCCGTGACAAGCCGGTAGGTTACCGCGCTTGGAATCTTCCATACTGAATCTTTTCACTATGGTGTCGATGTACCTGGACTGAGAAAGTCCTAATATCCTCTTGGATCTATCACGATGGATCCGGATCCCCGGGATGTATGAGGCATCACCCAGGTCTTTCATGGAGAACCTGTGCGACAAGAACCCTTGACAGATTGTAGCATAGGAATGTCATTTCCTATTAAGAGAATGTCATCCACGTATAAAACGAGGAATACTACAGTTCTCGCTACAAATCTACTATAGATGCATGGTTCATCTGGATTTTTGATAAAGCCAAATTCCTTGACCGTCTCATCAAAACAGATGTTCCAACTCCGCGATGCCTGCTTTAGTCCATAGATGGACTTAAGCAACTTGCACACCTTTCCGCTGCTCCCACTCTGAATGAAACCCTCTGGCCGATCCATATAGACACACTCCTCTAAATTTCCATTTAGAAAAGCGGTCTTTACGTCCATCTGCCAAATCTCATAATCGTGGAAGGCAGCAATAGCAAGAAGGATCCGAATGGATTTCAGCATAGCCACTGGAGAAAAGGTTTCGTCATAGTCCAAACCAGGTCTTTGACGGAAACCCTTTGCTACAAGTCTAGCTTTATAGGTCTCAACCTGTCCATCTACACCAATCTTCCTTTTGAAGATCCACTTGCATCCTACGGGTTTTACCCCGTCTGGAGCAATGTCCAACGTCCATACTTTGTTGGTGTACATGGACTCCATTTCGGTCCGCATTGCATCCAGCCATTTTACCGAGTCAACGCTCTGAACGGCCTGCTGGAAGCTAGTAGGCTCATCATAATCTATGATGCAATCCTCTCTATCCCCGTCTATGAGAAAACCGTAGTATCTCTCGGGTGGATGAGACTGCCTACTACTTCTGCGGAGCGGCGTAGGAATGTCCTGTTGCTTTGAACCCTCTGGTTCCTCTAAGATTTTAGAAATGGTTTGTGGTTCTGGAACTTCTTCCAGTTCTACTGCGCTCCCACTTAACTGATTCACTAAAAACTCAGTTTCCAAGAAGCGGGCATGACGAGAAACAAGGACTTTTTGTTCCTCTGCGTAATAGAAAAGATACCCCTTGGAGTTCTTTGGGTATACCACAAACTTGCACTGTACTGAGCGTGCCTCGAGCTTGTCCGCATGCTGCCTTTTTACAAAAGCCGGGCATCCCCATGTCTTAAAGGATTTAAGACAGGGTTTCTTCCCACTCCACATCTGATATGGTGTGGTAGGCACTGTCTTAGTAGGAACTTGGTTCAAGAGATGTGCAGCTGTTTCCAGTGCATAACCCCAGAAAGATCGCGGTAACTCAGCCTTACTCATCATGGACCGTACCATATCCAATAGGGTTCGGTTCCGTCTCTCCGATACACCGTTGTGTTGCGGAGTGTATGGAGGTTTGAGCTGAGAGAGAATTCCGATCCCTTTTAAATAATTCAGGAACTCGGCACTTAAGTATTCTCCACCTCGATCCGATCTTAGAATCTTGATACTTTTGCCGGTCTTTTTCTCTACTTCATTCTTATATTCCTGGAACTTTTCAAAAGCTTCGGACTTATGTTTCATTAAGAAGACATAACCGTACCTTGAAAAATCATCCGTAAAAGTAATGAAGTAAGAGTAACCGCTTCGCGCATGTGTAGACATTGGACCGCACACGTCGCTGTGTACGAGTCCCAAGAGCTCGCTCGCTCTTTCTCCGTGTCCAGTGAACGGAGTCTTTGTCATCTTTCCCATGAGACAAGATTCACAAGTGGCATAAGACTGATACTCGAACGGATCCAAGTATCCTTCTTTATGTAACTTAGTCAACCGTGTTTCATTGATGTGACCCAGTCTACAATGCCATAAGAAAGCCTGATTAATATCTGGAGACTTTCTTTTGTGTGTATTCTGGACATTGAAAATCTGTGGTTGGTTTAACATGTATATGCCATTGCTCAGTGTACCTGACCCAATCAGAACTTGATTAAGGTGAATGTTTACAACATTACTTACAAACGCAAATTCATAACCTTCTTTAGAAACCAAAGATACAGAAATGATATTACAAGTTGCGTTGGGTACAAAAAAGCAATTACGCAAAACCAAAACATGCCCATCTGACATTCCCACGTGATAGTCCCCCACGGCTTTAGCATCCATGCTAGCTCCGTTCGCAACTCTGAGGGTCATGTCACCTGCCTTCAAAACCCTACGGTTTCTCAACTCCTGCAAAGAACTACAGATATGAGATCCTGATCCGGTATCCAATACCCAGGAAGTAGAGTTTATTGAAAGACAGTTTTCAATAACATACACACCTGAAGCTGAAGCCGCAACCTGCTTCAATTCCTGTGTCCTGGCTTTCCAAGCCCTGCAATCATTCTTCCAGTGTCCACTCTTATGACAATAGAAGCATTCTTCTTTACCTATAAGCTTCCCTGCTTTCATTGTTGCCTTTGCCTTTCCCTTCGTATCCACTTTACTAACACCGCCCCTTGGTTTGGCGGGGGCTTTCCTCTTCTATCCCTTGGTTTTCGCCTTGGACCTAGAAGAAGAAGATCCTCCTACAAACAAAGTGGATATTTCCCTACCTTTCTGTAGGGTGCCCTCTGCACTCCTCAGCATGTTGAGGAGTTCTGAAAGTTCAACATCCTTTTCTTGTAAGTTGAAATTCAGGATGAACTGGGCGTAAGTGGAAGGAAGGGACTGAAGAATCAAGTCCGTATAGAGCTCATTCTCCAACGTGGTCCCAAGGTCAGCGAGCTCCTCAATGTAGCCAATCATCTTAAGCACGTGTTCCGCTACCGATGATCCGACGGCCAACTTTGCCGAAAACAACTTCTTCGACACTTCGTATCTTGCGATACGAGACTGCTCTCCATACAGTTCTTTTGTATGAAGAAATATGGATTCCAGATCCATATTCTCGTGCATCCTCTGATGTTCATTGTCCATCGAGGCAAGTACGAGACACCTGGCCTTCGCGCTATCAATCTCCCAAGTCTTACGGATTTCCTTATCCGCGATGCTGGAGGTAGGACCTGGGACGGGGGGAGCTTTGGTGGTAAGAAGATACCCCAGCTTGTCGTAAGTGATTGCCATCTTGACATTCCTGAGCCAATCTTTGTAGTTTGGCCCTGTCAATATATTTTTATCTAGAAGTAACTTAAGTCCAGTCATGTTGATTGGTCGCTGCAATTAGGAGAGAGAGAAGAAACACTTTAGCACGATGCTCTTGCAAGTTTAGAGTGGTTTTTAATTTGTCTAAACAGGATGGCTCCCACTGTCTCTCGAATCCCTCCTCAAACCATAAAGGAAGAACTAGTCGGGATCAATCCCACCGCACAATACTTGCTTAACCGTTCAGCCAGGCCAGTGTCGGTACTTCGAGGGAGGTTTTCCAACGCTTTCGCGAAGTTCCTTAATTAAATAACCTCTTTTCCCTGGGGGCGTAGCCCCGCTAACACCTTTCTAGGCACCTACTAGGTTTATAGCATTGATCGTTTAGTGAGAAATTTTCCGAGGAGTAGCATATACTCACAGTAGGATCGGGATCCAAATATCATCGCGTGACGAAACTGAAGGAATCCTACCAGAATTACCACACTCCAAATGGTATGCAAATCTAGCAAGTTTCAGTACTTATGAAACTCCCGATGTGGATTTTTTCCCCATGCTCTTATGACCTTGACTAAGGCCAACAAATCATAAGTCACATGTCAAGTTCTACCCGTCGTTATCCAGGTTAATTTGAACCCACCCGTATATGCCCTTGACTATGGCCAACAAGGCAATACGACTGTCCCAAACCAACACATTCTATCTATGCAACATATGAATACCCACCAGCTACCAAACACTGTGCCTTGACTAAGGGCAACAAACACAGTTTGAATACTGTTGAATATTCATATTAAACGACGGAGGGCTACGGATGGTTTTGGCGAAACCGTGAATGTAGTGAACTTGATATAATCGATGGAACGAGATAGCTTTTAAAAGGAGTGGCTCAAGCTCCGCATTTAAAAGTTAGTTTTGAAAAGAACCGAGTGGTTTTTCGAAAGTGTCCCAACGACTTTAGCTTGGTTTATTATCTTGCATTAGTTCTTTTAATGCGTGATATTCTTGCATTAGTTCTTTTAATGCGTCCCATCAATTAATCCTACCATTGCAGAAAACAACCAAAATATGACGTACGCTTATGCCATATGCATTCGCCACGGGGCCCCGTCATCACCCGTTAGGTTACTTAACTAACGACAGAGCGGGGGCTAGGCTAGCGCGGCTGTAAAATATAAGCAACGCCTAAATAGAAAGCAATGATAGACATTACAGATCACAGATGAATACATTGGATATACTAGTAATCCGCAATCCTTTCGAGCCTGCAACGAAAAGCGGATTACACGGTCGCGGTGAATAGCCAAATACCCCACCCAAGACCCCTACGGATGCGGCAAACTACCCGCCAAGTACTCGGCAGTTTGTGCACCCCTCCATGGGTCTATCCTAGGAGCAAAAACATTAAAAAGAATTATACAATGACGGCTACAACCCCGACCCGGTTGTGCGGCCAAACAAATAATAATATTACATCAATTTACATGTTACAAATGAATGAAAGAAAAACAAAAGCTCATCTCACATCCACCCCGGCTATTCACCCGCGACAGTCCAACACATTCATACACACATTCCAATATCAAACACAGATCACTGAGATGTATAACCCCGACTAATCGACTTATAGCGATTAGCCGACGCTCAATACATTCAAACATCACAGATATAACCAATATAGACAAAGTGTAGCGAAGTTCGAAAAAAAATACGGATTTATAGGACCCCAAAAGCAAATTTCTGTTCTGGAAAATCTGGGCACATATAACATATTTGAAAAATCCCAAAACCCTACCAGAAAAACACTGCACAAAACACGATCGCATGAAGAGGCCAAATGGCGGCGGATCCACGGCGACATGAATAGCTGAGGCCGCGGAAGCGCGGCGCTTTGAAGGATTCATGGGATCGTTTTTGGTGGGTGTTCTCACAAAACCCTGAGCCGATTTTAGGAGTATAAAGTTTTTCATTTAGAGCATAAAAAATTTCAACAGAAACTTAGGGTTTTAGTTTTTCCGGTTTTGCGATTTTTCGGTTTCGAACTTCCATACACTTTTCTACAAAGCTAGTTTAAGTTTAGTTAGGCTCTGATACCACTGTAAGTCCACGTTGCCATCCCCGGTACTTACGAGGAGGCGGAAACGGTATAACAATCAAATTTTGTCATGAGGAGCAACATGGACTAAACAAGGTCGGGATCGTGTCTAAACTAAACTAGCAAGCATACAAAGGAGCGTTAGCTACTCGGATGAAGAGTTATACCTAACTTGAACTCCTTCTTCTTGAAACCTTGTAGAGGTTGATGGTTCTTGCCTCGTAGCCTTCTTCCGTCGAAGATGGATCCACCTGAGGGTTCAACCTTTGGGCTCTTCCTCGAACTTTGAGTGAACTAGGATCTCCGGCTTGCTAAACCTTGAACCCTAGAGAGAGTAGAGAGTATCTATGGGGTGTTTTCTTTTTCAAGGTGAGGGATTCTCAACACATGAGAAGGAATCACCTTGAGCTTTAAGAAGAAGAAGATGAAATGAGGAGAGAGAATGATTATGATAGAATGAGCTCTCTTTCTTCTTGCAACCATAACAAAAAGAAAAAGATATATCTAATTAATAATAATAATTCAAAATGAAATAGTTGATGGTTGTATTTGGAATGACCACTACCATCACTACAATAAATGAATGTAAGCTAAAATCAAGGAGTATCCTTGCAAAGCAATGATGGTGGTCAACATTCAACCATGGTCAACAAGTCAACCATGGTCAACAAGTCAACAAAATCAACCATAACAATATTTCATTTAATTACTATTATTAATTGATATTTCATAAATCTATTAGGGTTTGGAAAATGACGACTGTCAACTGTGCATACGCACCCGTTCCGAAACCCTAAAGAAAAACCTCATCCTCCGCCTCAAGCAACTGTGCATACACACCTGTATTCTCGTTCCGAGGAACAAGAATACCGAGAGATAAAAGCAACCCCAAAACATATACCAGTATCTGGCTCTAACCAGAGCCTGCTAGTATAATCCGTCCGGACTCCAAACGTGCACAAGTGCGCGGATGAGAACGAACCCTGTCGCAAAAACCATGCGACCTCTACTCTGTTTTGCCCAGAGGCGAATACCCTCTGTGTGGGACTCTAAAGACTCGACACTACGCTGGCAGTGGGTTTAACCACAGACCGCAAGCGGCACTAGCTGTGCGTAACGGTCCCCAGGTAGACGCCAACAAGAAGGCTGACGAGGTGAAACCCCATTTGAACTCCTACTGAGTCTGAATGTGACAGTCTCTGTAAGTCTACGCTAGCGCCCCGGCAGTCTACAGACGCCAAATGCGGAACAAAAACTTTTTAACTGGCACTATCGTATACTTTAACCCGGATCTGCCATTATTGCTAAACTAACAAACTGTAAAGAGTGTAGAAAGGTTATACCGAACGATCCGAGTCCTTCGTTCTTCAACCATCATCCCACGCTCCGTTGCGGCTGCTCCGATCTCGTCGATCTCCGATTCCTTCGTCGAGGTGGCACCACATGATCAGTTCTTTAAACGGGCTCCCGCCTCTGACTCGAGGCAACTCGATCGTCAAGTTTGCTAAAAGAGACGACCAAAAATGATGTAGAGAATGAGTAGATGACTTTGTCTCACTTCGTCCAAATCCGTGGACGATCGGTTAATGAAGTTGCCGAAGGAATCGGGTGATGGAATGAAATGGACTGTGAAATTCCATACACCGATAAAACCTATCATAATCTTTTCTAGCAAATGAAAACTCAAGTGAGAGAGTGAATGAGGAGAGAGAGAGGGCCGGCCATATATAGCAAGAGGGAGGTGACCGTAGGAGAGGGGGTGACCTTAAGCATAAAGCTTATCATGAAGAAAATATCTTAAGGAAAACAAAAAGCTTTAATAACAAAGCATGAGTCATTATGCATTAATTGAACCATTAAAGCAACCAATGAAAATCCAACACCAATTAATCCTAGTCACCTCATCTAGAAACTTCTAGAAGAATCCACACTCATCTCAAGAAAAGATAAATCCGTCTTTAACCGAATGTTAAAAGACGGCTGATAGAAAACTGGAAACTGGCAACTTCCAAAAGTGATCCTGAAACAACTTTCAGGATAACCCCGAAACTGTATAAATATACCCGCATTTGTATTACGACCGAATACAAATGCAACTGAGACAAAGATATTATACCTACTCAATATAATACTCGGATCCGGCTTAAACCAAAGCCGACCAGTATTATCTGCCCGAAAAATAACACGTGCGTAAACGCACGTGCATTTTCCGAACCCTGCCATAAAACCATACGGCCTCTACAACGTTTCGCCCGAACTTGGGAAACTGTCTGTGGGGGACTCTAATGACTCGTCAGTACCCTGGCAGTGGGTTTAACCACAAACCGTCAGCGGCACTAGCAATGCGTAACGGCTGCCCATGGACTGACCTCAAGGGAAGCTGATGAGCGAACTCAAGGGAGGCCGATGAGTGAACTCATCCAGAAAACCTACTGAGCCTAACAGTGACAATGTATATACAGTCCGGTCCGTTCGTCAATGAGTATCGCATATCTGCCTAGGGGGCTAGCAACGTCAGACCCCCAATAGCAGTATAAGTCGTGTCGGAGTGAAGCCCAATACACCCTGAGATACTACTGGAGTACCTACCAGTAAATCTCCTACCATGGCCATGGATTTGTGTAATGGCTCTCCTAGACACAGCACGATCTCGCCCCCAATACCGGGAGAGACGAATCCCCTACCGATCCGCTCACGTGCCTCCATATGGCTCGGGACTGTACCCAAAAGCTACCTGTTTGCACGACTCCTTTGAGCCGTGGTAGGGTAGAAATCAAAGCACAGTGGGAACTCACACGAGACAAATGACGACCTCAGGTCGATGAACTAACCTGTACACATGTCACCAGGGAACTGCTATCTGACGGTAGATATAATACTAACTAGCAGATTCCCGGTGAGTCCTGTCCGGTGTACTCATAACCCAATGAGCACATGTATACATCTTAGGTGATCCAACTGACACCAGTGGCTTGTGAGACCGGCCACCGCCCCTCGTCGGGGTCTCGACTGTATACACTAGTCTACTCCGGAGTATCGATGCCCTGTCTCGAAACTCCCACGACTAGGGACCACAATTAAGGATATGCGTATAAACCACCCAACTCTCACGTATATGATCGCCATCATACAGTTGGTAGTAAAGCAAGATCCTAAGGGCTCTATCAAAGTGTAACATGCAATCAGTCACCTGAACATGTACACGACTGATAAAGGCAAACCAGATAGCATACTATCATCTCGAGTAAGACTGTCCTACCGGTATAGGTCCTCCGCAATCATTGCAACCACGTACCTGCGATCTAATAATTGACTATGAGGGCACTATCTCCAACAATCTCCCACTTGCACTCAAGGCTAATTATTGCGATGTTGCGTACTCACAGCCCGTGTGAAACCAACACCCAACTTCTCTACTAAGCAGTATCATAAAGCCCGTTTGTAAAACAATTGTGTTCGAGAAATAGCCTCAGTGAGTGGATCCGCCTAGAAGCCTCTTTCTATATCTCTCTTAATCTCAAGTTCGCGGAGAAAGCCATCTCCCGAATTGAGTAATACCTGTCTTAGAATATGTCTGGATATCTGATGGGACCTTGTTCATAAATGAACTCCAAATCCAAACTTCTTAGACTGTATCGATCACTGAACCTAATCAGTATCGGGCACCATGCCACCCATAGTATCCTCTTGGACCACCTGTCCATAATACTGTCCCTCTTCGTCAGAGGGAAAAACTATAACTCTGACAATCACTCTGTCAACCATGTCACCTTTGAAGCCTGGAATGATAATCGTCTCCCGAAGGAGGCTGCCGTCATCAAATCCGTAGAACATGTACTTATGTTCTAAAACTGCTTCCTTATGTTTCTCCAGGATTGGATTAATACAAACTTATTGCATCTAGTGCAAAACCAACATTTGGTGTGGTACTTGACATCTCATGATTGACTCAATTGCCTAAGCAAGTGATCTGCCAATCATGCACATCCCTCTCCACTTTAGTCTATATGACACCTTTAGAGAGGGTGACTCCATCACCTGCAGGTACACCACCATGCTAGGAGTCAACTATTCCAAAAACCATTAGAATACTGTCAAAGTACCTACATTGGGAAACTACCCAAATCCAGATCTAAAGCCATAGATCCAGAAACCAGAATGTCAAATATTATATCCATATCCTGTCTGGAGAAACAACTGTGTGACGACCACAGTACAACCGATCGTAGTATAGGAATTTTACTTCCTACTCTGTGTATGTCATCCAGATACCATGACATCACATCCTACTACCTTCTTAACAGATCCATCCCTTATTCTGATTGAAGTCAAACCCATGACTGTCATATCAAAATTAGATGATCTATCTCCGCTATAACTGCTCAAGTCTATAAATAGACATAAGCTACTTGCCCACCATGCTTCCGTTGCTCCCACTGACTACGACAACCCTCCTACCGGGTCTCATATCCTGGAACAACAGTAGTGTCAAGTCTTGGTAGATAAGAACCTCCCTGTCACCGTCTCTGAGGCTACCGAAGTACCTCTCGGGCGTCTGAGGTTACCTACCATACCTGCGGAGTGGCTATTGGAATGTCAAACCTGATTGAATGTATAGGTCCTATTAAATTTTCCATAATCGTTCGCGGTTCTGGAATCACTTCCAGTTCTACCATACTCCCACTACTGTTTTCTGAAAAAGATCCATTTTACTAAAACTGTGGCGAGTCAAGAACAATATCACTATTGATGTTCCAAATGGTAGAATATCAACCCTCGTCATAACCAGGGTCAACCCACAAACAGCCATTACAGAAACGTGCCCTGAGTTATCCAGTGTCTGGTTTTAATCATAAGCTGGACAACTCCCCGTACCTTAACATCTTTTAGGGTACGATCCATTCTATATCCAATATAGAAACTTTGGCACTTATTTAATTGGAACCATATTCTAATCATGCAGCTGTCTCCAGTGCATATCAACTTAATGGAAAGAGGCTAATCAGCATTACTCAACTTAGGAATCCATCCAATTATGAGTAACCTGAAAGAGAAACACGTTTCTCAAAACCATCACTATCATCTGAATACCAATCACAAGAATCTACATCTTCGATCTCTTTGAAGAATCCCGATACTTGTGACATCTGGTTCTCTACTTTATTCTTATACCCACAACTTCTCAAAACTTAGACCTTGTATTTCTACGAAACACTCGTCTATATACTAGAGAAGTTATAAGTAAATAGAACATAGTACGAGGACCTACCCCTTTGTCCTGAAGGACACTTGGACAACATACAATACTCTGTATAAGTCCGCTGAGTTGAACAACTCAAAACCTGTGCGTTGTAGGTGGAAAACTGTACCCTGGCGATTTCCTCAAATATCACCAATTTCAACGAATTCCGATATAATGAGGATGATCACCTAATTCCTAATATCTTACTCCCACTCATCATCTGTAAAACCATACAGATATAAGAATGAAACCTGGTAAATACATACCCTTGGAGTAAGTGTCTAATCGGGAAAACAGTTTTTCTTTAACAATGCACTGAAACATGAAAATGTTTCGTAGGGGTATCCTGGTATTCATAGCAATGCCTCTTCCATAATCCAATTCATGACTTCAACCGTATATTTTATTGCCATCTCTCCAAATCCCTTTATTTTTCTTTAGTCGTTACCTTCTGTACACCATCGTTAGGCTAAATGGTTTTCTTCCTTCCCTACCGTTCGGCACCAGCCTATGGTTTGGAAGAAGACTATCCAGTAAGCATAATAGGTGTACCCTCCTAAACCAAGGAGTACTCGCAACTGAGAGAAGGTGATGATAAAAGACAACTGAATAATACCTTATTCTTTTAAAGGTGAAATAGGAGTGGCGATGAAGTACGCGGTTTTGGTCGTGAATGATATCAGTCGCAATTTACTTTGCCCTCTTTCTAATCCCTTTATTTTGTCTTTACATATTACCTTCTGCACACCCTACTTAGGCTAATTGGTTTTCTTCATTCCCTACCTTTCGGCACCAGCCTATGGTTTGGAATAAGACTATCCAATAAGCGTAATAGGTGTACTCTCCTAAACCAAGGAGCTCTCGCAACCTGAGAGAAGGTGATAATAAAAGACAACTGAATAAACCAATTCTATTTCTCCTGAACCTGGATCCATCCTCGAAGAAGTCCCTTCGAGTTCGTATATAACCATACGATGGATCTATCCAATGGAAGTGGATATCCATAATAATACAGGTGTTCTGAGAAATTCAAAGGGTAAAAGAAGGAGTGGCAATGACTTATGCAACTCAGACAATCCAAAAGCCAGTATTTTAAGAAGGTTCGGTCAACTTGGTCACTGAGTCATAGTTTAGGGTCGGTCAAAGGTCGCTGCCAAAGAGAGAGAGAAAAGAAACACTCTGCGTGCACTCTAACCTAGATCAGAATGGTCATCACTTTATCTAATCCGGAAACCTCCCACTGTCCTTTCAAATTCTCCTCCAAACCTAAAGAAGAATCAATCGGGATCTTCCGAAGAGTAAACCAACTCATCAGTGGGAATCGGGATCCAACTCTCATCGCATGATAACGTGATGGAATGCATCCACGTTACTCATACTCCAGAAGGTATGCGCATACTTGGCAAGTTTCAGTTTCTTTAGAAACTCCCGATATTGTTTTTGCCCCATGCTCTTATAACCTTGGCGTTGGTCAAAATGTCATAAGTCACATGCCAAGTTCTACCCGTCACTATCTTGCCAATTTGAACCCACCCGCACATGCCCCTGACGTTGGCCAATCGGCAGAACGACTGTCCCAAACTAACTCATCTATCTATGCAACAATTGAATACCCAGCAGCTACCAAACACTATGCCTTAACTTTGGCTAAAATACATAGCTTGAATACTACTGAATACCCAAAAGAAGTGACGGAGGGCTACGGCTGGTTTTTGGCGAAAAACCTTTAGCGTAGTGAACTTGATATCGCTGAAGGAACCTGATAGCTTTTTAAAATATAGTGGCGAAAACCTTTTGCTAAAGAGGTCACTCCCGGTAAAGGGATCTCGTCTCTTTCCTCGTGGAATGAGGTGCAGGATATTCCACTGAATACCGCTATGCAAAGCAACTTGTAATCGACTATAGTAAAGTTATTACTCTGACGCAAACTTCTGTCCAAGCGCTCAGTCCCGGTGAAGGGATATCGGCCCTTGCCCCGTCGAATGAGGTGCAGGATATTCCACTGAATACCGCTATGCATAACAAAAGGAAACGTATTTGTAACAACACTTTT
The DNA here is from genome assembly GCA_030015575.1 of Agapanthus africanus. Taxonomy (NCBI): domain Eukaryota; kingdom Viridiplantae; phylum Streptophyta; class Magnoliopsida; order Asparagales; family Amaryllidaceae; genus Agapanthus; species Agapanthus africanus. The sequence goes on from JASDDO010000008.1 coordinate 225,436,480, forward strand.
TAAATTTGTTCCAACAACTGAAAACAGGTTTGTTTCACTTTGCATTGATCAGAATCAACGCAGTCCCATCATTAAATCACACCAGAAAAGAACGAAAATAAAATGTACGTATATGCCATCTGCATTCGTCACTGGGTCCCGTCATCACTCGTTAGGTTACTTAACTAACGACAGAGCGGGGACTGGACTAGCGCGGGTGTAAAACATATACAACATCTAATAGTATATAAACCAATATACAATAATCGCTCCAGGCGTGATAATATGCAACATTACAGAAAAGTAATAAGCATCACAGAACAATACAGATAATCTGGGATCCCCGGGTTTCACACAGCCGCTGCTGAAACCCGAAGTTCCCCTGTCGTGTGGATAGCCTGTGCAATGAAACCTAGACCCCTACGGGTGCGGCAAGTTACCCGCCAAAACCTGAAGCGAGGCAGCCCCCTACAGCATAGTGAATGGACCACCCAGCACTTCACGAAATCCGGTAGCTTGAGCACCCCTCCTTGGGTCAACCTGTACCCCCTACGAGTGCGGCGAATAGTCTGCCAATTCTAGAGTGGGACCCCTCTGCCTCTCAAAGCCATGAGATGCGGACCCGTTTCCCCCCAGAACCCGGCTATCCGTGCACTCCGTCGCGGGGCAAAACCTAGTACAGTAATGAAAAATAGTACAATAGGTACATCGACCGCAACCTGGTCGTGCCCCAAAAGAATATTATACAACATGCAGTGACGGCAGTCCACAAGTTGGACGCTCGCCCCGCAATATCAAATGTACAAATAAACACAAATTGTACTACCATTGCACACTGCTATCCACCACAAAAAATCCGCAACATCACAGCACAACACAGAACATCAACGCGAATATCACGTTCGCAAACCCGTCTAAAAGAACAATAGCAATCAAACGCGGTTTACCGATCAAATGACATTCCCGGTCGGAGATATAATATAAGCACTGTAAACTAACGTGTTTAAATTTCGATCGACCAAAGACCAAATATCAAAAAGTGGGCCCCACGACTTACTGGTGAACAGTAACAAAATCTGGGCCAAAACGATATTTATCAAAAACCCCAAAATCCAACAGAGAAGCCACTGGAAAAATTTGGGAGCACGAGCTCACCACGTGGCCGCAGATGCGCGGCCAAACCATGGGTTTGGCCGCGTTTCCACGGCTGCTTGGAGGAGTCACGTGCCCAAATTTTGTCGTGATTCTTAGAATAGCCTGCACAGATTTTTAAGACATACAGAATTAATTTTTGAGACCATTTAAAATCAACAGAAACTGTCGGGCATGGATTTTGCAATTTTCGATTTCCGGTCGGATCGATGTTTTAAACGCGTTAGCACAAGTTAGTATAGCAAAATGGTGAGGCTCTGATACCACTTTAAGTCTACGCTAGCGCCCCGGCAGTCTACAGACGCCAAATGCGGAACAAAAACTTTTTAACTGGCGCTATCGTATACTTTAACCCGGATCTGCCATTATTGCTAAACTAACAAACTGTAAAGAGTGTAGAAAGGTTATACCGAACGATCCGAGTCCTTCGTTCTTCAACCATCATCCCACGCTCCGTTGCGGCTGCTCCGATCTCGTCGATCTCCGATTCCTTCGTCGAGGTGGCACCACATGATCGGTTCTTTAAACGGGCTCCCGCCTCTGACTCGAGGCAACTCGATCGTCAAGTTTGCTAAAATAGACGACCAAGAATGATGTAGAGAATGAGTAGATGACTTTGTCTCACTTCGTCCAAATCCGTGGACGATCGGTTAATGAAGTTGCCCAAGGAATCGGGTGATGGAATGAAATGGACTGTGAAATTCCATACACCGATAAAACCTATCATAATCTTTTCTAGCAAATGAAAACTCAAGTGAGAGAGTGAATGAGGAGAGAGAGAGGGCCGGCCATATATAGCAAGAGGGAGGTGACCGTAGGAGAGGGGGTGACCTTAAGCATAAAGCTTATCATGAAGAAAATATCTTAAGGAAAACAAAAAGCTTTAATAACAAAGCATGAGTCATTATGCATTAATTGAACCATTAAAGCAACCAATGAAAATCCAACACCAATTAATCCTAGTCACCTCATCTAGAAACTTCTAGAAGAATCCACACTCATCTCAAGAAAAGATAAATCCGTCTTTAACCGAATGTTAAAAGACGGCTGATAGAAAACTGGAAACTGGCAACTTCCAAAAGTGATCCTGAAACAACTTTCAGGATAACCCCGAAACTGTATAAATATACCCGCATTTGTATTACGACCGAATACAAATGCAACTGAGACAAAGATATTATACCTACTCAATATAATACTCGGATTCGGCTTAAACCAAAGCCGACCAGTATTATCTGCCCGAAAAATAACACGTGCGTAAACGCACGTGCATTTTCCGAACCCTGCCATAAAACCATACGGTCTCTTCAACGTTTCGCCCGAACTTGGGAAACTGTCTGTGGGGGACTCTAATGACTCGTCAGTACCCTGGCAGTGGGTTTAACCACAAACCGTCAGCGGCACTAGCAATGCGTAACGGCTGCCCATGGACTGACCTCAAGGGAAGCTGATGAGCGAACTCAAGGGAGGCCGATGAGTGAACTCATCCAGAAACCCTACTGAGCCTAATAGTGACAATGTATATATAGTCCGGTCCGTTCGTCAATGAGTATCACATATCTGCCTAGGGGGCTAGCAACGTCAGACGCCCAATAGCAGTATAAGTCGTGTCGGAGTGAAGCCCAATACACCCTGAGATACTACTGGAGTACCTACCAGTAAATCTCCTACCATGGCCATGGATTTGTGTAATGGCTCTCCTAGACACAGCGCGATCTCGCCCCCAATATCGGGAGAGACGAATCCCCTGCCGATCCGCTCACGTGCCTCCATATGGCTCGGGACTGTACCCAAAAGCTACCTGTTTGCACGACTCCTTTGAGCCATGGTAGGGTAGAAATCAAAGCACAGTGGGAACTCACACGAGACAAATGACGACCTCAGGTCGATGAACTAACCTGTACACATGTCACCAGGGAACTGCTATCTGACGGTAGATATAATACTAACTAGCAGATTCCCGGCGAGTCCTGTCCGGTGTACTCATAACCCAATGAGCACCTGTATACATCTTAGGTGATCCAACTGACACCAGTGGCTTGTGAGACCGGCCACCGCCCCTCGTCGGGGTCTCGACTGTATACACTAGTCTACTCCGGAGTATCGATGCCCTGTCTCGAAACTCCCACGACTAGAGACCACAATTAAGGATATGCGTATAAACCACCCAACTCTCACGTATATGATCGCCATCATACAGTTGGTAGTAAAGCAAGATCCTAAGGGCTCTATCAAAGTGTAACATGCAATCAGTCACCTGAACATGTACACGACTGATAAAGGCAAACCAGATAGCATACTATCATCTCGAGTAAGACTGTCCTACCGGTATAGGTCCTCCGCAATCATTGCAACCACGTACCTGCGATCCAATAATTGACTATGAGGGCACTATCTCCAACAGTCTCCGTACAGTCCGGTCTGTTCGTCTAATACATCGCATGGCGGGCCTAGGGGGCGGTAAAACGTCAGTCCCCTAATAGCGGTACAAGTCGTGTCGGAGTGAAGCCCAAAACACCCTGAGATAATACTGGAAACCTACCAGTATATCACGCTTGCCCTGGCCAGGGACTACTCGTGTAATGGCTCTCCTAGACACAGCGCGATGTCAACCCCCAATACCGGGAGAGACGAATCCTGTCTAACCGTCACTACCTCCAAGTGCTTCGGGACTGTACCCAACTACTACCCGTTTGCACGACTCCTTTGAGCCGTGGTAGGGTAGTAATCAAAGTACAGTGGGAACACACTCGAGGCGAAGTGACAGTGTCAAGTCAGCGGACTAAGCTGTACTCATGTCACCTGGGAACTGATAACTGACGATAGGTATAATACCAACCTGTCAGTTCCCGACGAGTCATGTCCAGTGTACTCGTAACCCAACGAGCACCCGTATACTATCTCCAGTACGACGTACTGATGGCTGTGGGACAGACCATCTCCCACACTGGGATGAGAAGCGCATACGCTAGTCTACTCCGGAGTATCGATGCCCTGTCTCGATAGTCCTGCGACTAGGGACCTGTATAAGAATGTGCTTATAGATTACCCAGCCCCCACTAGTGTGACTGCCATCACAACGCTGGTAATCAAGCAAAGATCCTAAGGGCTCCACTAATGCGTATAAGTGATATACTGAAATAAACACAAGTACACATTGAAGTAGAAACAAACCAAGTAGCATACTACTATATTGAGCAAGATTGTTTATACAAGGTGAATATCCCAAGCTTCCATTAAGTAATATACAAACTAGTATGATACAGTAATGGCCTCTAGGGCATATACACTAACAAGTTCTCTACCTATCTGTAGCCCTATGTAACAAATTACATATCTGGGATCCTGATCTGGTATCAAATACCCAGGACGTAGAGGATATTGAGAAACAGTTCTGTGTAACGAATACACCCGAAGATGATGCATCATATGCACTTTCCTCGTTTTGGCGGCACGGGAATTCTGGTATTCCCCAATTTCCTGCTCTGTCTTATAACAATTATAAGTTGGAGCGGGACCAACGTTCCCCAGCTCAGTATAACAAGCGGGTTCGGTCAATAATCCGTATAATTATCTTGATTAAGGCGTGACATGGTCGCTACCAGGAGAGAGAGAGAAGAAAACACTCAGCGTGCGCTCTTGAAAGATCAGATTGGTTATTATTTTATCTAATCAGGATGGCTCCCACTGTTTTTATCAAATCTTCCTTCAAACCCTAAAAGGAAAGACTAGCCGGGATTAATTACACGCTACAAGTTCGCCAATCTTTCAGCCAGGCCAGTGTCGGTAGTTTGAGGGAGGTCCCCCGTGCTTTCGCACGAACCTAATTACAGTAAACCTCGTTTTCCCAGAGGCGTAACCCCGTTGACACCTTTCTAGACAACTACTTGATCGGCTAATTGTAATGTGTAAAACTCTCCCAGGAGTAACAATTACTCGCAGCGGGTATCGGGATCCAACTATCTCATTGAAGGTATGCAATCTCATTACAAATTTCAACACTTGAAATTCCCGATAATTTTGACCCGAACGATCTATGACCTTGACAAGGTCAACAAACCATAGACCGCAAGTCAAGTTCAACCCGTCATTTCTTGATTGAATCAAACCCACCCGCACGACCCTTGACAAGGTCAATAAGGCCGCACGACTACCCTAACCCAATCTGCATCATATGCATAAGCAGATAAATACTGGTTAGCTACCTCACACTGCGTCTTGACAAGGTCAACAAACGCAGCACGAATACTAAGCAGGACTTATCTGAAATGACGGAGGGCTACGACAGGTTTTTCAGAAAACCTATTGCGTAATGAACTTGATATCGTTGTAGAATCAAATGATTTTAAAATGGAGTGTTTTTTAGGCTTTTCTAGTTTTGTTAAAGGGGTCACTCCCGGTGAAGGGATCGTCGGCCCTTTCCTCGTCGAATGAGGTGCGGGATATATCATATATATCACTGTGCAAAGCAGAAACTATAGAAGCAATCAAAAGACAAACCGAGAGTTGTAGCATCTGCCAGTTATTGCTAAAGGAGTCACTCCCGGTGAAGGGATCTCGGTCCTTTCGTTATCGAATAAGGTGCAGGATGTTCTACAAGGAACACCGCAATGCAAAGCAAGAACTGTAGCTACCTGTTTTATTTAGAAATTTAATTCCACAACATCTTAGGTTTCTTTTCTTTCATTAATCAGATTAATGAAGTCCCGTCATTTAATATACCTAAACATCACAGATAAATACGACGTACACTTATGTCATCCGCATTCGCCTCGATGTCCCCTCATGCACCGTTCGGTTAGGTAACTAACGGCAGAGCAGGGCAGGGCTAGCGTGGGTGTAAAACATAAGTAACATCTATATAATATATCATATATACTATATACTGTATCTATCACAGAACAAATCACATGATCACATCACAGATAACGCAGCAGAAAATATCATATGAAATATTGGATATACTAGGACGTCCGTGTTTTCAATACGAGTCAGTATAAAACACGGATTCCACGGTCGTGATGAATAGCCAAACCCACACCCCTAGACCCATACGAGAGCGGCAAGCAACCCTACCAATTCTAGAGTTAGGAGACCCGGACTTGACTCCTCGAGTTGGTCTCCCACTGGACTCCAGAACCCGGTTACTTGTGCTCCTCTCCTTGGGTCTATCCTAGTGCGGAAAAGTAAATAATATACAACAACGGTGACAACTTCCGCAACCTGGAAGTGCCCCAATAAAAGAATATTACATACAAGTTTTTACATGAATGAAAATGAAAAACATTCATCTCACATAAAAATCCCCGGCTATTCAAACACGACGATCCAATATAACATATCCAGCAACACATAACATCACATGTCATCAACGTAAGTAAATATGCGCATCCCAATTGTTGTTGACATATAGCAACGAAAACGGCGATATCACATATTACACTTACGGTCACAGAAAAGAAAGTGTAAAACTACAACAGTTGGAATCCGCAACCTCTTTAGACATCGCATGCCTAATCAAATGAATCCCTTAGACATCGCATGCCTAACAATTATAAACCCTGCATTTTAGTCTCAAAATCAAAAACACTTTTCAATACAAAGTCGGGCAATTCAAGAAGATTCCCGGCATCCAGATCGAATGCTCATCGCAAACTTTAGTAGGCGGCCGCACCCCTGATACCGTCGACGAAGTGCACCAAGGCGGAACACCGCTGCCGCGAGCACCCGAACGGATGCTTTCGGCGACGGGGTTCTCCTATAGTCACTTGGTCGGGGCTATGGGGTGAGGCTGTCTGTTAAGTTTACCCGGCAAGTATTCGCGTACGCTACGTGATTGCGACGGACTTTTGATCTCATCAAAATCCCGTGGCAACCGATCAAGTGAGACTAAAGTGCTATGTTCATAACATTCATATCAGTTATCTCATAACTACTTGTGAATTCCAATTATTGTATCCCATTCCAGATAAACAGAAAATGTTAAACTTTCCGATCGAACAGTCAAACACCCAAGTTTTCCCGAAACAGATCAACACATGATATAAGTTTAAAAACATTCACTTCAGGCCTCAGTACCAACGGTCCAGCCGTAGAAGGGTCAAGCCAACGCCTCACATGTAGCACGCCGTACTTCCCCAAACCCTAAGGTTCAAAGGGCAGTTCAAGACGGTCACATAATCGAGTTAAGGTTTGTTGTCTTCTAGAGGGTCCATCGAGTTACTTGCACTACTTAGAACGTCTTCAAACCGCGGAAAAATCCAACACTTGGAAATTTCCCAATAGAGGAAAAATTGGGTATTTATATCCGGTCGAACCTTTTAACATATTCTAAAAATACCCAGAAAGCCACATAGACAAAGTCTGATAATCCGATCGAATCTACAAACTCGCAATACAACCCAGAAAACTCAACTTTTGAGTGCATATTAAAAATTACCAGAAAGTACAGCACCAAAATATAAGAATTACTGTGCAAAGATCAATGGGAGAAGAGACAAAATGGCCGCGGAACCGCCGCATTAGCCATGCTAATGCCGCGGTTCCGCCACACTTTGATAGAATCAAGTGATCGAGCTTCACAGTAATTCTTAGATATTCCTGCTGATATTTCTGAATATTTTTAATTCACAAAAATCCACATTTTTGATAATTGTCCAGAGAGCAATTTGAGTTAGGGTTTCGATGTTCGTTCGGATTTCAAACGTCGTCTACACTTCGCCTAAGGCTCTAGCTAGGCTCTGATACCACTGTAGGGTTCCTAGGCACACTAATGAGGTCTCACAAGGCATCAACCATGCCAAATTCAAATTTTACAAGTGCCGAGAAACCCTAATACGGATCGTTGACTAGAGTTTAGGCGAAACAAGCAACTAGTTAACAACTTAACTAAGAGTGAACGGAAATACAACCTTTGTAGATCCGGTCCTCCACCTCCATAGCTCCGTGATGAAGTCCCCTCGCTGTGATCATCGGATCCCAGGCTCTAGCATCGGCTTCATCGGAGAAATGGTCGGGCTAGGTCGTCGACATCGATCCCGAAGATGATCTACGTCGAGGCAACACAAGATCAAGCTCCAACTTCACCAAGTCATGAAACTTGTGAAGAAAACACCCTATACTACTTGGCAAGTGGTAGAGGATAAAGAAATAGGAAGTGGGTTCACTTTAGAATTTGATTTCTCACTCTTTTCATGAAGCCACCATTGAAGGTTGCAAGCTTCTTCATCTTGAAGAAGAAGAAGAAGAAGGAGATGATAATAATGATAAGCATTTTTAAAATAGGAAATAAAATGATACTTATCATATTTACAACCATGGTTAAGTGTAGATAATTAACTAGGGTTTAGTTGAATGGTTAGGGTTAGGACATGAAGACAAAATGGTCACTTAGTCAAAGCTTCATGAAGCTTCAACAACAAAACAAACTAAACCAACATTTCATTATTGCCCAAAATGAATTAATGAATAAATAAATAAATGAATAAGTAAGTAAATCAAAACCCTAACCATTAACATAACCATGGTTTAATTCTTTACACAAACCCAAGTTTGCATGTATCATCAAACATGATACAAACAAGTGCACAAAAGTATATCACATATACAACTTGTGTATTGCAAGTGAGAAAATCCATTTAAAGTGAACCAATACTAGTTAATGCAAAGTAATATATCAAATATATAAGTATGCATTAAATCATTAAATCAATACTTGATTTAACGATCCGGTCATATCGCATAAAACCGACTAATATCCAATGTATCGGCTTATCGAATCAATCCTTGATTCGATAACTAGGTTATATCGCATACAACCAATCGATACATTCATCGCGAGAATGGAATACGGTATCACATACACGCATTATTCTCGGTCCCGCACATATCTTATATGCGCTCCTATTTCGTTTCGCTTGAGCCAGGAAACCTCTGTGTAGGACTCTAAAGACTCGTCAATACGCCGGCAGCAGGTGATGATCATATCAAACACCCACAAGCCGCAAGCGGTCTGCTAAACGTAACGGCCACCCGGGTATTAAGCGATCAGAAGATCGACGAGCAAGCCCGCTCACACTCCTGTGAATCCAACCAGTAACACTTACCGTACAGTCCAGTCTGTTCGTCTGATATGTCGCATATCTCGCCTAGGGGTGGTAAACGTCAGAACCCAGTAGCTCGATAAGTCGTGTCGATATGAGGTCTATAACTGTTCGAGAAACTACTGGTAACACTTACCAGAAAATCTCAGCAACCCTGGCCAGGGATTTCCGGTTATAGCCAATCGAACACAGCGCAACATCAACTCCCTATACCGGGAGAGACGAATCCCCTCCTATCGCTCATTGCCTCCATGTGATTCGGGACTGTACCCAAAAGCCACCGTTTTGCACGCCCTCTTGGACGTGGTAAGGTGGAAATCAAAGCACAGTGGGAATCACACAAGACTCTATGACGATCTCGGGTCTACAGACTAACCTGTACCAGTGTCACCAGAGAACTGCCATCTGACGTAAGGTATAGTACCGTCTGGGAGTTCTCGGCGAGTCCGTCCAGTGTACCCAGTCTCTACTGAGCACCCGTATATCATCTCTGATGTCAAACACCAATGGATATGGGATCATCCATCGCCCATCTGTATGGGTCGAGAAGGTATACGCTAGTCTACTATGGTATATCGATGCCCCGTCTCGATACACCCATGACTAGGGACCTTAAAGAATTTACTTATGGACTACCATGTCCCCACTAGTATGATCCGCATCATAGTCCAGGTAGTCAAGTACACATCCTAAGGGCTTTACCAACATGTAACAGAGAGACAAACTGTATACACGTTAAGGTAAAGAGTAACCAGATAGCATACTATCATGTCGAGCAAGAAAGTCCTCCTTATATATGTCCCAGCATCCACTACAATATACATCCTATGTACAGTAATGGCCTCTAGGGCATACATATAACTAACATTAGTTTCACGCATGCGTATCCTTTTTATCGATATATTGCGTTTTTCAGGATTTTTCGTTATGTGGTGACTTTTGTGAATTCTTGGTTCGCCGGCGGGAACTTCGAGCGCAGCGGAGAAAATCAAGCAGGTGGTCGGACACACTTAGCACGGGATCACGGGTGAGTAGACTTAACATCTACGGGGGACGATCGTTTGGATGGCGTGAGTCGCCCGATAGATTTAGTAAACTTGAAAATAGTAGACTTGACATTTACCTGTGACATTAGAATAATAATACTTGCATGATAACTGCTGTCGTTAGTATCTATATGATGTTCCATATACGCAGATTCATTATAGGACACATGCACCATTACCAGGTTTTATATGTTGCACGAGCACTATTCATGTGGACACACACACCCTGGTAATTGCCATGTCACGACACTAGATAACTGTAAACCTGAAACATGTTAATTGCCTAGAAATGTGATATTGCGATAAATATTTAAAATGAAACCATTAGAATTTCCATACTCGTGCATATGCATTATCATATCATCTGCTCATGCCTAGTGTAAATCATACATTGCAAATTGATACCATAAACATTCATAATTCGACATATGCATTTATGATGATTTCATGAGATTTATGATATTTCTGGATTTTGGGGGAAAGCCGCAAGATTTCAAACTGATAACTGTTTAAATCCAATATAAAAGTGCGGTTTTCTAGTGATGTATAGTGTCGTCCACCATGAGTTTTGCTGTGGTTTTCGAGACCCGTTTTGAGGAGGTGGATGAGCCTTCTCGGGTACATGGTGGGCCCGGTACGGTACCCCGGGGCAAGAAGATCGCAGGAGATAGCGTTGAGCCTGGCAGGGGACGGATTACCTACCGGTGACTTCATTTGGCACGGCGGATATCCAGAGGATACCGACCGGGGCCGCTGGATTGAGATATGGATATTGATATGGATCAGCCGGATGGCTGAGGCCAGAGATACTGGACATGGATACATGAGATTTGGACAGTTTTGAGGTGTCGTTGCTGGACACGGATTTTACTGATTTCTTGGATATTATGCTGATGTTTAAAAAGGAAATTTCAAAACAAATGAAGGAATGATTCCCATACATACTTGATAGTACTTTCATGTGGCATGCATACCTGTTATTACATCCATGTGACATATATACTTGCTAGTACACTGTTGATGCATACATACCTGCTAGTACATGTAGCCATACCTGCTTTAGGGATGCCAGGACACTTGTGTGCATGCATACGATAGCCTTAGTAGATGTTATTATTTACTCATGAGCTGGCAACTCACCCCCGTTGTGCCACAGCTTTTCTACAGGTCCGTTCCGTCGGCACTGTAGCGGCGGATACTTTTGCTTCTTTTGCACTTTTTGCCTGGACTCGAGGCTTTTGCTCATAGGTGGGTTATTATCATTTTGTACCCCCTTATATATATTTGTTGTATCTAGAACACTCCATCTACTGCTACTATCATTTCAGCTGTACCTGTTTTAGTTGGATTACTGTATATTGACCTAGATGTGAGATTGTGAGACTTGGGGATTTAATTTATGTCATATCTGGAGTTGAGCTCACTTGAGTCGACATGTCATTTCTTATGCTTCATGCTTATTTATGCACATTGTCATTTTGCATTGCGTGGGATTTGTGACCGCCTTGAGGCGAAGAGCTAGCTCCCGCTTGGGGATGCCTTTCTCATGTTACTCATTTATATTCCTGTTATACCGTTTGGGACTTGTTTTTAAATGAAACTCTGCTGGAAATTTTGAAATAAAAGAGAAGTGGTTTAAAAAAGAAACTTGATGTGGTTTAATGGAGTAAAATGTTGTAAATAAATTGGTTTTCCTTCACTCCAAAACTTTAATTGGGTTTGTATTCTGGGCTTCGGCTTACTTATTTTACGGACGCCTTGAGACGTTTCGTAATCTAAGTGCCGGTCGCGTTCCATACTTTGCGGGTCGTGACAAAGTTGGTATCAGAGCGATAGGTTTCACCTTTCCGAGTGTAGGATGATCCTTAGTAGATGGAGTAAGTGACCTAAGTAGGGTAACGTAGCGTACGTATGTCCGCGGCATACTTGCGATGCGGTACTCCGCCTAGGTGACTTTAGGACATACTTTCTTGAAATTCCTTCTTCGATTCCATGTATCCTGTGATTCGCTTGCATCGTTCTTATTGTCATGTTTCCTGTACCAGTCACTATGCCACAAAGGGCTACCAGAGCACAGAGGGCTGCCAGACGAGACGAGATTCGAGCTGGCTCATCCGAGACTAGGACTGAGCAGGGTGGCATACCTACGCCGCAGGGACAGACCGATCCACCTTCCCCAGGCCGTATGGATAGGCTTGAGACTGGTATGGAGGAGTTGCGATGGATGATGGGGAGTATGCAGGAGCTACGTCAGATGGTAGGATCCCTAGTTGCAGCCAGTCGTACACCGAGGCCGGAGGACTCACCTACTACATCCCAGACTACTTTGGTACCTGCTCCTACTACTACCACCGTGACCATCCCGGTTTCACTATAGGAGTTCATGAGGCTGAGACCTCCAGTTTTCACGGGTACCGATGCAGCAGAGGACCCGCAGACGTTCCTTGATAGCTTGGCCAGGATCTGCCGTTCGCTGAGATGTTCTGATGATCGCTGGGTAGAGCTTTCGAGTTTTCGACTAGAGGGTCTCCCACAGATATGGTGGGAGTCAATTCTGAGAGGTCGAGCTACAGGTCTACCGCCCATGACCTGGACCGAGTTCACAGCAGTTTTCCTTGCCCATTTCCTCCCGGAGAGCGTTCGCGACGCCAGAGCTCGTAGTTTCGAGGCCTTGGTCAAGACACCTGGGATGACGGTGTCTGAGTATGACGTTCAGTTTACACAGTTGTCCCGATATGCCCCGTACCTGGTAGATACCGAAGCGAAGAGGGTGAAGAGGTTCATACAGGGACTGGATGCCCAGCAAGATAATTGGCGCCCAGCATTTCGATACCTATTCGGCAGCTATGGATACGGCATTACGGATGGAGACACGTATTTCAGCGACTTCGGCCGTTCCCGGGCCGAAGAGGATTCGTACCGGCACACCAGACCAAAGACAGCATGCCAGATTCATTCCGAGAGATAGGACCGGCAGAGGGTTCGGACGAAGTAAGTTGTACGGATCGTACACACAGGGACAGCAGTCGTCGCCAGGGTGCTTTAGGTGCGGGAGTCTGCACCATCGTATTAGAGATTGTCCAGTGAGGCGACAGGGTGCGGCGACAGTTTCGCATGTGATCTTACCTCCATCACCGCCCCCTCCTCAGAGAGCCTTACTACCTGCCACAGGCGATACTCCACGCCAGTTAGGTGCACCCAGAGGCCGTGGACGCGGTGCACCGATCCAGAGAGGACGAGGAGGCAAAGGCCGAGGTCAGCCCGCTATTGGAGGAGGTCAGGCCCGAGTATTTGCATTGACACCGCAGGATGCGCAGGCATCCATGTAAGTCGATGTAGTACACCCCAGTACTTATGGGGAGGCGGAATTTTCAAAAACAATCAAGTTTAAACAACGAACATCGACTAACCGCTTGAATCGAAGCTAAACTATAAATAACCGTATCTTATGAGTTTCTTTTCACAAGTGATTAGGGATTATACCTAATGAAACCGGTCCTTCTTCTTTGCGTCCTCCTTTGTTCTCCTCGACCTTCTCTAGGTAGTAGACGATCCACCCGAGAGCAAAACACCAAGCTAAACCTCTAACTTGAGGTAACTAATCAACTTTGATTGCTAATCAAAGATGAAAGGATGATATAGAGTGTAGGTTATGGATTGTTTAGTCTAACTAAACCTTTGTTCTCAACACATGAGGATTAAGGTTAGTATCTTGAAGATGAGAGCTTGAGGAGAGAGAATGTGTGATATGATAATGAGAGAAGAGAGAGAGTGTATCATAATATTATGAAGCATTCTTATTATCAAATAATCAATAAAGGAAATGAATAAGCATGCTTCACAAAATATCTTGTGATGATTCATTAACATGAGTCATTAAGCAATAAATGTGCATTAATGAAGTGAATGAATCACCACTATGACTCACTCTCTTTCCAAAACAAACCTCCTTAGTCACATCTTCTAGAAGCTTCTCGAGTAATTACGAGAACGCCCCTCCGATCCGTAAAAATACGGAAAAACTTTAGACTGTAAAAATCCAATAACCGGATACCAGTAACTGGCTTAAACCAAAGCCGACTGGTAAAAACTGTCCGAAAGTCGTACGCGCGTAAACGCACGTATGCGTCCGAACCCTTTGTCGCAAAACCATGCAACCTCTATATCGTTTCGCCTGGAGTAGGAAACTCTCTGTGTGGGACTCTAGAGACTCGACTACTACGCTGGCAGTGGGTTTAACCACAGACCGCAAGCGGCACTAGCTGTACGTAACGGTCCCCAGGTAGTTGTCGATAAGAAGGCCGATGAGTAAACCCATCCGAACTCCTACTGAGTCTGATGTGACAATCTCCATACAGTCCGGTCCGTTCGTCCAAGACTATCGCATATCGGGCCTAGGGGGGCGGCAAGCGTCAGTCCCCTAATAGCGGTATAAGTCGTGTCGGAGTGAAGCCCATTACACCCTGAGAAACTACTGGAACCTACCAGCAAATCTCGCTTGCCCTGGCCAGGGACTTTGCGTAATGGCTCTCTGACACAGCACGATATCTACTCCCAATACCGGAGGGACGAATCCTGTCTAACCGCCACTGCCTCCAAGTGCTCGGGACTGCACCCAACTGCTACCTGTTTGCACGACTCCTTTGAGCCGTGGTAGGGTAGCAATCTAAGAACAGTGGGACACACTCGAGGCGAAGTAGCAGTGTCAAGTCTGCGGACTACGCTGTACTCATGTCACCTGGGAACTGTTCACTGACGACTGGTATCAAACCAACCAACAGTTCCCTGTGAGTCCTGTCCGGTGTACCCGTAACCTAACGAGCACCTGTATACTATCTCCAGTACGACGTACTGACGGCTGTGGGACAGACCATCTCCCCAACTGGGATGAGAAGCGTACACACCAGTCTACTCCGGAGTATCGATGCTCTGTCTCGATAATCCAACGACCGGGGACCTGAATAAGGATGTGCTTGTAGACTACCCAGCCCCCACTAGTGTGACTGCCATCACAACGCTGGTAGCCAAGCAAGATCCTAAGAGCTCTATCAATACGTATACTCACATATTAAGATAGAAAAACCAAGTAGCATACTACTATGTTTAGCAAGACTGTTATATACATGTGAATATCCCAAGCTTCCATTAAGTAATATACAAGCTAGTATGATACAGTAATGGCCTTCTAGGGCATAAACACTAACAATCTCCCACTTGCACTAGGGCCATGTACTGGCATATCGTAGACCAATGATCTCGAGTAGCCTCTCGAACTGAATCTGAGGAAGGGCCTTCGTGAATGGATCAGCAATGTTCTCTTCTGAAGCAACTCTCCGAACCTCGATCTCCTGACGATCAATGATCTCCCTGATCAGGTGATACCGCCTCAAGATGTGTCTGGACTTCTGATGGGACCTTGGTTCCTTCGCTAAAGCTATAGCTCCGTTGTTGTCGCAATACAGAGGTATTGGATCAACTATGGTAGGAACCACCTGAAGTTCTGTTAGGAACTTCTTCATCCAGACTGCTTCTTTTGCGGCATCGCAAGCAGCTATATACTCCGCTTCCATCGTCGAGTCAGCAACGGTGTCCTGCTTGGAGCTCTTCCAGCACACCGCCCCTCCATTGAGGGTAAAGACATAACCCGACATGGACTTGGAATCGTCCTTATCACTCTGGAAGCCGGAATCAGCAAAGGCCTCCAACCTGAGGTCTTTTCCGCCGTAGACCAAGAACATCTCCTTAGTCCTCCTCAGGTACTTGAGAATGTTCTTTACTGCTATCCAGTGTTTCTCCCCTGGGTCTGACTGATACCGGCTTACCACGCTTAGTGCGTAAGCTACATCTGGTCTGGTACACAACATCGCATACATTATAGAGCCTACCGCAGAAGCGTAGGGTATAATAGACATGCGTTCCCTTTCCAAATCAGTCTTGGGAGACATCTCTTTGGAGAGGGTGATTCCGTGACAAGCCGGTAGATTACCGCGCTTAGAATCTTCCATACTGAATCTTTTCAGTACAGTGTCGATATACCTGGACTGCGAAAGTCCCAACATCCTCTTGGATCTATCACGATAGATCCGGATCCCCAGAATGTAAGAGGCACCACCCAGGTCTTTCATGGAGAACCTGTGTGACAAGAATCCTTTGACAGATTGTAGCATAGGAATGTCATTTCCTATCAATAGAATGTCATCCACGTACAAGACGAGGAATACGACACTTCTGGCCACGACTTTACTATATATGCACGGTTCATCTGGATTTTTGATAAAGTCATATTCTTTGACTGTCTCATCAAAGCAGATGTTCCAACTCCGCGATGCCTGCTTTAGTCCGTAAATGGATTTAAGCAGCTTGCATACTTTTCCGCTGCTCCCACTCTGATTGAAACCCTCTGGCTGATCCATATAGACGCTCTCTTCTAAATTTCCATTTAGAAAAGCCGTCTTTACGTCCATCTGCCAGATTTCATAATCATGGAAGGCAGCAATAGCAAGAAGGACCCGAATGGATTTGAGCATAGCCACTGGAGAAAAAGTTTCGTCATAGTCCAAACCAGGTCTTTGACGAAAACCCTTTGCAACAAGTCTAGCCTTATAGGTTTCCACCTGTCCATCTACACCAATCTTTTTCTTGAAGATCCATTTGCATCCTATGGGTTTTACCCCATCTGGAGCAAAGTCCAAAGTCCATACTTTGTTGGTGTACATAGACTCCATCTCGGTCCGCATTGCATCTAGCCATCGTACCGAGTCGCCGCTCTGGATGGCCTGCTGGAAGTCAGTAGGTTCATCATCATCTATGATGCAATCCTCTCTATCCCCGTCAATGAGAAAACCGTAGTATCTCTCAGGCGGATGAGACGGCCTACTACTTCTGCGGAGGGGTGCGGGAATGTTCTGTTCTTCTTGAACCTCTGGTTCTACCAAACTTTCAGTAACAGCTTGTGGTTCTGGAATTTCTTCCAGTTCTATTGCGCTCCCACTCTTCTGATTTTCTAAAAATTCAGTTTCTAAGAAGGTGGCATGACGAGAAACAAAGACCTTTTGTTCCTCTGCGTAATAGAAATAATATCCCTTGGAGTTCTTTGGATATCCCACAAGCTTACACAGTACTGATCGTGCCTCGAGCTTGTCCACATGCTGCTTTTTTACAAAAGATGGACACCCCCATGTCCTAAAATGTTTTAGACAGGGTTTCTTCCCACTCCACATCTGATATGGTGTGGTAGGCACAGTCTTGGTTGGAACCTGGTTCAAAAGATATGCTGCTGATTCTAGCGCATAACCCCAGAAAGATCGCGGTAACTCAGCATTACTCATCATGGATCGTACCATATCCAATAGGGTTCGATTCCGTCTCTCCGATACACCGTTATGCTGTGGAGTGTATGGAGGAGTAAGCTGAGAGAGAATTCCTTTCTCTTTTAGGTAACCTAGGAACTCGGCACTTAAGTATTCTCCACCTCGATCAGATCTTAGTGTCTTAATACTTTTGCCTGTTTGGTTTTCCGCTTCATTCTTGAATTCCAGGAATTTCTCAAAGGCCTCTGATTTATGCTTCATTAAGAAAACATATCCAAACCTAGAGAAATCATCTGTAAAAGTAATGAAGTAGGAATAACCACCTCTCGCATGTGTAGACATTGGACCGCATACATCACTGTGTATGAGTCCTAAGAGCTCGCTCGCTCTTACTCCTTGTCCAGTGAATGGAGTCTTTGTCATCTTTCCTTTGAGACAGGATTGACAAGTGTCATAAGTTTGATATTCGAACGTGTCCAAATATCCTTCTCTATGCAACTTAGTCAACCTTCTCTCATTGATGTGACCCAGTCTACAATGCCATAAGAAAGCTTTATTTAAATCTGGAGACTTTCTTTTTAGTGTGTTCTGGACATTGAAAATTTGGAGTTGGTTTAACACATATATGCCGTTATTTAGAGTACCGGACCCAATCAAACCATGATTAAGGTGGATGTTGACAACATCTCTTACAAACGTGAAATCATAACCTTTATTTGATAACAAGGAAACTGATATGATATTACACGTTAAGCTGGGTACAAAATAACAGTTATGTAAAACCAAAATGTGTCCACTCGTCAATCCTAGGTGATAATCCCCGACGGACGCAGCTCCCACGCTGGCTCCGTTAGCAACCCTGAGGATCATATCACCTTCCTCCAGCACTCTACGGTTTCTCAGTGCCTGCAATGAATTGCAAATATGAGATCCTGATCCGGTATCCAATACCCAGGAAGTAGAGTTGATCGACAGACAATTCTCAATTACAAACACACCTGAAGTCGAAGCCACAGCTTGCTTCGGTTCCTGGTTCTTGGCGTTCCACGCCTTGCAATCCTTCTTCCAGTGCCCTTTCCTGTGACAATGGAAGCACTCATCCAGGCCAACTACCGGTGCTGCAATCTTTTTCTTTCCCTTCTTTCCCACCTTACTAACACCTCCTCTAGGTCTGGGTGCGGCCTTCTTCTTCCTTCCTTTGGCCCTAGCCTTGGACCCGGAAGAAGATGCTCCGCCAACAAACATAGCGGGTGTTTCCCTTGCCTTTTGCAAGGTGCCCTCCGCACTCCTTAACATGTTCAGGAGTTCCGCAAGTTCAACTTCTTTTCCTTGAAGATTGAAGTTGAGGATAAACTGGGCGTAGGTGGGAGGAAGGGACTGGAGAACAAGGTCTGTATAGAGCTCATTATCCAAAGTCGTCCCAAGGTCTGCGAGCTCTTCTATATAGCCAATCATCTGTAGGACATGTTCACCTACCGATGACCCGACAGCCAACCTCGCTCGAAACAATTTCTTTGAGGTCTCGTATCTTGCTATACGAGATTGCTCTCCATAAAGTTCCTTTGTATGGAGAAATATGCCATCTAAGGACATATCCTCGTGCCTCCTCTGATGTTCATTATTCATCGAGGCAAGCACGATGCACTTGGCTCTCGCGCAATCTAAATCCCAGGTTTTGCGGATTTCCTTATCCGCATTGCTGGATTTGGGACCAGGGACAGCAGGTGCCGTAGCGGTGAGGATGTACCCCAATTTGTCGTAGGTCAAGGCCATCTTGACATTCCGCAGCCAATCTTTATAGTTTGGCCCCGTCAGTATATTTTTCTCTAAAAGTAACTTAAGTCCAGTCATTTTCAGGGTCGCTGCAATTAGGAGAGAGAGAAGAAAACTCTTTAGCATGATGCTCTTGCAAGTTTAGAGTGGTTTTTAGTTTATCTAAACTGGATGGCTCCCACTGTTTCTCGAATCCTTCCTCAAACCATAAAAGAAGAATTAGCCAAGACTATTCTCACCGTACAATACTTGCTTAACCGTTCAGCCAGGCCGGTGTCGATACTTCGAGGGAGGTTTTCCAACGCTTTCGCGAAGTTCCTTAATTAAGTAACCTCTTTTCTCTGGGGGCGTAACCCCGCTGACACTTTTCTGGACACCTACTAGGTTTATAGCATTGATCGTTAAGTGACGAATATCCTGATAAGTAGCATATACTCACAGTAGGATCGGGATCCAAATATCATCGTCTGATAATGTTGTAGGAATGCTACCAACATTCATCAAACTCAAAATGGTATGCATCTCTTTGCAAATTTCAGTTTCTTTAGAAATTCCCGATATTAGTTTTTGCCCCATGCTCTTATGACCTTGACTAAGGGCCAACAAATCATAAGTCACATGTCAAGTTCTGCCCATCATTATCCTGTTGATTTGAACCCATCCGTATACTCTTGACTAAGGGCCAACAAAGTAATACGACTGTCCCAAACCAACTCATCTATCTATGCAACAAATGAATACCCCAGCAGCTACCAATCACTATGTCTTGACTAAGGGCCAAACAAACATAGCTTGAATACTACTGACCATTCATAAGAAATGACGGAGGGCTACGACTGGTTTTGGCGAAACCGTGAACGTAGTGAACTTGATATAACCGAAGGAACGTGATAGCTTTTAAAAGGAGTGGTTAAATCTCCGCATTTAAAATTATCTGTTTTAAAAATAACCGAGTGGTTTCTTTTAAATTGTTCCAACGATTTAAACTTTGGTTTGTTTTACTTTGCATTACAGATAATGCGTCCCATCATTAACCTATCATTGCAGAAAACAACGAAAATACAACGTCCTCTTATGCCATCCGCATTCGCCACGGGGTCCCGTCATCACTCGTTAGGTTACTTAACTAACGACAGAGCGGGGGCTGGGCTAGCGCGGGTGTAAAACATAAGTGACGTCTAAATAGCTATCATAATATAGATATTTTACATTCGTCTGACGCAATGATATTCATTCCAGAACACAGATAAACAATATTGGATTTGCAAGCAATCTGTATTTCTTTTGAGCCTGCAAGAAAAGACAGATTACACAGTTGTGATGAATAGCCGTTTACCCCACCCTCGACCCCTACGGGTACGGCAAACTACCCACCCGGCAGTCTGTGTACCCCACCTTGGGTCAGTCCTAGGAGCAAAAACAGTAAAATGAAATAATACAACGGTGGCTACGACCGCAACCTGGAAGTGCCCCGCGAAAATAATATTACAACAAATTACATTTACAACAAATGAATTAACCAATAACCCATTGTGAACCCCGGCTATACACCACAACAGTCCAATACAGTTTATATGCACAAACAGATATAACCATTTCAGAAATGTGCAACCCCCTGCCAACCGACATACTAGCAGTTAGGGGAGGTTTACGAACACATTAAACAATCACAGATATAATCCAATACGCAAATACTGTACTTTTCGATCGAATAAACAACATCAATATTGCTCCAAAATCTGCTCTGTTAAACAGTAACCTGAGCAATAATTAAACATTCCAGAAAACCCCAAATTACCCAGAGAAGCAACAGAAGAAAAATCGGCCGCTGACTCGCCAACTCGGCGGCGGAAGCGCGGCAACTCAGTGGCTGAGGCCGCGGTTCCGCGGCGAGTTGGTCGATTCAGTCGACTGTTTTTCTTGGGTGTTCTTCTGGTGTCATGTCAAGCACTCTGAGCTCACCTGAAAAATTTTCTGACATCGTTTTAAATTCGACAGAAACTTACATTTTTTAGGGTTTTCCGGCTTCGTTTTTTCGTTCGAAATTCGTACAAATTTGCGATTAAGTTATTTAGTGTTTAGCGAGGCTCTGATACCACTGTAAGTCGATGTAGTACACCCCAGTACTTATGGGGAGGCGGAATTTTCAAAAACAATCAAGTTTAAACAACGAACATCGACTAACCGCTTGAATCGAAGCTAAACTATAAATAACCGTATCTTATGAGTTTCTTTTCACAAGTGATTAGGGATTATACCTAATGAAACCGGTCCTTCTTCTTTGCGTCCTCCTTTGTTCTCCTCGACCTTCTCTAGGTAGTAGACGATCCACCCGAGAGCAAAACACCAAGCTAAACCTCTAACTTGAGGTAACTAATCAACTTTGATTGCTAATCAAAGATGAAAGGATGATATTGAGTGTAGGTTATGGATTGTTTAGTCTAACTAAACCTTTGTTCTCAACACATGAGGATTAAGGTTAGTATCTTGAAGATGAGAGCTTGAGGAGAGAGAATGTGTGATATGATAATGAGAGAAGAGAGAGAGTGTATCATAATATTATGAAGCATTCTTATTATCAAATAATCAATAAAGGAAATGAATAAGCATGCTTCACAAAATATCTTGTGATGATTCATTAACATGAGTCATTAAGCAATAAATGTGCATTAATGAAGTGAATGAATCACCACTATGACTCACTCTCTTTCCAAAACAAACCTCCTTAGTCACATCTTCTAGAAGCTTCTCGAGTAATTACGAGAACGCCCCTCCGATCCGTAAAAATACGGAAAAACTTTAGACTGTAAAAATCCAATAACCGGATACCAGTAACTGGCTTAAACCAAAGCCGACTGGTAAAAACTGTCCGAAAGTCGTACGCGCGTAAACGCACGTATGCGTCCGAACCCTTTGTCGCAAAACCATGCAACCTCTATATCGTTTCGCCTGGAGTAGGAAACTCTCTGTGTGGGACTCTAGAGACTCGACTACTACGCTGGCAGTGGGTTTAACCACAGACCGCAAGCGGCACTAGCTGTACGTAACGGTCCCCAGGTAGTTGTCGATAAGAAGGCCGATGAGTAAACCCATCCGAACTTCTACTGAGTCTGATGTGACAATCTCCATACAGTCCGGTCCGTTCGTCCAAGACTATCGCATATCGGGCCTAGGGGGGCGGCAAGCGTCAGTCCCCTAATAGCGGTATAAGTCGTGTCGGAGTGAAGCCCATTACACCCTGAGAAACTACTGGAACCTACCAGCAAATCTCGCTTGCCCTGGCCAGGGACTTTGCGTAATGGCTCTCTGACACAGCACGATATCTACTCCTAATACCGGGAGGGACGAATCCTGTCTAACCGCCACTGCCTCCAAGTGCTCGGGACTGCACCCAACTGCTACCTGTTTGCACGACTCCTTTGAGCCGTGGTAGGGTAGCAATCTAAGAACAGTGGGACACACTCGAGGCGAAGTAGCAGTGTCAAGTCTGCGGACTACGCTGTACTCATGTCACCTGGGAACTGTTCACTGACGACTGGTATCAAACCAACCAACAGTTCCCTGTGAGTCCTGTCCGGTGTACCCGTAACCTAACGAGCACCTGTATACTATCTCCAGTACGACGTACTGACGGCTGTGGGACAGACCATCTCCCCAACTGGGATGAGAAGCGTACACACCAGTCTACTCCGGAGTATCGATGCTCTGTCTCGATAATCCAATGACCGGGGACCTGAATAAGGATGTGCTTGTAGACTACCCAGCCCCCACTAGTGTGACTGCCATCACAACGCTGGTAGCCAAGCAAGATCCTAAGAGCTCTATCAATACGTATACTCACATATTAAGATAGAAAAACCAAGTAGCATACTACTATGTTTAGCAAGACTGTTATATACATGTGAATATCCCAAGCTTCCATTAAGTAATATACAAGCTAGTATGATACAGTAATGGCCTTCTAGGGCATAAACACTAACAATCCAATGCCGTCGTGACAGGTACCCTATCAGTATGCTCTATTAATGCACACGTGTTGTTTGATCCCAGATCCACACACTCTTACGTTTCCACCCACTTCATGCCGAGTTTGGGTAGAGAGTCCGGTTTGCTTGATCAGCCGCTCGTTGTGACCACTCCTGTGGGAGACTCTTTTATTACTAGGCACGTGTTCCGATCCTGTACCGTTCGTATTGGCGAACGAGAGCTGCCTGTCGGCTTGATCCTTCTGGAGATGTTGGACTTCGACGTTCTTTTGGGCATGGATTGGTTAGCCACGTGCTATGCGTCGGTGGACTGCCGCGAGAAAACAGTTAGATTTTGTTTTCCCGGCGAGTCGGCTTTTGTTGTGCAGGGGGACCGTGGTGCCGCCCTCTCACATTTTGATTTCTTCTCTTCGCGTTGATCAGCTGATGAGGAAGGGATGTCGGGGATTTCTAGCCTGTGTATGCGATACTAGAGCTACGGATGTTACATTGGACCAGGTTCCGATTGCATGCGAGTTCCCCGATGTTTTCCCTGACGAGCTGCCAGGACTGCCACCTGAGCGCGATGTCGAGTTCTGTATTGATTTGATTCCTGGCTCGGGGCCTATTTCTATATCGCCTTATCGGATGGCCCCGGCGGAACTTAGAGAGTTGAAGGTTCAGCTGCAAGATTTGCTAGATAAGGGACTTATTCGACCCAGTGTTTCTCCATGGGGTGCTCCGGTCCTGTTTGTCAAGAAGAAGGACGGAAGTTTGCGCTTATGTATCGACTACCGCCAGCTGAACAAGGTGACCGTTCGGAACAGATATCCGTTGCCGCGTATTGATGATTTGTTCGACCAGCTCCAGGGTGCGGGTTATTTTTCGAGGATCGACTTACGATCAGGATACCACCAGCTGCGAGTCCGACAGGAGGATATACCGAAGACAGCCATCCGTACACGCTATGGCCACTATGAGTTTCTGGTGATGTCGTTCGGACTCACCAACGCCCCCGCAGCATTTATGGATTTGATGAACCGTACCTTCAGGCCGTATCTTGACTTGTTCATCATCGTGTTCATCGACGATATTTTGGTGTACTCCCGGAGCCGAGAGGAGCATGAGCAGCACCTGCAGATTACGTTACAGACTCTGAGGGAGCACCAGTTGTTCGCAAGGTTCTCCAAGTGCGCATTCTGGCTGGACAGCGTTGGATTTTTGGGTCACGTGATTACGAGAGACGGCATTTGTGTGGACCCAAAGAAGATTGAGGCCGTTCAGCAGTGGCCCCGACCTACATCGGTTACTGAGATCTGTAGTTTTCTAGGCCTGGCAGGCTACTACAGGCGTTTTGTTCAAGACTTCTCCCGTATAGTTGCACCTTTGACCGGTTTAACTCGGAAGGGAGTTCCTTTCGTTTGGACGGAGGAGTGCGAGCGCAGTTTTCAGCAGCTACGGACGTGTTTGACTACGGCGCCGGTATTATCTTTGCCTTCGGGATCAGGCGGATTTGTGGTCTACTGTGACGCTTCACGAGTGGGGTTAGGATGCGTATTGATGCAGCATGACCGGGTGATCGCTTATGCTTCTCGGCAGTTGAAGAAGCATGAACAGAACTACCCCACTCATGATTTGGAGATGGCTGCAGTGGTCTTTGCACTGAAGATATGGCGACATTACCTATATGGCGAGTCGTGCCAAGTATTCATAGACCATAAGAGCTTAAAATACATATTTCAGCAGCGAGACCTGAACCTCAGACAGCGTCGTTGGATGAAGTTGGTGAAAGACTACGACTGCGAGATCTTATACCATCCGGGCAAGGCGAATGTAGTGGTAGATGCTTTGAGCAGGAGGCCCGGGGGTAGTCTATACTGTTTGCGCGCAGTGCAGAGGCAGTCGTCAACAGATTGGCAGATTTTATGCGACAGCCGAGTCGAGTTCGAGTTCACTCCGACAGGGGGACAGCTCGCGCATGTTCGTGCACGCCCACAGTTGCTTGACCGTATATATGAGGCACAGCGCAGAGATAACAGTTGCTCAGAGATCATGGCACAGATAGGACAGGGCAGATTTTCCGAGTTCATGATTGATGATCAGGAGATATTATGATTTGGATCTAGACTGTGCGTACCAGATGCTGAGGGATTGCGACGCGATATTCTTGAGGAAGCATACCGATCGGTGTATAGTGTCCACCTCGGTTCCACCAAGATGTACCATGATATGAGGGAGACCTACTGGTGGGATGGAATGAAGAGGGACATCACGGAGTTCGTATCGAGATGCCTGACTTGTCAGCAAGTCAAGGCCGAACACCAGTGGCCCGCAGGAGAGCTACAGCCGTTACCCATTTCGGAGTGGAAATGGGAGCATATTTCGATGGATTTCGTTGTGGGTCTACCCAGGACCAGTCGAGGGTATGACTCCATCTGGGTGATTGTAGATAGATTGACGAAAGCGGCTCACTTCCTGCCAGTGAAGACCACTTTCAGCTTCGATCAGTATGCCCAGCTTTATATCGACGAGATCGTGCGGTTGCATGGCGTACCGACTTGTATCGTGTCAGATCGAGGCACCCAGTTCACCAGCCGACTTTGGCAGAGACTTCAGGAGGCTTTGGGCACTCGTTTGAGCTTCAGCACAGCATTTCATCCGCAGACCGACGGACAGTCAGAGCGGACCATTCAGACTCTCGAGGACATGCTCAGAGCGTGCGTTTTAGACTTCGGCGGTAGCTGGGATCGTCATTTACCTCTAGTGGAGTTCTCCTACAACAACAGCATCCAGGATACTATCCAGATAGCACCTTTCGAGGCGTTGTATGGGAGGAGATGTAGATCGCCCATTTGTTGGACCGAGCTGAGCGAGAGCGGTATCTTCGGACCGCAGATCGTGCAGGAGACGACCGAAAAAGTACAGTTGATTCGAGACTGGATGAGAGCAGCTCAGAGCAGACATAAATCCTATGCAGACAGGCGCCGTCGCAGATTAGAGTTCGCAGTTGGCGACCATGTTTTTCTGAGAGTCTCTCCGATGAAGGGCGTGATGCGTTTTGGGCGAAAGGGGAAGCTTAGCCCTAGATTCGTAGGTCCCTTTGAGATTCTCGAGCGTGTCGGCACTGTTGCATATCGTTTGGCTTTTCCACCCAGTTTTTCAGATGTTCATCCCATTTTCCACGTATCGATGCTACGTCGTTATCTTCATGACCCTTCCCACACGATTCAGCATCAGACAGTTCAGCTCGAGCCCGACCTTTCGTTCACCGTGCAGCCAGTTAAGATTTTGGATCGGCAAGTGAAAAAACTTCGATCAAAGGTCCTGCCGTCCGTGAAAGTTCTATGGCGCAGCCCGAGCAGCGAAGAGATCACTTAGGAGGCCGAGGGAGAGATGCTGAAGAAATTTCCTCATCTTTTTGAAGGTACGCATAGTTGCATATTTTAAAATTCAGGGACGAATTTTTCTTAAGGGGGGAAGACTGTAACACCTGAGTTTAGGGATAGTAGTAATTAAGTGTTAATTTGGGGTTTTTGGTAAAAAGTTTACCAAAACGGGATTCTATTAATTTATCTGGGTTTATGGTTATTTTGGTGAAATTTTATCTCAACCACACACACTTGTGCACGTTAACTAGGGTTAAGATTAGGGTTTGCCATATATTTGAGCTTGTGGGTTAGCCATGTTTAAGTTAACCATGGGGGTTAGGTCCATGGTTAAGATAATGGATTTGATTATGAGCTAATTTGGTTAATTAGGGGTGGTTGGTTTTGTCCAAGGGTGTTTAGGGTAGAGGTTGACTTGCTTGTTGTGTGAGAGAGAGAGGGATGGGATGTGTTTCATGATAGCTTTTGAATTGAGAGAGGGAAATGATGGTTTAAGGATTAGTCACACCATTCAACTCAAAACTTGTCACTCATATCTTTCAAATTCTTTCCCACACTCAAACCTCTCACTCTCACACTCAAATCAGCCACACAAACACCACAAAACATCAGCTTTCAGCCACTTTTCTGCTGGACATCAGCAGCAACAGCTGCTACATCAGCCCCCTCCCAATTTCAAAACCTCAAATACACAACACTACCACCTCACTCACACTCAATTTCAGCCTTAAACAACAACAACAGTAGCTGCTGCACACAGCCACAAGAAAAAGAGAGAGAGGGTTGCAAGCAACAGCAACACTCATTCAAGTGAAAATCAGCAGCAGCTGATGTATCATATCAGCCCCCAATTGATCAATATCAGCCCCTTTTATCAACACATCAGCCCCCTTTATCATCAACATCAGCTTCATAACCAACCACACCACTATACACCACAACCTCAGCCCAAAACAAAACACAACATCCCCAGCAGTAGCAGCTGCTGCACCCACACACAAAAAGGAAGACAAAAGAGAAATACATCAGCAGCTACATTAACTACAGCCATTGATACACGAACATCAGCCCAATTTCAATCAGCATCAACACACTTTCAGCCACCAGAACAGCAGCTACATCAACACAACTTCAGCCACAATATTAAGCAATAGCCCAACACTTCTGCTGCTACAATACACACAGAAACACACAGGCAAAAGGAAATTGCAGCAGCAGCAGCTGCAGAATCAGCCAGCAACACCATAAACCCCTGCAGCAACATACAACACCACCACAACCTTTCCCACAACATCAACAACAACTTAAACAGCAGCTGATGTAAAAGTTCAGCCACCATCAGTACATCATCAGCCCAATTTTCATCATTTCAGCCACAAATCAGCCCAACACTTTCAGCACACATTCACATCAGCATCATACACACACAACATCAGCTCATTTTCAGCCCAAACAGCCATTTCAGCA
Source organism: Agapanthus africanus (assembly GCA_030015575.1). NCBI lineage: Eukaryota > Viridiplantae > Streptophyta > Magnoliopsida > Asparagales > Amaryllidaceae > Agapanthus > Agapanthus africanus. The sequence continues at coordinate 225,464,660 of JASDDO010000008.1, forward strand.
CCAGCATCAGCCAATGCAGCACACCATATCAGCCCACACCATACCACACCACATACCATACCACACCACATCAGCCCCACACCACAACATCAGCCACACAACAGCAACAGCAACTTCAGCCATAGCAAGCATTAGCACAGCACTTCTGTAGAAGCTCAACAGCAGCAGCTGTCACACCATCTTCTCCTCCTTCTTCTCCTTCTCCTTGGTTGCAAGGTTCCTAGAGGGTATAACTCCTAAACTCCTTCCAATTTATGTAGATTATATGCTTGATTAGCTAGTATAGTGTTTTATCGTAATTTTAGTGCTAGAATGGTGTAGTGATGCTAGATCTAGATACCTTGGAGTGCTTGTAGCTTAATAGAACCTTTTTGATGTTAATTAGTCTGTTTAAGCCTAGTAGTGTCGTTAAATTTGATGGGTAACCTTAAATCGCTAAACTTATGGTAATCTAGCTTAATTGGTGTGTATTTCTTGCCTTAGTATTGATTTTGGGTGATTTAAGGGAATTTTGGCATAAGTGGAAGTTGTGATAGTTAGACAAGCCCTTGTGGATGCTAGTAAGGCCAGTCAACCAGAGTTTTGCCCCAGATTTCCCAGAAGACACCCGATTTACCGACTTGGCGTATTTTGGCAGTTTTAGTGACTTTTTAACCTCTTTAGGATCTGTTGTTGACCCGAACCCTTCAGAATAGAATTGAGAAGACTGTAGCATGGTGAGATGAGTAGGAACACACACAGAGAGCACGGGGACCCACCTCTCCCTTTAGGCCGCCGATTTAATCATTCTGGCCGCAATTTGCGGCCAGAGTAGGGGGTGGGGTGTGGGGGTTTTGGGTGTAGGGTTCTTCTGGATAGGTTAATCTGTTGGTACCTGCAACTTTTCAAGTTTGGCCCAGAGGCAAAATCTGGAGCTAGTTGTGTGTTTTCGATGTTTTAAGTCTCGTGCGACACGCGCGTGATACGCGTGGTTCGGTGGCGCGCTGCGCGACACAGCGTGTCGGTTTAGGCTCTGGTGGTTTGTGCGCGTCACGTCGTGTCGTGTGCACACGCATTTAGTTTCACGTACGCGTATCCTTTTTATCGATATATCGTGTTTTTCAGGATTTTTCCTTATGTGGCGACTTTTGTGAATTCTAGGTTCGCCGGCGGGAACTTCGAGCGCAGCGGAGAAAGGCAAGCAGGTGGTCGGACACAGTTAGCACGGGATCACGGGTGAGTAGACTTAACATCTACGGGGGATGATCGTTTGGATGGCGCGAGTCGCCCGATAGATTTAGTAAACTTGAAAATAGTAGACTTGACATTTACCTGTGACATTAGAATAATAATACTTGCATGATAACTGCTGTCGTTAGTATCTATATGATGTTCCATATACGCAGATTCATTATAGGACACATGCACCATTACCAAGTTTTATATATTGCACGAGCACTATTCATGTGGACACACACACCCTGGTAATTGCCATGTCACGACACTAGATAACTGTAAACCTGAAACATGTTAATTGCCTAGAAATGTGATATTGCGATAAATATTTAAAATGAAACCATAAGAATTTCCATACTCTTGCATATGCATTATCATATCATCTGCTCATGCCTAGTGTAAATCATACATTGCAAATTGATACCATAAACATTCATAATTCGACATATGCATTTATGATGATTTCATGAGATTTATGATATTTCTGGATTTTGGGGGAAAGCCGCAAGATTTCAAACTGATAACTGTTTAAATCCAATATAAAAGTGCGGTTTTCTAGTGATGTAAAGTGCCGTCCACCATGAGTTTTGCTGTGGTTTTCGAGACCCGTTTCGAGGAGGTGAATGAGCCATCTCGGGTACATGGTGGGCCCGGTATGGTACCCCGGGGCAAGAAGATCGCAGGAGATGGCGTTGAGCCTGGCAGGGGACGGATTACCTACCGGTGACTTCATTTGGCACGGCGGATATCCAGAGGATACCGACCGGGGCCGCTGGATTGAGATATGGATATTGATATGGATCAGCCGGATGGCTGAGGCCAGAGATACTGGACATGGATACATGAGATTTGGACAGTTTTGAGGTGTCGTTGCTGGACACGGATTTTACTGATTTCTTGGATATTATGCTGATGTTTAAAAAGGAAATTTCAAAACAAAGGAAGGAATGATTCCCATACATACTTGATAGTACTTTCATGTGGCATGCATACCTGTTATTACATTTATGTGACATATATACTTGCTAGTACACTGTTGATGCATACATACCTGCTAGTACATATAGCCATACCTGCTTTAGGGATGCCAGGACACTTGTGTGCATGCATACGATAGCCTTAGTAGATGTTATTATTTACTCACGAGCTGGCAACTCACCCCCGTTGTGCCACAGCTTTTCTGCAGGTCCGTTCCGTCGGCACTGTAGCGGCGGATACTTTTGCTTCTTTTGCACTTTTTGCCTGGACTCGAGGCTTTTGCTCATAGGTGGGTTATTATCATTTTGTACCCCCTTATATATATTTGTTGTATCTAGAACACTCCATCTACTGCTTCTATCATTTCAGCTGTACCTGTTTTATTTGGATTACTGTATATTGACCTAGATGTGAGATTGTGAGACTTGGGGATTTAATTTATGTCATATCTGGAGTCGAGCTCACTTGAGTCGACATGTCATTTCTTATGCTTCATGCTTATTTATGCACATTGTCATTTTGCATTGCGTGGGATTTGTGACCGCCTTGAGGCGAAGAGCTAGCTCCCGCTTGGGGATGCCTTTCTCATGTTACTCATTTATATTCCTGTTATACCGTTTGGGACTTGTTTTTAAATGAAACTCTGCTGGAAATTTTGAAATAAAAGAGAAGTGGTTTAAAAAAGAAACTTGATGTGGTTTAATGGAGTAAAATGTTGTAAATAAATTGGTTTTCCTTCACTCCAAAACTTTAATTGGGTTTGTATTCTGGGCTTCGGCTTACTTATTTTACGGACGCCTTGAGACGTTTCGTAATCTAAGTGCCGGTCGCGTTCCGTACATTGTGGATCGTGACAGTAACCGTATAATTCTTTGCCATCTCTCCAAATCTCTTTATATGTCTTTAGTCATTACCTTCTGTACACCCTCTTAGGCTAAATGGTTTTCTTCCTTCCCTACCGTTCGGCACCAGCCTATGGTTTGTAAGAAGACTATCCAATAAGCATAATGGGTGTACTGTCCTAATCCTAGGAGCACTCGTAATGCGAGAGAAGGTGAAGATAAAAAACAACTGAATAAAACCATATTCATATTTCTCCTGAACCAGAATCCATCCCCGAACTGGAACAAGTTCCTTTCGAGTTCGTATATAACTATACGATGGAGTATCCAATAAACTGAGGATCTTCGTAGTGATACGGAGTGTCCTGGAGAAATATAAAGGTGATTTAGGATTGGCGAAGAAATACTTGGTTTGGTCGTGAATAGCAGTCGCAATTTACTTTGCCCTCTTACTAATCCCTTGATATGTTTTTACTTAATACCTTCTGTACACCATCGTTATGCTAATTGGTTTTCTTCATTCCCCACCGTTCGGCACCAGCCTAGGGTTTGGAAGAAGACTATCCAATTTGCATAAATAGGTGTACTATCTCCTAAACCAAGGAGTACTCGCAACTTGAGAGAAGGTGAAAGGAAAAGACAACTGAATAGTCTTATTCGTTTTCTCCAGAACCGGAAACCATCCTCGAATAAATTCCTTCGAGTTCGTATATAACCATACGATGGTTTTGTCCAATGGAAGTGGACGTTCGTAGTAATATGGGGTATCCTGGAGAAAAGGGTAAGTGTAGGAGTGGCGATGAGGTTTGCAACTCTGACAATCCAAAAGCCAGTCTTATAAGAAGGTTCGGTCAACTTGGTCACTGAATCATAGTCTAGGGTCGGGTCAATGGTCGCTGCCAAAGAGAGAGAGAGAAAAGAAACACTCAGCGTGCACTCTAACCTAGATCAAAATGGTTTTCACTTTATCTAATCAGGAAACCTCCCACTGTATCGTCAAATTCTCCTCCAAACCTGAAAGAAGAATTAGTCGGGATCACCCGAGGAGTAAACCAACTCATCAGTGGGAAACGGGATCCAACTATCATCGCATGATAACGTAACGGAATCCACTCACGTTATCACACTCCAGAAGGTATGCGCATGCCAGGAAAGTTTCAGTTTCTTTAGAAACTCCCGATGTGAGTTTTACCCCAAGCGGTTTATGACCTTGACTAGGTCAACAAACCATAAACCGCTAGTCAAGTTCAACCCGTCATTATTTTGGATTGCATTAAACCCACCCGTACGTGCCCTTGACTAGGTCAACAAGGCCGCACGGCTGTCCTAACCAATACCACTTATGCAACAAACAAGTACCACTTAGCTACCGAACACTACGTCTTGACTAGGTCAACAAACGCAGCACGAATACTAAATAATACCTGTAGGAAATGACGGAGGGCTACGGCTGGTTTTTGGTGAAAAACCTTTAACGTAATGAACTTGATATCGTTGAAGGAACTGCATAGCTTTTTATAAAAATATAGTGGCGAAAACCTTTGCTAAAGAGGTCACTCCCGGTGAAGTGATCTCGGCTCTTTCCCCGTAGAATGAGGTGCAGGATATTCCAACTAAATACTACGATGCAAAGCAAAAGTAATCGACTATAGTGAAGTTATTGCCCTGACGCAAACTTTTGTCCAAGGGGTAACTCCCGGTGAAGGGATCTCGGCCCTTGCCTTGTCGACTGAGGAGCAGGATATTCCAACTGAATACCACGATGCAAAACAAAAGAGAACGCCCTTGCAATAACAGCTTTTTGAAAAAAAATGTTCCAACAACATCAGAATAGGTTTGTTTAGCTTGCATTGATCCGAATCAATGCAGTCCCATCAATTGATCACACCAATAAAAAACGAAAATAATGATGTACGTATATGCCATCCGCATTCTCCACTGGGTCCCGTCATCATACTTAACTAACGACAGAGCGGGGACTGGACTAGCGCGTATGCAAAACATATACAACATCTATTAGTATATATATCAATATATAATATTTCGCTCAAGGCGTGATAAAATGCAACATCACAGAAATGTAACCAGCATCACAGAACAATACAGATATACGGGATCCTCGGGTTTCATAGAGCCGCTACTAAAACCCGACGTTCCCCTGGTCGTGCGGATAGCCTGTGCAATGAAATCCTAGACCCCTACGGGCGCGGCAAGTTACCCGCCAAAACCTAAAGCGAGGAAGCCCCCTTCAGCAACGTGAATGGACCACCCAGCACTTCACGGAATCCGGTAACTTGGGCACCCCTCCTGGGTCAACCTATACCCCCTACGAGTGCGGCGAATAGCCCGCCAATTCTAGAGTAATGCCCCCCCCCCGTCTCAATGCCATGAGATGCGGGCCCGTTGCCCTCTAGAACCCGGCTATCCGTGCACCCCTCTTTGGGGTAATCCTAGTACAGAAAGTAAAATATACATACAACGGGTACATCGACCTCGACCCGGTCGTGCCCCAAAAGAATAATACAAACTGGCAGTGACGGCAGTCCACATGTCGGACGCTCGCCCCGCAATATTAAATGTACATATAAAACAAAAATGTACTATCACTGCAACCAGGCTATCCCCCACGACCAATCCGCAACATCACAGCACAACACAGAACATCAACGTGAATGTCACGTTCATAAATCCGTCTAACCGGGCTATAGCAGTTAGACAGGATTTACCGATCAAATGACATTCACGGTCGCAGATATAATGTAAATACTGTGAACTAACATATTTAAAATTTTCGATCGATCAAATTTTACCAAGTGGGCCCCAAGCACTACTGTAGCACTCAAAGAAAATCTGGGCCCAAACAGAATATTCAAAAACCCTTATTTTCAAGTCCAAGAGCCTCTAGAAAAATTTGGTGCCACGTGGAGTTATTATGGCCGCGGAACCGCGGCCAAAGCATGGGTTTGGCCGCGGTTCCGCGGTGGAAAAGTAAGTTTAGGCCACCAAAATTTTGCAGAACCCTTATAATTACCTGCATGTTCCTCTGCAATGTACTGAAAAAAATTTGGAGCTAAAAAAATTTCGACAGAAAACTGATGCAATGAAGACACGGTTTTTGGAAATTCCGATCGATCGAACTTGTAAACATGTTAGAGCAAGCTAGACTAGGTTAAAGGCGTGGCTCTGATACCATGTTGTGCCACGGCAGCGCCCCGGCCGTCTACTCGAGGCCAAAATGCGGAATCAAAAATTTTCTTAACTTTAAATCGGCGCTACCGCGGACAATAAACCCGGATCGTAACCATTAACCTAATCCTAGCTATCAAGAGAATAGGGTAGAATGATATACCGAGCGATCCATGTCCTTCGGTCTTCTCGTCGTCGTCCCGATCTCCCGCGGAATCACCGTTCGTCACCTCCTCGTCGGAAAGGGAACCACGTAGCCGATTTCTTTTACGGGCTCCCACCTCTGGACCGAGGAAACTCGGGCGCGAAGTTGGCAAGTCGACGCGTCCAAGGGTACTGTAGGTGTAGTGTAGAATCTTTGCCTCAATGGGGTGATTGAAGTTGCCATGGAGGAATGAGGAGGATAATGAAAAGGAGCAATGAGAAATGGAGCTAGTCCTTTTTGCAAACATGGAATGAGATGAATGATAATTTTTCCCACATCAAAAATGAACTCCCTCTCTCTCTCTAGTAGTGGGCGGCCCCTTAAAAGAATGGGAGAGGGAAAAATGAAAACAAGAAGGGAGGTGAGTGTAGGAATCAAAAGAGGTGACCACATCCAAAAGCAAGCCTCACATCAACTCTCATCCATTCTAATCTCATTTAATGCAAAGAGTTGATTCAAAAAGAATCTCATGATTATGAAGCCACATTTACAAACAACCCCCTCTACAAATGCTAATTTGCAAAACTGCAAATAAGCCCCTCCATCAGAAAGTCCGGCCGGGAAGGAACAAAGGAAACCGGCCGAAACAGAATGCAAACTGGCAACTTCAGAAAACTGATCCCGTAATAAATTACAGGAAAACCCCGCGACTGCATATACATGCCCGCATTTGTATTCCCACTGAACACAAATGCAAAGAGACAAAAACTACACTGTCTAATACTAAGATCTGGCTTAAACCAAAGCCCGCTAAATCCGTCCGATCACGATCCGTGCAATACCGCACGTATCTGATCGAACCCTGCCATATCTCCATACGGCCTCTACAGCGTTTCGCCTGAAACTTGGGAAACTGGTCTGTAGGGGACTCTAAAGACTCGTCAATACTTTGGCTGTGGATTTAACCACTAGCACGTCAGACCTATTAGCCAATACGTAACGGGCTACCAGGTACTGACCAAAAGGGACGTCGATGAGCGAACTCATCCTGACACCCTACTGAACCTGTCAGTGACAATATCCGTACAGTCCGGTCCGTTCGTCTATGAGTATCGCATGGCGGGCCTAGGGGGTTGGTAAAAGTCAGAGCCCCAAAAGCGGTACAAGTCGTGTCGGAGTGTAGCCCAGAACACCCTGAGATAGTACTGGAATACCTACCATTAAATCTCCTGCCTCGGCCGAGGGCTTTGTGTAATGGCTCTCCTAGACACAGCGCGACCTCACCCCCAATACCGGGAGAGACGAACCCCTGCACATCCGCTCACTGCCTCCATGTGGCTCGGGACTGTACCCAACTAAAACCTGTTTGCACGACTCCTTTGAGCCGTGGTAGGGTAGTAATCAAAGCACGGTGGGAACTCACACGAGACAAATGACGATCTCAGGTCGATGAACTAACCTGTACACATGTCACCAGGGAACTACTATCTGACGTCAGGTATAATACCAACTAGCATGTTCCCGGCGAGTCCTGTCTGGTGTACTCATAACCTAATGAGCACCTGTATACATCTTAGGTGAACCAACTGACACCAGTGGCTTGTGAGACCGGCCACCGCCCTTCGTCGGGGTCTCGACTGTATACACTAGTCTACTAATGGAGTATCGATGCCCAGTCTTGAAACTCCCACGACTAGGGACCATTTAAGGATGTGCTTATAGACCACAAACATGATCGCCATCATACTGCTGGTCATCAAGCAAGAATCCTAAGGGCTCTATCAGCGTGCAATAGCGACCTATAAGGTCACCTAAAGCAGTACACGATGATAAAGATAAACCAGATAGCATACTATCATCTTGAGTAAGACTGTCCTACCGGGATAGGTCCTCCCTCAATCATTGCAATCACGTGCCTGTGATCCAATAATTGACTCTGAGGGCACTATCTCCAACAATAATTTAATTTTTGCATGGTCGATGCCTTGTAGAGCCTTGTTAGTATGCCTAGTAACCCTACAGTGGTATCAGAGCCTAGCTAGAGCATTGGGCGATGTGTTAACGAAGTTAAAACTCCGAACGAACCCGAATACGCAATTTTTACCCCCTCTCTGGACTTTCTTCAAAATCTGTGATTTTTTGGAATTAAAAATACCTAAAAAATTAAGCAAGTGATTTTAGGAATTATCGTGCAAAACGACAAAGTGAGTCGTACGGATGGCCGCGGAACCGCGGCAATACCCTGCTTGTGCTGCGGCTCCGCGGCCGTACAGTGAGCTTGTGTTTTATTTTTTGCACAGTAATACCCTCCTCTGTTATTGCTATTTTATGGGTATTTTTTAACCTGACTCAAGTGTTGAGTATTTTGGGGTTTATTTTGAAATCGTTGATTCGATCGGAGAATTTAATTATTTTATGTTATTCCGGATAATTTAGAAAGTATTAAAATGTTCAAACGGATATCATTAACTCAATTTTTCTCGGCACGAAAAACATTCAAGTGTTGAATTTTTCTCGGGTTTAAATTTTTCGGAAAAACGTGCAAGTGACGCGATGGACCCTCTAGAAGACAACAAACCTTAACTCGATTATGTGACCGTCTTGAACTGCCCTTTGAACCTTAGGGTTTGGGGCAATACGGCGTGCCACATGTGAGGCGTTGGCTTGACCCTTCTACGGCTGGACCGTTGCTACTGTGACGTATTCTGGAATCTTTGAACTCCGCTCATGTATTGAGCTATTATGGAAATCTTGAGTATTTGATTATCTGTTCGGAAAGTTTAATACTATCTATTTATCTGGAATGTGATACAATATGTGGAATTCACACAGTTTGGCATGAAATACGAAATATGTGATATTTCGGATTTACGATGTCTAAAGAGATTGTGGATTCCAAATGTTGTAGTTTTACACTTTCTTTTCTGTGACCGTAAGTGTAATATGTGATATCGCCTGTTTTGTTGCTATATGTCAACGACAATTGGGACGCGCATATTTACTTACGTTGATGACATGTGATGTTATGTGTTGCTGGATATGTTATATTGGATCGTCGCGTTCAGAATAGCCGGGGTTTTTTATGTGAGATGAGAGTTTTTATTTTCATTCATGTAAATTTAAATGTATGTAATATTCTTTTATTGGGGCACTTCCGGGATGAGGTTGATGTCACCTTTTGTATATTATTTACTTTTCCGCACTAGGATAGACCCAAGGAGGAGAGCACAAGTAACCGGGTTCTGGAGTCCAGTGGGAGACCAACTCGAGGAGTCGAGTCCGGGTCTCCTTACTCTAGAATTGGTAGGGTTGCTTTCCGCTCTCATAGGGGTCTAGGGGTGTGGGTTTGGCTATTCGTCGCGACCGTAGAATCCGTGTTTTATACAGGCTCAAAATAAAACACGGACGTCCTAGTATATCCAATGTTTCATATATTTCTTCTGCTGCGATATCTGTGATGTGATCATTTGATGTTCTGTGATAAATACAATATATAGTATATATGATATATTATATAGGCGTTACTTATGTTTTACACCCGCGCTAGCCCTGCCCTGCTCTGCCGTTAGTTACCTAACCTAACGGTGCACGAGAGGACATCGAGGCAAATGCGGATGGCATAAGTGTACATCGTATTTATCTGTGATGTTTAGGTGACTTAAATGATGGGACTTCATTAATGTGATTAATGAAAGAAAAGAAACCTAAAAGATGTTGTAGAATCAAATTTTCAAATAAAAGGGTAGCTACAGTTTTGCTTTGCATAGCGGTATATATGATATACCCTGCACCTTATTCGATTAGGAAAGAGCCGAGATCCCTTCACCGGGAGTGACCTCTTTAGCAAAACTGGCAGATGCTACAACACTCGGTTTGCTTTTGACTGCTTTTGGAGTTTTACTTTGCATAGTGATGTATATGATATATCCTGCACCTTATTCCAAAAGGAAAGAGCCGAGATCCCTTCACCGGGAGTGACCTCTTTAGCAAAACTAATAAAAACCTCAAAATCACTCCATTTCAAAATTCACTCGATTCTACAACGATATCAAGTTCATTATGCAATAGGTTTTTAGAAAAACCTATCGTAGCCCTCCGTCATTTCAGATAAGTCCTACTTAGTATTCGTGCTACGTTTGTTGACCTCCGTCAAGGCGTAGTGTGAGGTAGCTAACTAGTATTTATCTGCTTATGCATATGATGCAGATTGGATTAGGGTAGTCGTACGACCTTGTTGACCTCTGTCAAGGGTCGTGCGGGTGGGTTTGATTCAATCAAGAAATGATAGGTTGAACTTGACTTGCACCCTATGGTTTGTTGACCTCCGTCAAGGTCATGGGATGCTTAGGGCAAAATATTATCGGGAATTTCAAGTGTTGAGATTTGCAATGAGATTGCATACCTTCTATGAGATAGTTGGATCCCGATACCCACTGCGAGTAATTGTTACTCCCGGGAGAGTTTTACACAGGACAATTAGCCGATCAAGTAGGTGTCTAGAAAGGTGTCAACGGTGTTATGCCTCTGGGAAAACGAGGTTTACTTTAATTAGGTCCGTGCGAAAGCACGGGGAACCTCCCTCAAAGTACCGACACTGGCCTGGCTGAAAGATTGGCGAAGTTGTAGGGTGTAATTAATCCCGGCTAGTCTTTCCTTTTAGGGTTTGAAGGAAGATTTGATAAAAACAGTGGGAGCCATCCTGATTAGATAAAATAATAACCAATCTGATCTTGCAAGAGCATACGTTAAAGTGTTTTCTTCTCTCTCTCTCCAGGTAATGACCATATCATGCCTTAATCAAGATAATAATATGGATGTATTGACCGAACCCGCATGTTATACTGTGCTGGGGAACGTTGGATCCGTTCTTTCTTATAAGAGTTATAAGACTGAACAGGATATAGGAGAATACCAGGATTCCCATACCACCCGAATGAAGAAAGTACATGTTGATGCATTTTCTTCGGGTGTGTTCGTTACAGAGAACTGTTTCTCCATTTGCTCTACTTCCTGGGTATTAGATACCGGATCTGGATCCCATATATGTAATCAGTTACATGGGCTTAAGAAAGGTAGAGAACTTGGAGAAGGTGATAAAGACATAAGGGTTGGAAATGGTGCAATTGTTGCAGCTAAAACCGTCGGGGAATATCACCTTGTATTGCCAAATGGTAATACATTGATTCTGAACGAATGTTATTTCATGCCGAACCTGATATGCAACATTATATCGGTTTCTTTGTTGAGTAAAGAGTGATATAATTTTGTATTATAGGATAATGTTATGAACATTTTCCTTAACCAAAAGTTGGTTGGATCAGGCACGTTGTGCAATGGCATTTATGTTCTAAATCAATCAACAGTTCTGAGCATAACAAACATACACAAGAGGAAGACTTCAGAAATGAACGAATCCTTCTTGTGGCATTGTAGACTGGGTCACATCAATGCGACACGACTAGCTAAGTTGCATAAGGATGGATATTTAAATCCGTTTGAATTTTCATCTTATGACACTTCCCAGTCAAGTCTCAAAGGCAAGATGACCAAAACTCCGTTTACGGGACACGGAGAGAGAGTTACTGAACTCTTGGGACTGATACATAGTGATGTATGCGGTCCCATGTCTACACATGCCAGGGATGGTTCTTCGTACTTCATTATAATTCACTGACGATCTCTCTAGATTCGGATATGTGTTCCTGATGAAACACAAATCAGAAGCTTTTGAGAAATTTAGAGAATATAAACAAGAAGTCGAGAACCAAACCGGGAAAAGTATTAAAATCCTTCGATCTGATCGAGGAGGTGAATACTTGAGCAATGAATTCCTGGACTTCCTAAAAGAGAATGGGATTCTCTCTCAGCTAACTCCTCCATATACACCACAGCACAACGGTGTATCGGAATGGAGAAACTGCACCTTATTAGATATGGTGCGCTCTATGATGAGTATAGCTGAGTTACCTATTTCCTTCTGGGGATATGCACTGGAGACAGCAATATACCTACTGAATAGGGTTCCTACCAAATCTGTGCCTACCACCCCATATGAGATATGGGAGGGGAAGAGACCATATCTTAATTTTATAAAGATATGGGGTTGCCCGGCCTATGTCAAAAGACAAAAACCGGACAAACTCGAGGCAAGGTCTGTTTTGTGTAAGTTTGTTGGATATCCCAAGCATTCGCGAGGGTATATCTTCTACCACAGTGAGGAACAAAGGATGTTTGTTGCTCAACACGCCACCATTTTAGAAAAGGAATTTCTTGCAAAAGAGATTAGTGGCTCTGAGGTAGAACTTGAAGAGGTTCCAGCTGTACAAACCACAACAGAAGATTTGGTAGAACCAGAAGATTCGGTAGTTCCCGATGAACCCCAGCCACTCCGCCGATCTAGTAGGGTTCCTCACCCACCTGAGAGATACTACGGTTTTCTCATGGATGGTGGGAGCGAGGATTGCATCATGGTTGATGATGACGCAACTAGCTTCGAGCAGGCCATCACGAGTAGGGACTCAGTGAAATAGCTGGATGCAATGCGGTCCGAGATGGAATCCATGTACACCAACAAAGTATGGACTTTGGAAGTTGCTCCTGAAGGGGTAAAACACATTGGGAGCAAGTGGATCTTCAAGAAAAAACTTGGTGTAGATGGGAAAGAAGAGACTTTCAAAGCTAAACTTGTTGCAAAAGGTTTTCGTCAAAGACCAGGTGTGGACTATGACGAAACCTTTTCTCCAGTGGCTATGCTTAAATCCATCCGGATCATGCTTGCCATCACTGCATATCATGACTACAAAATCTGGCAAATGGATGTTAAGACCGCCTTTCTAAACGGTGATTTAGAAGAGTGCGTGTACATGTCTCAGCCAGTGGGGTTCGTAGATAGTGGGAGCAGCGGGAAGGTGTGCAAGCTGCTTAAATCCATTTATGGATTAAAGCAAGCATCGCGGAGTTGGAACATCTTCTTTGACGTCATTATCAAAGAGTTTGATTTCATCAAAAACGTAGATGAACCTTGTATCTACAAGAAGTTGGCAGAGAGTAAGGTTGTCTTTCTCGTATTGTACGTGGACGACATACTCTTGATAGGAAATGACATTCCTATGCTGCAATTGGTCAAGCTCTTCTTATCACAAAGATTCTCAATGAAAGATCTTGGTGATGCCTCCTGCATATTGGGAATTATGATCTATAGAGATAGATCTAAAAGGATATTGGGATTGTCCCAATCCAGGTACATTGACACCATACTAAAGAGGTTTAGTATGGAAGAGTCCAAACGTGGGTTTTTACCCACGATCTCAGGGCTCACTCTCTCCACAGAGATGTCTCCCAAGACTGATTTGGAGAGAGCTCGCATGCAAGGGATACCCTATGCTTCGGCAGTAGGCTCTATCATGTACGCGATGCTATGTACCAGACCCAATGTAGCATACTCACTAAGTGTGGTGAGTAGGTATCAAGCTGATCCTGGAGAGAGTCACTGGACGGCTGTGAAGAGCATTCTCAAGTACTTACGAAGGACTAAAGAGATGCTCTTGGTGTATGGTAACGGAGAACTCCAAGTGGAGTCCTTTACCGATTCAAGCTTCCAGAGTGATAAGGACGACTCTAAGTCACAGTCGGGATTTGTCTTTAGCTTTACGGAGGGGCGGTTAGCTGGAAGAGTTCCAAGCAGGAAACCGTGGCAGACTCAACGATGGAGGCTGAATACATCGCTGCCAACGATGCTGCCAAAGAGGCTGTCTGGATTAAGAAGTTCATTACTGAACTTGGAGTGGTTCCATTCATTGAGCATCCAATACCTTTGTATTGCGATAACAATGGAGCGGTGGCTTTGGCCAAGGAACCCAGGTCCCATCAGCGATACAGGCATATTCTGAGGCGGTATCACCTGATCCGGGAGATAGTTGATCGCCGGGAGATCGAGGTCAGGAGAGTTGACACGAAGAATAACACAGCGGATCCACTCACGAAGGCCATTCCCCAGATACAGTTTGAGAGACTCTTCGGGATGCTCGGTATGCGATACTACAGCAGCTGGCCCTACTGCAAGTGGGAGATTGTTAGTTGTATGTATGCCCTAGAGGCCTGTATTGTACAGATGATGTATATTTATATTGGATGCTTGGACATATATAGAGAGGACTTTCTTGCTCGACATGATAGTATGCTATCTGGTCGCACTTTACTTTAACTTGTATACTTGTCTCTTTATACTGTCTAATAATTACATGTTGGTAAAGCCCTTAGGATGTGTACTTGACTACCTGGACTATGATGCGGATCATACTAGTGGGGACATGGTAGTCCATAAGTACATCCTTCAAGGTCCCTAGTCGTGGGTGTATCGAGACGGGGCATCGATATACCAATGTAGACTAGCGTATACTCATCTCGACCCATGAGATGGGCGATGGATGATCCCATATCCATTGGTGTTTGGCATCAGAGATGGTATACGGGTGCTCAGTGGAGACTGGGTACACTGGACGGACTCGCCGAGAAATCCCAGATGGTATTATACCTTACGTCAGATGGCAGTTCTCTGATGACACTTGTGCAGGTTAAATCTGTAGACCCGAGTTCGTCATAGAGTCTTGTGTGATTCAAACTGTGCTTTGATTTCCACCTTACCACGTCCATGAGGGCGTGCAAAACGGTGGTTTTTGGGTACAGTCCCGAGTCACAAGGAGGCAATGAGCGATAGGAGGGGTTTCGTCTCTCCCGGTATTGGGGGTTGATGTTGCGCTGTGCTCGATTGGCTATAACAGGGAAGTCCCTGGCCAGGGCTGATTAGAGATTTACTGGTAAGTGTTACCAGTAGTTTCTCGACCCGTTATGAGCGGCACATCGACAAGACTTATCGGTTATTGGGGTCTGACGTTTACCACCCGTAGACTTGATATGCGACATATCAGACGAGGAGACCGGACTGTACGGGAAGTATTACCGGTAGGCTTTTACAGGAGTTGGAGCGGGCTTATTTGCTGATCTTCTGATCACTCAATACCCGGGTAGCCGTTACGTCCAGCTGGTACCACTGACGGCTTGTGGGTGTGTGATGTGATCATCATCTACTGCCGGCGTATTGACGAGTCTTTAGAGTCCTACATAGAGGTTTTGCTGGCTCAGGCAAAACGAAATAGGAGCGCATATGTGATATGTGCGGGACCGAGAATAATGCGTGTATGTGATACCGTATTCTATTCTCGCGACTTATTGTATCGGTCGGTTATATATGATATGACCGGGTTATCGAATCAAGTGTTGATTCGATAAGTCGATACGATGAATGGTAGTCGGTTATATGAGATATGACCGGATTATTAAGTCAAGTGTTGATTTAATAATTAAGTGTATAATTGGATATTAGATATACTAATTTACATTTACTAACACTTGTTCACTTTAGGGTTTTTCTCACAAGAACACTTGAATATATATATATATATATATATATATATATATATATATATGTGTGTGTGTGTGTGTGTGTGATATATATATATATATTAAAAGTGTTTTCTTTTGTATCAAGGTTGATGATACACTATACATGGGTGTGCAAGACATACACCATACTATTTTGGATGGTGGTTAATATTTATTTAAAGTAATTACAAATTAGTGAAGCTTATGTCATAAGCATGAAGCTTGTAGAAGCTTTTGGATGCTTTGACAAAGTCCACTTAATTTGTTTTTCTTTAGATTTTTATTAACCTAACCAACTTGACTTAGCCATGGTTATGTCCCACCATAAGTTAGTATATGATACTCACTCACCATGGTTAGCATTCTCACTTAATCATTATCCTCATTTTTTTCTTTTCTTTAGTTCATCATCTTCTTCTTCATTGAGCAAGAGAAAAAGCTTGCTAGGGTTTTGAAAAAAGTGAGATAGATTGTGAGAAACAAAAATCCAAAGAGAACCCACTTCCTATTTCTCCATCCTCTACTAGATTAGCAATTTAGTATAGGGTGTTTGCTTCACTAATTCTCTAGTTAGTGAAGTAGGAGCCTGAGTCGAAATTCCCTCGACGTAGATCATCTTCGGCCTCGGAGACTTCAAGCAAGGTCGCACCTTTCGCCTCGTGAAGCCATGCAAGGGTCCGGGAGAACCACGATCGCAGCGAAGGGACTTCATCAAGGAGCTAAAGAAGTGAAGGGTCCGGGAGAACCACGATCGCAGCGAAGGGACTTCATCAAGGAGCTAAAGAAGTGAAGGACCGATCTACAAAGGTTGTATTTCGAATTCCCTTTATAGTAAAGTTGTTTACTTGCTTTTAGTTTCTCCTAAACTCTAGTATACGATCTTGCTTAGTGTTATTCGGCACCTAAAAATTTAATTTTGGCATGGTCGATGCCTTGTAGAGCCTTGTTAGTGTGCCTAGTAACCCTACAAAATATACAACGCCGAAGGGCGAGGCTCAAAACTCAAAAGAAACCAAATCCACCAGATACCATAATAATACAAGAGCGACTCTAAGGTCGAAATAAAACAATTGATCTTCTAAACTATCAAGAATACAAGTTTGGTTGATGGAGCTTACTAGATACAAATGAAATAATAAAAGTACAACGGCGGTTCTGATGCAAGTGAACCAACCTACCAAGCAAATCACCCTGAATGAAATGGTGTGCCAGCAAGCTGCCAAGGAAACCTGTACATCGAAACCTGTAAAAATTTAGCACAACGGTGGTGTGTTGCCAACTCGTGAGTAGAAGACATCTGCGAGTAGAAATCGAATGCACGATGCTCTCCTAGGTCTTAATAATATAATTAATATATCACTAGTCATCTAGTAGTGGCAGGGTAATAATCAATGTGTAAGTGCAAATGCTCAGTGCTCGTGTCAGTGCCTTAAGTAGTAACATGTCATGAGTATGAGTATGCATGCACCATGAATGTAAAACAATAAACCATGAAATCTGGTTATATCTGTATAAGAAACCTTTAACTTTATCATAGTAAAATTTCTATGGTAATCTGAAACAGCAATGAAATCCATGGAAATCCGTGTCAAGCATCGACACAAAACATATAAAACTCAAAATCTCAATAGCTCATAGTCTCAATATCTCATAGTCTCAATCTCTCGGGCTCCGTCAGTCCGGATCGGCCCATATCATCAACTCTTACGACAACGGTCGGTATCCTCCGGATATCCGCCGCGCCAGACATCACCGGTAGGTAGTCTTCACCTGCCAGGCTCATCGTCTACAACTCGATCTTCTTGCCCCGGGGTACCATACCGAGCCCACCATGTACCCGAGACAGTTCATCCACTTCTCGAATCGGGTCTCGAAATCCAACAGAAAACATGAAATCTCATGGTGGACGACACATACATCACGAGAAAACCGCAACTTGTATTTTAAAAAGAGAGGGGGAGAGAGAGAAGTTTTTATATATATTCTTGCGGTTTTCCCTAAAATCGAGAAATCTCATAGAAATCCAAAATCCCAAAATCATGAGTATGTGATAATGAGTATCGACATACTCCCCACAATACTGCATGATGACATGAATATGCAAATGCATGAAGTGTCTAAGTAATAAATGTAATGTCTAAACTAGCACATGAGAGTAATCACACAAAATTATATTGATCTAGCCTTTAGCTGATTCTATCAATAAAAGATAATATGTTCTAAAGTGTACGTGACATGGCAATTATCGATGATGATGTGTGTAAGCCGGAAAATAAGTGTACGTGGATCATGCGCATCATCGGTAATGGTGCTGGTGTCCTAACAGGCAGAGTTTCATATTAACTAAAGAAACATATGTATGAACATGTAACGTGATGATTACAATCTGAATATAAAGATGAATGTGTATTAACCACTCATTTGGAATATACATATCTAACTACAAACTATATGACTCGAGCCTAAACTAGTGTCTATCTAACCCACTAAGGAACTAAACTAAAGAAACTAGTCGATAGGAAATAAGAGTCCACCTAAAGTCTGAGTCGATATCTCTAATAGTCGGCGATCCAGTCTCAATAGCATTACGTACATAGTATGACTTCCTCGAGTCAAGAGTGCGGATCAATCATCACATCTATGCCTCGTACGGTAAAATCCATCGTATGGCATCCCAAAATCGGGGTACGGGTCAACTATCACCTATGTTCATCATCATTCGTATAATAACATCATCAAATATTATCATGATCAAGGGTACTATGCTATAATCGCATACATCCCAATATCATCAAACATATATCATTGTCTGTGTAAATATACAACGTCAAATGGTCCTCAGAAATATCATGTCACATATATCATATCGTGATTAAATCACATATTACAGTCCGGGTTCTATTCTAGGGTCTCGTATATCTCAATGTCATCATCACCTGATATCGTTTATGTATAAATATCCATTTTCTCATTTCCCAACGATCCGCTAATATCATAGTACAACTCATATCATACTCGATCGTATATCTTTACTCACGGTGTCACGCCCAATCATACAGACTCTTCCCTAGATATCATATATCCTCCCCATATCACGTGTATATGTTATATGTATATATACATATACACCAAGTCAAATGTATGTGTGTGTGCGTGTGTGTGTGTGTGTCTACCTGAAACCTACAAATTCCCTCCAAAGCATTCATCCTCTGGTTAAGTCTTTCTAAATCAGTGTAGTCCAACCTAAAGTCTTTAATAGGACCCTAATCGCCAAGAATCTAAGGTCACGTCCGACTTCCTAATGACAGTAAGTAATATCCATATTCTACGTTTGCGGGAATCGCCAAGAATCTTTTGCTGCGGATACCGCTTCGCCTGACAGTGTGCAGTTTTGCTTAGGTAGGTTTTGCGGTTATCCACTGTCACTTGTTGTATATATTTCGTTGTATCATGTACTCTCCATCTACCATTATCTTGTATGACTTAGAGACTCGATATGAGGACGATATTGTATATTATTTTGTGACTTGGAGGTTTTTATGCAGTTTTATTTATATCGTCTCTTTCTTCGCTACGACGTCGTATATCTGTTGTGGTAGTTGTTTTCCGCCTTTTTGGCGTGGATTTGCTCCGTTGGGGATGCTTTACTTTATATTTATGTTGTACCCATTTTGGGGGCTTGTTTTACAAAGGACGTGCTGCCGAAATTTTTAAAGAAAATATATTGGACTTAAAGAAATTATACTTGAGATTTTCAAAAGTTTAAACAATGTTTCTTATCTTTTCTTGTCTTTTAATGGTTTAGCTTTCTAGGTTTTGGCTTTCTTTTACTGCGTTACGCCTGTAGACGTTACGTAGTATTAGGGTCGTCACGTGCCAATTTCGGGTCGTGACACACTTAGTCCCCGTCTATCGGTTAACATACGTTCGATATTCGTCGTGACATAAAACTATACGAAGGTTGTTAAATATCGGACGGTATAGCTCGATACTAACAACCGTCGTATAGTTTATGTGACGAGAAGATTCAATCGTATGATAACCGATAGATTTGTCCCGTGTGGACAACTTAGGAATGTATAAAGCAAACACCTTCATTAACTTGTGTTTTCATCCATTTCGAGATATTTCGTCGGTACCTTTCCGCTGGTTCTCCGTGTACAAAGATAGATTAGATGTTCATTTCAACGTTGTTTCACAGCTTTGAAATGATTATCTATTCTATTATAGTGTACTCGGAGAACAGCGGGGAGGTGCCGCCAAAATTTACTCGAAACGGTTGAAAGCACAAGCGAATGGTTGTTCGCTCTATATATTGTTAATGGGATAGAAGCCTTACCCCCGACAGCCGAAACACACACATACAACAAGAATACACAACAAACGCATTATTAGAGAGTGATTCAAGATGTTCAAGTTAAAACCAATATATGATACTCGATGATAATATGAAACTTTCATAATCTCAGCGATACTCATATATGAAACTCAAAGCGCCACTTAGTCCCCGTCTACCGGTTAACCTACGTTCGATGTTCGTCATGACATAGAACTATACGAAGGTTGTTAAATATCGGACGGTATAGCTCGATACTAACAACCGTCGTATAGTCTATGTGACGAGAAGATTCAATCGTATGATAACCGATATATTTGTCCCGTGTGGACAAGTTAGGAATGTATAAAGCAAACACCTTCATTCACTTGTGTTTTCATCCGTTTCGAGATATTTCGTCAGTACCTTTCCGCTTGTTCTCCGTGTACAAAGATAGATTAGATGTTCATTTCAATGTTGTTTCACAGATTTGAAATAATTATCTATTCTATTACAGTGTACTCGGAGAACAGCGGGGAGGGGGTGCTGCAGAAATTTACTTGAAATGGTTGAAAGCACAAGCGAATGGGTGTTCGCTCTATACATTCTTAATGGGATAGAAGCCTTACCCGCGACAGCCGAAACACACACATACAACAAGAATACACAACAAACACATCATTAGAGAGTGATTCAAGATGTTAAAGTTAAAACCAATATATGATACTCGATGATAATATGAAACTTTCATATTCTCAGCGATACTCATATATGAAACTCAAAGCGCCACTTAGTCCCCGTCTATCGGTTAACATACGTTCGATATTCGTCGTGACATAGAACTATACGAAGGTTGTTAAATATCGGACGGTATAGCTCGATACTAACAACCGTCGAGACGACATTTGGGAGTTGGACTCTAGTTCTCGATATTGAACCCCTCCTTTCACTTATGCATAAACTAACTGCCCTGTCGGACTCTACCTGTCTAACCTCTATTCGCCTCCTCTCGCTGATAGGAAAGGAGAGAAAAGCAAAGCAATGCCAAGAGCGTAGTCTGTGATACATGAGTATCCTCAAATCTAATTTTGATTATCGATAATTTATTCTTTTCAACGACAAACGCACACACAAAGCATATACACGGATTTTCTCCTTTGTCGGTAACCATCCCGTTCTTAGATTTCTCAATATAGTCATCATAACCTACAATTTATATGTTATACAGTCTAACATGGCCCATGAATATGTCAAAGTTAAGGACTGGATGTATGTGGATTGGCAACAACGTATGCAACCTAAGTTTGTCGCGGGAGTTGATGCTTTTATTGAATTTGCACGCGCACATAATAAGATCGTGATAGAGAAGAATTCGGTGTCTGCATCATTTGAGAGTGATTCAAGATGTTTAGCTCAATTTCCTAGTATGGAGATTGCATATTATAAAGGATTCGGTGTCCTTGGATACAAATTCAAAGTTAAAGACATAAAAACATCTAGAACCACTCAGAATAGTGGGATTGCGACGGTAGGATCGGACGGTGTGATTTATTATGGATACTTAAATTGTATACTCGGCATCCACTATCCCGGACGATCAGAACCCTTTTATATATTCCAGTGTACTTGGTACGATACGCGAACCGATACGGATAAGTGGAGAAGCAATCTTGGGACTTAGAAAGATGAATATGGATTGACCAGTGTGAACATACTTCGATTTTACGGTCAGGAAGATCCGTTTATCTTTCCGAACCAAGCGTTCCAAGTATACTACTCACAGTGTTTGAAGCATCCGGGATGGAGTGTCGTATGCCGTTGGAAACCCAGGGATGTCTACGATGTCCCAGAATTCGAGGACAGCGATGAGTATGAAGAAGAGAGAAGACTTAGAGTGCTCCGACTGTCTGTTTCGAAAGACGGGTTGTCTTCGGGTGATCATGAATTTACGTGGGTTAGAAATGATATCGATGATGAAATCCAAGTAGATATGTCTAATGCGCAAATGAAACGAAAAAGGTTATCATTAATGATTGTTTAATGCGTCCACGAACCGTTTATCTAGATTTGATGACGATGACGGGAGCAGCGAGGGGCGGCAGGAGTTCCAGCAGCAGCACCGGCAGAGGCAGAGGCAGAGCGGTTCTGCCGTCCGGAGAGCTGCGTAGGGAGCTTCAGAGGGCCGTTCTTGCACCCCGATCGGAGACCCCTTCGGATGCCTCCTTCTGTCTGTACTTTGCCACACCTCCAGGTATATTGCACGCATATTCATTTTGAATGTAATATTATAGATATACATGCTATTTCATGTCAAAATTACTTATATTGTCAATGTTTGATTGTCTAGCTGTTGGTGATGCGTCCACATCAGGGACAGAGGCCACTCCCGCACCTCCAGATATGTTTATATATCATATAATGCGTGTATATTGATTTAAAATTCTATATCATAAATATATACGCATTCCTTTTGCTCTTACTTAGATAATCATTTTTTTTATTGTCTAGCTGTAGATGGTGCCTCCACTTCTCGGGCAGAGGCCACTACCGCACCTGCGGGTATGTTTATATATCCTATAGTGCATGCATATTGATTTAGAATGTTATATTATTGATCTACACAGTCTTTTTGCAATTACTTATATAATCTATTTTTAATTGTCTAATTATAGGTGGTGCGTCCACATCTGACGCAGGGGCCACTTCCGTACCCTCCGCTCAGTCTGTAGGTTATTATGAATAAATATAAAATATTTATTCATTTTTCATATCCTCTAAAGAATAAATATGAACTTCATGGAAATTTAGCGTCAATGTTTATTTTCTAATTGGAGGGGATGCGTCCGCATCAGGGTCACCGGCTTTTCCTCACCGGAGGAACTATCGTCCTGCTCGTGCTGCTGTCCGGGCCCAGGCTCGTGCTTTAGTCACCGGAGGTATATATCACACTTCAATTTTCTTTAAACCTTGATTTCTTAATACAAATTTGTCTTAATATTGATTGTCTTGATATTTCTTGCAGACGCGGGGCCTCCCCATCCCGAGAGGGGGACTCGAGGCCTGAATCAGTCCCACAGGCTGAGGCCCGACAGAGCTAGGGGGAGGAAGCATCCCCCTCAATTTTACCCCTGATTATCGCTATACCGGTGATCATACCGAGAGGTTCGGCCGGTATATGGGGGATGAGAGCCGGCTTGTGAAGAACTATCCACTTCACGTTGAGTGGGGCGACCAACACCGGCGCTCATTCGCCCTCTTCTGGGATCAGGCTGGGGTATTAATATATATTTTCATTTGATTTATCCAATATATTTATTATTAACACTTGCAATCTAATAACAATGTTTTTTTTGTATTTTCAGTTGGATTACGATTTTCAGCCTGTACCCGACCCTGATCACCCTAGGAGGGTGCTCGATCTTCACGCTCTGTACAATGGCCTGATGAAGAACATGCAGACGAAGGTCCGATACAACAGGAATGAGCTGAAGACCGACTGCTATTCCCTGTGGATGGCGACCCCCGAGGCAGAGAGAGCGGCCCTCTTATCTACTCCGGCCTTTGTGAGAGTCGATGTAGATACATGGTCTCTATTATGCGAATATTTCGACTCTCATCGCAAACAGGTATGTATTTTAAATGTAATTCATTGTTTAGTATATAATTTTTTTTGTGTTGCTTAATTAGAAAACTAAATGTGAATGTTGTTAGTGTATATGCCCTAGAGGCCATTACTGTATCATACTAGTTTGTATATTACTTGATGGAAGCTTGGGATATTCACAGTTGTATATACAATCTTTCTCGAAATGGTAGTATGCTACTTGGTTTGTCTCTGTTTTAATATGTGCATGTGTTTCTTTTAGCATATTGCTGATATACATATTAGTAGAGCCCTTAGGATCTTTGCTTGATTACCAGCGTTGTGATGGCGCTCGCACTCGTGGGAGCTGGGTGATCTATAAGCACATCCTTATACAGGTCCCTAGTCGTTGGACTATCGAGACAGGGCATCGATACTCTGGAGTAGACTAGCGTATGCGCTTCTCATCCCAGTGTGGGAGACGGTCTTTCCCACAGCCGTTAGTACGTCGTACTTGAGATAGTATACGGGTGCTCGTTGGGTTACGAGTACACTGGACAGGACTCGTCGGGAACTGTTGGTTGGTATTATACCTATCGTCAGTTATCAGTTCCCAGGTGACATGAGTACAGCTTAGTCCGTTGACTTGACACTGTCACTTCGCCTCGAGTGTGTTCCCACTGCACTTTGATTACTACCCTACCACGGCTCAAAGGAGTCGTGCGAACAGATAGTTTTTGGGTGCAGTCCCGAAGCACTTGGAGGAAGTGACGGTTAGACAGGATTCGTCTCTCCCGGTATTGGGGGTTGACATAGCGCTGTGTCCAGGAGAGCCATTACACGTGTAGTCCCTGGCCAGGGCAAGCGAGATATACTGGTAGGTTTCCAGTGTTATCTCAGGGTGTTCTGGGCTTCACTCCGGCACGACTTGTGCCGTTATTAGGGGACTGACGTTCACCGTCCCCTAGGCCCGCCATGCGATGTATCAGACGAACAGACCGGACTGTACGGAGATTGTCACATACAGGCTCAGTAGGAGTTCAGATGGGGTTCAGCTCGTCAGTCTTCTTATCGACATCTACCTGGGGACCGTTACGTACAGCTAGTGCCGCTTGCGGTCTGTGGTTAAATCCACTGCCAGCGTAGTGTCGAGTCTTTAGAGTCCCACACAGAGAGCTATTTGCCTTTAGGCAAAATGAGTAGAGGTCGCATTGTTTTGCGACAAGGTTCGTTCACATTCGCGCACTTGTGCACGTTTGCTGTCCGGACAGTTTATACTAGCGGGCTTTGGTTTAAGCCGGATCCTAGTATATGATTTGAGATTGGTTTTTCTCAGTGTATTCGTGTTCCTCGGATCACGAATGCGGGTGCGTATGCACAGTTGCTTGAGATTGAGGGAGAGGACCTTGATTAGGGCTAATGGCTATTGTCATTTTATTAACCATAATGTTTATGTGTGTATTATTGTTAATTAATAATTAGTTTAATAATTGTCCATGGTTATGGTTATTGACCATTTGACTTCTTTGACTTGTTGACCTAGGTTGACACTTTGACCATCATCATTTCTTTTGGAAGATGCTTTTTGATCTTTGCAAATTGAAATGATAATGGTCATGTCATGATTAACCATGACAATTATCTAGCTAATTATTCAATTAGAATAATTCACACATATTAGTGAGAATGGCTCAATTATTATTCATTATATCATATCCTTTCTCTCTCTTGTTCTTCCTCTCCCTCAAGCTCTCTCCCTCTCATGTGTTGAGAAACACTTGAGCTTGAGAAAAACCCTCTCTTGATCTTCTCTACTCTCATCTAGGGTTGAAGGACTAGCACTTCTTGAACCCTAGTGACTTCTAGCTTGGAGTTGAAGCTAAAGGTTGAGGCTTTCGGGTGGATCTTTCTTTGACGGGAGAAGACGACAAGGTGACCTCCTTCCACTACTTCTAGGAGCAAGGAGAGAAGGACAAAAGACCAAAGGTATAACCTTTCTACCACTTAGCTACTTTCAAGTTAGCTTTAGCAAGTTTTTGTTTAGTAAAGATCCTTAAAGCATAGTCCATGTTGCCTATAGTTGATAAAAATCCGATTTTTATTATGTTTTCCGCCTCCCCGTAAGCACCGGGGTGGGCAACGTGGACTTACAGTGGTATCAGAGCCTAACTAAACATAAACTAGCTAGGTAGTAAAGTGTGTCGAAGTTCGAAACGAAAAAAATCGAAAAACCAAACTTTTCAAAACCCTAGTTTCTGTTAAAAAAAATTTCTGGTCAAAACAAAATTTGTTATACTGCTAAAATCGTCTCAGGGTTTTTTAAAGATAACCACCAAAAACGAGCCAGAGATCTGACCAAAGAACCGCGGTTCCGCGGCAATAGCAAGCTATTGCCGCGCAACCGCGGCCGTCTTGTCTCCTCTCTACCTCGATTTTGGTGCAGTGTATCTCTGGCTTGGTTTTAGGATTTTTGAGATATATTATATGTGCCCAGATTTTCCAGAATAGAAATTTATTTTTGGGGGCCTATAATTCCGTATTTTTTTCGAACTTCAATACACTTTGACTATAAAGGTTATATCTGTGATGTTTGCATGTATTGAACGTCGGCTAATCGCTATATGTCGATTAGTCGGGATTATACATATCTGTGATCTGTGTTTGATATTGGTATGTGTATATGAAAGGGTTGGATTGTCGCGGGTGAATAGCCGGGATGGATGTGAGATGAGTGTTGCTTTTCTTTCATTCATTTGTAATATGTAAATTGATGTAATATTATTATTTGTTTGGCCGCACAACCGGGTCGGGGTTGTAGCCGTCATTGTAACGTCTTGAAAAGTCGTTTTGGTGCTTTCCTGAAAATCGGAGAAAATTCGGTATTTTTCCGAAAACCGTCCTTTTTGTTATTTTGCAGTTTAGAACTAATTATACCTAAAATGTATAGGTAATTGCTTGTTTTTAGGAGCAAATGAGTTTCTTATGAAATTCTGGTCGTTTAAAAATTTTCCCCAATTTTTCAATTTTTTAATATTATTTTAAGCCGGTAAGAAAATATATTAAATTAGCGATAAATACAAATTTAAATGGGCTAAATTTAAGCTTTAAAATCATGTTAATTAAAATCTAGTTGTAACATAAATTTTTAGTAATTTATTTTAAGTTTTAACTAATTTTTATTATGGAAAACGAAATTTATTGAATTTAAGCTTAAACTTGCAATTTTTGACTTGTAGGGATCTTTTTGCATAAAATTTCTTTTGTAAAACCCCTCTCTCTCTTCCCTCAGCCCTAGGCCGGCCCATTTCCAACAAACCCAAGAAAAAAAATGGTTGCCTCTTTGACTTCATTTTTGTGTAGAAAAGAGGTTTTTTTAAGGATTTTGGACTTTTTTTATTAGGTATGGTCTTTTGGTGGGTTGGTAGGAGTTAACCAAGACTTTCCCACACACCCTACACCCTCCCCTCTCCCTCTAATGGCCGAAAATTGCTGCAGCAGCCCCCTTCATCTTTGTTCTTTTCTTTTTCTTCAAAAATTCATTAAGTTTGCTCCAAATTTCAAGCAAAAACTCACAAATTAAACCCCATTCTTCATCCCTTTTTCCTTCACCTCCCTTGCTTGGATCATGATGCTATGAGGCCATCAATTGAAGCAAATTTCTTCTTGCTAGATCCATAGATTTGAGGTATAATTTCTACTCTTTTAAGTTAATATGGTTAGAATTCTTTAATCTAGTTGTTTAGTGTTAATTTAGTGCTATTTTCATTCTAGTGTTGTTTAAAGTTAATGGTTGAGTTAACTAAAGTTTCTTGAAACCATTATTTAGTTAATTAAATCTATTTTGCTATCTAGTTGTTGCTAATCTAAGTTAATGAGGTTACTTTATTTGTGTGGGCTTCAAATTAGTGTTAATTTGGTATTGTCATGTTTAGTTTTGGATTGAAATTGCTAATTATGAAAATCAAGAAAGATTTTGTTTATGGAAATTAGGTTTTTAAGCATTGATAATTGTTTAAAACTAATGTAGTGGCTATCTATGGTTAACTTGGGTGTTTGCGCGAGATTGTGTGCACTTTTTCGCAAATCCGCGAAGTTTGCACGATTTTGGATGTCTTTTGTGCTTACTAGTTTTTATTAAATTTTTGTGCTGAGGTATTTACGATGTCTTGATGACATTTTTAGCGTATCCTATGACTTTTAGGATGAGTGAGTGCGGATTTTTGAGTGTTCGGGTTTTGGTTTTTCCGGGCGACCAAATCGACATTTTAGTAGATTTTTGCGATTTTCGCGTGTGTTCCGCGCACTTTGTGCACGTTGTACCTAGCTTGTGAACTATGGTATTTTCGTTAGGGAATTGCGTCGTTCTTGATATGTAACCTTATGTCTTGTATTGATGTAAATTCCAGGTTCGGTCGCGGAGGCTTCGGATGCGGCACGAAAAGGGAAAGCGGTGATCGGACGTAGCTAGCTGAGGATTTCTGTCAGTAGATGTAACATCTACGGGGGACTATCGTTGGATGGCGCAAGTCGCCCGATAGTTTTAGTAGCTTAAAAGGATTCTTAGTAATATTAGTAATTAGGGGTGTAATACTTGTATGATTATTCGCTATATTCATTCCTTATATTGACATACATATACGAACCCATTCTATAGGACACCTGCACCATTGCCAGGATTTTTATATGCAGCACGAGCACTATTCATGCTTACACACACACCCTGGTAATTGCCATGCCACCACACTAGATAAGCTTTAAATTGAAACCTTTTACTAATTGCCACTTAAACTTGTGCTGTTGCCTCTAATTCCTTAAAATGAAATCGTAGGATTGCTATTCATGTGCATGTACTTCATCATATTATTTGTTCATGCCTAATCTATTAATCACACATCGCAACTTGATTA
The DNA here is from genome assembly GCA_030015575.1 of Agapanthus africanus. NCBI lineage: Eukaryota > Viridiplantae > Streptophyta > Magnoliopsida > Asparagales > Amaryllidaceae > Agapanthus > Agapanthus africanus. Next base: position 225,493,272 of record JASDDO010000008.1, read on the forward strand.
TTGATACCATACGCATTCATTATCATTGACATATGCACTTATGAGGATTTCTTGAGATTCTATGATATTTCTGGATTTCGGGGGAAGCCGCAAAATTTCTAAACTTATTATATTTTTAAAATATGTAAATTGCGGTTTTCTAGTGATGTAAGTGTCGTCCACCATGAGTTTGCTGTGGTTTTCGAGACCCGTTTCGAGGAGTTGGATGAACCGTCTCGGGTACATGGTGGACCCGGTATGGTACCCCGGGGCAAGATGAATGTGGTGTTGACGTTGAGCCTGGCAGGGGACGGATTACCTACCGGTGACTGTTTGGCACGGCGGATATCCAGAGGATACCGACCGTGGCCACGAGATGATGAGATTTTGATATTGAGCTGGGTCAGCCGGATGGCTGAGGCCAGAGATACTATGACATGGATATATGAGATTTGTGATAGTTTTGAGGTGTCGTTGCTGGACACAGGTTCTTGTTGATTCTATTGGTATTGTGCTGGTATTTCAAAAGAGATTCTTAAAGGGGAAAAAAGCATGATTTCTTATATTTACACATTCAGATCACGAGTTGATTCGCATTGCATTCATACCTGCTAGTATATTCATATTGCGTACATACTTGCCATTATGTCCTGCCTTACCTGTATTTAGATGCTAGGATGCTTGTGTGCGTGCATACGATAGCCTGTGTAGATGTTATTTATTACTCACGAGTTGGCAACTCACCCCCGTTGTGCCACAGCCTTTTTCAAGTCCGCTCCGTCAGTACAGTAGCGGCGGGCGCACTTGCTTCTTTTGCCTGGACTCGAGGTTTTTCTCTCAGGTGGGTTATATCATTATTTTTGTACCACCTTGTATATTCTTTGTATCTAGAGTACTCCATCTACTGTATCTACCAGTATTGTTGTATATTGACCTAGATATGAGACTGTGAGATTTGTGGACTTTTTATGCTGTATTTTGGGGTCGAGCTCACTTGAGTCGACATGTTGTTTTTCTTATGCTTCATTATGATTATTTCGCATGTTGTTGCTTTATATTGCGTGGGATTTGTGACCGCCTTGTGGCGAAGAGTTAGCTCCCGCTTGGGGATGCCTTTTTTGTTGGATTCATATATATTCTTGTTGTACCCATTTTGGGGGCCAGTATTTACAAAGGAGACTCTGCCGAAATTTTCGGAAAAATTGATATTGTTTTAAAAAAGGTTTTATATGACTTATTTGATAAACTCGTTTTCAATTGATTGGGTTCTCTTCACTCTTTTGCTTATTTGGTTTTGGTTTCTGGGCTTTGGCTTACTTATTTTACGGACGTCTTGAGACGTTTCGTAAACTTAAGTGCCAGTCACGTTCCATACCCTGCGGGTCGTGACAGTCATTGTATAATTCTTTTTACTGTTTTTGCTCCTAGGATAGACCCATGGAGGGGGTGCACAAACTACCGGGTAGCTCGAAGTGCCGAGTGGCCTACTCATGGTGGTGAGGGAGGTTGCTTCGCTTCGGGTACTTGGCGGGTAGTTTGCCGCACCCGTAGGGGTCTTGGGTGGGGTATTTGGCTATTCACCGCGACCGTGTAATCCTCTTTTCGTTGCAGGCTCGAACGGATTGCGGATTCCTAGTATATCCAATGTATTCATCTGTGATCTGTAATGTCTATCATTGCTATATATTTATATATGATAACTATTTAGGCGTTGCTTATGTTTTACAGCCGCGCTAGCCCAGCCCCCGCTCTGTCGTTAGTTAAGTAACCTAACGGGTGATGACGGGGCCCCGTGGCGAATGCGAATGGCATAAGCGTACGTCATATTTTGGTTGTTTTCTGCAATGGTAGGATTAAATGATGGGATGCATTAAAAGAACTAATGCAAGAAAATAAACCAAGTAAAAGTCGATTGGAACACTTTGAAAACCACTCGGTTCTTTTCAAAACTAAACTTTTAAACGCGGAGCTTGAACCACTCCTTTTGAAAGCTATCTCGTTCCATCGATTATATCAAGTTCACTACGTTCACGGTTTCGCCAAAACCATCCGTAGCCCTCCATCATTTCAGTTAAATATACGGTAGTATTCAAGCTATGTATTTTGACCTCACGCCAAGGCATATTGATTGGTAGCTGCCGGATATTTATCTGTTGCATAGATAGAATGCATTGGTTTGAGACAGTCGTACTGCCATTTTGGCCTACGTCAAGGGTAGGTACGGGTGGGTTCAAATTAACCGGGATAATGATGGGAAGAACTTGACATGTGACTTATGACATTTTGACCTCACGCCAAGGTCATAAGAACATGGGGCAAAAATCCACACCGGGAGTTTCATAAGTACTGAAACTTGCTAGCTTTGCATACCATTTGGAGTGTGATGATTCTGGTAGGATTCCTTCGGTTTTATCACGCGATGATATTTGGATCCCGATCCTACTGTGAGTATATGCTACTCCTCGGGAAAACTCTCACTTAACGATCAATGCTATAAACCTTGTAGGTGTCTAGAAAGGTGTTAGCGGGGCTACGCCCACAGGGAAAAGAGGTTACTTAATTAAGGAACTTCGCGAAAGCGTTGGAAAACCTCCCTCGAAGTACCGACACTGGCCTGGCTGAACGGTTAAGCAAGTATTGTACGGTGAGAGTGATCCTGACTAATCCTTTCTTTACGGTTTGAGAATGGATTCGAGAGACAGTGGGAGCCATCCAGTTTAGACAAATTAAAAACCACTCTAAACTTGCAAGAGCATCATGCTAAAGTGTTTCTTTTCTCTCTCCTAATTGCAGCGACCATTCAAGATGACCGGACTTAAGTTATTACTAGATAAAAACATATTGACAGGGCCAAACTACAAAGATTGGCTCAGGAATGTCAAGATGGCTATCACTTACGACAAGTTGGGGTATGTCCTTACCACCAAAGCACCCCCTGTCCCAGGTCCCACCTCCAGCGTCGCGGATAAGGAAATCCGTAAGACATGGGAGATAGATTGCGCGAAGGCCAAATTCCTCGTATTAGCCTCGATGGACAATGAACATCAGAGGAGGCACGAGAATATGGACCTTGAGTCCATATTTCTTCATACAAAAGAACTGTATGGGGAGCAGTCTCGTATCGCAAGATACGAAGTGTCGAAGAAGCTATTTTCGGCAAGGTTGGCCATCAGATCATCAGTAGCGGAACACGTGCTTAAGATGATTGGATACATTGAGGAGCTCGCGGACCTTGGGACCACGTTGGAGAATGAACTCTATACTGATTTGATTCTCCAGTCCCTTCCTTCCACTTACGCCCAGTTTATTCTGAACTTCAACATGCAAGGAAAGGAGGTAGAACTTTCTGAACTTCTGAACATGTTGAGGAGTGCTGAGGGCACCCTACAGAAAGGTAGGGAGACATCCGCTTTGTTTGTAGGAGGATCTTCCTCTTCTAGATCCAAGGCGAAAGCCAAGGGTAAGAAGAAGAAAGCCCCCGCCAAACCAAGAAGAGGTGTCGGTAAAGTGGATACGAAGGGAAAAGGTAAAGCAACAAAGATAGCGGGGAAGCTAGTGGGGAAGGAAGAATGCTTCTATTGTCACAAAAGTGGTCACTGGAAACAGGATTGCAAGGCTTGGAAAGCCAGAACACAGGATTTGAAGCGAGTTGCAGCTTCAGCTTCAGGTGTGTATGTTATTGAAAACTGTCTATCAATAAACTCTACTTCCTGGGTATTGGATACCGGATCAGGATCTCATATCTGTAATTCTTTGCAGGCGTTGAGAAAGCGTAGAGTTTTGAAGGCAGGTGACATGACCCTCAGAGTTGCGAACGGTGCTAGCATGGATGCTGAGGCCGTGGGGGACTATCACCTGGGATTGTCAGATGGACATTTTTTGGTTTTGCGTAGTTGTTATTATGTACCAAATGCAACCTGTAATATCATTTCTGTATCTTTATTATCTAAAGACGGTTATGAATTTTCATTTGTAAGTAATGTAATGAACATTCACCTTAATCAAGCTTTGATTGGGTCAGGTACATTGAACAACGGTATATACGTATTAAACCAACCACAGATTTTCAATGTCCAGAATACACACAAAAGAAAGTCTCCAGAAATCAATAAAACTTTCTTATGGCATTGTAGACTAGGTCACATCAATGAGAGAAGGTTGACTAAGTTACACACAGAAGGATATTTGGATTCGTTCGAATATCAATCGTATGCAACTTGTCAATCCTGTCTCAAGGAAAAGATGACAAAGACTCCGTTCACTGGACACGGAGTAAGAGCGAGCGAGCTCTTAGGACTCGTACACAGCGACGTGTGCGGTCCAATGTCTACACATGCACGAAGCGGTTATTCTTACTTCATTACTTTTACGGATGATTTCTCAAGGTTCAGACATGTCTTCTTAATGAAGCATAAATCCGAAGCTTTTGATAAGTTCCAGGAATATAAGAATGAAGTAGAAAAACAAACAGGCAAAAGTATAAAGACACTGAGATCTGATCGAGGTGGTGAATACTCGAGTGCCGAGTTCCTGGGTTACTTAAAAGAGAATGGAATTCTCTCTCAGTTTACTCCTCCATACACTCCGCAACATAATGGTGTATCGGAGAGACGGAACCGAACCCTATTGGATATGGTACGGTCCATGATGAGTAACGCTGAGTTGCCGCGATCGTTCTGGGGATATGCGCTAGAATCAGCTGCATAACTTTTGAACCGAGTTCCAACTAAGACTGTGCCTACCACACCATATGAGATATGGAGTGGGAAGAAACCCTATCTTCAATACCTGAAGATTTGGGGATGTCCAGCTTTTGTAAAAAAGCAGCATGCAGACAAGCTCGAGGCACACTCAGTACTGTGCAAGTTTGTAGGATACCCAAAGAACTCCAGGGGGTATCTTTTCTATTACGCAGAAGAACAAAAAGTCCTTGTTTCTCGTAATGCCCATTTTCTGGAACATCAGTTCTTAGAAAAGGAAATAAGTGGGACCGCAATAGAACTGGAAGAAATTCCAGAACCACAAGCTATTACTGAAAGCTTAGTAGAACCAGAGGGTTCGAAAGATCAGGACATTCCCACGCCACTCCACAGGAGTAGTAGGCAGTCTCATCCGCCCGAGAGATACTACGGTTTTCTCATTGACGGGGATAGAGAGGATTGCATCATAGACTGTGATGAGCCTACTAGCTTCCAGCAAGCCATTCAGAGCGTCGACTCGGTAAAATGGCTGGATGCAATACGGACCGAGATGGAGTCCATGTACACCAACAAAGTATGGACGTTGGACATTGCTCCAGACGGGGTAAAACACGTAGGATGCAAGTGGATCTTCAAAAGGAAGATTGGTGTAGATGGACAGGTTGGGACCTATAAAGCTAGACTGGTAGCAAAGGGCTTTCGTCAGCGACCTGGTTTGGACTATGACGAAACCTTTTCTCCAGTAGCTATGCTGAAATCCATTCGGATCCTTCTTGCCATTGTTGCCTTCCACGATTATAAGATTTGGCAGATAGACGTAAAGACAGCTTTTCTAAATGGTCATTTAGAGGAGTGTGTCTATATGGATCAGCCAGAGGGTTTCATTCAGAATGGGAGCAGCGGAAAGGTGTGCAAGTTGCTTAAGTCCATTTATGGACTGAAGCAGGCATCGCGGAGTTGGAACATCTGTTTTGATGAGACGGTCAAGGAATTTGGCTTTATCAAAAATCCAGATGAACCATGCATCTATTGTAGGTTTGTAGCGAGAACTGTAGTATTCCTCGTTTTATACGTGGATGACATTCTCTTAATAGGAAATGGCATTCCTATGCTACAATCTGTCAAGGGGTTCTTGTCACACAGGTTCTCCATGAAAGACCTGGGTGATGCCTCATACATTCTGGGTATCCGGATCTACCGTGACAGATCCAAGAGGATATTAGGACTTTCGCAGTCCAGGTACATCGACGCCATACTGAAGAGATTCAGTATGGAAGATTCCAAGCGCGGTAATTTACCGGCTTGTCACGGGATCACCCTCTCCAAAGAGATGTCTCCCAAGAATGATTTGGAGAGGGATCGCATGTCTATTATACCCTACGCTTCTGCGGTAGGCTCTATAATGTATGCGATGTTGTGTACCAGACCGGATGTGGCTTATGCACTGAGTGTGGTAAGCAGGTATCAGTCAAACCCAGGGGAGAAACATTGGATAGCAGTAAAGAACATTCTCAAGTACCTGAGAAGGACTAAGGAGATGTTCTAGGTGTATGGCGGAAAAGACCTACAGATTGAGGCCTTTGCTGACTCCAGCTTCCAGAGTGACAAGGATGATTCCAAGTCCATGTCGAGTTTTGTCTTCACCCTCAATGGAGGGGCGGTGTGTTGGAAGAGCTCCAAACAGGAAACCGTTGTAGACTCGACGATGGAAGCGGAATACATCGCTGCATCTGATGCCGCAAAAGAAGCTGTCTGGATGAAGAAGTTCTTGAGAGAACTTCAGGTGGTTCCGTCCATTGTTGACCCAATACCTCTGTATTGCGACAACAACGGGGCTATAGCTTTAGCGAAGGAACCAAGATCCCATCAGAAATCCAGACACAACTTGAGGCGGTATCACCTGATCAGGGAGATCGTGGATCGCCAGGAGATCGATGTCCGGAGAGTTGCATTAGAGGATAACACAGCAGATCCATTCACCAAGGCCTTGCCCCAGACTCAGTTCGAGCGGCTGATCGAGATGATAGGTCTTCGATACACCAGTACATGGCCTTAGTGCAAGTGGGAGATTGTTAGTGTATATGCCCTAGAGGCCATTACTGTATCATACTAGTTTGTATATTACTTGATGGAAGCTTGGGATATTCACAGTTGTATATACAATCTTGCTCGAAATGGTAGTATGCTACTTGGTTTGTCTCTGCTTTAATATGTGCATGTGTTTCTTTTAGCATATTGCTGATATACATATTAGTAGAGCCCTTAGGATCTTTGCTTGATTACCAGCGTTGTGATGGCGCTCGCACTCGTGGGAGCTGGGTGATCTATAAGCACATCCTTATACAGGTCCCTAGTCGTTGGACTATCGAGACAGGGCATCGATACTCCAGAGTAGACTAGCGTATGCGCTTCTCATCCCAGTGTGGGAGACGGTCTGTCCCACAGCCGTCAGTACGTCGTACTTGAGATAATATAGGGGTGCTCGTTGGGTTACGAGTACATTGGACAGGACTCGTCGGGAACTGTTGGTTGGTATTATACCTATCGTCAGTTATCAGTTCCCAGGTGACATGAGTACAGCTTAGTCTGTTGACTTGACACTGTCACTTCGCCTCGAGTGTGTTCCCACTGCACTTTGATTACTACCCTACCACGGCTCAAAGGAGTCGTGCAAACAGGTAGTTTTTGGGTGCAGTCCCGAAGCACTTGGAGGCAGTGACGGTTAGACAGGATTCGTCTCTCCCGGTATTGGGGGTTGACAACGCGCTGTGTCCAGGAGAGCCATTACACGAGTAGTCCCTGGCCAGGGCAAGCGAGATATACTGGTAGGTTTCTAATGTTATCTCAGGGTGTTCTGGGATTCACTCCGGCACGACTTATACCGCAATTAGGGGACTGACGTTCACCGCCCCCCTAGGCCCGCCATGCGATGTATCAGACGAACAGACCGGACTGTACGGAGATTGTCACATACACGCTCAGTAGGAGTTCAGATGGGGTTCAGCTCGTCAGTCTTCTTATCGACATCTACCTGGGGACCGTTACGTACAGCTAGTGTCGCTTGCGGTCTGTGGTTAAACCCACTGCCAGCGTAGTGTCGAGTCTTTAGAGTCCCACACAGAGAGCTATTTGCCTTTAGGCAAAATGAGTAGAGGTCGCATGGTTTTGCGACAGGGTTCGTTCACATTCGCGCACTTGTACACGTTTGTTGTCCGGACAGTTTATACTAGCGGGCTTTGGTTTAAGCCGGACCCTAGTAAATGATTTGAGATTGGTTTTTCTCAGTGTATTCGTGTTCCTCGGATCACGAATGCGGGTGCGTATGAACAGTTGCTTGAGATTGAGGGAGAGGACCTTGATTAGGGCTAATGGCTATTGTCATTTTATTAACCCTAATGTTTATGTGTGTATTATTGTTAATTAATAATTAGTTTAATAATTGTCCATGGTTATGGTTATTGACCATTTGACTTCTTTGACTTGTTGACCTAGGTTGACACTTTGACCATCATCATTTCTTTTGGAAGATACTTTTTGATCTTTGCAAATTGAAATGATAATGGTCATGTCATGATTAACCATGACAATTATCTAGCTAATTATTCAATTAAAATAATTCACACATATTAGTGAGAATGGCTCAATTATTATTCATTATATCATATCCTTTCTCTCTCTTGTTCTTCCTCTCCCTCAAGCTCTCTCCCTCTCATGTGTTGAGAAACACTTGAGCTTGAGAAAAACCCTCTCTTGATCTTCTCTACTCTCATCTAGGGTTGAAGGACTAGCACTTTTTGAACCCTGTGACTTCTAGCTTGGAGTTGAAGCCAAAGGTTGAGGCTTTCGGGTGGATCTTTCTTTGACGGGAGAAGACGACAAGGTGACCTCCTTCCACTACTTCTAGGAGCAAGGAGAGAAGGACAAAAGACCAAAGGTATAACCTTTCTACCACTTAGCTACTTTCAAGTTAGCTTTAGCAAGTTTTTGTTTAGTAAAGATCCTTAAAGCATAGTCCATGTTGCCTATAGTTGATAAAAATCCGATTTTTATTATGTTTTCCGCCTCCCCGTAAGCACCGGGGTGGGCAACGTGGACTTACAGTGTTGTGCAGAAACAGGCCGATCCAAATAAAGAGAATAGGAAGTCGGCGAAGAGGGGTCGCCCCACTTATACAGGTGGTGTTCATACCAGAATATTGCATTTTATACCGCCCATTCTTACGCTCGTTTGTTTATAGGCAGGTGCTTTTGATCAGTGTTTGCTACATAATTGCAGGATACTGGTCTCAGCTCTAAACAGTGAATATCATGGAAAAGTACGACAAATTCCGGATTACTGCCAACAACAGATAAAACACGGGTCTCCGCTCTCTATCCGTGTGTTGCCACATACCAGTTTAAGGGACAAAATGGCAAATCGATTGTCATTTTCATGCACAAAGCTCAATGTCAACACAAGATCCAAGAAATCTACGCGGAGCTCGAGAAAATCATGGTAAAAGATCCACATCACATCATCTTTTGTTCTACTGAAATTCTGGAAGAAATGTGAAGAGATTCTGAGAAAAGTCATATACCAAACAGCAGACAACTACAAACCAGGGATCCCCACAAAAGCAAATGGCCCAACTCCCTAGTATGGCCGCGGAACCACGGCCTAAGCATGCTTAGGCCGCGGAACCGCGGCCATATAGGCTCCTCTCTGTGTCGTATTTTGTGGGCAGTTTGGTCATTTCCTGTAGGGGCAGATTGTTTCCCTAGGTTTCTATTTCCCTGCCTATAAATACCCCAGATCTGAGCCAAGCCAAGGTGTTAACTTCTTATGCCTCTTTTGTAGGATTTAGTATAGTTTAGTCTTCTTCTTCTTCTTCTTCATTCTTTTCTCCATGAAAATTGTAGTGAGAGCTTTTTGAGTGGAAGATCAATGAAGATGAAGGTTTTTGTATCATTCTCTTTTGTTTAACTTCCCCTTGAGATCCTTGGTTTCTCTTGATCTTTCAACCTCTTCATTGAGCATGAAAGTTTAAGGGTTTGTTATTGATTTCAAGGGTTGTATCTTCTTATGGAATTAGTGCTTCATTTCACATGAGTTCTTTACCCTTCTCTTGATCTTGCAACCTCTTGATTGAGCTTGCAAATTTAAGGGTTGGCTATTGATCCCATACTTGTCTTGAGTTCTAGTGTTCTTGTAATTATTTTCTTGCTTATTTCTTTCTTGCTTTTTATTACTTGCTTTACATTCATGCTTTACTTTCTTGCACTTTAAATTCCATGCCCTTACTTACTTGTAATCTTTTCTTTTTTTTGTTCTTTTTGTTCTCTCTTTTTGGTTCGTTTTTGTGAATGATTGTAATTATCGTTGTTAAGAACAAATACGGTATTGTAAGTTAATGTTTCTTTGCTCATTTCTTTTTCCCGTTATTTTCTATTGAACTCCGCCCAAACGTTACGCAAGCGCTCCGTTAGGCACCCTACCCTACCAAGGTAACGGTGATTCCTAACCGCGACCGGTTGCGTTCGGTTTGGCCGGAAGCGATAGCAAGAGACAAGAACGGAAGGACAAGGGTAAATAAGCCGGATTCCACGAATACCGTGCTGAAATCCCCTAATCCACGTTGTTGCCGATTGCTCTAGCTTCAATAGGTCAAGACTCGGCTCAAAGGTTTTGAGTACGGATTTCTTTAGCTTACAATTTCGTATCTTTTTCTTAACAATTTCATACTTGCATATAAAACACATAGGTTAGTTTGAACAAACACATACAAATTCTTTATTGACTCGTCTAAAACTCGAACGGACATACAACCATCTCCCTGTGGATCGACCCGTGCTCAACCGGCTAGCTGCATAGCGACACCGTCCTGATCGCGGTTAAACTTTAGAACTTTGAACATCCGACACGCCAAAAGCGTGCGATCAGGTGGCTCGAGAAATATTACTCGTGCCATGGAGTTATCGGTAAATTACAATAGACCGGCCATTGTGATATAATATAATATTAAGAGTTGTTTTCTAATATATCTAATATTAAGAGTTATTTTCTAATGTTGCAGAGAGCTCAGACCCAGGCGCAAGGTGGTACACCGAGCGTGCTGTCCGCATATCTTGTCGTCCACGGCACCTCGACAGATCCCGCCACGGGTGTGCTTCGATACCCCGACGCCGCTACCCAGGAATATTGCGTAAGTGTTAATATTTATTCAACCCCTATTTGAAATTTTAGTTTTGAAAGGTTCAGATTTAAATGATATACTTATATTTTACTGGTTAATGTGGGTGTAGGAGCGGGTGGTTAAGCAAGCCGAGGCATCGAGGATCGATTTTACTGGACAGAACGATCCGATACTGCTGACCCCAGTCCTGGACGCGGCACACGGAGGGCACCACGGAGGTTGGAAGAGTGGCCGGGGACTGGACCCTAGTAGGGCCCATATGAGGTTAGACTCCACTCCGGCGGTTACTTCCTCCTTCTCTAGTGAGTGACGTTTCCAGCAAGAACTGGAGAGCTTGAAGGCCACCGTTCAGGAGTTGAAGGAGATGTTTGTATGTATACTACTTAATAGTAAAATATTATGTCATATTATAGATAGCAACATATCTAATATTAGTACGTAGCCTGAGCTTATTTGGTTGTAGACTTAGCTTTGAATAATCATACACACATATCTAATTAAAATAAACTACGGTTTTCCAAACTAGATATCCAAACGAGGCCTAAGTCCCTAAGTATACATAGATTGTGGTTTCGAAATAACTTGATAATGATACGAATTCGACTAATACATAATTCTTACTCGTTTATTACACACGTAGGTCCAGACGCGACAGGGTACATCGGCCGAGCCTCCACATGCATCTCCTTCGGCTGCGGCTCTGCAAGACACTATATCGGTTGCGGTTCCGCAGACAGCTCCTATAACTCCACTGCCCGCTCAGACTCCCGCAGCTGCGGCTCCGCAAGCCACTATCTCGGCGGTGGTTGCGCAAACCATTCCTACAGCTCCACAACCCGCGAAGACTCCCGCACACTCCGCATTGCATGATTTATTAACTCAGGGTATATCCGAGGAGCAGGCGCGCCAGATTATGGCGTTTATCAAAGGTGGAGCTGGACCGAGTTAGGGTAGCTTTTTGATTCTTATATTTTGAACATATATTTATTTATATGAAACGTATTGTTCTATATTTTGGACGATATTGATATTGGTGGTGTTTGCGTGTTTATATTGATATCATATTCTGCTTGTTGATTTCTTTTGTATATTATGCGTGAGATGTGATTATGAATACTGCGTTATATGTTCTGCGATATATGTTCTGCGTGTTGATTAATTTTATACATGATGTATATATTATTGTGCACAGGGCGAGAAAAAAATAGACAGCCCTTTTTTTTTATAAAAAAACCCTGATAATATGTACCTACGGATTAATCTGTAGGGCTCAACATTGCCCCTACGGATTAATCCGTAGGAACCTTCTTTGCCCCTACGGCTTTATCCGTAGGGGCAAAATATCAGGATACCTGATATTTTACCCCTATGATCTCAGTAATAGGAGTTATACTTGTAACTACGGATATATCCGTAGAGGAAAACAAATGCCCCTATACAGGTATCCGTAGGGACAAAATATCAGGATACCTGATATTTTATCCCTACACATCCGGACCTACGCACTTATCCGTAGGGGCAACTATTTGGTCCTACGGATAAGTCCGTAGGGATACCTAATTTATTTTATAAACCGATAAATTAAATAAATTTTTTGTCCCTACAGCCTAATCCGTAGGGACAACTGAACCTACACAGGTATCCGTATGGACAAGTTTTTGACCGTAGGGGCATGTTCAAGGATAAGACTTGCACCCACGGCGTTTGCATCTACAGGGTAATTTATTTCCCCTACAGATATATCCGTAGGGGCAGTGGTTTTGCTCCTACGGATAAATCCGTAGAGGCAACCCCTATTTGCAGTAGTGTGCGTTAGGCCTTGTGGTCTTCTTGAGAAGAAGATTACGGTATGTCAAGTTTTGAATTTTTAATTAATATTTCTATATGGTTTTGAAACATGACTTTCATGCTTGTGCAAAGGAAAATTGCTGCTTTCATTGAAAATTTCTAAAAGTTATTGAGTTGAGTCAATATTTATATATACCATCACTCTTATTGACACCTATAGAGATGATGTATCTGATCACGGCCAAAACATAAATTAAAACTAGAGTTTACATCGATCAAATCTCTATCACTGCATTTAAAAGTCTAAGCTTTTTCTCTGTAGATATCAGTATTTAAAAAAAATTAAACCATATGAAAGGGCATTACATGTACTTGCAAAATAAAATATTTTAATTGTGCAGGAGAGCTAGGAATACAATATACACCCATGAAGTTTGAGGGGTCGGGGCATGAACAAAAGCGTTACATGTACTTGATTTTGTACCATATAGCCTTGTATCATTTTCTTTTGCATATATAATTGCATTGTACGCACTCGTACTTATGCCATCAGCATCCACACTGTTGGCTATGTTGTTAAATGAGTCAGAGACGGCTTGATTTAATAATTATCGGTAACTCAGAAAACGGCTCCAGCAAAAACCATGACTGTTTGCATATATGGAGTACAAAGAAACATCGTCAAAAGGAAAGAGAGCACGGAAGCAGTTATCTCCGACAGTTAAGTAAAAATAGATCCCAAGCAGAAAAACTGATGGAGATCCTTTTCGGGTCTCTTTCAGATATTGCCTTCCGTCAATCTCCCGATAGATCTTGGAGGTGATCTCCTGTTGCGTGTGGGTCTCAATGTGTTTTGAGGAGATTGGTGATTTGAGGAGTGTAGCGCCGAGTACCTGCAAAGAAATCCCGGGATGGTTTGGTACAACCGAGGACCCTCCGACGATCAAGTTAGCACTGGATCCGAGCAGAGTAACGGCTAAGTGGAATAAGAAAAATGGCTTATTTTACCCCTCTGTGATGGGGATTTATATAGCGACGGCAGCACGCAGCAGCAGGCGCGAGAATCTCGCCGGCAGTTACGCTCCCGACATCACGCCCGCGTAAAGAGCGGATCGCCCATTAATGGGGATCGTGACGGCGTGGAACGTGGGAGGTTGCCGGCGGAGAATCTGCGCATGGCGAGATTTGTGGAGCGGCGGTTACACCTGTGAGCGGTGGAGTTAGTCGGTCGGAGGGACCGAGGAAGATGGTCTTGGCGGGAGCTCGGAAACGAGCGGGAGGGCCGAGGTATCTTAGTCTTGTGGTAGCTCGGGGTGAGCTGAGAGGCCGATGAGGCCAATTTGCAGGGGGCCTTGAGGAAAGCCAGCTTGTGCTTGTTGGTCGGGTACAGGGATGGCCTGGTCGGCCCTTATGGGCTTTTCTTCTAAGTTCTGGGACACGTCATTTACCGCGTGTCCTGATCTGGAAGCTCATCGATATAGAGCTTCATCATTAGCCCCCCACTCTTGTCCTGACCATCTAGCAGGTCGGGTCAGGAGTGGACTGCCGGGCCGTCCGGGGCGAGCTCCCTCCTAAAGGTTTCGTCGGGGCGCGTCCCCGGGCTGTCGGCTGTCTTTTGTGCTAGCGAATCAGGGAGAGAGCTCTGCATTTAAGAAAGGTGCGCCGGTTCGTGCATCCTGCCACTGAAGCGACGGCCCACGTGTCAAGCGTCGGTTGGCCGACGTGACGTATGCAGGCCTGCGGCGTCTGATGGGATGCGGCCCAGTGTGGGCATGACACGTGGAGCGATCGGGGCCGTTGGACACGAGAAGGAGTTTTGGCGGGAGATGAAAGGCACCGTTTGATGAGGTCGTTTGCGGTGATAAGCAGGGGTGGGACCCACTCTGGGGCCCCTACTCTTTCAAGTTTCCTTTCTTCTAAGTCTTGGCTGCTCGGTGCTCTTCTTCTTTTGGATTCATGGTACGTTCCCACTCTTTGGGTCGCTTGTTCCATAGGGAGGCCAGTGGCGCGGGTGTGCCCCTGGCTGGCTCATTCCCTGCGCCGAATGTTCTGCCGGCGATAGGGTCGTCCGCTTTGTTGACGGCTCCTGGTGATTGTTCCAGCGGCGGCCAGAGACGCCCACGGCCATCCGAGCCCCAGACGGGAGACAGAGGGGAGGGCGAGGACGGGGCCCCCTTTAAGAGAAAAAGGACAATTTCTCGTGCGCCGCCGTCGATGGTTCTGGAGGGGATTCTCGTGCAGGAGGGTGATGCCGTCTTCATGGTTCCATCTGGGCTTTCCGTCGCTGCCGACCTGCTCGCCGCGATGGAAGAGTCGGCCGGGGGAAAATTTCCGCATGGCGCCATAAGGGCCCAAATGGAAGCCATATCCCAAGGGGCGGTCCAAGTACGAACACCTCTACGCGTTGTTTTTTTTTTTTGGCCTTCCTTTCTTTGGCTCGAGCACCACCCAGTTTCTCATCTGCTTCCCGTCAGGTCCTTCAACACTGCGCCCTCGCTACTCGTATGGAGGCCGGGAGGGCGTTCCACACACCGAGGCCAGTAGAAGCGTTTCTTTCGGAGGTCGAGGTCCTGCGGCATGGCCAGCGTCTGGAGAGGGCGAGGGCCGACGTCCTGGAAGCCCGTGCGGAGGCTGCGGAGGCTGCGGAGCTCGCCAATTCAGCAAATCGGTGTGTTCATCGTCGCTTGAGTGCATCCCACCGGGTTGCTGAGAGGAAGCTGGCGGATCTGGCCGATCGCTTTGCCGCCATGGAGAAGGAGAGGGACGCCAGCAGGGGATGCTGAGGCGGCGCTTCTGGCGGCCCAGATTGCGGAGGTTCGGGCTAGGAAAGCTGTGGCCGATTACAAGGCGTCAGAGCAGTTTTACGCCGAGCTTGGTGAGTATTCCGCCGTGGCGTGGAACAAGTCTCTGGATGCCGTGAAGGAGCAGCTTCCCGAGTTCGCCGATGGCGAGCTCCGTGCTCGGGTCCCACTCCCGGTGGCAAGGCATCCGGCATACAATGATGAGGGAAGCGAGACGCGCCCCTGGTGGCAAAACCTCCGGTGGTGAATCCTCCGGCAGGCCGCGATGCCAGTGATGAGGTAAGCGAGGCGCAGGGGGGGTTTGCGACATAGGCCTTTTTGATATTTCCTCGGCCCTCTTTTGTAAGCCTCCGTGCAGTTTGTAAGGCTGGGGAGCCCAAAATACCCTTTGTAAAGACTTTGCCTTTGGTAATAAAACTTTTTTCTTTGGTTTCATCGGTTTTCACTTTATCTTCTGTTTGTGAGGAATGCTTGTAAAATATCCCTGCTTGCGCTGCTGGGCTTTCATGTCGAGTCAGCTATCTGTCTAGCGATCGTTCATCGAGTTGATTTCGATTACTTGCCAAGCGTGTCGAGCGCTGCTGAGAAGGAGGCATCTCCATGGCCCCGAAGTCGAGGGAGGATCGCTCAGACTTGGATAGATCTGATGCCCCTTTTTGGGGCCTCGGATCCTCTGCATGTGATGGGCAAATGGACGTCCACCGTGTTTGTGCCGAGGAAGCTGCTCGGCTGCTCTCCATGATGCCCTGGGAAGCTCCTCGGCTGCCCCTTGGCGAGGGCCTTTGACTTCTGGCGTTGCGAGCAATGACCACTAGCCGGGGATGGTAGAGCGAGGGTCTGGCTCGACTGCCTCTAGGAGGACTTTAAATCCTTAGCGTTGGAGGGGCTGTAAGAGGCCCACTAAGGATGACCGGGACGTGAGGCTGCGTTGTTGCCTCTTGGCGAGGGCTTTGATCTCTGGCATCGTGGGTAGGCAACTACCAGCCTGGGATGATCGAGCGGGGTAGCCGCTCGGATGCCTCTTGCGAGGGCTTCGATCCTTGGCGTCATGGGTAGGGAGCTACCAGCCTGAGATAGCCGAGCAGGGTAGCTGCTGAGTTGCCTCTAAGGAGGACTTTGATCCTTAGCGTTGGAGGGGCTGTAAGAAGTCCACTAAGGATGACCGGGCAGTGAAGCTGCGCGGTTGCCTCTTGGCGAGGGCTTTGATCTCTGGCGTCGTGGGTAGACAACTACCGGCCTGCGATGGCAGAGCGGGGTAGCCGCTCGGACGCCTCTTGTGAAGGCTTCGATCCCTGGCGTCATGGGTAGGGAGCTACCAGCCGGATATGACTGAACAGGGTAGTTGCTCGGTTGCCTTTTGCGAGGGTTTTGATCCTTCAGGATGGGGACCGAGCAGGGTTACTGCCCGGTGCCTCTTGATGAGGACTTTGATCCCTGTCGGTTGTGGTAGGAAGCTACCAGCCGGGGATAGCCGAGCAAGGACTCGACTGCCTTTGGGAGGACTTTGGTCCTTAGTACGGGAGGGGCTGTAAGAAGCCTATCAAGGACCCTTGGCCGGGCAGGGTTACTGCCCGGTGCCTCTTGGCGAGGGCTTTTGTCCTGAAGGATAGCCGAGTCGAGGGATCCTCGGGCTCGACTGCCTCTGGGAGGGCTTTGTGATCCCTGTCGGTTGTGGTAGGAAGCTACCAACCGGGGATAGCTGAGCAGGGTTACTGCTGAGCTGCCTCTAAGGAGGACTTTGGTCCTCAGCGTTGGGGGGCCGCAGGAGGCCTGCTGAGGATAACCGGGCAGTGAAGCCGCGCGGTTGCCTCTTTGCGAGGGCTTTAATCCCTGGCGTTGCGTGCAGGGAAGCTGCCGGCCAGGGATAGCCGAGAGGGGTAGCCGCCCGGGTGCCTCTAGGGAGGACTTTGACCCTCAGCATTGGAGGGCCCGCAAGAGGCCTGCTGAGGATAACCGGGCAGTGAAGCCACGCGGTCTCCTCTTTGGTGAGAGCTTTGGATCGCAAAGACATGGCTCTAGTTGCAATGTTTCGACGTTTCTTTATTCGAATGGAAAGGATTTTTAGAAAGCGTTTACATCGTCTTTGTGAAAAAGGGGTACACACTTGTTGGCCTTGGCCTCATTGGTATAGCTTGAGCTTCTCAGGAGCTTGCGTCCGTCTGCATCTTGCAGGCGATAGACCCCACCGGGGAGCACCTCAGAGACGAGGAAGGGGCCGTCCCACCTCGGGGAGAACTTGTGTAGCCTTCCTTGATCAATGAACTCGTTTCGCCGTAGGACCAGATCCCCGGTCTGGAAGGAGCGGTGCTTGACCCGAGTGTTGTAGTATCGGGCCGTTTGTTGTTGATAAGCGGCAGCCCTGATCTGAGCCCGGTCTCTCTTCTCCAACAAGATGTCCAGGTTGGTCCATAGCGCTGAGGTGTTCGCATCGTCGTTGAAGTGCTCGACCCGATGACTGGGTAGCCCGATCTCCGTTGGGACCATTGCCTCGTTCCCGTAGCAGAGGCTAAAGGGGGTTTCCTCGGTGGGGATCTTCTTTGACATGCGCAGGGCCCATAAGATCCGGGGCAGTTCTTCGACCCAACTGCCTTGTCGCCCTTCTAGACGGGTCCGGAGACCTCGGAGGATGTCTCGGTTAGCGACTTCAGCCTGCCCATTGCATTGGGGATGTGCGACCGCGGAGAACTTCATGAGGATATGGTATTCTTTGCAGAAGTCCTTCAATTTCTCGTTCTCGAAGTTCGTCCCGTGGTTGGTGATGATACATCTCGGGATGTCGAACCGGAGTATCAGATTGTTTTGTAGGAACTTGATGGTCGTGGCGGCGTCCGGTTTCCTGATGGGGACGGCCTCGATCCACTTTGTGAAGTAGTTTACTACGACGAGGACGTATTTGTTCCTGCCTGTACCGGTAGGTAACTGGACGATCATGTCCAATCCCCACTGGGCGAACGGCTATGGGGATGTTAGGGTGGTTAGCTCGGTAGCGGGGAGGCGAGGGATGCTGCCGTAGAGCTGGAAACTCTTGCATCTCCTGACTGGCTTCTGGGCGTCCTCATGAATAGTTGGCCAGTAGTACCCCTGGAGCAGTGCCTTTTGGATCATGGTTCGGGCCCCTTGGTGCGCACCGCCAACCCCCTCATAGATTTCCCGGAGGACGTAGTCGGCTTCGTGGGGGTCGATGCACCAGAGCAGGGGCTGAGTGAAGGACTTCTTGTAAAGGTTCCCCTTGTTCCAAATGAAGTTGCGGTCTTTGGTCTGGAGACGGCGGGCGGCTCCTCGATCTTCTGGGATCGTACCGTCCTTCAGGAATTCCACGAGGGACCTCCTCCAATCTTGGTCGCCTTCCTGCGCCGCATATACGTAGAGTGTTGTCGTTCCTTCTTCCACGCTGGGCTGAGGCAAGGTCTCGAAGAGGATATACCGCTTATTGTTGGCCGAGTATGACGAAGCCAGCTTGCTCAGGGCGTCGGCTTGGGCATTCAGCTGCTGGGGTATTTGTTCCACTTGGACTTCGTCAAAGTTCCTCCGGAGTTTCCTCACTTCGTCCAGGTACATCATCATCAGAGGTTCCCGTGCTTCAAAGCAGCCGGTCACTTGACCGACGACAAGGGCCGAGTCGCTACGGATTCAAATTATTTTCAGTCCCAGCCCGGCGGCCATGTGCAGTCCAGCTAGGAGGGCCTCATACTCTACCGCATTGTTCTAGGCTTTGAAACCAAGCTTCAGAGAGTATTCCATTTCCGCTTCTTTCGGGCCCCGGATAATGAGGCCGGCACCGCAGCCTTCCTCGGTTGAGGACCCGTCGACGTAGATGACCCACTCAGGAACCGAGCCTTCGCGATGGGACACTGAGTTGTGAGGGGCGGCATGGACTCCGATTTCTTGCTAGGGATCATGCATTCAACGATGAAATCGGCCAGGGCCTGCACTTTGATAGCCTGCCTCGGGCGATATTTTATGTCAAACTGGGATAGTTCCCACCTCCACTTTTCTGAGCGGCCCGAGGATTCTGGTGATGCAATGATAGCCCCCAACGGGCGCTCGGTGAGGAAGATGACGGTGTGTGCTTGGAAGTAGTGCCGCATCTTCCTTGAGGCCACCATGAGGGCTAAGACAATCTTCTCTATGGCCGGATATCTCGTTTCTGCGTCCTTAAATACGTGGCTCACATAGTACACCGGCTTTTGCGCTCCACCGACCTCCCAGACGAGCATCGAGCCTGCTGCATGGTCGGATACCGCCAGATACAGCGACAGCTCGACTCCTTCAGCTGGTAAGGTGAGCAGTAGTGGCGTCGCGAGGTGCTTCTTCAATTGGTCGAAGGCGGCTTGGCACTCCTCCGACCACTCGAACCTCGGGATCTTCCTTAGAGCTTTAAAGAACGGGAGGTATTTCTCCCCAGACCTAGACATGAAACGGCTCAGAGCGGTGACTCGTCCCATGAGCCGCATGATCTCGACGTTGGTCTTGGGTGTTAGTCTACTGTAGCGCCCCGGCCGTCTTTCAGACGCCAAATGCGGAACAAAAACTTTTTAACAGGCGCTATCGCATACTAAAACCCGGATCTGCCATTATCGCTAAACTAACAAACTACAAAGTAGGTAGAAATGTTATACCGAACTATCCAAGTCCTTCGGTCTTTAACCATCATCCCACGCTTTGTTGCGGCTGCTCCGATCTCGCTCGATCTTCGGTCTCCTTGTCCAGGTGGCACCACGTCAACGGATCTTTAAACAAGCTCCGCCTCTGACCCGAGGCAACTCGGTCATCAAGTTTACCAAAAGAGATGACCAAGATTGATGTAGAGAATGAGTAGAACACTTTGTCTTGTTACATCCAAAACCATGGATGAACGGTTAATGAAGTTGCCTTTTGAATCGGGTGAAAATGAGAAATGAGTATCTATCAAATTTCCATGAGTCAAAACTATCATAATATTTTTTCCAAGCAACCATCATCCTCACCAAATGAATGGCCGGCCACTTATCAAAGGGGGGTGAGTGTAGGAGCTAGGGAGAGTGACCATAACATTAATGAAGAGAATGAGTCATAATACACCTTGCATCAACAATTAATGAATACAATGAATCATAAACCTAGTCATCATCCATCATTAAATGCAACCAATGAATCAAGAACACCTCACTAACCTAGTCACCTCTTCTAGAAGCTTCTAGAACCTTCCACACTCATGACTCACCCTCAAGAAAAGATAAATCCGTATTAAACCGAATGTTTAATACGGGTGATAGAAAACTGGCAACTTCCAAAAGCGATCCCGAAACGAATTTCAGGATAACCCCGTAACAGTATAAACATACCCGCATTTGTATTACGACCGAATACAAATGCAACTGAGACAAAGATATTATATCTACAAAGTATAATACTCGGATCCGGCTTAAACCAAAGCCCACCAGTATTATCTGCCCAAAATATGACACGTGCGTAAACGCACGTGCATTTTCCGAACCCTGCCATAAAACTATAAGGCCTCTACAACGTTTCACCCGAACTTGGGAAACTATCTGTGGGGGACTCTAATGACTCCTCAGTACCCTGGCAGTGGGTTTAACCATAAACCGTCAGCGGCACTAGCTGTGCGTAACGGCTGTTTATGTACTGACCTCAAGGGAAACCGATGAGCGGACTCATCCTGGAACCCTACTGAGCCTAACTGTGACAATATACATACAGTCCGGTCCGTTCGTCTATGAGTATCGCATATCGGCCTAGGGGGCTGGTAACGTCAGACCCCCAATAGCAGTATAAGTCATGTCGGAGTGTAGCCCAGAACACCCTGAGATACTACTGGAGTACCTACCAGTAAATCTCCTACCTCAGCCGAGGGTTTTGTGTAATGGCTCTCCTAGACACAGCGCGATCTCACCCCCAATACCGGGAGAGACGAATCCCCTGCCGATCCGCTCACTTGCCTCCATGTGGCTCGGGACTGTACCCAAAAAAGACCTGTTTGCATGACTCCTTTGAGCCGTGGTAGGGTAGAAATCAAAGCACAGTGGGAACTCACACAAGACAAATGAAGACCTCAGGTCGATGAACTAACCTGTACACATGTCACCAGGGAACTGCTATCTGACAATAGGTATAATACCAACTAGCAGGTTCCCGGGGAGTCCTGTCCGGTGTACTCATAGCCCAATGAGCACCTATATAAATCTTAGGTGATCCAACTGACACCAGTGGCTTGTGAGACCGGCCACCGCCCCTCGTCGGGGTCTCGACTGTATACACTAGTCTACTCTGGAGTATCGATGCCCTGTCTCGAAACTCCAACGACTAGGGACCACAATTAAGGATGTACTTATAGACTACCCAACTCTCACGTATATGATCGCCATCATACTGTTGGTAGTCAAGCAAGATCCTAAGGGCTCTATCAACGTATAACAGTGATCACTCACCTGAACCTGTACACGACTAATAAAGGCAAACCAGATAGCATACTATCATTACGAGTAAGACTGTCCTACCGGTATAGGTCCTCCTCAATCATTGCAATCACGTGCCTGCGATCCAATAATTGGCTTTGATGGCACTATATCCAACAATCTCCCACTTGCACTTAAGGCTAATTATTGCGATGTCGCATACTCACAGCCCATGTGATACCGAACATCCAACTCCTCTACTAATCAGTTTCACAAAGCCCGTTTGTAAAACTATTGTGTTCGAGAAATAGCCTCAGTGAGTGGATCCGCCCTGATGTTTCTTTCTATGTCTCTCTTAATCTCATGTTTGCGGAGAAAGCCATCTCCCGAATTGAGTAATACCTGTCTTAGAATATGTATGGATATCTGATGGGACCTAGTTCATAAATGAACTTCAAATCCAAACTTCTTAGACTGTATCGATAACTGAACCTAATCAGTATCCGGCACTATGCCTCCCACAGTATCCTCTTGGACCTCCTGTCCAAAATACTGCCCCCTTCGTCAGAGGGAAAACTATAACTCTGACAATCACTCTGTCATCCATGTCACCTTTGAAGCCTGGAATGATAACCGTCCCCCGAAGGAGGCTGCCGTCATCGAATCTGTATAATATGCACTTATGTTCCAAAACTGCTTCCTTATGTTTCTCCAGAATTGGATTAATACAAACTTATTGCAACTCGTGTAAAAATAACATCTGGTGTGGTACTCGACATCTCACGATTGACTCAATTGCCTAAGCAAGTGATATGCCAATCATGCACATTCCTCTCCCCTTTAGTCTGTAAGACACCATTAGAGAGGGTGACTCCATCACCTGCAGGTATACCACCATGCCAGGAGTCATCTATTCTAAAAACTATTAGAATACTGTCAAAGTACCCACATTGGGAAACTACCCAAATCTAGATCTAAAACCATGGATCTAGAAACTAGAATGTCTGATATTATATCCATATCCTGTCTGGAGAAACAACTGTGTGACGACCACAGTACAACCGATCGTAGTATAGGAATTTTACTTCCTACTCTGTGTATGTCATCCAAATACCAGGACATCACACCCTACTACCTTCTTAACAGATCCATCCGCTATTCTGATGAAGTCAAACCCATAACTGTCACATCAAAATTAGATGATCTATCTCCGCTATATCTGCTCAAGTCTATAAATAGACATAAGCTTCTTGCCCACTATGCTTTCGCTGCTCCCACTGACCACAACAACCCTCGAACAAAATAATATATACGTGCACTTCTAAAACTAGTTTAGAACGACGCTATACTTAACCTCCTGCCGGGTCTCATAGTCTGGAACAACACTAGTGTCAAGTCTGGGTAAACAAGAACCTCCCTGTCACCGTCCTTGAGGCTACCGGAGTATCTCTCGGGTGTCTGAGTTTATCCACCATATCTGCGGAGTGGCTAATGGAATGTCAAACCTGATTAAATTTTTAGGTCCTATTAAATTTTCCGTAATCGTTTGCGGTTCTGGAATCACTTCTAGTTCTACCATACTCCCACTACTGTTTTCTGAAAAAATCCATTTTACTAAAACTTTGGCGAGTCAAGAACAATATCACTATTGATCTAACAGATGGTAGAAAGTCAGCCCTCGTCATAGCCTGGGCCAACCCACAAACTGCCATTACAGAAACGTGCCATGAGTTATCCAGAGTCTGGTTTTAAGCATAAGCCGGACAACTCCCTGTACCTTAACATCGTTAAGATATGAACCATTCTATATCCAATATAGACTTTGGCACTTATTTAATTGGAACCAGATTCTAATCATGCAGTTGTCTCCAGTGCATATCAACTTAATGGAGAGAGGCCGATCAGCATTACTCAACTTAGGAATACATCCAATTATGAGTAACCTGAAAGAAAAATAAGTTTCTCAAAACCATTACTATCAACTGAATACCAATCACAAGTATCTACATCTTCGATCTCTTTGAAGAATCCCGATACTTGCGACATCTGGTTCTCTACTTTATTCCTATACCCATAACTTCTCAAAACTTAGACCTTGTATTTCTGCGAAACACTTGTCTAAAAACTAGAGAAGTCATAAGTAAACAGAACATAGTACGAGGACCAACCCCTTTGTCCTGATGGACACTGGACAAGATACAATACTCTGTATAAGTCCGCTGAGTTGAATAACTCAAAACCTGTGCATCGTAGGTTGAAAACTGTACCCAAGCGATTTCCTCAAATATCACCAATTACAACGAATTCCGATATAATGAGGATGATCACCTAATTCCCAATAACTTACTCCTACTCATCATCTGTAAAACCAAACAGATATGAGAATGAAACCTGGTAAATACATACCATGGAGTAAGTATCTAATCGGGAAAACAGTTTTCCTTTAACAATGCGCAGTGAAACTGAAACATTAAAATGTCTCGTAGGGGTATCCTGGTATTCCTAGTAATGCCTCTTCCATAATCCTATTCATGACTGTAACCGTATATTTCTTTGCCATCTCTCCAAATCCTTTTATTTGTCTTTATTCATCACCTTCTGTACACCCCTTTAGGCTAAGTGGTTTTCTTCCTTCCCTGCCGTTCGGCACCAGCCTATTGTTTGGAAGAAGACTATCCAGTAAGCATAATAGGTGTACTCTCCTAAACCAAGGAGTACTCGTAACCTGAGAGAAGGTGATGATAAAAGACAACTGAATAATACCTTATTCTATTTCTCCCGAACTGGGGAAAAAAGCAAAGGTGAAATAGGAGTGGCGATGAAGTACGCGGTTTGGTCGTGAATGATAGCAGTCACAATTTACTTTTCCCTCTTTCTAATCCCTTTATTTTTGTCTTTTCATATTACCTTCTGTACACCCTACTTAGGCTAATTGGTTTTTTTCATTCCCTACCTTTCGGCACCTGCCTATGGTTTGGAAGAAGACTATCCAATAAGCGTAATAGGTGTACTCTCCTAAACCAAGAAGCCATCGCAACCTGAGAGAAGATGATAATAAAAAACAACTGAATAAACCAATTCTATTTCTCCTGAACCTGGATCCATTCTCGAAGAAGTCCCTTCGAGTTCGTATATAACCATACGATGGATCTATCCAATCGAAGTGGATGTCCGTAGTAATATGGGGTGTTCTGAGAAATACAAAGGGTAAAAGAAGGAGTGGCAATGACTTATGCAACTCGGACAATCCAAAAGCCAGTATTTTAAGAAAGTTCGGTCAACTTGGTCACGAGTCATAGTCTAGGGTCGGTCAAATGTCGCTGCCAAAGAGAGAGAGAAAAGAAACACTCTGCGTGCACTCTAACCTAGATCAGAAGGGTTATCACTTTATCTAAACCGGAAACCTCCCACTGTACTGTCAAATTTTCCTCCAAACCTGAAAGAAGAATCAATCGGGATCACCCGAAGAGTAAACCAACTCATCAGTGGGAATCGGCATCCAACTCTCATCGCATGATAACGTGAAGGAATCCACTCATGTTATCACACTCCAGATGGTATGCGCATACTTGGCAAGTTTCAGTTTCTATAGAAACTCCCGATATGATTTTTGCGCCATGCTCTTATGACCTTGACTTTGGCCAAAATGCCATAAGTCACATGCCAAGTTCTTCCTGTAGGGTTCCTAGGCACACTAATGAGGTCTCACAAGGCATCAACCATGCCAATTTCAAATTTTACGGTGCTGACAAACCCTTGACTAGATCGTTAACTAGAATTTTAGGCGAAACAAGAAACTAGTTAACTGCTTAACTAAGAAGTGAACGAACATACAACCTTTGTAGATCCGTTTCTCCACCTCCATGGCTCCGCGATGAAGTCTCCTCGCTGCGATCATCGGATCCCGGGCTCTAGCGTCGGCTTCATCGGAGAAATGGGCGGGCTAGGTCGTCGACTTCGATGCCGAAGATGATCTACGTCGAGGCAACACAAGATCAAGCTCCAACTTCACCAAGCCATGAAACTTGTGAAGAAAACACCCTATACTACTTGGCAAGTGGTAGAGGATGAAGAAATAGGAAGTGGGTTCACTTTAGAATTGGATTTCTCACTCTTTTTCTCAAGTTGCCATTGATGGAAGCAAGCTTTTCTTCTTTGTTGAAGAAGAAGAAGAAGAAGATAATATGATAAGTTATCTTTCAAAATAGAAAACCAAATGATACTTATCATATTTGCAACCATAGTTAGGTGTAGAGAATAAACTAAGGTTAGGTTGAATGGTTAGGGTTAAGCATGAAACAAAAATGGTGGACTTATTCAAAGCTTCATGAAGCTTCAACTAGAAAACAAATCAAGCCACCATTTTTCCTTTTGCCAAAATGAATGAATAAATAAATAAATAAGCAAATAAATCAAGTGAAACCCTAACCATTGACCAACCATGGTTTAAACCAAACATACACCCAAACAAGCATGTATCATCAAACATGATACAATCTTGTGCACAAAAATATATCATATACACAATATGCACATCAAGTGAGAAAATCCTTCTTAAGTGAACAAATACTAGTTAATGCAAAGTAATATATCAAATAAATAATTATGCATTAAATCATCAAATCAACACTTGATTTAACGATCCGGTCATATCGCATATAACCGACTAATATCAAGTGTATCAATGTATCGAATCAACACTTGATTCGGCAACCCGGCTATATCGCATATAACCGATCAATGATACAAATCGCGAGAATAGAATACAGTATCACATACTAGTATAATTCTCGGTCCCGCACATATCTCATATGCGCTCCTATTTCGTTTCGCTTGAGCCAGGAAACCTCTGTGTAGGACTCTAAAGACTCGTCAATACGCCGGCAGCAGGTGATGATCATATCAAACACCCACAAGCCGCAAGCGGTCTGCTAAACGTAGCGGCCACCCGGGTATTGAGCGATCAGAAGATCGACGAGCAAGCCCGCTCATACTCCTGTGAATCCAACCAGTAACACTTACCATACAGTCCGGTCTGTTCGTCTGATATATCGCATATCTCGCCTAGGGGTGGTAAACGTCAGACCCCAGTAGCTCGATAAGTCGTGTCGATATGAGGTCTATAACAGTTCGAGAAACTACTGGTAACACTTACCAGTAAATCTCAGCAACCCTGGCCAGGGATTTCCGGTTATAGCCAATCGAACACAGCGCAACATCAACTCCCTATACCGGGAGAGACGAATCCCCTCCTATCGCTCATTGCCTCCATGTGATTCGGGACTGTACCCAAAAGCCACCGTTTTGCACGCCCTCTTGGACGTGGTAAGGTGGAAATCAAAGCACAGTGGGAATCACACAAGACTCTATGACGATCTCGGGTCAACATACTACTCTGTACCAGTGTCACCAGAGAACTGCCATCTGACGTAAGGTATAATACCATCTGGGAGTTCTCGGCGAGTCCGTCCAGTGTACCCAGTCTCTACTGAGCACCCGTATATCATCTCTGATGTCAAACACCAATGGATATGGGATCATCCATCGCCCATCAGTATGGGTCGAGAAGGTATACGCTAGTCTACTCTGGTATATCGATGCCCCGTCTCGATACACCCACGACTAGGGGCCTTGAAGGATGCACTTATGGACTACCATGTCCCCACTAGTATGATCCGCATCATAGTCCAGGTAGTCAAGTACACATCCTAAGGGCTTTACCAACATGTAACAGAGAGACAATCAGTATACATGTTAAGGTAAAGAGTAACCAGATAGCATACTATCATGTCGAGCAAGAAAGTCCTCCCTATATATGTCCCAGCATCCACTACAATATACATCCTATGTACAGTAATGGCCTCTAGGGCATACATATAACTAACAATCTCCCACTTGCACTAGGGCCATTTGTAGCAGTGGTTGCGGTATCTCATACTCAACCATCCCATAAAAGTCTCTCTCTGGGAATAGGCCTTCGTGAGTGGATTCACCGTGTTATCCTCTGAGTCTGCTCTCCTAACCTCGATCTCCTTGGAGATCAGCCATCTCCATGATCAGGTGATACTGCCTTAGAATATGTCTGGATCACTGATGGGACGGACGTTCCTTGGCATAAGCCACATCTCCATTGTCACATAATGGGAGGAACTAAGTTCATCTCATGAACAAATATATATCCAGACTGCCTTTTTGGTAGCATCATAAGTAGCGATGTATCCAGCCTTTATCGTCTAGTATGCCACGGTATCTAGCTTGGAACTCTTCCAACATACCGTCCCTTTACTGAGGGTAAAGACAATGCCTGTGACTGACATTCAGTCATCCTTATCACTCTGGAACCTTTCCAGTGATTCTCCTCAGGATCAATTGATACCATCTCATTACAGCTAGTGAGTATTCTTACACCCAAATAACATCTATCTCATAGATGAAAACTCAGGATTTAGGAGGTATCATTTTGATCCTATATGGAGAATCCATGTGATAAGCGGAGATCGACCGAGCGTAGTATAGGAAACTCCTTCCCTATCAAGAGTATGTCATCCACGTACTCTACGAGGATCACTACCATACTCCCTACTACCTTTTTGTATATACAAGGTTCATCTACCATTTTGATGAAGTCAAACTTTTTGACTACGTTATCAAAACAGACGTTCCAACTCCGCGATGCCTGCTTTATCCTATAAAGTATCTTGTACACGTTTCCGCTGCTCCCACTGTCTACGAAGCCCTCTGGCTGTGTACTTATAGACGCACTCTTCTAAAACACCATCTAGAAAAGTAGTCATGGCACCCAACCGCCAGATATCGTAGTCATGGTATGTAGCCGTAGCAAGTAGGATCTGGATAGACTTAAGCATAGCCACTGGAAAAAGGTATCATCATTATCCACGCTTGGTTGATGACGAAAACCTTTAACAAGTATTGCTTTGAAAGTCTCAACTTTTCCATCTACACCAAGTAATCTTCTCAAGATATACTTGCTCATGATGGGGATTTAACCCTTCAGATAAAGCAACCAAAGTCCATACTTTGTTGGTGTATAAGGATTCCATCTCAGATCGATAAACATCCAGCCATTCTTACAGAGTCTCACTCCTGATGGCCAGCTCGAAACTAGTTGGATCATCATCTCATGATGCAATCCTCGCTCCCACTGTCATAGAGAAACCGAAGTAACTCTCAGGTGGGTGAGGAACCCTACTAGATCGGCGGAGAGGCTGAGGTTCGTTGGAAACTATTGAATCCTTTGGTTCTGTCAAATCATCAGCTGCAGTTTGTATAGCTGGAACATTTCCAGTTCTACATAACTGACCTTGCCTCGAGCTCGTCCGGATTTTGCTTTTAGACATAGGCCGGACAACCCTAAATCTTAACAAACTTAAGATATGGACTCTTCCTTTTCCATATCACATATGAAATGGTAGGCAACTGATTTGATTTGAACCATATTCAATAGGTATGCAGCTTCTCAAGCGCATAACTCCCAAAAGGAAATAGGAAACTCAGTAGTACTCATCATAGAGCACACCATATCACATAGGGTGCTATTGCTCCACCCCGATATACCATCGTGCTATGGTGTATTCGGAGGAGTAATGCTGAGAGAGAATCTCATTCTCCTTTAGAATAAACGAGGAATTCCGTGCTCAAGTATTCTCCTTCTTGATCATATCAAAGGACATAATACTTATACCCGTTTTGGTTCTCTACTTCTAACTTATATTCTGTGAATATCTCAAAACGTTCGGACTTGTGTTTCAACAGGAACATATGTCTGAATCTAAAGAGATCATCAGAGAATGTAATGAAGTACAAAGAACCATTCTTGGCATGTGCAGACAGGGGACCTACATACATCAACATGTATCATCCCAAGAGTTCACTAACTCTTTCTCCGTTTCCAGTAAAGAGAGCTATGGTCATCTAATCTTTGTGACATGACTGGCAAGTTTCACAAGATGTAAATTCAAACTAATTTAAATATGCATCTAAATGTAACTTAGCTAGTCGGGTCGCATTGATATGACCTAGTCTACAATACTTCAAGAAGGATTCGTTCATTTCTGAATTCTTCCTCTTGTGTGTGTTCCATATTCTAAGAACTGTAGTTTGATTTAGAACGTCAATGCTTTTAGATAATGTGCCTGAACCGATCAACTTTTGATATAGGAAATGCTCAAAACATTATCCAACAATACAAAATTATATCGTTTCTTTACTAATAAAGAGACAGATATGATTTTGTATATCAGGTTCGGTATCTAATAACATTTGTTCAGAATCAATGTATTCAGGTAATACAGGGTGACAGTGACCAACAGACCTGGCTGCAACACTTGCACCGTTTTCTGCCTCATGAAACTTATCACCCGTTCTCAGTTTTCTACCTTTCTGTAGCCCTATGTAACAGATTACATATCTGGGATCCTGATCCGGTATCTTATACCCAGGACGTAAAGGACACTGAGAAACAGTTCTATGTAACGAACACACCCGAAGAAGATGCATCATATGCATTTTCTTCGTTTGGGCGGCATGGGAAATCTGGTATTCCCCAATTTCCTGTTCTGTCTTATAACAATTATAAGTTGGAGCGGGACCAACGTTCCCCAGCTCATTATAACAAGTGGGTTCGGTCAATATATCCGTATTATTATCTTGATTAAGGCGTGACATGGTCGCTACCTGGAGAGAGAGAGAAGAAAACACTCAGCATGCGCTCTTGCAAGAATAGATTGGTTATTATTTTATCTAATCAGGATGGCTCCCACTGTTTTTATCAAATCTTCCTTCAAACCCTAAAAGGAAAGACTAGCCGGGATTAATTACACGCTACAAGTTAGCCAATCTTTCAGCCAGGCCAGTGTCGGTACTTTGAGGGAGGTCCCCCGTGCTTTCGCACGAACCTAATTAATGTAAACCTCGTTTTCCCAGAGGCGTAACCCCGTTGACACCTTTCTAGACACCTACTTGATCGGCTAATTGTAATGTGTAAAACTCTTCCAGGAGTAACAATTACTCGCAGTGGGTATCGGGATCCAACTATCTCATAGAAGGTATGCAATCTCATTGCAAATTTCAACACTTGAAATTCCCGATAATATTTCGCCCCTAGCCTCCTATGACCTTGACAAAGGCCAACAAACCATAGGCTGCTAGTCAAGTTCAACCCGTCATTTCCTGATTGAATTAAACCCACCCGCACGGCCCTTGACAAAGGCCAACAAGGTCGCACGACTACCCTAACCCAATCTGCATCATATGCATAAGCAGATAAGCACCAGTTAGCTACCGCACACTACGCCTTGACAAAGGCCAACAAACGCAGCACGAATACTAACTACTACTTATCTGAAATGACGGAGGGCTACGACAGGTTTTTCTTAAAACCTATTGCGTAATGAACTTGATATCGTTGTAGAATCAAATGATTTTAAAATGGAGTGTTATTTAGGCTTTTCTAGTTTTGCTAAAGGGGTCACTCCCGGTGAAGGGATCGTCGGCCCTTTCCTCGTCGGATAAGGTGCGGGATATATCATATATATCACTGTGCAAAGAAGAAACTATAGAAGCTATCAAAAGACAAACCGAGTGTGTAGCATCTGCCAGTTATTGCTAAAGGAGTCACTCCCGGTGAAGGGATCTCGGTCCTTTCCTCGTCGAATGAGGTGCGGGATATATCATATACATCACTGTGCAAAGCAAGAACTGTAGATACATGTTTTTATTTTGAAATTCGATTCTACAACATCTTTAGGTTTCTTTTACTTTCATTAATCATATTAATGAAGTCCCATCATTTAAGTACCTAAACATCACAGATAAATACGACGTACACTTATGCCATCCGCATTCGCCTCGATGTCCTCTCGTGCAGCGTTAGGTTAGGTAACTAACGGCAGAGCAGGGCAGGTCTAGCGCGGGTGTAAAACATAAGTAACGTCTATATAATATATCATATATACTATATACAGTATCTATCACAGAACATATCACATGATCACATCACAGATATCGCAGCAGAAGAATCATATAAAACATTGGATATACTAGGACGTCCGTGTTTTCAATATGAGCAAGTATAAAACACGGATTCCACGGTCGTGATGAATAGCCAAACCCACAACCCTAGACCCCTACGAGAGCGGCAAGCAACCCTACCAATTCTAGAGTTAGGAGACCCGGACTCGACTCCTCGAGTTGGTCTCCCACTGGACTCCAGAACCCGGTTACTTGTGCCCTCCTCCTTGGGTCTATCCTAGTGCGGAAAAGTAAATAATATACAAAAGGTGACATCTTCCGCAACCTGGAAGTGCCCCAATAAAAGAATATTACATACAAGTTTTTACATGAATGAAAATGAAAAACACTCATCTCACATAAAAAACCCCGGCTATTCAAACACGACGTTCCAATATAACATATCCAGCAACACATAACATCACATGTCATCAACGTAAGTAAACATGCGTATCCCAATTGTCGTTGACATATAGCAACGAAACCGGCGATATCACATATCACACTTACGGTCACAGAAAAGAAAATGTAAAACTACAACAGTTGGAATCCGCAACCTCTTTAGACATCGCATGCCTAATCAAATGAAATACTTAGACATCGCATGCCTAACATTTATAAACCCCGCATTTTAGTCTCATTATCGAAAACTCTTTTCAATATCAAGTCGGGCAATTCAACAGGATTCCCGACATTCTCATCGAATGCTCGTCGCAAACTTTAGTAGGCGGCCACACCCCCGACGCCGTCGACGAAGTGCACCGTGGCGGAATACCGCTGCCGCAAGCACCCGAACGGATGCTTTCAACGACGGGGTTCTCCTACAGTCACTTGGTCGGGGCTATGGGGTGTAGCAGTCTATTAAGTTTATCCGGCGAGTATCCGCGTATGCTACGTGATTGCGACAGACTTTTGTCACATCAAAATTCCGTGGCAACCGATCAAGTGAGACTAAAGATCTGTGTTTATAACATTCATTCAGTTATCTCATAACTACTTGTGAATTCCAATTATTGTATCACATTCCAGATAAATAGAAAATGTTAAACTTTCCGATCGAACAATCAAACACCCAAGTATTCCCGATACAGCTCAACACATGAAATAAATCTAAAAACATTCAATTCATGCCTCAGTACCAACGGTCCAGCCGTAGAAGGGTCAAGCCAACGCCTCACATGTGGCACGCCGTACTGCCCCAAACCCGAAGGTTCAAAGGGCAGTTCAAGACGGTCACATAATCGAGTTAAGGTTTGTTGTCTTCTAGAGGGTCCATCGCGTTACTTGCACTACTTAGAACGTTATTAAACCACGGAAAGATCCAACACTTCGAAATTTCCCGACAGGGGAAAAAGTGGGTATTTATATCCGGTCGAACTTTTCAACATATTCTAAAATTATCCGGAAAAACACACAGACAAAATTAGACAATCCGATCGAATAATCGAATCCCTAAAACAACCCCAGAATGCTCAACTGTTGAGTAAATGTTAAAATATCCTAGAAAATACAGCACTAAGAATTGGGAATTACTGTGCAAATTAAAAAGGCTGATGTGACAACTTGGCCGCGGAACCGCCGTACGAGCCATGCTCGTGCCGCGGTTCCACTGCACTTTAGAGGAATTGGCCGCTCGAATTCAACAGTAATTCTTAAAAACTCCTGCTTATTTTTCTGCATATTTTTAATTTGGAAAAATCCCAGTTTTCAAAAAATGTACAGAGAGCATTTTGAGATTAGGGTTTCGGTTCGATCGGACTTCTAACTCCGTCTACACATCGCATAAGGCTCTAGCTAGGCTCTGATACCACTGTAGGGTTCCTAGGCACACTAATGAGGTCTCACAAGGTATCAACCATGCCAATTTCAAATTTTACGGTGCCGAGAAATCCTAGACTAGATCGTTAACTAGAATTTTAGGCGAAACAAGCAACTAGTTAACTGCTTAACTAAGAAATGAACGAACATACAACCTTTGTAGATCCGTTTCTCTACCTCCATGGCTCCGCGATGAAGTCTCCTCGCAGCGATCATCGGATCCCGGGCTCTAGCGTCGGCTTCATCGGAGAAATGGGCGGGCTAGGTCGTCGACTTCGATGCCGAAGATGATCTACGTCGAGGCAACACAAGATCAAGCTCCAACTTCACCAAGCCATGAAACTTGTGAAGAAAACACCCTATACTACTTGGAAAGTGGTAGAGGATGAAGAAATAGGAAGTGGGTTCACTTTAGAATTGGATTTCTCACTCTTTTTCTCAAGTTGCCATTGATGGAAGCAAGCTTTTCTTCTTTGTTGAAGAAGAAGAAGAAGAAGATAATATGATAAGTTATCTTTCAAAATAGAAAACCAAATGATACTTATCATATTTGCAACCATAGTTAGGTGTAGAGAATAAACTAAGGTTAGGTTGAAT
The DNA here is from genome assembly GCA_030015575.1 of Agapanthus africanus. NCBI lineage: Eukaryota > Viridiplantae > Streptophyta > Magnoliopsida > Asparagales > Amaryllidaceae > Agapanthus > Agapanthus africanus. Next base: position 225,527,551 of record JASDDO010000008.1, read on the forward strand.
GGTTAGGGTTAAGCATGAAACAAAAATGGTGGACTTATTCAAAACTTCATGAAGCTTCAACTAGAAAACAAATCAAGCCACCATTTTTCCTTTTGCCAAAATGAATGAATAAATAAATAAATAAGCAAATAAATCAAGTGAAACCCTAACCATTGACCAACCATGGTTTAAACCAAACATACACCCAAACAAGCATGTATCATCAAACATGATACAATCTTGTGCACAAAAATATATCATATACACAATATGCACATCAAGTGAGAAAATCCTTCTTAAGTGAACAAATACTAGTTAATGCAAAGTAATATATCAAATATATAATTATGCATTAAATCATCAAATCAACACTTGATTTAACGATCCGGTCATATCGCATATAACCGACTAATATCAAGTGTATCAATGTATCGAATCAACACTTGATTCGGCAACCCGGCTATATCGCATATAACCGATCAATGATACAAATCGCGAGAATAGAATACAGTATCACATACTAGTATAATTCTCGGTCCCGCACATATCTCATATGCGCTCCTATTTCGTTTCGCTTGAGCCAGGAAACCTCTGTGTAGGACTCTAAAGACTCGTCAATACGCCGGCAGCAGGTGATGATCATATCAAACACCCACAAGCCGCAAGCGGTCTGCTAAACGTAGCGGCCACCCGGGTATTGAGCGATCAGAAGATCGACGAGCAAGCCCGCTCATACTCCTGTGAATCCAACCAGTAACACTTACCGTACAGTCCGGTCTGTTCGTCTGATATATCGCATATCTTGCCTAGGGGTGGTAAACGTCAGACCCCAGTAGCTCGATAAGTCGTGTCGATATGAGGTCTATAACAGTTCGAGAAACTACTGGTAACACTTACCAGTAAATCTCAGCAATCCTGGCCAGGGATTTCCGGTTATAGCCAATCGAACACAGCGCAACATCAACTCCCTATACCGGGAGAGACGAATCCCCTCCTATCGCTCATTGCCTCCATGTGATTCGGGACTGTACCCAAAAGCCACCGTTTTGCACGCCCTCTTGGACGTGGTAAGGTGGAAATCAAAGCACAGTGGGAATCATACAAGACTCTATGACGATCTCGGGTCAACAGACTACTCTGTACCAGTGTCACCAGAGAACTGCCATCCGACGTAAGGTATAATACCATCTGGGAGTTCTCGACGAGTCCGTCCAATGTACCCAGTCTCTACTGAGCACCCGTATATCATCTCTGATGTCAAACACCAATGGATATGGGATCATCCATCGCCCATCTGTATGGGTTGAGAAAGTATACGCTAGTCTACTCGGGTATATCGATGCCCCGTCTCGATACACCCACGACTAGGGACCTTGAAGGATGCACTTATGGACTACCATGTCCCCACTAGTATGATCCGCATCATAGTCCAGGTAGTCAAGTACACATCTTAAGGGCTTTACCAACATGTAACAGAGAGACAATCAGTATACATGTTAAGGTAAAGAGTAACCAGATAGCATACTATCATGTCGAGCAAGAAAGTCCTCCCTATATATGTCCCAGCATCCACTACAATATACATCCTATGTACAGTAATGGCCTCTAGGGTATACATATAACTAACACTTCCCGTCACTATCTTCTCAATTTGAACTAACCCGCACATGCCCCTGACTTTGGCCAATCGGCAGAACGACTGTCCCAAACCAACTCATCTATCTATGCAACAAATGAATACCCAGCAGCTACCAAACACTATGCCTTGACTTTGGCCAAAATGCATAGCTTGAATACTACTGAATACCCAAAAGAAATGACGGAGGGCTACGGCTGGTTTTTTGCGAAAAACCTTTAACGTAATGAACTTGATATCGCTGACGGAACCTGATAGCTTTTTATAAAAATATTGTGGCGAAAACCTTTGCTAAAGAGGTCAGTCCCGGTGAAGGGATCTCAGCTCTTTCCTCATGGAATGAGGTGCAGGATATTCCAACCGAATACCGCGATGCAAACCAACTTGTAATCGACTATAGTGAAGTTATTACCCTGATGTAAACTTCTGCCCAAGGGGTCACTCTGGGTGAAGGGATCTTGGCCCTTGCCTCGTCGAATGAGGTGCAGGATATTCCAACCGAATACCACAGTGCAAAACAAAAGGAAACGTCTTTGTAATAACACTTTTTAAAAATGTTCCAACAACATCTAAACAGGTTTGTTTTCCTTTGCATTGATCAGAATCAACGCAGTCCCATCAATTAATCACACCAGAAAAGAACGAAAATAAAATATACGTATATGCCATCCGCATTCGTCACTGGGTCCCGTCATCACCCGTTAGGTTACTTAACTAACGACAGAGCGGGGACTAGACTAGCGCGGGTGTAAAACATATACAACATCTAATAGTATATATACCAATATACAATAATCGCTCCAGGCGTGATAAATGCAACATTACAGAAAAGTAATAAGTATCACAGAACAATACAGATAATCTGGGATCCCTGGGTTTCACAGAGCCGCTGCTGAAACCCAACGTTCCCCTGGTTGTGTGGATAGCCTGTGCAATGAAACCTAGACCCCTATGGGTGCGGCAAGTTGCCCGCCAAAACCTGAAGCGAGGCAGCCCCTTACAGCAAAGTGATTGGACCACCCTGCACTTCACGGAATCCGGTAACTTGAGCACCCCTCCTTGGGTCAACCTGTACCCCCTACGAGTGCGGCGAATAGTCTGCCAATTCTAGAGTGAGGTCCTCTGCCTCTCAAAGCCATGAGATGCGGACCCGTTGCCCTCTAGAACCCGACTATCCGTGCACTACGTCGCGGGGTAAACCTAGTACAGAAATGAAAAATATGTACAACGGGTACATCGACCTCAGCCCGGTCGTGCCCCAAAAGAATATTATACAAACAGGCAGTGACGGCAGTCCATATGTTGGATGCTCGCCCCGCAATATCAAATGTACAAATAAATTCATACAGCACTACCATTGCACACTGCTATCCACCACGACAAATTCGCAACATCACAGCACAACACAGAACATCAACGCGAATGTCACGTTCACAAATCCGTCTAAAAGGACTATAGCAATTTGACACAATTTACCGCTCAAATGACATTCCCGGTCGAAGATATAATGTAAGTACTCTAAACTAACACGTTTAAATTTCGATCAACAAAATTTCCCGAAGTGGGCCCTACGTACATCTGCTGTACAGTAACAAAATCTGGGCGCAAAAGAAATATTCCAGAAACCACAATTCACTGTGTAGAATCCCTAGAAGAAATTTGACCCTCTGAAGCTCCAAGACGGCCATGGATCCGCGGCCTAAGCATGGCTTTGGCGACGGTTCCGTGGCCGTACGGACGAGTCAGAGGATCAGATTTCTACTGTGTTCTTCAAAAAGCCTGCTCGTTTTTCTGTGATGCTCAAAATAATTTTTAGAGCAGATTTAAAATCGACAGAAACTTTTGTACAGAAAATTGTAGTTTACGAAATTCCGTTCGATCGATGTTTTAAACGCGTTAGCACAAGTTAGTAAAGCTTAATGGCGTGGCTCTGATACCACTGTTAGTCTACGGTAGCGCCCCGGCCGTCTTTCAGACGCCAAATGCAGAACAAAAACTTTTTAACTGGCGTTATCGCATACTAAAACCCGGATCTGCCATTATCGCAAAACTAACAAACTACAAAGTAGGTAGAAATGTTATACCAAACGATCCAAGTCCTTCGGTCTTTAACCATCATCCCACGCTTTGTTGCGGCTGCTCCGATCTCGCTCGATCTCCGGTCTCCTCTTCCAGGTGGCACCACGTCAACGGATCTTTAAACGGGCTCGTGCCTCTGACCCGAGGCAACTCGGTCATCAAGTTTGCCAAAAGAGATGACCAAGATTGATGTAGAGAATGAGTAGAACACTTTGTCTCGTTACATCAAAAACCATGGATGAACGGTTAATGAAGTTGCCTTTTGAATCGGGTGAAAATGAGAAATGAGTATCTATCAAATTTCCATGAGTCAAAACTATCATAATCTTTTTTCCAAGCAACCATCATCCTCACCAAATGAATGGCCGGCCACTTATCAAAGGGGGGGGTGAGTGTAGGAGCTAGGGAGAGTGAACATAACATTAATGAAGAGAATGAGTCATAATACACCTTGCATCAACAATTAATGAATACAATGAATCATAAACCTAGTCATCATCCATCATTAAATGCAACCAATGAATCAAGAACGCCTCACTAACCTAGTCACCTCTTCTAGAAGCTTCTAGAACCTTCCACACTCATGACTCACCCTCAAGAAAAGATAAATCCGTATTAAACCGAATGTTTAATACGGGTGATAGAAAACTGGCAACTTCCAAAAGCGATCCCGAAACGAATTTCAGGATAACCCCGTAACAGTATAAACATACCCGCATTTGTATTACGTCCGAATACAAATGCAACTGAGACAAAGATATTATATCTACAAAGTATAATACTCGGATCCGGCTTAAACCAAAGCCCACCAGTATTATCTGCCCAAAATATAACACGTGCGTAAACGCACGTGCATTTTCCGAACGCTGCCATAAAACCATAAGGCCTCTACAACGTTTCGCCCGAACTTGGGAAACTATCTGTGGGGGACTCTAATGACTCCTCAGTACCCTGGCAGTGGGTTTAACCACGAACCGTCAGCGGCACTAGCTGTGCGTAACGGCTGTTTATGTACTGACCTCAAGGGAAGCCGATGAGCGGACTCATCCTGGAACCCTACTGAGCCTAACAGTGACAATATACATACAGTCCGGTCCGTTCGTCTATGAGTATCGCATATCGTCCTAGGGGGCTGGTAACGTCAGACCCCCAATAGCAGTATATGTCGTATCGGAGTGTAGCCCAGAACACCCTGAGATACTACTGGAGTACCTACCAGTAAATCTCCTACCTCAGCCGAGGGTTTTGTGCAATGCCTCTCCTAGACACAGCACGATCTCACCCCCAATACTAGGAGAGACGAATCCCCTGCCGATCCGCTCACTTGCCTCCATGTGGCTCGGGACTGTACCCAAAAAAGACATGTTTGCACGACTCCTTTGAGCCATGGTAGAGTAGAAATCAAAGCACAGTGGGAACTCACACGAGACAAATGACGACCTCAGGTCGATGAACTAACCTGTACACATGTCACCAAAGAACTGCTATCTGACGATAGGTATAATACCAACTAGCAGGTTCCCGGCGAGTCCTGTCCGGTGTACTCATAACCCAATAAGTACCTGTATACATATTAGGTGATCCAACTGACACCAGTGGCTTGTGAGATCGGCCACCGCCCCTCGTCGGGGTCTCGACTGTATACACTAGTCTACTCTGGAGTATCGATGCTCTGTCTCGAAACTCCCATGACTAGGGACCACAATTAAGGATGTGCTTATAGACTACCCAACTCTCACGTATATGATCGCCATCATACTGTTGGTAGTCAAGCAAGATCCTAAGGGCTCTATCAACGTGTAACAGTGATCAGTCATCTGAACCTGTACATGACTGATAAAGGCAAACCAGATAGCATACTATCATTACGAGTAAGACTGTCCTACCGGTATAGGTCCTCCTCAATCATTGCAATCACGTGCCTGCGATCCAATAATTGACTTTGAAGGCACTATATCCAACATTGGGCGCGGCCATGTTGAGGATAGCGTCAATTTTCTCTGGGTTAGCTTCGATTCCACGGTGAGTGACCATGAAACCGAGGAACTTTCCCCCGGTGACTCCAAATGCGCATTTGGCGGGGTTTAGCTTCATCTTGAACTTGCGGAGCACTTCGAAGGCCTCACCCAGATCCCTGGCATGGTCGGCCGACCAGATGGATTTGACGAGCATATCGTCAATGTAGACCTCTATATTCCTGCCGATCTGTGGCTTTAACATGCGATTGACCAACCGTTGGTACATGGCCCCGGCGTTCTTGAGGCCGAAGGGCATTACCCTATAGCAATATACCCCCCGGTCCATTGTGAATGCGGTGAGATCTTCAGCTTCCGGATTCAAACGGATCTGATTGTAGCCGGAGAAAGCATCCATGAAGCTCAACAGCTCGTAGCCGGCCAAATTGTAGACGAGCTGATCTATCCGAGAGAGCGGATAGTGTCCTTAGAGCAGGCCTTATTGAGGTCGGTTAAGTCGACGCACATGCGCCACTTTCCGCTTGATTTCTTGACTAGAACTACGTTCGCCAGCCACTCCGAGTAGGGTACATTCCTGATGAAGTTGGCGGCGAGAAGTTGATCAACCTCATCCTCGATAGCCCTCTGTTTGACCGGGGTGAAGCTTCGCTTTTTCTGTCTGACGGGTCGGGCCGCAGGATCGACCCCCAGCTTATGGGAGATGATTTTGGGGTCAATCCCAGGCATGTCAGCAGGCGCCCAGGCGAAGACGTCGGAGTTATTTCTGAGGAATCTGACCTGGTCATCTCACCGAGTGCCTGTCAGGAGTGATCTGACTTGGACAGTTTTTTCCTCGTCCCCTTCTGTCAGGGGCACCTCGGTTAGTCGTTCGACCGGTGTCCTCCGGACCTCTTTCCGCTCGTCTCGGGTGTCCAGAGAACCCTTGATGTCGTTATTTACCTCAGCGTCGTCGGCCGGCCGCTCGGACGGAGGTGTTTCGGTAAGGCATACCTTCGCGACCGCTGGTTCCCGTAGACCCGGCCTATCCCGCCCTGATTGAGACGGAACTTCATCGCCAGGCAGTAGGTCGATATCTGGGCCTGGAGGGAGTTCAGCGTTGGGAGGCCGAGGAGGACGTTGTAGGCCGATGGGACCTTTGCTAAAACGAAGTCCACATGCAACGTATGGGTGCGGCCGGGCTCCCCGACGTTGAACTGCAGGGTGACCACCCCTTGCGCCGGGATGGAGTGGTTGGTGAACCCTGAAAGGACGTGGGAGGTCGGTTTCAAGTCTGCTGGGGTAAGACCCATGCGCAGAAAGCAGTCGTGGAAGAGGATGTCTGCTGAGCTGCCCGAGTCGACAAGTATCCGGTGGACCTCGTACCGGTGGATTCGGGCCATGATCACCAGAGGGTCATTGTGGGGCATGGATATGCCGTGGTGGTCCCCGTCGCCAAAGGAGATAGGCTCGTAGACCCGGGCCTTTTTGCTCGGGTGGCCGTTGGCGTTTGTTACCGGCGTGGGGTGCCGAGTCTCGCAGGAGCTCGACTGGCCCCCTGTCGTCATGACCATAGTTCTCGATGGGCCCCGGTTCCTTCCGGCGTAGTCCCCTGGGCCCCGCGGTAGGGTGGTCCTCGAGCTGCTTTAGCGGGCTTCATAGACGCGACCCCGTCGAGGGAGGGGATGCCGGTCATGCCTGGAAGCAGGCGAGCTGACCGCCATCGCCTTGGTAGGGACAGGGGGGCGACAAGGCTCGAGGTGAGGCTCTCCGACGGGGGACTTCGAGGTTGAATGGAAAGGATCGAGGGGTCTGCGACCGCCAGAGTCCATGAGGCGGTGGCTGGCGGAGGCGTCGAAGACATTCGGTGGATCTTCAGGGTGGTCGCTTGCCATGAGGATGGAGATCGGAAGGCCATGTAACATTTCGAAAAAAATACATCAGCCTACTCTCAACATTTTCAGCCCACCATAGCTGACTTGCACACCCTGATCATGATGTTTCAGCCCTCATTGCTGACCTACACACCCACTTCAGCCTCCATCAACGGATCAACTACTGATACACCCCAAACCAGCCCCCCTTGTCAATACTTTCAGCCACAATAGCTGAAATTCAGCAGCCCTACATCAGCACAGATTCAGCCCCATTTCCTGGCAACAGATCAGCCACATTTCAACACCAACACAGCAGCTTCAGCCCCCAATGTCAAACATTCAGCTCCCCCTAACTGACCAAACACCCCCCATCGAGACTTATCAGCCCCCTAACTGATAACACTCTCCCATCATCTTTTTCAGCCCCCAATGGGTGACTTTTGCTACCAATCAGCCATCATCAGCACACTTCCAGCACACATTTTCAACACCTATCAGCCTAGACCTCTGTTGCATCAGTAGCAACCCCATCATCAACACCAACCCAACATCTTATACTTCAAATTCACCATAGACCACACCCCCATCCTTCAAGTGCAGCTGCTCCTGCAACCCAAGGAAAAACAAGAAGGAAAAGAGAGAGAGAGGTTGCAGACAACAGCAACATCAGCACCCCCCATACAACAACTCCAACTCACACCACCCCACCATAATAAACCTCACTTCACTCGACACACTATCACCAAAACAACCACAACAAAACATCAGCCACAACCACTACAGAAACAACAGCAGAGGAAAGAAAAATTTCAAGCAGCAGCAGCAGCAGCCTGAGCTGCAACAGCACCTACATGAGCTGTAGAAACAGCTCAGCAGCAACAACAGACCCTTCTCCTCCTCCTCCTTCTCTTCTCCTATATTCTAGGATCTCCTTAAGGTATAATCTCGTAACCTAACTCCTATCATGTTAAGTTATAGTTGATATCTGAAAGTTACTGTTATATCAGTAGATTAGTGCTAGTTTTAGTGAATTTGAGTGAAACTTGCCCTAGTTTTGGTTTTGATCGTTAGTATAACCTTATTAGATACTTTTGAGACCATTGTAACCAATATAAACCCAGATCTCTAGTTATTTACCAGAGTTATTCGACTTGGCGTATTTTACCGTTTTTGTCGATTTTGAGGCCTTTCTGAGATCTGCTTTCACCCAGGGCCTCCTAGAGAAAAGTAGGCATGTCAGTGATCTGTGCAGGCACCCTGGAACCCCTACACAAAGCCTTAGCCACCCTCTCAAAGTTACGGCCGCAAATTAACCCATTCTGGCCGCAATTTGCGGCCAGACCAGTATAAAACTGCCTCGTTTTGCGTGCACAGCCCCTTTTTCATGTAAAATTGACCCCTGGCATTTCTAGTTTTGACTGGTTCCTGTTAGGATAAAATCTGGGTTCATTTTCATGAGTTGGCGTATGTTTTACGACGTGTTTTTGTATGGATTTTGATATTCGATGATTCGTATCTGTCGGGTGGCGTTCGGACGTCGACGACAGTGGATATTGGCTGTTCTTGCCCACAAGGTCACAGGTTTTTACCTATGGGCGCAGTGTGCACCATTTTGGTTTCCGATATGATTTTCATGAGTTTTAGCGTGTGATATCCTTGTAGGTACTCACGTGACGTCGAAGCGTTGGAAATGCAAACGGCGACATCGGCACCGGAACACATAACTAGGTGAGTAGATTTATATCTACGGGGAGAAGTTGGGTGGATGGCGTATAGCACCCCCACAGTCCGTGGTGATGTATACGGATGCGTATACACACCTACAATTATTATTATATGTTGTTCGGGAAATTATTGATGATTTAAGATGGATATTGGTATATTGGATTGGTGAAAAGTTACGAAACCATAGGGTAGTGGGTGCACTACACATTCTTGCACACATATACATACTTGCATACATCCTCACTTCATATATGCTTATGGGATTTGTATAGACATTTGTTCACTTGGGTATGAGGCTATGTGTTTATTAAGGATTTGAGGATGATACATGGGATTGAGATGAGTCGATGAGATATGATATGATATGATATGACGGGATATTTTTAATAGGCCGCCTTGGGCGGGGTATACTCCTTGTGATGATATGTGCTGATGATATCGATTTATACGGGATTGTCGACCAGTAGTTGGATCTTGATTGTAATAATGATGTTAGTATTGTACTAGACATAGGTCAGTACCCAGATACGATATTGATAAAGAGAATACCTGATGATTGATATGACGAATATGATATTGACCCGTACCCAGATTTGGGGATGCCGTACGACGGATTTACGTACGAGCTATAATTTGATGTTTTGATCCGCACTCTTGATTTGGGAATAACTAATTATAGAGGTATGCTATCGGATGTGTTATTATCGAGGCAGGATCACCGACTATATGTATATATATATATATATATATATATATATATATATATATATCTATATGTATCGACTTAGAGGTTAGGCGGTCTCCCTTACCTACTACTAGCTTTAGCTCAGCCTTGTAGTAGGGTAGCTATATGACCTTTATGACATTAGATGCAGTTTAGCGATCATGGTGTTCAGTATTTCAGCTCCTGCATATTATTATTGTTGCTCTGCATCGCATACTGTTATGATTCATATTCTATTATTGATATCATGCTTTTAGGACACCAGCACCATTACCGATGATACGTATGATCCACATACACTTACTTGCCAGCTCACACACTTCTTCATCGGTAATTGCCATGTCACTACACAGTAGTATTATTGCATCAGGATATGACCCTTGTATGTGCATACTATTATTCCATGTTGCAGGACATACTGTTACACTTGCATTCCATTTATATGTTACATACATCATGCTTCCTGATTATACGCATTGAGATATGTTTCTATGTTATTTCTGGATTTGGGAACCGTGGGTATTTCAAAAAGATTGTGTAAATGTTTTAAAAACCCGGTTACCCTTGATATGATATTTCAGTGCGTTCACCATGTGTTTTCTCGGTGCTGAGAGTGACATGTGAAACCCGAATCGAGGAGGCGGATGAGACCGATTGCGGGTACATGGTGGACCCGGTGCGGTACCCCGGGGCAAGAAGATCGCAGGAGATGGCGTTGAGCCTGGCAGGGGAGCATTACCTACCGGTGATATTACCCGACACGTCGGATATCCGGAGGATACCGTCGTAGTCATGAGATGGATGGTAGGGGCCGATCTGGACTGACGGTGCCCTAGATTTTGTGATCGAGACATTGAGATTTCGAGACATTGAGGTACAGAGATTGTGATACAGAGGTATCGAGATACTGAGACTTATATTTTGTGCCGATGCTAGGCACTGTTTATGCTGATTTCATTTATGATACCTCATTTTAAAAATACAGAAATCTCACAAAATATGAAAGCGGTTTTCTTCAGTACATGCATTCTGTTACATGCATTCATACATCACCTATATGATACATTGTTACCTGATGCACTGACCTAGACATATGGGATTACATGTGGGTTAGATATTTACACTAGCCATGGTTAGAGATTACTAATTATATATTTGAGGATTATATATATTATGATCGTATGACCTAGGTTGCGTCATACATGCGATTTTCTGTTCGTAGATCTTTTTCTACTCACGAGTTGGCAACTCACCCCCGTTGTGCCCCAGTTTCTTGCAGGTGTTGCCGTACGGATTTCATTACGGCTTTGCGGGCACTGTACCTTTCGGGTGACTTGCTAGTAGGTGGGTTTATTGTATCTTACCCATCATTATACATTGTATATTATATTCAGTTGTATCTAGAAGTTCCATCAACCAAACATGTACTTATTTGAGATAGAGACCAGTGATGTTTATTCTTTCGACCTTAGAGTCGCGTGTTATATTTCCATGGGTTCTTGCTGGTTGAGTTTATTTCTGTTGTGATCCTTGCCTTTAGGCGTTGTATATTATGTTGCATACAGGTTGATTTGATATGGTTCTTCCTATTCTCTACTACTTCTCTTGGTTTGGATTTCTGGGTTTCGGCTTACTTAGCATAAGTACGCCTTGAGACGTTCGTAGTCTAAGTGCCGGTCATGTTTCGTACTTTCGGGTCGTGACAAACTTGGTATCAAAGCGTTAGGTTTTACCTTCGGAGTATAGGATGACCCTTGGTTGATGGAATAGGTGACTAAAGTAGAGTGACGTACCGTGGTATGTCCGCGGCATATTTACGATACGCCACTCCACTTAAGAAGCCTTAGGATGTACATTTCCTTATTCAGTATCATATTCATTCCTGATCTAGCTTCATCGGTACGAGTTATGGTTTTGCTGCCACGATTACGGGCAGGGAGAGCTACGGCTAAGAGTTGCGGTCAGCATGTGCTCGTTACGAACGAGGACTGACCGGGGCGTGATTCTGGCGACACACGATTGTAGAGATGTGTCTTTTGATTATGTTTTGCGCCACGAGCATTGGATGGATCGCTGTATGAGATTACTTGGACGTACAGATCAGCACCAGAGGGTTGAGCCACTGGCAGAAGCCAGCCAGACTTTGATGACCGTTGGCGTATTGCTCATTCATGATGATTGGGGCACTGTTCAGCGTGCAGACGAGTGTGCCAGTTATTGCTGCGAACAACGAGATATCATCCTAGATGTTGGAGCTATTGCAGTACGAGTAGTACTAAGAGATGATAGAAGATCGCTAGTAACCAAGAATAAATGACTAGGACATGTTGCTTGTTCGCTACCCCGATGCGAGGTCATCAGATAGATTGATTCCAGCTAGAGACGACTTCATGTGGAGACGTTGAGAGTCGACAGAGATGATCGAATGCCAGAAACCTGCTATTCCAAGTTTAGACTATTCGGAAAGACATGCAGGCAATTCTATGGACCCTCTAGAAGAATGAAACCCTAACTCGACTTAATGACCGTATGAAAGTCTTTGAACCTTAGGGTTTGCGGCAGTTCTGCGGCGCCATTAGTGAGGCTTGGGTTTGCCCTTCTACGGCTGGACCACCGATGCCGGGGTATGTACCCGATGCCATTATACTGTACCCAAGATGTTGAGCTCTTGGGGGATTATGAGGTTTTAACGACTCGATCGGATGGCTCGACTTAATTCGGATGCTTGGTGGTGGATACTTTCTTGGGAGACTCCAGATACGATGATAGCCGTTGGAGCTCAGTCCATGCAGCCACGACGAGGCGAGTCTGAAGCAGTCGGCATTAGAGAAAAGTGGAGTAAGAGGTTCGTGCAAGGTCTAGAGGAGACGACGTTCCACTCCGCTGACATCAGAAATTCGATGCGCATGCCGAGGCAGAGTATTGGATATACCTTCCAGAAGGAGTCGCGATGAGTATGCAGCCATTCCGGAACAAGAAGCAGATATAGAAAAGGACGATGATTTCCGGACAGTTGGCAGAGATGAGACTGGAAGAGACCTTGAGTAGGATTCCTTCCAGGACACTGCTGCAATGATACTTGCACCCAGGATCAGATGTGTCACGTACATTCAGAGAGCCAGAGGACGACGCCAGCGACATGTTTCTTTACGAGTGACCGCGATGACTGACTGAGAAATGACCAGAGAAGTGCCAGAACGGAATCGACCCCGTTAATACACCTGACATGGCCGATGAGCCGATGGATCGTGAGATTGATAATTCACAGAGAAGACTTGGACCCAGGAGTGGTCAATGTTACGCATACCAGCAGGCCAGAGTTCAGGATCATCGACGGGATATGCTACAAGTAACCGCGACAGTTGGCCAGAGATTCGTGGAGGATGCGCTTGAGCGGAGCTATTCCGCCATACTTGATTTCGATGTTTTGGGTAATTTATTAGCCTGATTTGATTTTGATGATTGAGTATTTACGATTTTCGCAAAGTCGTTGCACTTGATATCGTCTTCGTGCCTTGGTTTCACATGTTTGTGATTTTATGGGGCTTAGACATTTGAGTTGATTTTATGCGTATGCACGCACACGATTTGGTTCCTGCACTCTGTATAGTTTACATATGCTTGCAGTGCAGTGACATATATTTTGTGCACTTGGATGCACTGGACTTCTATTTCGATGGTGATGCTCGATATTTGTTTCGTGCATGATGGATGCACCGGATTTGGATTTTTAGCGCATGTTGGGCGCATGTTATGAGATGCGATTTGGTGCACACCAGATGCACTAAACCGAGATTCTTCGTGCATGTTAGATGCACCTGTTTGTGCTGTCAGGCACACCTGTTGCCTTGACAGATGTTTCGTGCACACCCGATGCACGTAGATATTGTTTTGTGCGCATGTATGGCACATTCATGGATTTTGATTTCCGTGTGCACCAGACGCACAGGGTTTTTATATGCACATTTTTGGAATTGATTTCTTAGGGAGCAGTACATTTCTATGATATTGCGATTGATTTTCGTACTGAGCAGGACTGGTCAGATGACAGTGCCTGGGTATATTTTGCATACATTGACAGATTTTAAAGGGATTTCCAAATGCAAGCTATAGTTTCATTATTTACATACGTGTCCGATATGACACGAAACGTTTAAAACAGGGAACCCTTCTAAATTGTTTTCAAAACGGTGGATCGTGCATATTAAACAAAAGATATATACGTATATGGTTATTTTCTTATAGAGACGTCCGCCGCTGTGCAGTGTTATGCGCATTGCACATCGACTTTAAAGAATTTGGTATGCATTCCTTTCAGATATTTATATGTACAGATTTCATATTTACATGTATAGTTCCGATTTATAGCATATCGGTTTTGCCTTGGATTTGGCATTCGTGTTTTCACATTGACTCCGATGATTGCGAGACGCCTGACGGAATTTTGTTTCGAGATATCTACTTGATACTCATGCGCATGTATTACGCTATGATGCCTTTTATGTATTGATAATTTCGGAGCCCCGTTGATTTGGACATTTATTTGAAATGTTTTAGATTTGGGAGATTTAAATTTAAATTCGGGGACCGAATTTCTTTAAGTGGGGAAGACTGTAACATTTCGAAAAAAATACATCAGCCTACTCTCAACATTTTCAGCCCACCATAGCTGACTTGCACACCCTGATCATGATGTTTCAGCCCCCATTGCTGACCTACACACCCACTTCAGCCTCCATCAACGGATCAACTACTGATACACCCCAAACCAGCCCCCCGTGTCAATACTTTCAGCCACAATAGCTGAAATTCAGCAGCCCTACATCAGCACAGATTCAGCCCCATTTCCTGGCAACAGATCAGCCACATTTCAACACCAACACAGCAGCTTCAGCCCCCAATGTCAAACATTCAGCTCCCCCTAACTGACCAAACACCCCCCATCGAGACTTATCAGCCCCCTAACTGATAACACTCTCCCATCATCTTTTTCAGCCCCCAATGGGTGACTTTTGCTACCAATCAGCCATCATCAGCACACTTCCAGCACACATTTTCAACACCTATCAGCCTAGACCTCTGTTGCATCAGTAGCAACCCCATCATCAACACCAACCCAGCATCTTATACTTCAAATTCACCACATAGACCACACCCCCATCCTTCAAGTGCAGCTGCTCCTGCAACCCAAGGAAAAACAAGAAGGAAAAGAGAGAGAGAGGTTGCAGACAACAGCAACATCAGCACCCCCCATACAACAACTCCAACTCACACCACCCCACCATAATAAACCTCACTTCACTCGACACACTATCACCAAAACAACCACAACAAAACATCAGCCACAACCACTACAGAAACAACAGCAGAGGAAAGAAAAATTTCAAGCAGCAGCAGCCTGAGCTGCAACAGCACCTACATGAGCTGTAGAAACAGCTCAGCAGCAACAACAGACCCTTCTCCTCCTCCTCCTTCTCTTCTCCTATATTCTAGGATCTCCTTAAGGTATAATCTCGTAACCTAACTCCTATCATGTTAAGTTATAGTTGATATCTGAAAGTTACTGTTATATCAGTAGATTAGTGCTAGTTTTAGTGAATTTGAGTGAAACTTGATCTAGTTTTGGTTTTGATCGTTAGTATAACCTTATTAGATACTTTTGAGACCATTGTAACCAATATAAACCCAGATCTCTAGTTATTTACCAGAGTTATTCGACTTGGCGTATTTTACCGTTTTTGTCGATTTTGAGGCCTTTCTGAGATCTGCTTTCACCCGGGGCCTCCTAGAGAAAAGTAGACATGTCAGTGATCTGTGCAGGCACCCTGGAACCCCTACCCAAAGCCTTAGCCACCCTCTCAAAGTTACGGCCGCAAATTAACCCATTCTGGCCGCAATTTGCGGCCAGACCAGTATAAAACTGCCTCGTTTTGCGTGCACAGCCCCTTTTTCATTTAAAATTGACCCCCGGCATTTCTAGTTTTGACTGGTTCCTGTTAGGATAAAATCTGGGTTCATTTTCATGAGTTGGCGTATGTTTTACGACGTGTTTTTGTATGGATTTTGATATTCGATGATTCGTATCTGTCGGGTGGCGTTCGGACGTCGACGACAGTGGATATTGGCTGTTTTTGCCCACAAGGTCACAGGTTTTTACCTATGGGCGTAGTGTGCACCATTTTGGTTTCCGATATGATTTTCATGAGTTTTAGCGTGTGATATCCTTGTAGGTACTCACGTGACGTCGAAGCGTTGGAAATGCAAACGGCGACATCGGCACCGGAACACATAACTAGGTGAGTAGATTTATATCTACGGGGAGAAGTCGGGTGGATGGCGTATAGCACCCCCGCAGTCCGTGGTGATGTATACGGATGCGTATACACACCTACAATTATTATTATATGTTGTTCGGGAAATTATTGATGATTTAAGATGGATATTGGTATATTGGATTGGTGAAAAGTTACGAAACCATAGGGTAGTGGGTGCACTACACATTCTTGCACACATATACATACTTGCATACATCCTCACTTCATATATGCTTATGGGATTTGTATGGACATTTGTTCACTTGGGTATGAGGCTATGTGTTTATTAAGGATTTGAGGATGATACATGGGATTGAGATGAGTCGATGAGATATGATATGATATGATATGATATGACGGGATATTTTTAATAGGCCGCCTTGGGCGGGGTATACTCCTTGAGATGATATGTGCTGATGATATCGATTTATACGGGATTGTCGACCAGTAGTTGGATCTTGATTGTAGTAATGATGTTAGTATTGTACTAGACAAAGGTCAGTACCCAGATACGATATTGATAAAGAGAATACCTGATGATTGATATGACGAATATGATATTGACCCGTACCCAGATTTGGGGATGCCGTACGACGGATTTACGTACGAGCTATAATTTGATGTTTTGATCCGCACTCTTGATTTGGGAATAACTAATTATAGAGGTATGCTATCGGATGTGATATTATCGAGGCGGGATCACCGACTATATGTATATATATATATATATATATATATATATATATATATATATATATATATATATATCGACTCAGAGGTTAGGCGGTCTCCCTTACCTACTACTAGCTTTAGCTCAGCCTTGTAGTAGGGTAGCTATATGACCTTTATGACATTAGATGCAGTTTAGCGATCATGGTGTTCAGTATTTCAGCTCCTGCATATTATTATTGTTGCTTTGCATCGCATACGGTTATGATTCATATTCTATTATTGATATCATGCTGTTAGGACACCAGCACCATTACCGATGATGCGTATGATCCACATACACTTACTTGCCAGCTCACACACTTCTTCATCGGTAATTGCCATGTCACTACACAGTAGTATTATTGCATCAGGATATGACCCTTGTATGTGCATACTATTATTCCATGTTGCAGGACATACTGTTACACTTGCATTCCATTTATATGTTACATACATCATGCTTCCTGATTATACGCATTGAGATATGTTTCTATGTTATTTCTGGATTTGGGAACCGTGGGTATTTCAAAGAGATTGTGTAAATGTTTTAAAAACCCGGTTACCCTTGATATGATATTTCAGTGCGTTCACCATGTGTTTTCTCGGTGCTGAGAGTGACATGTGAAACCCGAATCGAGGAGGCGGATGAGACCGATTGCGGGTACATGGTGGACCCGGTGCGGTACCCCGGGGCAAGAAGATCGCAGGAGATGGCGTTGAGCCTGGCAGGGGAGCATTACCTACCGGTGATATTACCCGACACGTCGGATATCCGGAGGATACCGTCGTAGTCATGAGATGGATGGTAGGGGCCGATCTGGACTGACGGTGCCCTAGATTTTGTGATTGAGACATTGAGATTTCGAGACATTGAGGTACAGAGATTGTGATACAGAGGTATCGAGATACTGAGACTTATATTTTGTGCCGATGCTAGGCACTGTTTATGCTGATTTCATTTATGATACCTCATTTTAAAAATACAGAAATCTCACAAAATATGAAAGCAGTTTTCTTCAGTACATGCATTCTGTTACATGCATTCATACATCACCTATATGATACATTGTTACCTGATGCACTGACATGGACATATGGGATTACATGTGGGTTAGATATTTACACTAGCCATGGTTAGAGATTACTAATTATATATTTGAGGATTATATATATTATGATCGTATGACCTAGGTTGCGTCATACATGCGATTTTCTGTTCGTAGATCTTTTTCTACTCACGAGTTGGCAACTCACCCCCGTTGTTCCCCAGTTTCTTGCAGGTGTTGCCGTACGGTTTTCATTACGGCTTTGCGGGCACTGTACCTTTCGGGTGACTTGCTAGTAGGTGGGTTTATTGTATCTTACCCATCATTATACATTGTATATTATATTCAGTTGTATCTAGAAGTTCCATCAACCAAACATGTACTTATTTGAGATAGAGACCAGTGATGTTTATTCTTTCGACCTTAGAGTCGCGTGTTATATTTCCATGGGTTCTTGCTGGTTGAGTTTATTTCTGTTGTGATCCTTGCCTTTAGGCGTTGTATATTATGTTGCATACAGGTTGATTTGATATGGTTCTTCCTATTCTCTACTACTTCTCTTGGTTTGGATTTCTGGGTTTCGGCTTACTTAGCATACGTACGCCTTGAGACGTTCGTAGTCTAAGTGCCGGTCATGTTCCGTACTTTCGGGTCGTGACAGGCCAACTTTGTTTTTTGTGGAGTTTAGTTTCCCACAGACAGCGCCAACTGATTGAGATCCTTTTCGGGTCTCCTTCAGATATTGTCTTCCGTCGATCTCCCGATGGATCTTGGAGGTGATCTCCTGTTGCGTGTGGGTCTCAATGGGTTTTGAGGAGATTAGTGATTTGAGGAGTGTAGCGCCGAGTACCTGCAAAGAAGTCCCGGAGTGGTTTGGTACCACCGAGGACCCTCCGACGATCAAGTTACCACTAGATCCGAGCAGAGTAACGGCTAAGTGGAATAAAAAAAATGGCTTACTTGACCCCTCTGTAATGGGGGTTTATTGTCACGACCCAAAGTTCAGCCCGTGACCGGCACTTAACCACGTGACGTCTACAGGCGTAACACGACTAAGTAAGACGAAACCCAGAAATCAAAACCATAAAAAGTATAGAGTGCTTAAAACAATTATTAGAATATTTGTTAAAACATCTGGAAAACTTTAAGTTGTTTAGTAGAATTCTTTAAAGTTCAAGTTATCCTTTAAAAATTTTGGCAACATTTCCTTTGTAAAATTTGCCCCGAAATCGGGTACAAGGCAATAAATGAGTAAAATGATACGCAATAAGAAACAAGCATCCCAAACGGGAGCAATCATGCCCAACGTCGGAAACAACACCGCAATGATAATATACGATGCCGTAGCGAAGAAAGAGTAAAAATAAGTGAAGACAACATGAAATATAAAACTGCATAATAAAGTCGGCCCATAACGAGCTCGACACCAGAGTACAATAATATACATTGTCCTCACAACTGGTCTCTAAGTCCATACATAAGTAGTTGATGGAGAACACTAGAAACAATGATGTATACATCTGGAAAATAAACAGATACCGCACAAAACCCATGTAACGTTTTGAAAATCGTTTCGGTGAAATTTCGAAAAAACGATAAAATAAGGGGGTTTTCTGTAAAAAGTCAAAATGCAAATATCTTTATTATAAAATTAAATATACATATTCTAGCTATGTAATTGCTAGTATTTGGTGTTTATTGAGCCACTGCTGAAATTTCAAATTTTCTGAAAATTTTTCCGAAATTAATTATTTTAATATTATTTTAAGCCGGTAAGAAAATACATTAAATTAGCGATAAATACAAATTTAAATGGGCTAATCTTAATCTTTAAAATCATGTTAATTAAAATCTAGTTGTAATATAATTTTTTAGTATTTTATTTCAAGTTTTAATTGATTTATTTTATGGAAAACAAAAATATAGTTATTTTGAACTAAAACTTGCAAATATGGTATTGTGGGGGGTCTTTTTGCATAGAATTTTTTTGTAAAGTCTCTCACACTCACCCTCACTCCCCTTGGCCGGCCCCACACTATTGTAGCAGCCCAAGAATTTTATTTCCCTCTTTTTGACCTTAAATCATGTGAGAAATGGGTTAAAATAAGGTTTTTATATATAGTAAAGTAGGTGGGGGTATTATGGTAATTTGGGAGGGGCTTTGACTTGGATTCTTTTCCACAACTCCCCCACACCTCTCCCCACTCCCTCCTCAGCCGAAATTCCTGCAATAAACAGCCCCAAAATTTCCCCTCTCATTTTTCTTCTAAACTCATCAAAATTCCATCAAAATTCCATTTAAACTTCACAATTTCAAGCCCATCCTTCATCCATTCTTCTTAACCTTTCTTGCATGGATTTTGGATGCTTGGAGGCCATCTTTGGAGTCAAAATTTCTTGCTAGATCTCTAGATCTAGAGGTATAATTCTTACCCATTTAAATTCTTATGATTAGATTTCTTTAAATGAGTTGTTTTAGTGTTAATATTGGTGCTATTTTCATCTAGGATCTTCAAGAGAATGGTTTGAGTTAAACTAGGGTTTTTAGCACACCATTATTAAGTTAATTATTCTATTTTGCTATCTAGTGTTTTATACAAACCAAATCTAAGAGTTTAACTTGCTTTTTGGGCTTCAAATTAGTGCTAATTTAGTGTTTCATGTATAGTTTGGGTTGGATTTTGTTAGTTATAAAATTCAAGAAAGGGTTTGAATGCAAGTGAGGGTTTTGGGAAATTGGTGTATGGTTGTGTAATGTATTAGGCTCTTATGGCTTGTTAAAATAAAGTTAGTAGCTAGTTGTTAATTGTTAGTTTAAAAATTATGATAATTACGCTAATTTGCTAACTAGCTATTTAAAATTGGTTAAATAATTGGGTTAAAAATGTAATTATGTTTTTATGACATCATTAACATTATTATGAGTGGTTTAATATCTTAGGTTATGTAAAACCAAGCTTAATTGTTGAATTGTGAATTTTGCTTTAAAAGGTGTTAAAAATTGATATTTTTGCAAATTAGGATTTTGGAATTTATGCAAATTGATGAGAATAAATTATAGGAATGGTTTATATGACTTTGTTATGATATTTAGTGAATATTGTGGATGCTAGGTTCGTTTATACATCGAGTTTTGTACTAAAACGGTGATTTGTGCTTGCTAGATTTTCGGAAAAATGACTTTTTAAGTGAAATTGGGGTTTTTGTGAATTTTAAGCTATTTTATATTATAATTAGTGATTGTAATTGTACAAATGAGTGTGTTGGGAGTTTTCTCGATGGTTTGGCGTTTGTACGCCGACGTCGAGGGTTTTTGGGTCGATTTGCAAAAGCAACCATAGGTTTTGACCTATGTGGGATTCGTGCGTCGTTTTGGTCATGAGTCGGATTTTAATGCGGTATGGTGCGTTATGATATGTAGGTACCCCATGTGGTCTTCGAGACGACAAGCAAGTGCGTGGCGACGTCGGCACCGGCGAACGAGGACCAGGTGAGTAGATTTATATCTACGGGGAGAAGTCGGGTGGATGGCGTATAGCACCCCCGCAGTCCGTGGCGGCGTATACGGATGCGTATACACACCAACAATTTATTATATGTTATTTGGGATTAATAATGATGTTTAGGATGGATATTGGTGTGTTGGATTATTTTAGTGTTGCGAACCCTAGGGTAGTGTTGCACTACACATACACACCTACATACTTGCATACATTCCTATTTATATGTGCTCATGGGATTCTTTATAGTTATGTGATCACATGGGTATGGGACTATGTGTTCACATACGGATTTGAGGATGATACTTGGGATTGAGCTGAGTCGATGAGATTTGTTTTGTGGTTGTGACATCGGTGATATGGCAGGATTCGTACTTAAGGTACGCCCTGGTGTTATAGCGGATCTTGGGGCGGCGATACGGGTGAATAGTGTTATAAATAAAATGGTCGACATGTGATCGTGATATGAGGCATGATAGGCTAGGATATTGATATTAGGCCGTATCGGGCGATGTATACCCTTGATGATGCTATGTGCTGACGGTATCGGTTTGTACGAGATTGTCAATCTGTAGTCAGATCATGAGTATATTGAGGATATTAGTATTGTACTAGACATAGGTCAGTACCCTAGACTATGATCTTGAATAAAGAGGATACCAGAGGAATGGTGTGAGGAATATGATATTGACCCGTACCCAGATTTGGGGATGCCGTACGACGGATTTACGTACGAGCTATATCTTGATGATTGATCCGCACTCTTGACTTGGGATGGCTGATTGTAGATATGGTATCGGATATGATATTATTGAGGCGGGATCACCGACTAATATATATACAGGTATGTATATGGATCGACTCAGATGTTAGGCGGTTTCCTTACCTGTAGTCCAGCTTGTTAGCTTAGCCCTTTAGTTTAGTTTAGTTGTTAGATTAGATTCGATTCTTACCTATTTCAAAAACTAACGAATCGTGGGTATTTTAAAAGACAGCCCAAGGGATCCTACGGATGTTTCAAAAGACGTATCTTTTCATAAAAACACCGTAGCCCCTATTTTCAAAACCCCATGATTCGTGTTATTTCAAAAGGCACCATTTGTAGGACTTATATTAGATTAATGCAGGTTAGTTACAGTTGCGTCTAGTATTCAGCTCCCGCTTATTATTGTGGTTCGCTTCGCATCGCATACTTATGTAATAATTTCTTATTGCAATGTTGATATCATATTGTTAGGACACCAGCACCATTACCGATGATGCGTATGTACCACGTACACTTACTTGCCGGCTCACACACATCTTCATCGGTAATTGACATGTCACGTACATCTCAGAAAATATTATTGCTTGACTTAGCTTGTTAGTTAGTAATTTGACATGATATTAGTGTGCCTGTCTTATATGCCAGCTTAACATTGTAGTTATTACTTGTCACTTCATGCATACTGTTATTCATTGTTATGCCTATATTCATGGTTTTTACATGCTATTGATGATTTGGATTCGGATTTCCATGAAATTTTCTGGATTTGGGGGGAAAACCGCAAAACTTATATAAACTGATTTCTCTCTTTTTAAATAAAAAGTGCGGTTTTTTCCCATGATGTATGAGTCGTCCACCATGAGTTTGCTGATGGATTTCGAGACCCGATTCGAGGAGACGGATGAACCATTTCGGGTACATGGTGGACCCGGTAAGGTACCCCGGGGCAAGAAGTGTGTGATGATGACGATGTGAGCCTGGCAGGGGAGCACTACCTACCGGTGATTTTACCCGACGCGTCGGATATCCGGAGGATACCGTCGTGGTCTTGAGATGGATGGTAGGGGCCGGTCTGGACTGACGGCGCCCTAGGTATTGTGATTGAGACATTGAGATTTCGAGATATTGAGGTACAGAGACTGTGATACAGAGATATCGAGATATTGGGATTACGTTTTGTGCCGATGCTAGGCACTGTTTTATGCTGATTTCATTATGATACCTCATTTTAAAAATACAAAGGAAATCTCACTAAATTATGAAAACGGTTCTTCATTTACATGTATTCTTTTTTCATGCATTCATACCTCATTCATATGATATATTGCTACTTGAGGCACTGACACGGGCACATGAGATTACACTCGGGTAAGATATTTACCCTAGCCTTGTTATAGGCTACGTGTTATTCATATATTTGAGGATATATTATGATCATTGACCTAGGTTGCGTTATTTATGCGATTTCTGTGCGTAGATATTTTTCTATTCACGAGTTGGCAACTCACCCCCGTTGTGCCCCAGTTTCTTGCAGGTTTGCCGTACAGGTTTCTTTACGGCTTGCGGGCATAGTTTCCTTCGGGTGATTTGTTAGTAGGTGGGTTTACTTGTATCGTACCCCCATTTTATATCTTGTATATTATTATTCTGTTGTATCTAGAAGTTCCATCAACCAAACATGTATTTATTTGAGATAGAGACCAGTGATGTTTATTCTTTCGACCTTAGAGTCGCGCGTTGTATTTCTGTGGTTTCCTTATGGTTTTTGAGTTTCCTTTTGAATTTTGATCCTCGCCCTTGGCGTTGTATATTATATTGCTTGTGTGGTTGTGACCGTCGATTGACGAAGAGCTAGCTCCCGCTTGGGGATGCCTTTTTATTGATTTCGTATACTATTCATGTTGTATCCCATTTGGGGGCCAGTATTTACAAAGGAGACTCTGCCGAAATTTTTGGGAAATTTTTGATGTTTTTAAAACCGCCTAATTCGGCTTATGCTATTAAAACTACTTGCTTTAAGTTGGTTTTTCCTGCACTCTACATCTTTCTTGGTTGGGATTTCTGGGTTTTCGGTTTACTTAGATTACGTACGCCTCGAGACGTTCGTAGTTTAAGTGCCGGTCATGTTCCGTACTTTCGGGTCGTGACAAAGTTGGTATCAGAGCGTTAGGTTTTACCTTCGGAGTGTAGGATGACCCTTGGTTGATGGAATATGTGACTAAAGTAGAGTGACGTACCGTGGGTATGTTCCGCGGCATATTTACGATACGCTACTCCACTTAAGAAGCCTTAGGATGAACATTTCTTTGCTCAGTATTATATTCATTCCGATCTAGCCTCATCAGTACCAGTTATGGTTTTGCTGCCACGATTACGGGCAGGGAGAGATACGGCTAGAGTTGCGGTCAGCACGAGCTCGTCACGAACGAGGACTGACCAGGGCGAAATTCCGGCGACACTCGATTGTGGAGATGTGTCTTTTTACTGTGTTTCCGCGCCACGAGCGTTTGGCGGATCGCCTTTATGAGATTTCTCGGACGTGCCGATCAGTATCAGAGGATTGGGCCACTGACAGAGGCCAGCCAGATTTTGATGACCATTGGTGTGTTGCTTATTCATGATGGTCGAGGCACTGTTCAGCGTGCAGACGACCGAGCCAGTTATTGCTGCGAACGACGAGATATTGCCCCAGATGCTGGCGTTAGTGCAGAACGAGTTGTACTAAGAGATGATAGAAGGTCGCTAGTCATCGAGGATGAATGACTAGGACATGTGGATCGTTCGCCTACCCCGATGCGAGGTCATCAGATAGATTGATTCCAGCTAGAGACGACTTCACGCGGAGACGTTGGGAGTCGACAGAGACGATCGAATGTCAGAAATCTATTATTCCAAGTTTAAAGTAGTCGGAAAGACATGCAGGCAATTCTATGGTCCCTCTAGAAGAATGAAAACCCTAACTCGACTTAATGACCGTGTAAAAGCCTTTGAACCTTCGGGTTTGCGGCAGTTCTACGGCGCCATTAGTGAGGCTTGGGTTTGCCCTTCTACGGCTGGACCACCGATGCTGTGGTATGTACTCGATACTATTAAACTGTGGCCAAGATGTTGAGCTCTTGGGGGATTATGAGGTTTTGATGACTCGATCGGATGGCTCGACTTAATTCGGATGCTAGGTGGTGAGATGCATTTCTTAGGAGACTCCAGATACGAGGATAGCCGTTGGAGCTCGGTCCATGCAGCCGCGACGAGACGAGTCCAAAGAAAACGACATTAGAGGAAAGTGAAGTAAGAGGTTCGTACCAGATCTAGATGAGATGACGTTCCACTCTGCCGACATCAGAGATGCGATGCGCATGCCGAGGCATGGTACTTGGATTTACCTTCCAGAAGGAGTCGTGATGAGTATGCAGCCGTTCTGGAACGAGAACAGATCTAGTAAGAAACGATGACTTTCGGACAGTTCGGCAGATGCGAGATTTGGGAGAGACCTCGACAGGACCTTTCTGGGACAAATTACGAGAAGACTTGGACCCAGGAGTGGTCGTGTTACGCACACCAGCAGGCCAGAGTTCATGATCATCGACGAGACGTCCCACTAGTGACCGCGACAGTTGGTCCGAGATTCTTAGAGGATGCACTTGAGCGGTACTATTCCGCCATTATTGATTTCGATGTTTTGGGTGATTGATTCGCATGATTTGATTTTGATGATTGAGGATTTACGATCTTTGTACAGTGTTGCACTTGATATCGTTTTCGTGCTTGGTTTCACATGTTTGCGATTTTACGGTTTTAGACATTTGAGTTGATTTTGTGCGTATATACGCACACGATTTGGTTTTTGCACGCGGTATAGTTCATATATGCTTGCAGTGCAGTGTTACGTATGTTGTGCATTTAGATGCCCTAGACTTTGATTTCGATGGTGATGTTCGATATTTGTTTTGTGCATCTTGTGCACCTGATTTGATTTTGCGCATGTTCGGCACTTGATATTGGATTTCATGATTTCGTGCACGATGGATGCACCTGATTTGGATTTTCGCGCATGTTGGGCGCATGTTTTGAAGTGTGATTTTGGTGCACACCAGATGCACTAAATCGAGATTTTTCGTGCATGTCAGATGCACCTGATTTTGTTGTCAGGCACACATGTTGCCTATGACAGATGTTTCGTGCACACCCGATGCACTTAGATGTTGTTTCTGTGCATATGTATGGCACATATTTGGATTTTGATTTCCGTGCGCACAAGACGCACGTAGTATTCATACGCTTATTTTGGGGATTGATTTTTCTTATAGAGAGCAGTACGTTTTTATGATATTGCTATGTGTTTTCGTACTGAGCAGGACTAGTCAGAGGACAGTACCTGAATATATTTTACATGTATAGTTTCGAGTTATATCATATTGGTTTTGCTTTGGATTTGGTATTAATGTCTTCCCCATGACTCCGATGATTGCGGGATGCTTGACGGAGTTCTGATTTGAGTTATATGCTCATTTTTCATGTGCATGCGTTGCGCTACGATTTGTTTTATGTATTTATGATTTCGGAGCTCCGGCGATTTGATGGTTTTGGCTGAAATATTTTAGTATTTGGGGGAAGTTTTAATTTAAATTCGGGGACCGAATTTCTTTAAGGGGGGAAGATTGTAACGTTTTGAAAATCGTTTCGGTGAAATTTCGAAAAAACGGTAAAATAAGGGGGTTTTCTGTAAAAAGTCAAAATGCAAATATCTTTATTATAAAATTAAATATACATATTCTAGCTATGTAATTGCTAGTATTTGGTGTTTATTGAGCCACTGCTGAAATTTCAAATTTTCTGAAAATTTTTCCGAAATTAATTATTTTAATATTATTTTAAGCCGGTAAGAAAATACATTAAATTAGCGATAAATACAAATTTAAATGGGCTAATCTTAATCTTTAAAATCATGTTAATTAAAATCTAGTTGTAATATAATTTTTTAGTATTTTATTTCAAGTTTTAATTGATTTATTTTATGAAAAACAAAAATATAGTTATTTTGAACTAAAACTTGCAAATATGGTATTGTGGGGGGTCTTTTTGCATAGAATTTTTTTGTAAAGTCTCTCACACTCACCCTCACTCCCCTTGGCCGGCCCCACACTATTGTAGCAGCCCAAGAATTTTATTTCCCTCTTTTTGACCTTAAATCATGTGAGAAATGGGTTAAAATAAGGTTTTTATATATAGTAAAGTAGGTGGGGGTATTATGGTAATTTGGGAGGGGCTTTGACTTGGATTCTTTTCCACAACTCCCCCACACCTCTCCCCACTCCCTCCTCAGCCGAAATTCCTGCAATAAACAGCCCCAAAATTTCCCCTCTCATTTTTCTTCTAAACTCATCAAAATTCCATCAAAATTCCATTTAAACTTCACAATTTCAAGCCCATCCTTCATCCATTCTTCTTAACCTTTCTTGCATGGATTTTGGATGCTAGGAGGCCATCTTTGGAGTCAAAATTTCTTGCTAGATCTCTAGATCTAGAGGTATAATTCTTACCCATTTAAATTCTTATGGTTAGATTTCTTTAAATGAGTTGTTTTAGTGTTAATATTGGTGCTATTTTCATCTAGGATCTTCAAGAGAATGGTTTGAGTTAAACTAGGGTTTTTAGCACACCATTATTAAGTTAATTATTCTATTTTGCTATCTAGTGTTTTATACAAACCAAATCTAAGAGTTTAACTTGCTTTTTGGGCTTCAAATTAGTGCTAATTTAGTGTTTCATGTATAGTTTTGGTTGGATTTTGTTAGTTATAAAATTCAAGAAAGGGTTTGAATGCAAGTGAGGGTTTTGTGAAATTGGTGTATGGTTGTGTAATGTATTAGGCTCTTATGGCTTGTTAAAACAAAGTTAGTAGCTAGTTGTTAATTGTTAGTTTAAAAATTATGGTAATTACGCTAATTTGCTAACTAGCTATTTAAAATTGGTTAAATAATTGGGTTAAAAATGTAATTATGTTTTTATGACATCATTAACATTATTATGAGTGGTTTAATATCTTAGGTTATGCAAAACCAAGCTTAATTGTTGAATTGTGAATTTTGCTTTAAAAGGTGTTAAAAATTGATATTTTTGCAAACTAGGATTTTGGAATTTATGCAAATTGATGAGAATAAATTATAGGAATGGTTTATATGACTTTGTTATGATATTTAGTGAATATTGTGGATGCTAGGTTCGTTTATACATCGAGTTTTGTACTAAAACGGTGATTTGTGCTTGCTAGATTTTCGGAAAAATGACTTTTTAAGTGAAATTGGGGTTTTTGTGAATTTTAAGCTATTTTATATTATAATTAGTGATTGTAATTGTACAAATGAGTGTGTTGGGAGTTTTCTCGATGGTTTGGCGTTTGTACGCCGACGTCGAGGGTTTTTGGGTCGATTTGCGAAAGCAACCATAGGTTTTGACCTATGTGGGATTCGTGCGTCGTTTTGGTCATGAGTCGGATTTTAATGCGGTATGGTGCGTTACGATATGTAGGTACCCCATATGGACTTCGAGACGACAAGCAAGTGCGTGGCGACGTCGGCACCGGCGAACGAGGACCAGGTGAGTAGATTTATATCTACAGGGAGAAGTCGGGTGGATGGCGTATAGCACCCCCGCAGTCCGTAGCGGCGTATACGGATGCGTATACACACCAACAATTTATTATATGTTATTTGGGATTAATAACGATGTTTAGGATGGATATTGGTGTGTTGGATTATTTTAGTGTTGCGAACCCTAGGGTAGTGTTGCACTACACATACACACCTACATACTTGCATACATTCCTATTTATATGTGCTCATGGGATTCTTTATAGTTATGTGATCACATGGGTATGGGACTATGTGTTCACATACGGATTTGAGGATGATACTTGGGATTGAGCTGAGTCGATGAGATTTGTTTTGTGGTTGTGACATCGGTGATATGGCAGGATTCATACTTAAGGTACGCCCTGGTGTTATAGCGGATCTTGGGGCGGCGATACGGGTGAATAGTGTTATAAATAAAATGGTCGATATGTGATCGTGATATGAGGCATGATAGGCTAGGATATTGATATTAGGCCGTATCGGGCGATGTATACCCTTGATGATGCTATGTGCTGACGGTATCGGTTTGTACGAGATTGTCAATCTGTAGTCAGATCATGAGTATATTGAGGATATTAGTATTGTACTAGACATAGGTCAGTACCCTAGACTATGATCTTGAATAAAGAGGATACCAGAGGAATGGTGTGAGGAATATGATATTGACCCGTACCCAGATTTGGGGATGCCGTACGACGGATTTACGTACGAGCTATATCTTGATGATTGATCCGCACTCTTGACTTGGGATGGCTGATTGTAGATATGGTATCGGATATGATATTATTGAGGCGGGATCACCGACTAATATATATACAGGTATGTATATGGATCGACTCAGATGTTAGGCGGTTTCCTTACCTGTAGTCCAGCTTGTTAGCTTAGCCCTTTAGTTTAGTTTAGTTGTTAGATTAGATTCGATTCTTACCTATTTCAAAAACTAACGAATCGTGGGTATTTTAAAAGACAGCCCAAGGGATCCTACGGATGTTTCAAAAGACGTATCTTTTCATAAAAACACCGTAGCCCCTATTTTCAAAACCCCATGATTCGTGTTATTTCAAAAGGCACCATTTGTAGGACTTATATTAGATTAATGCAGGTTAGTTACAGTTGCGTCTAGTATTCAGCTCCCGCTTATTATTGTGGTTCGCTTCGCATCGCATACTTATGTAATAATTTCTTATTGCAATGTTGATATCATATTGTTAGGACACCAGCACCATTACCGATGATGCGTATGTACCACGTACACTTACTTGCCGGCTCACACACATCTTCATCGGTAATTGCCATGTCACGTACATCTTAGAAAATATTATTGCTTGACTTAGCTTGTTAGTTAGTAATTTGACATGATATTAGTGTGCCTGCCTTATATGCCAGCTTAACATTGTAGTTATTACTTGTCACTTCATGCATACTGTTATTCATTGTTATGCCTATATTCATGGTTTTTACATGCTATTGATGATTTGGATTCGGATTTCCATGAAATTTTCTGGATTTGGGGGGAAAACCGCAAAACTTATATAAACTGATTTCTCTCTTTTTAAATAAAAAGTGTGGTTTTTTCCCATGATGTATGAGTCGTCCACCATGAGTTTGCTGATGGATTTCGAGACCCGATTCGAGGAGACGGATGAACCGTTTCGGGTACATGGTGGACCCGGTAAGGTACCCCGGGGCAAGAAGCGCGTGATGATGACGATGTGAGCCTGGCAGGGGAGCACTACCTACCGGTGATTTTACCCGACGCGTCGGATATCCGGAGGATACCGTCGTGGTCTTGAGATGGATGGTAGGGGCCGGTCTGGACTGACGGCGCCCTAGGTATTGTGATTGAGACATTGAGATTTCGAGATATTGAGGTACAGAGACTGTGATACAGAGATATCGAGATATTGGGATTACGTTTTGTGCCGATGCTAGGCACTGTTTTATGCTGATTTCATTATGATACCTCATTTTAAAAATACAAAGGAAATCTCACTAAATTATGAAAACGGTTCTTCATTTACATGTATTCTTTTTTCATGCATTCATACCTCATTCATATGATATATTGCTACTTGAGGCACTGACACGGGCACATGAGATTACACTCGGGTTAGATATTTACCCTAGCCTTGTTATAGGCTACGTGTTATTCATATATTTGAGGATATATTATGATCATTGACCTAGGTTGCATTATTTATGCGATTTCTGTGCGTAGATATTTTTCTATTCACGAGTTGGCAACTCACCCCCGTTGTGCCCCAGTTTCTTGCAGGTTTGCCGTACAGGTTTCTTTACGGCTTACGGGCATAGTTTCCTTCGGGTGATTTGTTAATAGGTGGGTTTACTTGTATCGTACCCCCATTTTATATCTTGTATATTATTATTCTGTTGTATCTAGAAGTTCCATCAACCAAACATGTATTTATTTGAGATAGAGACCAGTGATGTTTATTCTTTCGACCTTAGAGTCGCGCGTTGTATTTCTGTGGTTTCCTTGTGGTTTTTGAGTTTCCTTTTGAATTTTGATCCTCGCCCTTGGCGTTGTATATTATATTGCTTGTGTGGTTGTGACCGTCGATTGACGAAGAGCTAGCTCCCGCTTGGGGATGCCTTTTTATTGATTTCGTATACTATTCATGTTGTATCCCATTTGGGGGCCAGTATTTACAAAGGAGACTCTGCCGAAATTTTTGGGAAATTTTTGATGTTTTTAAAACCGCCTAATTCGGCTTATGCTATTGAAACTACTTGCTTTAAGTTGGTTTTTCCTGCACTCTACATCTTTCTTGGTTGGGATTTCTGGGTTTTCGGTTTACTTAGATTACGTACGCCTCGAGACGTTCGTAGTTTAAGTGCCGGTCATGTTCCGTACTTTCGGGTCGTGACAACCCACCTATCAACAAAAGGGCTAGTATGCCAACTGCAATGGTATATGTGTCAAAAGATGTACGAAAATCAGCCTGCCGCGACTACTCCGAGGGACAACCTGCAAGGACTGTGGCACAACGGGGGTGAGTTGCCAACTCGTGAATTGTAAATAACATATAAAGGTAATCGCGATTATCCACGTGCTGCGATACTCTAACTTATGCCAACAGATAACATCTATATGATGAACTGGATGCTCAAATCATGCAACAAATGCGATCTAATAACATCTCTATGTGATGAACATGGTATGCAATAATCGTGCATAGCAATGAAATCTAACAACCCTATATAGAATGAGCATGGTATGCAATAAGCGTGCATAGTATGTGTACTCTATCAGGTACAATAGATATAGGATGAGATGTGAAATACGGAATGCTGAGCATGGGAATAAATAGTATCTACACGGAATATCAACGTGGAAAAATAACTGGTGTCCATCAATACACCTAAATCCCAAAAAGACTCAGGCGCCGTCATCCTCATCGGCCCTCAAAATCCTGTAAATCTCATAAAATCGTGAGTGCCCAACATTGGCACTCGAAATATCATAAAATCGGCCGTGTCTAGCATCGACACGCAAATCCTCAAGTATGGGGCTCCGTCCATCGGATCGGCCCACGGGCTCCGTCTGCGGAATCGGCCATCGGCCCCGGCAGTACACGTCGTCCCGTATCCATCTATCGACTCTGGTCTGTTTCCTCTGGATAATTGCCGGGTCTAACCAATCACCGGTAGGTAGTAGTCCCTCCGCCGGGCTCACCGTCTAACAATACGAGTCTTCTTGCCCCGGGGTACCGTACCAGGTCCACCATGTACCAGCAATCAGTGCCTACCACTCCTCGAATCGGGTATACTCACACAAGCTCTCTGGAACCGAGAAAACTCATGGTGGACGCACTGAAATAACATATCAAGAGAAACCGGGTTTTTTAAACAGTGCGTATTTTCTTAAAATGATACCTCGGTTCTCAAATCCAGAATTCATATGAACCCAAAACTCAATGCGTAAATCAATGCAATGTATCATATGATACTAATAGTAAAAAGGGAACACCGCTCTTTTAAAAGAATCCGGTTTTGAAAATATCTCATGCGGTCCTTATTTTCATGAAATCAAATCAATATCATCCATGTATGTGACATATGTATGTATGTAGGTATGGATGTGCAAATGGATATATACGTGAATATGAGTGTAGCACCCGTATAAATATACAGTGTGCATGTGCGCATGTATGAAGATATCAATATATGTGTGCACTGGTATGAATATACAGTGTGCATGTGCGCAGGTATGAAGATATCAATATATGTGTGCACTGGTATGAATATACGGTGTGCATGTGCGCATGTATGAAGATATCAATATATGTGTGCACTGGTATGAATATACGGCGTGCATGTGCGCAGGTATGAAGATATCAATATATGTGTGCATCGGTATGAATATACGGTGTGCATGTGCGCAGGTATGAAGATATCAATATATGTCTGCACCGGTATGAATATACGGTGTGCATGTGTGCAGGTATGAAGATATCAATATATATGTGCACCGGTATGAATATACGGTGTGCATGTGCGCAGGTATGAAGATATCAATATATGTGTGCACTGGTATGAATATATGGTGTGCATATGCGCAGGTTTGAAGATATCAATATATGTGTCAATATGCGACAAGTCATGACAATCAGCAATGATGCAGCACTCAATCGATATCTATAATGTGTAGCAATCCTATAGTGCAAGTGTCGTGGCAATCACTAACGGTGTGAGTGTAACATACAATGGTCCTCGTGCAGCTTTAACCGTTAGTGACAGTGCAGTGTTCTATAGCTACCCTTACTATATGCAATAAGGGAGGTATGCTACGCTAATGCACATGAACATCTACGACTAAATATCCTATCACGCCATGACGCTTAACGCCATACGGGCGATTTCCCCGTAGATGTTAAATCTACTCACCTGGTCGCGTGCTACACGTAGCCGACCACTTGCTTCCCTTTCTTGGTGGCGTCCGACGTACATGCTTGCGAACCTGGAATTGATACAAAGAATCCATATATAAGCAAATATCTCGTAAAACGCGATATCGAAACAAAACGAGAAACTCGCATCGCGAATTAACGCGCGTGTACGCTGAAACGTGTGTATACGCGTCTAAAACTAACCCGACACGTCGCGACATGCTGGATCACTGAACCCACTCACGTATCGCGCGAACTAAACGTACTTGAAAAGCGATATATCATCCCAGATTCTACCCAGGTTAAAAACTCACAAAATTGCATATACCATAGACCATAGAAATGTAGCAGACACCTACAGAACAAATCCTAGCACCTATCTCCCATGTCTGGCCGCAATTTGAGGCCAGAAGGAATATTCCGGCGGCCAGAAGTTGGGGTGGGGGTCTCGTGCTCTGGTGGTGTGGTCAGGGTCTCCCAAGTAGGCTACAGTCAACTCAGATTTTATCTGGGGTACCCGGGTCTATAGCAGATCACAGAAAGCCAAGATTTTGCTTTAAAAAGGTGAAATTTTGCACGAATTGAAAACTTAGGGTATTTTAGTGCAATCTGGGGTTTACCTAGGTTTAAGTGGCCCTAATAAGACTTAATTAAGTTATTCTACCCAATACTAACCTCACTTAACCAAAGTTCACACTAATCACCATATTTAGCACTAAAAACGCATAATTATCGCTAATCGAAGCTAAACTACACAAACTAAGCGCACAAGGAAAGAGTTTAGAGATTATACCCCATAGGAATCATACAAGCAAGGAGAAAGAGAAGAAGAAGAAGAGAAGGAGCTGCTGGAACTGCTGCTGCTGCAACTGGAGCTGATGTTGTTGCTGTTGCTCACTGCTGCTGCTGCTGTTACCTCTTGTGCTGCCGCTGATGCCCTTGCTGCTGCTGCTTGTGCTGGGGCTGCTGCTGTGAGAGTGAGAGTGTGTATGTGTGTATGAGTGAGTGAGAGTGAAGTGAGAAGAAAAAAGAAATAAGAGGCAAGGAATGATAGCACAATTGTCAACCCCCCCTCTCTCTCTTCATTTAATACAAGCATGGCACTTGCCATGATGCCCATTCTCACTCTTTTTCTCTCTCTCTCACCAAGTCAACATATTCAAAATAAAACAACCCTTAAATAAAATAACCCATTAAACTTAATTAAAACCCAAATAACCTAATTCCCATGTTTTAAACCACCATGGTTGCTAATCATGGTTCAACCCCATTTTTAACCCCTAGTTTACATACACAAGTGTGTGCAAGCCTAGGAAAACTCTAGTAAAATATTCATTAAATTTGGAAAAATATTTGAAACTCAATTTGGTAAACTTTTTATTGAAAACCATATATTAAAATATACTTAGCCATTAAACACATCCTAAGGTGTTACAATCTTCCCCCCTTAAGGAAATTTGTCCCCGAATTTAAAAATATAAAGATGTGCATACCTTCAAAGAGATGAGGAAACTTCTTCCGCATCTCGCCCTCAGCCTCCCAAGTGATCTCTTCACCATTAGGGCTGCGCTAAAGCACCTTCACTGATGGCAAGACCTTCGATCTAAGTTTCTTCATCTGCCGGTCCAATATCACGACTGGCTGCTCGGTGAACGAAAGATCGCGCTCGAGCTGAACGGTCTGATGCTGAATCATGTGCAAAGGGTCATGTAGGTATCTGCGAAGCATCGACACGTGAAATACGGAGTGAACATCTGGGAAGTCGGGTGGAAGAGCCAAACGATATGCTACTGCACCCATACGCTCGAGGATCTCGAAGGGACCTATGAATCTGGGGCTAAGCTTCCCCTTCCATCCAAACCTCATCACCCCCTTCATCGGAGAGACCCTCAGAAAAACGTGATCTCCAACTGCGAACTCTAATCTGCGACGGCGCCTGTCAGCATACGATCTCTGCCTGCTATGAGCTTTCCTCATCCTGTCTCGAATCAGCTGTATCTTCTCGGTCGTCTCCTGTACGAGCTGTGGCCCCAAAATACTGCCCTCACCGAGCTCTGTCCAACAGATGGGCGATCTACATCTCCTCCCATACAAAGCCACGAAAGGTGCCATCTGAATAGTATCCTGGAAACTATTGTTGTAGGAGAACTCCACCAAGGGTAAATGATGATCCCAGCTAGCCCCAAAGTCTAAAACGCACGCTCGGAGCATGTCCTCGAGAGTCTAAATAGTCCGCTCTGACTGGCCGTCGGTCTGTGGATAAAATGCTGTGCTGAAACTCAAACGGGTGCCCAAAGCCTCCTGGAGCCTCTGCCATATTCGGCTGGTAAACTGGGTGTCTCGGTCGGACACGATACATGTCGGGACTCCATGCAATCGTACAATCTCGTCGATATATATCTGGGCATACCGAGCAAATCCGAAAGTCGTCTTCACTGGAAGGAACTGAGCCGCTTTCGCCAAACGATCCACGATCACCCAAATGGAGTCATACCCTCGCCTAGTCCTGGGTAGACCCACAACGAAATCCATCGAAATCTGTTCCTATTTCCACTCCGGAATGGGTAACGGCTATAGCTCTCCCGCTGGCCTCTGGTGCTCGGCCTTGACTTACTGACAAGTCAGGCATCTCGACACAAAATCTGTGATGTCTTTCTTCATTCCGTCCCACCAGTAAACATCTCTCATATCATGGTACATCTTGGTGGAACCCGGATGAACACTGTACACCGATCGATGTGCCTCCTCAAGAATCTCACGCCGCAGTCCCTCCGCATCTGGTACGCACAGTCTAGTCCCAAATCGCAGTATCCCCTGATCATCGATCACGAACTCGGAAAATCTGCCCTGTCCAATATGCGCCATGATCTCTGAACATCGGTCATTACTGTGCTGTGCCTCATGTATACGGTCAAGCAACTGTGGGCGTGCACGAACATGCGCAAGCTGTCCCCCTATCGGCATGAACTCGAACTGCACTCGGCTGTCGCATAATATCTGCCAATCTGCCGATGACTACCTCTGCACTGCGCTCAAACAAGATAGACTGCCCCCGGGCCTCCTGCTCAAAGCATCTGCCACTAGATTTACCTTGCCCGGGTGATACAAGATCTCGCAATCGTAGTCCTTCACTAGCTCCATCCAACGGCGCTGTCGGAGATTTAGGTCCCGCTGCTGAAATATATACTTTAAGCTCTTATGATCAGTGAATATCTGGCACGACTCTCCGTATAGGTAATGTCGCCAGATCTTAAGTGCAAAGACCACTGCGGACATCTCCAAATCGTGAGTTGGGTAGTTCTGTTCATGTTTCTTCAGCTGCCGCGAAGCATACGCGATCACCCTGTCATGCTGCATCAATACGCACCCTAGCCCCACTCGTGAAGCGTCACAATAGACCACAAATCCGCCTGATCCTGAAGGCAAAGATAACACTGGCGCCGTAGTAAAACAATTCCATAGCTGCTGAAAGCTATGCTCGCACTCCTCCATCCAATCGAAAGGAACTCCCTTCTGGGTCAATCCGGTCAAAGGTGCAGCAATACGGGAGAAATCCTGTACAAATCGCCTATAGTAACCGGCCAATCCTAGAAAACTGCGTATCTCAGTAATGGATGCAGGCCTGGGCTAACTCTGAACGGCCTCAATCTTCCTCGGGTCTACACATATACCATCCCGTGTAATCACGTGGCCCAAGAAGTCTATGCTGTCAAGCTAGAATGCGCACTTAGAGAATTTGGCGAAAAGTTGGTTCTCCCTCAAGATCTGCAGTGTGATCCGCAGGTGCTGCTCGTGCTCCTCTTTGCTCCGGGAATACACCAATATATCGTCAATGAATACGATGATGAACAAGTCCAAGTATGGCCTGAATATACGGTTCATCAAATTCATGAATGCTGCTGGTGCATTGGTGAGTCCGAACGACATCACCAAAAACTCATAATGGCCGTAGCGCGTGCGGAAAGCTATCCTCGGTATGTCCTCCTGTCGAACCCACAGCTGATGGTATCCTGATCGCAAGTCGATCCTCGAAAAATGTCCTACCCCCTGAAGCTGGTCAAACAAGTCGTCGATGCGTGGCAATGGATATCTGTTCCGTACGGTAACCCTGTTCAGCTGGCGGTAGTCGATACACAAACGCAAACTGCCGTCCTTCTTCTTGACAAATAGGACCGGAGCACCCCAAGGTGAAACACTGGGCCGAATAAGTCCTTTATCCAGCAAATCTTACAACTGACCCTTCAACTCACTAAGCTCCGCCGGGGCCATCCGATAAGGCGGTATAGAAATAGGCCCCGTGCCGGGAATCAAATCAATACAGAAGGCAATATCGCGCTCAGGCGGTAGCCCAGGAAGCTCGTCAGGGAACACATCAGGGAACTCACATACAATTGGAACCTGGTCCAATGGAACATCTGTAGCTCTAGTATCGCAAACATAGGCTAGAAATCCCTGACATCCCTTCCTCAACAGCTGTCCAGCGCGAAGCTAAGAAATCAAAATATGAGGGGCGGCACCACGGTCCCCCTGCACAACAAAAACCGACTCGCCGGGAAAACAAAATCTAACTGTCTTCTCGCGGCAGTCCACGGACGCATAGCATGTGGCTAACCAATCCATGCCCAAAAGAACGTCGAAGTCCAACATCTCAAGAAGGATCAAGTCGACAGGCAACTCTCTCTCGCCAATACGGACAATACAGGATCGGAACACGTGCCTAGCAACAAACGACTCTCCTACAGGAGTGATCACAACAAGCGGCTGATCAAGCAAACCGGACTTCTACCCAAACTCGGCACGAAGTGTGTGGAAACGTACGAGTGCGTGGATCCGAGATCAAACAACACGTATGCGTCAACAGAACATACTGATAGGGTACCTGAGACCATAGCATTGGTCGCCTGCGCGTCCTGATGCATCAAAGCAAAAACCCGTGCCTGTCCTCCACCTGCGACTGGTGGTCCCCTACTAGTAACAGGCTGCACTCTGCCGGTAGCTGGCTGTCCTCTGCCTCGGCCACCTCGCCCTCTAGGAACAAACCCTCCGCGACCACGGCCTCTCTGTGCATGAGTCTGACGCGGAGCAACAGTAGGTACAACAGGCAACGCCCTTTGAGGTGGTGAAGGTGGAAGTGTGACATGCGGTACTGCTGTCTCCCTCCGTCGTATCTTGGTACAATCTCTGATGCGGTGATGGGGACTACCACATCCGAAGCATCCACGTGACGACTGCTGACCCTCCTGGGGATATGAGCTAAACATCTGACCTCGCCCTGAGTTTCTGCCACCTGTGCGACGTCTATCACGGCGTCCGAATGGATGTCTATGTGCTGCTGTATCAGTACGAACCCTCTTCGGCCCTGGAACTACCGAAGTCTCTGCAAGGCGCTCCTCGACCAATAGGGCTGCGTCTACAGCTACTGCATAAGTCTCACAATGCTGGGCGCTGATCGCAAGGAACAGTGGTGTAAGCAAGGCTCGGACAAATCTCTTGACTCGCATCTCCTCAGTAGCCACTAGGTACGGAGCATAAACTGATAGCTCGGTAAACAGCACATCGTACTCTGCCACATTCATCTCTAGCGTCTGGTGCAATGACTCAAATCTGTGTGCTCGGGCATCCCTGACACTCTGGGGAAGGAAGCGGGCTAGAAATACCGTCACGAACTCGGTCCAGGTTATCGGAGGAAGACCCACTGCTCTGCCCTTCTCAACCGATTCACACCATTTCTGCGCAAGACCTTCCAGGCGAATGCTCGCAAACTCTACCCATCTCGCATCTGAGCGAACGGCATATCCGGGCCATCCTATCAATGAAAGACTGTGGGTCCT
Source organism: Agapanthus africanus (assembly GCA_030015575.1). Taxonomy (NCBI): domain Eukaryota; kingdom Viridiplantae; phylum Streptophyta; class Magnoliopsida; order Asparagales; family Amaryllidaceae; genus Agapanthus; species Agapanthus africanus. The sequence continues at coordinate 225,567,233 of JASDDO010000008.1, forward strand.
CGGCTGCATCGGTGCCTGTGAAGACCGGAAGCTTCAGCCTCATGAACTCTGATAACGATACTGTAATCACCTCCGGGGCTGCAGGGGCAACTGCCTGTACGGTAGGTGTAAGTCCACGTTGCCCACCCCGGTGCTTGCGGGGAGGCGGAAACGGTATAAAAACGGATTTTTAACACACTAGGCAACATGGACTATCAAAAGGAGGATCTTTGCCAAACATAAAGTAACTACAAAGCTAAAAGGAGTTTAGCTACTTTGAAAAGAGGTTATACCTAGGGCTTTAAGTCCTTCTCTCCTTGCTCCTTGGAGTGAAAGAAGATGATCTCCTCGTCGCCTTCTCTTGTCGAAGAAGGATCCACCCGAGAGCCTCAACCTTTGGCTTCAACTTCAAACTAGAAGTAACTAAAATGCTTGGAGTGCTAAACCTAGAACCTTAGAATAGAGTAGAGAGTATCTTAGAAGGGTTTATCTCAAGCTCAAGGGATTCTCAACTCATGAGAGGGGAGAGCTAGAGAGAGAGGAAGAGGAGGAGAGAGAACTAAAATGATAGAATGAGAATAAAATGAACCATTCTCCTCATATATGTGAATTATGGAAATTAGATAATTAGCTAAGATAATTGTCATGGTTAATCAAGACTTGACCATTATCATTTCACATTAAATGCCATTTGCAAGGATCAAAGAGCATCTTTCATATGGAATGATGATGGTCAACATGTCAACCTAGGTCAACAAGTCAAGTATGGTCAAATGGTCAACAACCCTAACCATGCACAATTATAATTAACTAATATCAATTAATCATAATTCACACATAAGCATTAGGGTTAAGAAAATGACAATTGTCATCAACCCTAATCAAAGTGCTCTGCCTCTGTCTCAGTCAACTGTGCATACGCACCCGTATCCGTGATCCGAGGAACACGAATACAATGAGATAAAACCAATCCCAAATCATATACTAGGATCCGGCTTAAACCAAAGCTCACTAGTATAAGCTGTCCGGACAGCAAACGTGCACAAGTGCGCGGATGTGAACGAACCCTGTCGCAAAACCATGCGACCTCTACTCATTTTGCCTAAAGGCGAATAACCCTCTGTGTGGGACTCTAAAGACTCGACACTACGCTGGCAGTGGGTTTAACCATAGACCGCAAGCGGCACTAGCTGTACGTAACGGTCCCCAGGTAGATGCCGATAAGAAGACTGACGAGGTGAACCCATCTGAACTCCTGCTGAGCCTGAATATGACAGTCTCCGTACAGTCCGGTCTGTTCGTCTGATACATCGCATGGCGGGCCTAGGGGGGCGGTAAGTGTCAGTCCCCTAATAGCGGTACAAGTCGTGTCGGAGTGTAGCCCAGAACACCTTGAGATAACACTGGAAACCTACCAGTATATCTCGCTTGCCCTGGCCAGGGACTACTTGTGTAATGGCTCTTCTGGACACAGCGTGATGTCAACCCCCAATACCGGGAGAGACGAATCCTGTCTAACCGTCACTGCCTCCAAATGCTTCGGGACTGCACCCAAAAACTACCTGTTTGCACGACTCCTTTGAGCCGTGGTAAGATAGTAATCAAAGTACAGTGGGAACACACTCGAGACGAAGTGACAGTGTCAAGTCAGCGGACTAAGCTGTACTCATATCACCTGGGAACTGATAACAGATAATAGGTATAATACCAACCAACAGTTCCCGACGAGTCCTGTCCAGTGTACTCGTAACCTAATGAGCACCCGTATACTATCTCAAGTACGACGTACTGACGGCTGTGGGACAGGCCGTCTCCCGCGCTGGGATGAGAAGCGCATACGCTAGTCTACTCCGGAGTATCGATGCCCTGTCTCGATAATCCCATGACCAGGGACGTGTAAATAAGGATGTGCTTGTAGATTACCCAGCCCCACCGAGTGTGACTGCCATCACAACGCTGGTAATCAAGCAAAGATCCTAAGGGCTCCACTAATGCGTATAGGTGATATAATAAAAGAAACACATGTACACATTAAAGCAGAGATAAACCAAGTAGCATACTACCATTTCGAGCAAGACTGTCTATACAACTGTGAATATCCCAAGCTTCCATCAAGTAATATACATACTAGTATGATACATAATGGCCTTTAGGGCATATACACTAACAGTAGGTACCATCGCGGTCCCTGTGACGGGTGGAGCTATCTCTGGTCGCTGCGCTCGAAGCGTCTCAACTAGCGATCCTATCATTTGGCGCATCTCCTGCATACTGGATCCCATCGTCTGGCGCATCTCCTGCATACCATCCCCTAGCATGGTGATCTAATCTGTTGTAGGAGGAACGGTCTGCTCTGGTACAACAAGGGTACTACCCGGATCAGTCCTCGTCTCGGATGGGTCAACTCGAATCTCGGCTCTCGCGGCCGCTCTCTGCGCCCTCGTAGTATTTGGCGGCATAATGGCTGAAAAGGAAAGTAGGATTCGATAAGGATACGGAAATCGAATCGCAAGAATGTATACAATCATGATGGAATTTCAATCAGTAAGTCCTAAGGTCGCTTAGGCGGGGTACCGTGTCGTGAGTATGCCGCGGAACATACGCACGCTACGCCACTCTGCTTCAGCTACCTACTCTATCATACCAGGGTCATCCTACACTCCGAAGGTAAAACCTACGCTCTGATACCAACTTTGTCACGACCCAAAGTTCGGCCGTGACCGACACTTAACCACGTGACGTCTACAGGCGTAACGCGACTAAGTAAGCCGAAACTCAGAAATCAAAACCATAAAAAGTATAGAGTGCTTAAAACATTTATTAGAATATTTATTAAAACATCTAGAAAACTTTAAGTTGTTTAGTAGAATTCTTTAAAGTTAAAGTTATCCTTTAAAAATTTTGGCAGCATTTCCTTTGTAAAATTTGCCCCGAAATCGGGTACAAGGCAATAAATGAGTAAAATGATACGCAATAAGAAATAAGCATCCTAAACGGAAGCAATCACGCCCAACGGCGGAAACAACACCACAATGATAATATACGACGCCGTAGCGAAGAAAGAGTAAAAATAAGTGAAGACAACATGAAATATAAAACTGCATAATATAGTCGGCTCACAACGAGCTCGACACCAGAGTACAATAATATACATCGTCCTCACAACTGGTCTCTAAGTTCATACATAAGTAGTAGATGGAGAACACTAGATACAATGATGTATACAACTGGAAAATAAACAGATACCGCACAAAACCCACCTATCAACAAAAGGGCTAGTATGCCAACTGCAATGGTATAAGTGTCAAAAGATGTACGAAAAGCAGCCTGCCGCGACTTCTCTGAGGGACAACCTGCAAGCACTGTAGCACAACGGGGGTGAGTTGCCAACTCGTGAATAGTAGATAACATATAAAGGTAATCGCGAGTATGCACGTGCTGCGATACTCTAACCTATGCCAACAGATAACATCTATATGATGAACTGGATGCTCAAATGATGCAAAAATGCGATCTAATAACATCTCTATGTGATGAGCAAGGTATGCAATAATCGTGCACAGCAATGAAATCTAACAACTCTATATAGAATGAGCAGGGTATGCAATAAGCGTGCATAGTATGTGTACTCTATCAGGTACAATAGATACAGGATGAGATGTGAAATACTGAATGCTGAGCATGGGAATAAATAGTATCTACACGGAATATCAACGTGGAAAAATAACTGGTGTCCATCAATACACCCAAATCCCAAAATGACTCATGCGCCGTCATCCTCATCGGCCCTCAAAATCCTGTAAATCTCATAGAATCGTGAGTGCCCAATATTGGCACTCGAAATATCATAAAATCAGTCGTGTCTAGCATCGACACGCAAATCCTCAAGTATGGGGTTCCGTCCATCGGATCGGCCCACGGGCTCCGTCTGCGGAATCGGCCCTCGGCCCCGGCAGTGCGCGTCGTCCCGTATCCATCTATAGACTCTGGTCGGTATCCTCCGGATAATCGCCAGGTCTAACCAATCACCGGTAGGTAGTAGTCCCTCCGCCGGGCTCACCATCTAACAATACGAGTCTTCTTGCCCCGGGGTACCGTACCGGGTCCACCATTTACCCGCAATCGGTGCCTACCACTCCTCGAATCGGGTATACTCACACAAGCTCTCTGGAACCGAGAAAACTCATGGTGGACGCACTGAAATAACATATCAAGAGAAACCGGGTTTTTAAAACAGTGCGTATTTTCTTAAAATGATACTTCAGTTCTCAAATCCAGAAATCATATGAACCCAAAACTCAATGCGTAAATCCATGCAATGTATCGTATGATACTAAAAGTAAAAAGGGACCACCACTCTTTTAAAAGAATCCAGTTTTGAAAATATCGCATGCTGTCCATATTTTCATGAAATCAAATCAATATCATCCATGTATGTGACATATGTATATATGTAGGTATGGATGTGCAAATGGAAATATACACGAATATGAGTGTAGCACTGGTATGAATATACAGTGTGCATGTGCGCAGGTATGAAGATATTAATATATGTGTGCACTGGTATGAATATACGGTGTGCATGTGCGCAGTTATAAAGATATCAATATATGTGTGCACTGGTATGAATATACTGTGTGCATGTGCGCAGGTATGAAGATATCAATATATGTGTGCACTGGTATGAATATACGGTATGCAAGTGCGCAGGTATGAAGATATCAATATATGTGTGCACTGGTATGAATATACGGTATGCATGTGCGCAGGTATGAAGATATCAATATATGTGTGTACTGGTATGAATATACGGTGTGCATGTGCGCAGGTATGAAGATATCTATATATGTGTCAATATGCGACAAGTCATGACAATCAGCAATGATGCGGCACTCAATCGATATGTATAATGCGTAGCAATCCTATAGTTCAAGTATCATGGCAATCACTAACGGTGTGAATGTAACATACAATGGTGCTCGTGCAGCTTTAACCGTTAGTGACAGTGCAGTGTTCTATAGCTACCATTACTATATGCAATAAGGGAGGTATGCTACGCTAATGCACATGAACATCTGCGACTAAATATCCTATCACGTCCTGACGCTTAACGCCATACGAGCGATTTCCCCGTAGATGTTAAATCTACTCACCTGGTCGCGTACTACACGTAGCCGACCACTTGCTTGCCTTTCTTGGCGGCATCCGACGTACCTGCTTGCGAACCTGGAATTGACACAAAGAATCCATATATAAGCAAATATCTCGCAAAACGCGATATCGAAACAAAACTAGAAACTCGCGTTGCGAATTAACGCGCTTGTGTACGATACGCTGAAACGTGTGTATACGCGTCTAAAACTAACCCGACACGTCGCGACATGCTGGATCACTGAACCCACTCACATATCGCGCGTATCTCGCGAACTAAACGCACTTGAAAAGCGATATATCATCCCAGATTCTACCCAGGTTAAAAACTCACAAAATTGCATATACCATAGACCTTAGAAATGTAGCAGACACCCATGTTAAAAACTCACAAAATCCTAGCACCTATCTCCTATGCCTGGCCGCAATTTGCGGCCAGAAGGAATATTCCGGCGGCCAGAAGTTGGTGTGGGGGTCTCGTGCTCTGGTGGTGTGGTCAGGGTCTCCCAAGTAGGCTACTGTCAACTCAGATTTTATCTAGGGTACCCAGGTCTATAGTAGATCACAGGAAGCCAAGATTTTGCTTTAAAAAGGTTAAATTTTGCACAAATTGAAAACTTATGGTATTTTAGTGCAATCTGGGGTTTACCTAGGTTTAAGTGGCCCTAATAAGACTTAATTAAGTTAGTCTACCCAATACTAACCTCACTTAACCAAAGTTCACACTAATCATCATATTTAGCACTAAAAACGCATAATTATCGCTAATCGAAGCTAAACTACACAAACTAAGTGAACAAGGAAAGAGTTTAGAGATTATACCCCCTAGAAATCCTACAAGCAAGGAGAAGGAGAAGAAGAAGAAGAGAAGGAGCTGCTGGAACTGCTGCTGCTGCAACTGGAGCTGATGTTGTTGCTGCTGCTCACTGCTGCTGCTGCTGCTGTTGCCTCTTGTGCTGCTGCTGATGCCCTTGCTGCTGCTGCTTGTGCTGGGGCTGCTGCTGTAAGAGAGAGAGTGTGTGTGTATGAGTGAGTGAGAGTGAAGTGAGAAGAAAAAAGAAATGAGAGGCAAGGAATGATAGCACAATGGTCAACCCCCCCCTCCCCTCTCTCTCTTCATTTAATACAAGCATGACACTTGCCATGATGCCCATTCTCACTCTCTCTCTCTCTCTCACCAAGTCAACATATTCAAAATAAAACAACCCTTAAATAAAATAGCCCATTAAACTTAATTAAAACCCAAATAACCTAATTCCCATGTTTTAAACCACCATGGTTGCTAATCATGGTTCAACCTCATTTTTAACCCCTAGTTTACATGCACAAGTGTGTGCAAGCCTAGGAAAAATTTAGTAAAATATTCATTAAATTTGGAAAAATATTTGAAACTCAATTTGGTAAACTTTTTATTGAAAACCATATATTAAAATATACTTAGCCATTAAACATATCCTAAGGTGTTACATTTATATAGCGGCGGCAGCACGCAGCAGCATGCGCGAGAATTTCGCCGGCAGTTACGCTCTCGACGTCACGCCCGCGTAAAGAGCGGATCGCCCATTAATGAGGATCGTGACGGCGTGGAACGTAGGAGGTTGCCGGCGGAGAATCTGTGCATAGCGAGATTTGCGGAGCGGCGTTTACGCCTGTGAGCGGTGGAGTTGGTCGGTCGGAGGGACCGCAGAAGATGGCCTTGTCGGGAGAGCTCGAGAACGAGCGGGAGGGCCGAGGTATCTTGGTCTTGTGGTAGCTCGGGGTGAGCTGAGAGGCCGAGGACGCCAATTTGCATGGGGCCTTGAGGAGAGCTAGTTTGTGCTTGCAGGTCGGGTACAGGGAAGGCCTGATCGGTCCCTATGGGCTTTTTTTCTGAGTTCTGGGACATGTCATTTGCCACTTGTCCTGATCTGGAAGCTCGTCGATATAGAGCATCATCAGAAAGAAAACACGAATTCTTTTTGGTTTGTGAATAATTCACATCATCGATGAACTTGCCTCATAAATGTAGATAATCTTGGGATATTCTCGTATCGTGAAAATAATCATAATTAAATGATCTTGAATCCTTGATTGAGGACACAAAATCTAACACATGCATGGGTGGTTCTCTATAGTCCCGAGCGTGTCCTGCCTAGCTAACCCGAGTTTGACAACAATGCGTGCACCCATGCGCCTGTGTTCCTTGCCAATATCTATTTGCCGCTCTCAATTAGGTTAGATGTAACAAAATTCATGAAGTCTTTCTGCAATGTGTTTAATTTTCTGTGAAGCCAGGAGAAATTTTACGAAGACTGGATAATTTTATCATTAGGATCGAGAACTAGTAAATTATGAGAAAATAGATGTCAGGTTACAAGGCAGTCACAAAATTTATCTAATTGTCTATAAAACTAGATTTTTATTGTAACAAAGTTTTATCTAATCATTTATACATACAGTTATATTATGTAACTAACTATATTAAGATGGAGAATGATACACGTCGAAGCTAAATACAAAATAAATTTTTAATATGAATACTTGGGATTTTAGTTTAAATTTAAATTGTAAATTTACTGACAGATAAGATAAATAACATAGTCTTAAATAAGAATATATTTTGATAATAGTAAAAAATCTTTGTTTGATCAGTAATTATCTTATCCTATGTCATAAATAAATATGGCTCTCATCGGGTTTTTTGTATGAGAACATAGGGAGAGAAAGCGATCATGTAAAGAGGGGTTTTGAGCAGAGACATAAGGGTCGATCTGTGCTTTAAAATTAAAGGTCCAAAGCAAAGGCCCAGGTACTGTCGTCATAAAAGCTTTGTATATATATCTAGAAAAGACATGCTGTGAAATACTCTTATAAACTTATTATTATCATAGTGGATTCTCATTGGCTCTTCCATAGATTAAGTATGTTTTTTAATAATGTAAATATCAGTGTCTCTAATCGTCATTTTTTTTACTTTCCTTGAATAGTGTGTTGTTTCTCCGTTTTTATTTGTATCATTGATTGACGGTTATAAAAAGATCCCTAAGGTTTTTTGCTGCATTGTTTCAACGGTTGAAATCGTATGGCTTGGTAACTCCGGAAAGAATATTTCCCATCTAATCGTTGGCATTGGAGCTTGGAATCTTTGACGAGACTTTTTTTCCCGCAGAAACTAATTAACTTTTTTGGTGTTTAGATTACAAATGCGTGACAAAATCCTAATCAACTTTCTCTTCTATTAGAAATGTACCTTCCCTGCATAAAATCCAAAACCCTAAATACTCTGACGTGCAAAAATCAAACTCATTATCATCCTCAATAAATATCATTGATTGTAGTCAACCAGAAAAGGCTCTCACTTAATAATATAACTTGCTTCAGAATATAAAAGTATCTAAACTTTCTAAATTGCCCACATCTCTGAAAACCCAAAATAATCCGAGGATTTAAAAATTCTTAACTTATTAGCTACATAAACTGCAATTTAAAATCATGAAATTATTGATTAAAGAATATTAATATATTCTTAAGACAGTCAAACTGAAAGATGTGAATTCCATGAACCTGAAGCAATCTTAAATTAAGTTTGACACCTGCCTTGCAAAAGTTAATCCTATCGATGTTAGCATAAAATAAGAGCATTAATAATCTCATCTAAAGAAAAAAGGAGCAATAATTAACCAACTGGTGTAAATTAAATAACATATCCTTTAATTAGAAAGTCAAAGCTTGTGGCCTTCAGAGGTAACATGTGAAGTTAGTCAACTTCATTTTATTTTGTTTTCGGCTAACAAGAAGCATGTGAAAACTTACCTTCAATGCAGGGAGTTGAAAGAGTCTTGGATTAATTTCTTGTCCAATTATATAAGGAACCTCTTCATGAGAATCCCTTTTCATTAACAAGATAAGGGATTGTTAAAATTAACCATGCTAAGGCTACACTCAAAAAAATCAAGCCATGCTAACTTTTATTTTAAAGATGTGATCTCTTCAAAATCGAACCGGTGCTCTTGTTTTGGTGATGAAATTCTTACAGCATTAGCTAAGCCCAAATGATTTACTAACTTCTTATACAATATTTATAGATCATTGAAAGCACAAGCATTGGCTAAATGATGACTTACTAATTTAAGGAGTGTTTGAAATTAACATTTGGTAAAGTGGTTATTGCCCGTTGGAGATGTTAGATATGTATGCCCTATAGGCCATTATTGTATAGTACTAATTTGTATAATACATTTTGGAGGCTTGGGATATATATATGGTTTTACGACAATCTTGCTCGATATAGTAGTATGCTACTTGGTTTGTTTCTATCTTAATATGTGTATATGTTTCTTTTAACATATCGCTAAAAACATATTGGTAGAGCCCTTAAGATTTTTGCTTGACTACCGGCGTTGTGATGGCGATCACACTAGTGGGGGCTGGGTAGTCTAAAGCACATCCTTATTTTGGTCCATAGTCGCAGGATTATCGAGACAGGGCATCGATACTCCAGAGTAGACGGGTGCATACGCTTCTCTTCCCAGCAGGGGAGATGGTCTGTCCCACAGCCATCAGTACGTCGTACTGGAGATAGTATGCAGGTGCTCGTTAGGTTACGAGTACACTGGACATGACTCGTCGGGAACTGTTGGTTGGTATTATACCTATCGTCAGTTAACAGTTCCCAGGTGACATGAGTACAGCTTAGTCCGCTGACTTGACACTGTCACTTCGCATCGAGTGTGTTCCCACTGTTCTTAGATTACTACCCTACCACGGCTCTACTGAGTCGTGCAAACAGGTAGTAGTTGGGTGCAGTCCCGAAGCACTTGGAGGCAGTGACGGTTAGACAAGATTCGTCTCTCCCGGTATTGGGGGTTGATATCGCGCTGTGTCTAGGAGAGCCATTACACAAAGTCCCTGCCCAGGGCAAGCGAGATATATGATTCGTATGTCAAAAACTATTTCTAAATCGCAATCAAGAACGGCGTCGCATGAAGCTAGCCGGTGAGTACGGGTCGGTCCACAGGGATTTTGTGAATTTCCTAGTCGCGCTAACGAGTTAATTCCGAAGGGTGTTCGGATTGGTTATTAAATCTAAAATCCTAAATTATTCTACCTAGGGCAATTAATTGAAAGTTATAACTAGGGCAGATAAATAAAATCTATACTAGGGCAAGAAAATAAATTTAATCTAGGGCATGAATTGAAATTATCTAGGGCAAGAAAATAAACAAATCTACTTACTTTACAGATGCATTTCTCCAATCATCCATGCAGGGTTGTCAGATCTGAATTTCGGAATTGAAGAGAGGCACCGATGCTCTCCATAAAGAATTTTGGAATTTTTATTAAAAGGAGGCATAAGAAATTACAATCTTTAGAGTTCCTATTTATAGAGAATAGGAAACCCTAGGTTACATTTTGATCCGCATGTCTAAATTTACAAAAATAGCCCTAGGTCAACTTTTCAGCGTCGCCAAAACATTTGGTAAAAATTTTACTTTCTAATTCCTTAATACTGCCGCGGAATCGCGGCCTGGGTAGGGATTGGGCCGCGGTTCCGCGGCCCAAAAGTGAGCTCATCTTCTGGGCTTTTGGATTATGGTTCAGGGCTGTTTGGTATTCTTGTTTACTTGGTTCTTTTCTTAATTTGTTTTCTATATCTTCTCCAGATCTCCAGTGAACATTGTAGCGGACTTTTAACCGTTCGCTTTGAGTCGATGTCTTGAATCTTGCTTTGTGAACTGTTTCTTATGTAGGCTTGATCAAGATTCTTTGTTTGTCGGTCAAAGTCTCACTTTTACGTCGTCTTTTCATCGTTTTCACTGTTTCCTGTCCAAGAACCTGTAACCTGTAACATGTAGCAGACATGCGTCAAAAGCACCTGTTTATTTATTAAAAAGAATAAGAATGGGGAATATAATAATGCAATATTATGGTGTGAACAAATACCCCCAAACTTATCTTTTGCTCGTCCTCGAGCAAACTTATTTTTATTCACTAAAATCCTAACCGCACTTTCGCAGGGAAACGCGATTGCACTGAGCACGTGCAACAAGCCGTTAAACCTTTAGGTGTCCCTAGTAGGAGGAGTGTTGTCTCCTGAGGGTTTTCAGCGGATTACACCCACAAAATCCTATCAACTCGGCCCATTAAATTTTGTTCTCCTGTTAGGTTTTCTAACAAGGAATTCTATTATCTTTTACCCATAAATTATCCACCCATATACTTCACACTTCCTCATCATCTAACTTAAGATTATATATGTTATGTAGACTTACTTAGATTTCGACATTTCTTAAGTTTTCCTTCTAAAGTTCCATCTCCACTTAGGAATTTCTATCAACTCTACTAAAGATACAAGTTTTATTCTTCATTCCTCTCTCTTATCTAAATTCCAATCACATACCCCACGTGTGTGTATAGATCACCCCTACACTTGGAAATTCAAATCAAGCAATCATGCCCTTGTCTGTTGTCCAAAGTACTTATTAGTAGGTGAATTTTTAATTGAATTTTGCTTACACATCTTTCATGCGACCGTTAATACTTTTTGAGTTACCAACAACCGATTACAAGATGTGTTTGCACATTAAAGCGTAATTCCTAGTCTTGCAACACCCAAGGCTTTTAGCAGTGACTCCCAAACCAGTTGGTCTAAGGCACTAGGTGATGAAGCACCCTCACTAAATATTTTTCTATTTTTCCAGCCTTAAGTAATCACAAAAACCAGTGTCCATTTTTTTATTCTTCATTCACACTTATATATATATATTTTTTTCATTTTCATTGCACTAAGGACTTTAGACAAGAGCATTTCAAGGTCTCTTCTACTATTCCAAGTTTCAAGGTGCGTGATTGTGCAAATTGTAGGGTATACATTTTCAGAATCTAGACTTAAGCTAGGAACTATTTTTCAAACTTATACTCTAATAAAAGCTTCAATATTTTTCCTTCGTTTCGACCTAGCCCAAGAAGTGAACCCAAAATTTGCCTATTTCTAAATAAACTACAAGGCATATACTTTCTACCGTTAAATTTTAAGGAAGGTTATTTTTAGGGTTTTTAATTTACTAAGTCTAAGATCTAGTTGTTCCTAGTCAGTTAACCTATCTGTCAAACTTAAGTCAATTAGACCAAAATTGAATACAATAACTTTTATAATTTTTGAATTTTTTCAATTTTTATGGCTTTTCAAATAAATATGCGAATGCAAAAATATGTACAAATGAATGCGAAGGAAGAAGACGTACCGAGCATACCCCCAAACTTGAACTTGACAGTGTCCTCACTGTCATGCTAAACCAAGAGGGTCAAAAATGCCGGTACTCACCTGTTTATTTATTTACAATTTTTTTTATTTTTTATTTTTTTAATGTTTTGAATTTTTTTTTATAGAAAAAGAAAACAAAAATATATATACATATATACAACAAGGTTTTCCCCCCAAACTTAAGCTTGGCCTTGCACAAGCCAAAGGTTAGCACCAACCATTCAAAAATTTTATCGTGGTAATGGTATAGTTGGTGAAAGGAGGGGGTGGAAAGAAGAGAAATGAGAAACACACGAGACCGTGTGGACAGAAGAGTGGAATATGGTCTCGGTGGAGGAGAAGAATGGCGGGAAGGAGAAAGAAGGGTCGCGCGAACTTGAGGGTGTAAATCGAGTGAATAAATTAGCGCAATATGTGATGACCAATATGTTATAAGCGATTGCGCTAACCTATCAACCCGTCGGGAAATGGGGTCAAATCCCTCAAGATTCGCAAGAAAACATGGGTACGCCGAACTAGGTATTGGGGATGAAAGCGTAACAGTCTTTGGTCCGGTCGGAATGATAGGAAGGACGAAAGGAAGTGAATTAGGGATAGTCTCATTCTCACCGTAGTAAACTGTCTCGAACTTAAAAGATTCCATCAATGGTTCGAAACTACTGTAATCAACCGAGTCTGATGGTTCAACTAACTCATCTGAAAATGTAAAGGACTCAAACTCGGGCCGTGAGTCATCAACATCGTCCGAAAAAGTGAAACACTCGTAGGTGTTATCGTCTGTGAGAACTGTGTTGGATTCAAAGGAAAATTTTTCAAGCTCACAGTCTTCAAGCGGGGTCGGAACGATGGAAAGGAGGGAGGGTGATTTAGTTAAACGTTCAAGAGGATGAATTGGAAAATCAGACACATCAAACAAAAATGATTCAACCTCAATATTATCCTCAAGACTCTCCTCAATACTATCCTCAATATTCAACTCATCCATGCCATTATCATCAAAATCTAGACGCATATGAGATTCGGGAGAAACATTTAATAACTCAGGATGATGATTTGAACATAAAATTTCAAGCAAATCGACAGGTTCATCATCCGAAATATTCCCGGCGTCTATATCCTCAATCAAGTGAAAATCAATTTCTTTAGACACCTCATCAAAAGCATGGATATGTAACGATTTAGGTTCTAGAGTGGAGGTGTAAAGATCGAAAGGATTAGGTGCGGTTTCACTCGAAAGGGGTTCCTCACAATTTGGCAAATCAAGCACTACAAAATCACACAACTCATTTTTATTTTCAACAGGTGAACTATTTAGGGCAATCGATGGAAAACAGGAGTTGTAGGCTTCAATTGGGTACAGGTAGGTTTGATTTGAAAATCCTCTCTCATTCTCACTCTGTCCAACCGCCTCTTTATACATTAAAAAATTTTGAGCTAGCGGGAAACTAGCTACCGGTTCACTAGGTTGCATAAGGGCGGCCACGGACGCTTCCACATTTTAGTCATTTTATTTGTTGCAGCAATATAAGCTTCCAACGACTCTTCCAAACTAGACTTAGGTGGTGAGGGGGTTTCGGTGAAAGATTCGAAATTGGTTGGATATGTGAAATTCCCTAATGGCTGTGTCGAAACAGTGTCTAGTGAAGGTGGGAAGGTCGGGTAAGACTGGTAGGAAGTGGGTGGTAGGACAGGGGTAGGGTCAACATGTGGATAAAAAGGTGAAAAGTCGTGTGGATCCCTAGAACTAGATGAGTGGAGAGGGGTGAAAGATCGACTGCAAGATTGAGCAATATGCTCAGCAATGGACATCGGCCTAGGAGTGACAGAAGGACTTGAAAAAGTGGTATCAACATATGGAAGTGGTGAAGGTTGACTTGGTTGACACAAAGTGGGTTGAAAAGTCAAACTGTTTCTCCTAGACGCCTCTATTTGATCTTTCAAAGATTTTTTAGGAAAGGAAGGATCGTCTTTAAATTGACCGAACAAATTAACGTACGACGCAAGATTAGGTTCGGGATACCAAAGTCCGGCTAATGATTTATTATGTGGGGTACCCATGTTAAAAGAAGAAAGGTGACAAGAAGGAAGGTTGGTTGGTGCAAGGATTTATTTGCGGCTAAAATTTTTTTGCAAGTTTCAATAAAATATTTGTCCCTTTTATTTTCATTTTTTTTCTCTTTGTTTAGGAAAATTTTGTTGCAAAAAGATTTTAGAGAAAAGATATGCAACAGAAAAATATTTTATAGAAAAGATATGCAACAGCAAAATATTACTTGCAATCAATTTTATTTCAAGCGGGGCCCAAAAATCCTGCACAAAATTGTTATTTGGAAGGAGAAAGATTTTTTCAAGCGCGCAAAATTCTGCAGGCAATTCACAGAAAATATCTCAAAATTAACAGAGGAAAAATAACAGGGAGCTTACAGTGCAAATTCCATCAGCTGAAGACACCAAAAGGCCGCGTTTCCGCGGTCAAATGGGGTCTACCGCGGCGGAAGGGCGGCGGTCTAAGCGGCGCAGATTCCCAATTTTTTTTCTGTGCGACAACTCGACAAGACGGCCGCGTTTCCGCGGCCTAAGGTGGGTTTTGGCCGCGGAAACGCGGCGGGGTAGGGGATTTGGGGCTCCAAAATTTTTCTGCCTCTCTGTTGTTTAAAATCCCTTCTGTTCCGATATCTCGTTTTCTGTTTCACTTTCTGGAAATTTCCAGATCCGATTTTGTATATCCTGCAAAAATTCAAACAACAAAGTATCCCTTCCAAAAATAACAAATTATATATATTTTTATATTTTTTTGATTTTTCAGATTTTTATGATTTTTTTTTATTTTGATTAACCCGAAATTGCAAAAAGGAAATGACACGCCATCCCCGGCAACGGCGCCATTTGATTCGTATGTCAAAAACTATTTCTAAACCGCAATCAAGAACGGCATCGCATGAAGCTAGCCGGTGAGTACGGGTCGGTCCACATGGATTTTGTGAATTTCCTAGTCGCGCTAACGAGTTAATTCCGAAGGGTGTTCGGATTGGTTATTAAATCTAAAATCCTAAATTATTCTACCTAGGGCAATTAATTGAAAGTTATAACAAGGGCAGATAAATAAAATCTATACTAGGACAAGAAAATAAATTTAATCTAGGGCATGAATTGAAATTATCTAGGGCAAGAAAATAAACAAATCTACTTACTTTACAGATATATTTCTCCAATTATCCATGCAGGGTTGTCAGATCTGAATTTCGGAATTGAAGAGAGGCACCGATGCTCTCCATAAAGAATTTTGGAATTTTTATTAAAAGGAGGCATAAGAAATTACAATCTTTAGAGTTCCTATTTATAGAGAATAGGAAACCCTAGGTTACATTTTGATCCGCATGTCTAAATTTACAAAAATAGCCCTAGGTCAACATTTCAGCGTCGCCAAAACATTTGGTAAAAATTTTACTTTCCAATTCCTTATTACTGCCGCGGAATCGCGGCCTGGGTAGGAATTGGGCCGCGGTTCCGCGGCCCAATAGTGAGCTCATCTTCTAGGCTTTTGGATTATGGTTCAGGGCTGTTTGGTATTCTTGTTTACTTGGTTCTTTTCTTAATTTGTTTTCTATATCTTCTCCAGATCTCCAGTGAACATTGTAGCGGACTTTTAACCGTTCGTTTTGAGTCGATGTCTTGAATCTTGCTTTGTGAACTGTTCCTTATGTAGGCTTGATCAAGATTCTTTGTTTGTCGGTCAAAGTCTCACTTTTACGTCGTCTTTTCATCGTTTTCACAGTTTCCTGTCCAAGAACCTGTAACCTGTAACATGTAGCAGACATGCGTCAAAAGCACCTGTTTATTTATTAAAAAGAATAAGAATGGGGAATATAATAATGCAATATTATGGTGTGAACAATATACTGGTAGGTTTCCAGTGTTATCTCAGGGTGTTCTGGGCTACACTCCGACACGACTTGTACCGCTATTAGGGGACTGACGTTTACCGCCCCCTAGGCCCGCCATGCGATATTCTCAGATGAACAGACCGGACTGTACGGAGATTGTCACATTCAGGCTCAGTAGGAGTTCGATGGGTTCACCTCATCAGTCTTCTTATCGGCATCTACCTGGGGACCGTTACATACAGCTAGTACCGCTTGCGGCCTGTGGTTAAACCCACTGCCAGCGTAGTGTCGAGCCTTTAGAGTCCCACACAGAGGGTTACTCGCCTTTGGGCAAAAACAGAGTAGAGGTTGCATGGTTTTTAGACGGGGTTCGTTCACATCCGCGCACTTGTGCACGTTTTGTGTCCGGATAGTAGTTACTAGCGGGCTTTGGTTTAAGCCAGATCCTAGTAATTGTTTTGGGATTGGTTTTTGCTCAGTATATTCGTGTTCCTTGGAGCACGGATGCGGGTGTGTATGCACAGTTGACAGAGGCAGAGGCAGAGGATTCTCATTAGGGTTGTTGACCATTTGGCTTTGGTTGACTTGTTGATCGTTGACCTTTCTTTAAACCCTAATGAGAATATGATATATGATTAATAATATTAATTAAGTATTATTGTGCCATGGTTGAGTTGAAAGTTTGACTTTTGTTGACTTGTTGACTTTGTTGACCGGTTGACTATTTTGGACTTGTTGACCATCATCATTTCATGGCTATCATTTCATGGGTATGACTTTTTCTTGCTTGTTGTTTGCAAAATGCAATAATAGCATGAAATGATAATGGTCATTGAAACTAACCATCACCATATACTTAATTATTATTATTATCATTATTCTCACTTTTGTGAGAAGCGGTTGGATTATGAGAGCTCATTCTATCATTCTCTTTCTCTCTCATAGAAAGAAAGCTCTCCCTCTTCCTCGTCCTCTCTCAAGGTTCAAGTGTTCCATGAGTTGGAAATCATGAGCCTTTGAGACAAAACCACCATCACTCTTCTCTACTTAATCTAAGGTATTAGGTTTAGCAAACCAAACGCCTTAGTCATCTCTAGGTTGAGATTGGAGCTTAATTTCGAGACCCTCGGGTGGATCCATCTATGACAAAGAGGAGACGACAAGGAGGATCCGTTCAAGCAACTACAAGGAGCAAGTAAGAGAAAGAACAACAACAAGAAGAGAAGGAGTTCATGACCAAGGTATAACCATTCTACATAATAGTTAGAACTTGTAGAATATTTATTAGTTCTTGTTAGGTTTACCTAGCACCTAATGAAGGGTTTGGAAGCATCACATGTCTCAAAATTAAATTTTTAAGGTGCTAAGTGAACATACAAAGAATCATCACTAGAAAATTAGGGTTTCATAACTTGAATAACATCACAAGTAACAAAGGCTAGGGTTTTGAGAGTACAACCTTTGTAGCTCGCTACGCTAGACTCCTTGGCCACTTGAGGGTTGGAAAAAGGTTCGCTTGAGGTCTTCTAATGTCCACGACGATCCACCCGAAGCTCCTTTGCCCAAAGCTCCTTGCTTTACTCGATGTATCAATGGAGTAGAGCAAACACCCTACACAAACCGGTTAGATGTGTGTAGTATGATGATGTGGTTTGTATTCTTTGATCAAAACTCTTTCTTTTAATTAACCTCACTTAAGAAAATGATCAAGAGAGGAAGAAGAAGATGGTGGCTTTGCTTTCTCACAAAAAGAAAAGAGATAAGAGTGAAAAATTGAAATGAGAAAGAATAATATATTTAAATTCCTTCTCACTTCAACCATGGTTAGAATTATCTAGATCTTTTACAAAATGAGTTAAAAGGTAAAAGGATAATTAACTCAAGGTTAATAAGTGATTGAAGCATGGTCAAAGATGATAAACATTAACCTCTTGTGAATTATCCTTTCCTTTTTACAAAATGAAAAATAAATAGATAATTCTACAATGTAAGTCTTGCATTGCCACCAAACTTGTATCAACAACCATGATACAATGTATGCATGTATGTATCCATGCACATCATCATGTGCATACATGTATGCATACAAAATAGAAAAGAGTTTGATTAAAGAGTTAATCTAAAAGTCATTTGTTAAATCAACACTTGATTTTGCAAACCGGTCATATCTCATACGACCCGACCAAAAGAAAATGCCCGATTAATATACGGTATCACATATCCGTATTTAATCGGGTCCCCGCGCATATCTCATATGCACACCACATCTTTTCGCCTGAGCCAGGAAACTTCATTGTGGGACTCTAAGACTCGTCAATACGCCGGCAGTAGGTAATGATCATATCAAATACCTAAAAGCCGCAAGCAGTCAGCTAAACGTAACGGCCACCCGGGTATTGAGCGATCAGAAGAAAACAAGCGAACCTGCTACAACTCCCGTCGAGCCAACCAGCAACACTACCGTACAGTCCGGTCTTTTCGTCAGATATGCTGCATATCGAGTCTAGGGATGGTAACGTCGACCCCAATAACTCAATAAGTCGTGCCGATGAGTGGTCTATAACAGATCGAGAAACTACTGATAACACTTATCAGCAAATCCCAACAGCCCTGGCCAGGGACTTACTGATATAGCCAGTCGAGCACAGCACAGCATCAACTCCCAATACCGGGAAAGACGAAACCCCTCCTATCGCTCATCGCCTTCGTGTGTCTCGGGACTGTACCCAACGGCCACCTGTTTGCACGACTCAGTAGAGCCGTGGTAGGGTGGTAATCAAAGTACAGTTAGAGAACACACAAGACTCTATGACGATCTCGGATCTACAGACTAACCTGCATCAGTGTCACCTGAGAACTATCTGACGATAGATATAATTCCATATAGAAGTTCTCGGCGAGTCAGTCCAGTGTACCCAGTCACCACTGAGCACCCGTATACGATCTCGATGTCAAACATCGATGAATGTGGGAACATCCATCGCCCATCATATGGGTCTAGTATCATATACGCTAGTCTACTCTGGTATATCGATGCCCCATCTCGATACACCTACGGCTAGGGACATTCCAGGATATGCTTATAAACTATAGATGTCCCACTAGTATGATCTCCATCATAATCACAGTAGTCAAGCCTATATCCTCAGGGCTTTATCAACATGTATTAATGAATAAAAGCATGATCAAATCAACATGTCAGATAAAGAAGAACCAGATAGCATACTATCATATCGAGCAAGAATGTACACTGAATATATATATATATATATATATATATATATACATGTATAAATACATCCACTATCATATAATGGCCTCTAGGGCATACATATATCCAACAATCTCCCACTTGCACTAAGGCCAGTTATTGGCGTATCTCATACCCAACATCTCAAAAAGTCACTCATGCTGCGGCTGAGGGAAGGCCTTGGTGAGTGGATCCGCGGTGTTATTATTTGTGTCTACTCTCTTAATCTCAATCTCACGGCGATCTACAATCTCCCAGATCAAATGAAAATGCCTCAGGATGTGTCTGGACCGCTGATGGGACCTGGGCTCCTTGGCTAACGCCATAGCCCCATTATTATCACAATATAATGGTATTGGATCAATAATGGTTGGAACTACTCCTAGCTCCGAGACGAACTTCCTTATCCAGACGACTTCCTTGGCGGCATCATTCGTAGCAATGTACTCAGCTTCCATCGTAGAGTCTGCAACGGTATCATGTTTGGAACTCTTCCAACTTACCGCCCCTCCATTGAGGTTAAATACAAACCCAGAGATAGATTTGTTGTCGTCCTTATCGCTCTGGAAGCTCGAATCGGTAAAGGCCTCCATTTGGAGATCTCTATTACCATACACCAAGAACAATTCTTTAGTCCTTCGCAAGTACTTAAGAATGTTCTTCACAGCTATCCAGTGATTCTCCCTTGGGTTGGATTGATACCTGCTTACAACACTAAGTGCATAAGCTACATCTGGGCGTGTACATAACATCGCATACATTATAGATCCTACTGCTGAAGCATAGGGTATAATGCTCATGCGAGCTCTCTCTTCATCGGTCTTTGGGCAAGAGTCCTTGGAGAGAGTGACCCTATGGCAAGCGGGTAAGGCACCCCGCTTGGAGTCTTCCATACTAAATCTTTTTAGGATGGTGTTGATGTACCTGGTTTGGGACAATCCCAATAACCTCTTGGATCTATCCCTATAGATCCTAATACCCAGAATGTATATGGCATCACCCAGGTCCTTCATGGAGAACCTTAGTGATAAGAAAGATTTGACCGACTGTAGCATAGGAATATCATTTCCTATCAGAAGAATGTCATCCACGTACAATACGAGGAATGAGACAGCTCTCCCTATAGCCTTCTTATAAACACAAGGTTCATCTGGATTTTTGATGAAATCAAACTCTTTGATAACATCATCGAAACAGATGTTCCAACTCCGTGATGCCTGCTTTAACCCATATATGGATTTAAGCAATCTACATGCTTTCCCGCTGCTCCCACTGTCAATGAAGCCCTCTGGCTGATCCATATAAACGCATTCTTCTAAATCCCCATTTAGAAATGCCGTTTTAACGTCCATATGCCAGATTTCATAGTCGTAGTGAGCAGCAATAGCAAGTAGGATCCGAATGGATTTAAGCATGGCTATGGGCGAAAAAGTCTCGTCATAGTCCAAACCTGGTCTTTGACGAAAGCCCTTCGCCACAAGTCTTGCCTTATAGGTCTCTACCTGCCCATCTACACCAATCTTTCTTTTAAAGATCTATTTGCACCCCACAGGTTTTACCCCAGGGGGTACAACGTCCAAATTCCATACTTTGTTGGTGTACATAGACTCCATTTCGGATCTCATGGCATCCAGCCACTTCACAGAGTCACCACTCGTGATAACTTGCTGAAAACTGGTAGGGTCATCATCCTCCATGATGCAGTCTTCTCTGTCACCATCAATGAGGAAACCGTAGTACCTCTCCGGTGGGCGAGAAGTCCTACCAGACCTACGGAGTGGCCGAGGTTTCTCAGTTTCTATTGCAACAGCCGGTTCAACCAAGTCGTTATTTGTAGTTTGTGTCTCTAGAACCTCTTCTAGATCCACCACTTTGCCATCATCTTTATCTGTGAAAAACTCTTTTTCTAAGAATGTGGCATACTGAGAAACAAACACCTTTTGTTCCTCCTTGTGGTAGAATAGATATCCATAAGAGTTCCTTGGATATCCCACAAAGTTACACATGACCGACCGTGTCTCGAGTTTGTCCGGATTCTGCTTTTTAACATAGGTCGGGCAACCCCAAATCTTAATTCTCTTAAGAGATGGTCTCTTCCCATGCCATATCTCATATGGCGTGGTAGACACGGTTTTGGTTGGAACCCTGTTCAAAAGAAACGCTGCAGTCTCCAATGCATGCCCCCAAAATGAGACAGGTAACTCAGTATCACTCATCATGGAACGAACCATATCTAATAGGGTCCGATTCCGTCGTTCAGACACACCGTTGTGCTATGGTGTGTAAGGAGGAGTGAGCTGAGAGAGAATCCCATTCTCTTTTAGGAAGTTTGCAAATTCTGTACTGAGGTACTCCCCACCTTGATCTGATCGAAGCATCTTGATACTCAAGCCGGTTTGTTTTTCTACTTCTTGTTTATATTCAGTGAATTTCTCGAAAGCTTCGGATTTGTGCTTTAATAAAAATACATGACCGAATCTTGAGAAATCGTTAGTGAAAGTAATGAAGTAAGAAAAACCGCCTCTAGCCTGTATAGACATTGGCCCACATACATCACTATGTATGAGTCCTAGGAGCTCGGTAGCTCTTTCTCCGTGTCCGGTAAACGGAGTTTTGGTCATTTTACCCTTGATACAAGACTGGCAAGTCGCATAAGATTTATATTCAAAAGGGTTTAAATATCCATCTTTGTGTAACTTGTTTAGTCTTGTTTCGTTAATATAACCAAGTCTACAGTGCCAAAGAAAAACTTCATTTATTTCTGAAAGTTTTCTTTTATTAGTGTGTTGTATGCTGAAAACTGTGTGTTGATTTAGGACGTATATCCCGTTATTAAGTGTACCATACCCAACCAACATTTGATTCAGGTGAATGTTCATAACATTGTTCTGCAATATAAAGTTATATCATTCATTGTCTAACAAGGAAACATATATTATATTACAAAGCATACTTGGTACAAAATAACATGGGTTCAAAACCAATATACACCCAGATGACAACCCCAAGTGATACTCTCCTACTGCGACTGTATGTACATTGGAACCATTTCCAACGCGGAGAGTATGGTCACCTGTCTTCAAAACCTTGCTATTTCTCAACCCCTGCATAGAATTGCAAATGTGAGAACCTGAACCGGTATCTAATACCCAGGAAGCAGAGTTTATTGAAAAACAGTTTTCTGTCACAAACACACTTGAAGCGGAAGCATCCCCATGCTTCTTCTTGATATTCAAGTACTCCGTACAGTTGCTCTTCCAATGTCCTGTTTTGTGGCAATGAAAACATTCCCCTTTCCCCGATTCTCCAGCTTTGGACTTGTCCTTCCCCTTAACCTTTTTAACTCCACCCTTAGAATTGGTGGGCTTCTTCTTTTTCTTTCCCTTGGCCTTTGGGCGAGAAGAGGAAGATTGTCCAACAGTCATAACGGGAGTTTTCACTGATTTCAGTGTGCTCTCTGCACTCCTTAACATATTAAGGAGTTCAGGTAGTTCCCTCTCCATGTTGTGCATGTTGAAGTTAACTATGAATTGAGCAAAGGTGGAGGGGAGGGACTGCAGAATAATATCCGTATATTGTTCATTTTCCATTGTCCATCCAAGGTCCTCAAGCTCTTCTATGAGAGCTATCATCTTCAGAACATGGTCTCCTACTGATGTGCCAGGGGCCATTCACATCTGAAATAATTTCTTTGATGCTTCGTATCGTAATACGCGGGATTGCTCTCCATACAACTCCTTTGTATGGAGAAATATGGCTTGAATGTCCATATTCTCGTGCTGCTTTTGATGTGTGTTGTCCATCGATGCAAGCGCGAGACATTTGGCCGTGGCACAGTCAGCTTCCCATGTCTTACGGACTTCTTTGTCCGCAACTGAGGATTTTGGACCTGGGACGGGCGGGGCTGAAGCCATGAGGACATATGATACTTTATCATAAGTCAAGGCTATTTTCAGATTCCTCAGCCAGTCTTTATAATTGGTCCCATTCAGTTTATTTTTATCTAGTAGAAGCTTGAGTCCAGTCATTGGTATCTGCCATTAAGAGAGAGAAAATAATACACTCAGCGAAAGCTCTTGCAAAGATCAGATTGGTTATTATCTTGTCTAATCGATGTCTCCCACTGGTTTAATCAAGTTTTTCTTTCAAACCTTAAAAAGAAAACTAGCCAGGATTAATTACAGTCTACAACTTCACTAACCGTTCAGCCAGGCCAGTGTCGGTACTTGAGGGAGGTTCCCCGTGCTTTTGCACGGACCTAATTAAAGTAAACCTCGTTTTCCCAGAGGCGTAGCCCCGTTAACACCTTTCTAGACACCTAATGAGTTATCTAATTGTAAACTGCAAAACTCTCCTGGGAGCAACTATTGCCCACAGTGGGATCGGGATCCAACCATCATATGGAAGGTATGCAATCTCATTGCAAATCTCAACACTTGAAATTCCCGATTCGGTTTTTACCCCTAGTTTTTATGACCTTAACTATGGTCAACAAATCATAAGCACCAGTCAAGTTCTACCCGTCATTTCTTGATTAATTAGACCCACCCATATGACCCTTAACTATGGTCAACAAAGTCGCATGAATGTCCTAATTAATCTGCATCATATGTAGTGTAGGAAGACATCACTTAGCTACCGTACACTACGCCTTAACTATAGTCAACAAACGTAGCACGAATACTAAGTACTCTACTTCCTAAAATGACGGAGGGTTGCGGATGATTTTTAAGAAAATCTTTAACGCTTTGAACTTGATATCTTCGTAGAATCAAATGGTTTTCAAAAGGACTGGCTTGATCTCCGCAGTTTTGAAATATAGCTTTTTCATAAAGAGCCGAGTGGTTTTCAAATCCGATTCTACAACATCTTTTTAGGTTTATTTTCTTTACATTAATCATATTAATGTAGTCCCATCATTTAAGTCCTTAAGCCAATCACAGAAAAGAAACGAAAATACAACGTACGCTTATGCCATCCGCATTCGCCGCAATATTCCGTTATGCACTGTTAGGTTACTTAACTAACGGCATACCGGGACGGGACTAGCGCGGGTGTTAAACATAAGCAACTTCTACTATATATCTCATATATAATATATCATTCGTCTCAGATATCACAGAACACATGCAGCAGAAACATAGATATAATGTGGGATATACTTGGACGTCCGTATTTAGTATTTAGCCAAGAATAGAAAATACGGATTCCACAGTCGCGATGAATAGCCAAGCCCACACCCCTAGACCCCTACGAGAGCGGCAAGCGACCCTACCAATCCTGGAGTTTAGAAGACCCGATCTCGACTCCTCGAGATGGCCTCCCACTGAACCCCAGAACCCGGTCACTTGTGCCCCCCTCTTTGGGTCTATCATAATGCGGAAAAGTAAATAATATACAACACTGGTGACATCAACCTCAACCCGGAAGTGCCCCAAATAAAAAATATTACATTACATTTGAATTTTACATGAATGAAAAATAAAACTCTCATCTCATATAAAAACACCCCCGGCTATTCAACCGCGACAATCCTGCACATCATATCTCAGCAACACATAATATCATATATCATCAACGTAAGTAAGTAAGCGTACCCCGATTGTCGTTGATATATAGCAACGAAACCGACGATAAGCGACATACTACACTTACGGTCATAGAAAAGAAAGTGTAAAACTACAATATTTGGAATCCACATTCTCTTTAGACATCATAAATCCGAGATATCACATACCTCGCATTTCATGCCTAACTATATGAATTCCACATACTGTATCACATTCCAGATAAATAGACAGTATTAAACATTTCGATCGAATAATCAAATACCCAAAATTTCCTAAAGCTCAACACTTGAGCGGAGTTCAAAAAACCCGGAATGTGTCACAGTAGTAGCGATCCAGCCGTAGAAGGGTCAAGCCAACGCCTCACATGTGGCACGCCGTACTGCCTCAAACCCTAAGGTTCAAAAGGCAGTTCAAAACGGTCAAATAATCGAGTTAAGGTTGGTTGTCTTCTAGAGGGTCCACCATAAAACTTGCACGCATTTCCGAAAGATTTAAAATCGAGAAAATATTCAACACTTGAAAATTTTTCGTGTCGGGAAAAAGTGAGTTAATAATATCCGTTCGAACTTTTTAATACTTTCTAAATTATCCGAAAAAGGCACGAGATTAAAATTCCGATCGAATCACCGAATCCAAAACAATCTCCAGAACATATATCACTGAAACCAGATTAAAAATACCCAAAAACATCTATAAGCAGGTAATAAGATCACTGTATAAAAACGAGGCCTTAATGTATCTGTACGGCCGCGGAGCCGCGGCCTAAGCAAGCTTTGGCTGCGGTTCCGCGGTGGGATTTAGTGATTAGGGCTTCGTTTTTTTACAGTGGTTCTTAGAATTCCCTGCTGAATTTTTTAAATATTTTTAATTCTGAAAATGACACAGTTTGAAAAAATGTCCAGAGAGTGTTCAAGAAGTCCGTATTTTGGTTCGATCGGAGTTTTAACTTCGCTAAAGTGTCGCCTAAAGTTCTAGGTCGGCTCTGATACCAATGTTAGGTTTACCTAGCACCTAATGAAGGGTTTGGAAGCATCGCATGCCTCAAAATTAAATTTTTTAGGTGCTAAGTGAACATACAAAGAATCATCACTAGAAAATTAGGGTTTCATAACTTGAATAACATCACAAGTAACAAAGGCTAGGGTTTTGAGAGTACAACCTTTGTAGCTCCCTACGCTAGACTCCTTGGCCAATTGAGGGTTGGAAAAAGGTTCGCTTGAGGTCTTCTAATGTCCACGACGGTCCACCCGAAGCTCCTTTGCCCAAAGCTCCTTGCTTTACTCGATGTATCAATGGAGTAGAGCAAACACCTACACAAACCGGCTAGATGTGTGTAGTATGATGATGTGGTTTGTATTCTTTGATCAAAACTCTTTCTTTTAATTAACCTCACTTAAGAAAATGATCAAGAGAGGAAGAAGAAGATGGTGGCTTTGCTTTCTCACGAAAAGAAAAGTGATAAGAGTGAAAAATTGAAATGAGAAAGAATAGTATATTTAAATTCCTTCTCACTTCAACCATGGTTAGAATTATCTAGATATTTTCCAAAATGAGTTAAAAGGTAAAAGGATAATTAACTCAAGGTTAATAAGTGGTTGAAGCATGGTCAAAGATGATAAACATTAACCTCTTGTGAATTAACCTTTCCTTTTTACAAAATGAAAAATAAATAGATAATTCTACAATGTAAGTCTTGCATTGCCACCAAACTTGTATCAACAACCATGATACAATGTATGCATGTATGTATCCATGCACATCATCATGTGCATACATGTATGCATACAAAATAGAAAAGAGTTTGATTAAAGAGTTAATCTAAAAGTCATTTGTTAAATCAACACTTGATTTTGCAAACCGGTCATATCTCATACGACCCGACCAATAGAAAATGCCCGATTAATATACGGTATCACATATCCGTATTTAATCGGGTCCCCGCGCATATCTCATATGCACACCACATCTTTTCGCCTGAGCCAGGAAACTTCATTGTGGGACTCTAAGACTCGTCAATACGCCGGCAGTAGGTAATGATCATATCAAATACCTACAAGCCGCAAGCGGTCAGCTAAACGTAACGGCCACCCGGGTATTGAGCGATCAGAAGAAAACAAGCGAACCTGCTACAACTCCCGTCGAGCCAACCAGCAACACTACCGTATAGTCCGGTCTCTTCGTCAGATATGCTGCATATCGAGTCTAGGGATGGTAACGTCGACCCCAATAACTCAATAAGTCGTACCGATGAATGGTCTATAACAGATCGAGAAACTACTGATAACACTTATCAGCAAATCCCAACAGCCCTGGCCAGGGACTTACTGATATAGCCAGTCGAGCACAGCACAACATCAACTCCCAATACCGGGAGAGACGAAACCCCTCCTATCGCTCATCGCCTTCGTGTGTCTTGGGACTGTACCCAATGGCCACCTGTTAGCACGACTCAGTAGAGCCGTGGTAGGGTGGTAATCAAAGTACAGTGGGAGAACACACAAGACTCTATGACGATCTCGGGTCTACAGACTAACCTGCACCAGTGTCACCTGAGAACTGCTATCCGACGATAGATATAATTCCATATAGAAGTTCTCGGCGAGTCTGTCCAGTGTACCCAGTCACCACTGAGCACTCGTATACGATCTCGATGTCAAACATCGATGAATGTGGGAACATCCATCGCCCATCATATGGGTCTAGTATCATATACGCTAGTCTACTCTGGTATATCGATGCCCCGTCTCGATACACCTACGACTAGGGACATTCCAGGATATGCTTATAATCTACAGATATCCCACTAGTATGATCTCCATCATAATCACAGTAGTCAAGCCTATATCCTCAGGGCTTTATCAACATGTATTAATGAATAAAAGCATGATCAAATCAACATGTCAGATAAAGAAGAACCAGATAGCATACTATCATGTCGAGCAAGAATGTACACTGAATATATATATATATATATATATATACATGTATAAATACATCCACTATCACATAATGGCCTCTAGGGCATACATATATATAACAGTTCTTGTTTAGCAACGATCCTTCTTGTACGGTCCATGTTACCTAGTTAGGAAAAATTTTCGTTTTACCTATTCCGCCTCCCCGAAAGGACCGGGGTGGGTAACGTGGACCTAACAGGAGAGACCACAGTGATCAATCGGCAACGCAGCGAAACACATTATGGATATATAAACCTAGATCCTTTTACAGACGAATAACAAATAACAACAGATGCAAACCGCAGAAATAAATAACACAAATAAATTGGGGGGAAATGGGAGAACTTTATTTAGAATTTGAGAAAAAGATCACCTTACAGAAGATTACAAAAAACCCACTCCTTATAATCTCCAACGAGATCTTCTTCTCCTACAAAATCTGCTTTTGATCGTTTTGATCCCTTATGGAGCCGTCGTTTCTCTTCCTTTAAATTTTATGATCAAAACAATCCCTTAATAACCGTCTTGATGCCTTATAGAGTCGTCTCTCGTTTTCCTTGAACCTTATGATCAAGTCGATATATCTTCCTTGATGAGAGCACCTTCATATTTATAGCATAGAATAAAACTTCTTCCATTTAGATTAGGGTTAATATAAATCTCTTTTATTCTTATCTAATGGAATATTATATCTTATTTAAATTTAAATCTAAATCTATACTTAAATAATAGATTTATCTATAACAATATTTTCTTTTATTTAAATCTATATTTAAATTAGAGATTTATCTTAATTCTATCTATAATTACTAACACTTTAAATTTAAACTAATCTCAACAATCCCCACCTTAGTTTAAATCTAAATAGAACCTCGAAATATTGTTGCCTTCATCTTGTATCCTTAGGTGTTCTTCCCGTTTTCCTCTGCTGGCACAATCTCACTCCAGAATTGCGAAAATGGTGTTGTCACAGTTTTAACCAAAACTGAGAAACCGTTGCGAACCTCCTACCAAGGTCTCTCTTCCTCACATTTGAGTACCTGATGTTAGTTATATGTATGCCGTAGAGGCCATTACTATACATACGATGTACATTGTAGTGGATGCTTGGACATATATATCGAGGACTTTCTTGCTCGACATGATAGTATGCTATCTGGTTGCTCTTTATCTTAACATGTACACTGATTGTCTGTATGTTACATGTTGATAAAGCCCTTAGGATGAGTACTTGACTACCAGGATTATGATGCAGATCATACTAGTGGGGACAGTGTAGCCGCTAAGTACATCCTTTAAATATTTCTAGTCGTAGGTTTATCGAGACAGGGCATCGATATACCAGAGTAGACTAGCGTATAGCTTCTCGACCCATATAGATGGGCGATGGATGATCCCATATCCACATTGGTGTTTGACATCAGAGATAGTATACGGGTGCTCAGTAGAGACTGGGTACACTAGACGGACTCGCCGAGAACTCCCAGATGGTATTATACCTCACGTCAGATGGCAGTTCTCTGGTGACACTAGTACAGGTTAGTCTGTAGACCCGAGATCATCATAGAGTCTTGTGTGATTCCTACTGTGCTTTGATTTCCACCTTACCACGTTCAAGAGAACGTGCAAAACGGTGGCTTTTGGGTACAGTCCCGAATAACATGGAGGCAATGAGCGATAGGAGGGGTTTCGTCTCTCCCGGTATTGGGAGTTGATGTTGCGCTATGCGATTGGCTATAACAGGAAGTCCCTGGCCAGGGATGCTTTAGAGATATACTGGTAAGTGTTATCAGTAGTTTCTCGACCCGTTATGAGCCTCACATCGGTACGACTTATCGAGTTACTGGGGTCTGACGTTTACCACCCCTAGACGAGATATGCGACATATTAGACGAAGAGACCGGACTGTACGGTAGTGTTACTGATTAGATTCGCAGGAGTATGAGCAGGCTTGCTTGTTGATCTTCTGATCGCTCAATACCCGGGTGGCCGTTACGTTTAGCAGACCGCTTGCGGCTTGTGGGTGTGTGATATGATCATCACCTACTGCCGGCATATTGACGAGTCTTTAGAGTTCTACACAGAGGTTTCCTGACTCAAGCAAAACGGAGTAGGAGCACATATGTGATATGTGCGGGACCGAAATTAATACGATATGTGATACCATATTCTATTCTCGCGACTTATGACATCGGTCGGTTATATGCGATATAGCCGGGTTATCGGATCAAGTGTTGATTCGAAAAATTATTACATATGATATTAGTCGGTTATATGTGATATAGCCGGATTATTAAATCAAGAGTTGATTTGATAATCTAATGTATAATTATATATTTGATATATTTACATTAACTAATATTAACTCAATTAAGATTTCTTTTCTCACTTGATGTGCACATTGTATATATATGATGTATATATTTGTGTACATGTATTTGTCATGCTAGGTTATACATGCAACAAAGTTGTGTGAGACTTACACCATGCTAGGGTTAGGTTAAGGTTTTATTTATTACTAAGTAAATTCAAAAAGTAAATTCAAAAAGGGTGGAATTAGTCATGGTTAGGGTTTGTAGAAACTTGTAGAACCATTGACTTTCTCCACCTCTTTTGTTTTACTTAAAGATATTTGTTAACCTAACCTTTAACCCTTAGCCATAGTTTAGTCTCTACAAGGGTTAGTGTATGTGATACACTCACCATGGTTGCATTTCTAACCTCACTTGATTATTCTTTCTTCACTTGGATAATTATCATGAGAGTTATCTTCTTCTTCTTCCTCAAAAAGCTTTCTAGCTTCAATGGAGATGTGAGAAAATGAGTGAGAAAATCAAATCTAAAGTGAGCCCACTTCCTACTTCATCATCCTCTACTACTTGCCATTTAGTATAGGGTGTTTGCTTCACTAATTCCATAATTAGGGAAGAGATAGCTTGGGTTAGTGTCTCCTCGACGTAGATCATCTTCGGCCTCGAAGTCATCTAGCGAGCTTGATCCGTACATCTTGTGGAGCCTCTCTAGAGTCCGGAAGTTCATGATCGCAGCGAAGGGACGACTATACGGAGCTAATGAAGTGAAGGACCGGTCTACAAAGGTTGTATTCCTTGTTCTCTTTTAGTTGCAAAGTGTTTGCATTTCATTCCGTCGATTTTTCTAGTAAACGATTCTAGGGTTAAGGTTAGCTAGAACAGCAAAATTTGAAATTGGCATGGAAGATGCCTCCCAAAACCTTTCTTCCGTCCTAGGGAAACCTACAATGGTATCAGAGCCATACTAGAAAATTAGACGGATTTTGTTAAGATTACGAAACCTAAATACTCCGAAACTTGTAACGCCAAAAACTGGTTTCTGTCGATTCTAAAAAGTTGTCAAAATTTTTTTTAAACAAGTACAGAATGTTATATGGGATATATCATGAACACCATGAAAATTTCAGGGGTTTGCTCGGATTTTGGCCGAGGACAAGGGTGTTGTGGCCGGCCATGTAATGCATTCTGGTCTTGAAATTTTCATGGTGGTCCAGGACTTGGGTTTTGGTGTTTCAGGTATTGTTTGTTTTTGCTAATTTTACATGTGATGTAATCATACACTATAAGAAATTCAGAGTGTTTCGTATTCATAGTTTTAACATTGTTTCGGATATTCACATATTGTCTAGGCGAAGTTAAAAAGTTCGATCGAATGTCAAAAACCTATTTTTCCAAGTTTAACGTATTCGGAAAAATATGCAAGTAATTCTGTGGACCCTCTAGAAGAATGTAACCCTAACTCGACTTTTTGGATCGCGGAACCGCGGTCATACCCTAGGGTTTGCCGCAGTTCCGTAGCGACATGAGTGAGGCTTGGGTCTGCCCTTCTACGGCTGGTGCATATGTACTGTTGCATATTCTCGATATTATTAAAACTGTGCTCAAGTGTTGAGCTGTCGGGAAATTGTGGGACTTTGATGAATCGATCGAAAAGTTTAACGTCGTCCGGATATTATGTGATGGGATACAATACTTGGAATCAAAACTAATTTGAATTTTATATATCTAGCAATTTAGTCTCATTTGATCGGTTGCCACGGGATTTTGATGTGATCAAAAGTCTGTCGTAATCACGTAGTGTACGCGGATACTCGCTGGGTAACCTTATTAGATAGCCACACCCCATAGCCCTGACCAAGTGACTGTAGGAGAACCCCGTCGCCAAAAGCATCCGTTCGGGTGCTCGCGGCAGCGGTGTTCCGCCTTAGTGCACTTCGTCGATGGTATCGGGGGGTGCGGCCATCTACTAAAGTTTCCGATGAGCATTCGATCAGGATGTCGGAAATCTTGTTGAATTGCCCGACTTGTTATTGAAAAGTGTTTTCGATATCGAGACTAAAATGCAGGGTTTATAATTGTTAGGCATGCGATATCTAAGGAATTCATTTGGTCAGGCATGTGATGTCTAAGGAGGTTGCGGATTCCAATTGTTGTAGTTTTCACTTTCTTTTCTGCGACCGTAACTGTAATATATGGTGTATCGCCGATTTCGTTGCTATATGTCAACAACAATTGGGATACACATATTTATTTACGTTGATGACATGTGATGTTATGTGTTGCTGTGATATGTTATATTGGATCGTCGTGATTGAATATCCGAGGGGTTTATGTGAGATGAGAGTTTTTCATTTTCATTCATGTAAAATTCTTTGTATGTAATATTCTTTTATTGGGGCACTTCCGGGTTGAGGATGATGTCACCATTGTATATTATTTATTTTTCCGCAATAGGATAGACCCAATGCGGGGAACACAAGTAACCGGGTTCTAGGGTCCAGTAGGAGACCATCTCGAGGAGTCGAAACGGGGTCTCTTAACTCTAGAATTGGTAGGGCTGCTTGCTGCTCTCGTAGGGGTCTAGGGGTGTGGGTTTAGCTATTCATCGCGACCGTAGAATTCGTGTTTTATACAAGCTTAATTTAAAACATGGAAATCCTAGTATATCCAATGTTTCATATGCTGTGTTCTGCTGCGATATTCTGTGATGTGATCACTGTATGTGTTGAGATTGATATTGGATATAGTATATGTGATATATTATATAGACGTTGCTTATGTTTTACACCCGCGCTAGCCCTGCCCCGCTCTGCCGTTAATTACCTAACCTAACAGTGCATGAGGGGACATCAAGGCGAATGCGGATGGCATAAGCGTACGTTGTATTTGTTGGATATAGTGCCCTTACAGTCAATTATTGGATCACAGGCACGTGATTGTAATGATTGAGGGAGGACCTATACCGGTAGGATAGTCTTACTCAAGATGATAGTATGCTATCTGGTTTATCTTTATCATAGTGTACAGCTTTAGGTGACCTTACAGGTCACTATTGCACGTTGATAGAGCCCATAGGATTCTTGTTTGATGGTCAGCAGTATGATGGCGATCATATACGTGGGAGATGGGGTCTATAAGCGCATCCTTAAAGTGGTCCCTAGTCGTGGGAGTTTCAAGACCGGGCATCGATACTCTATTAGTAGACTAGTGTATACAGTCGAGACCCCGACGAAGGGCGGTGGCCGGTCTCACAAGCCATTGGTGTCAGTTGGTTCACCTAAGATGTATACAGGTGCTCATTGGGTTATGAGTACACCGGACATGACTCGCTGGGAACATGCTAGTTGGTATTATACCTGACGTCAGATAGCAGTTCCCTGGTGACATGTGTACATGTTAGTTCATCGACCTAAGATCGTCATTTGTCTCGTGTGAGTTCCCACTGTACTTTGATTACTACCCTACCACGGGTCAAAGGAGTCGTGCAAACAGGTTTTAGTTGGGTACAGTCCCGAGCCACATGGAGGCAGTGAGCGGATCGGCAGGGGTTTCATCTCTCCCGGTATTGGGGGTGAGATCGCGCTGTGTCTAGGAGAGCCATTACACGAAATCCTTGGCCAAGGCAGGAGATTTACTGGTAGGTATTCCAGTAGTATCTCAGTGTGTTCTGGGCTACTCTCCGATACGACTTGTACCGCTTTTGGGGATCTGACTTTTACCAACCCCCTAGGCCCGCCATGCGATGCTTATAGACGAACGGACCGGACTGTACGGATATTGTCACTGACAGGCTCAGTAGGATGTCAGGATGAGTTCACTCATCGACCTCCTTTTTGGTCAATACCTGGTAGCCCGTTACGTACGGCTAGTGCCTCTGACGTGCTAGTGGTTAAATCCACAACCAATGTATTGACGAGTCTTTAGAGTCCCCCACAGACAGTTTTCAAGTTTCGGGCGAAACGTTGTAGAGGTCGTTTGATATATGGCAGGGTTTGATCATATACGTGCGGCAGTGCACATATCATGATCGGACGGATCATACTAGTGGGCTTTGGTTTAAGCCGGATCCTAGTATTAGATTTGTTGGATTACTTTAATCTCATCGTATTCGCATTCAGTCGGAATGCGGATGCAGGTATGTATATACAGGTAAGGGGTATCCTTGTGATCCGTCACGAGTTTACTTTAGATGTTGCCGTATCTTTTTATTGTTGCAAACATTTGGATTAATGTTTGCATATGGAAATTGTGAGCTAGAAATCATCATTTTGTGCATTTAATGTGGCATGTGCAAGGGTAGTGACTCATGGTCTCTTTTTATGTGCATATGTCACATTATTGTTTGATTTGTGTGTTGATATGATAAGAGGAGAGAGGGAGGGTAGGCATGAGTAAGGGTTAGCTCTTATATTTTTGATTCATACTCTCACTCTCTCTTTTTATCTTAAGAAAACACAAGAAAAGAAAATGCTTCTTCTTCTTCTTCCTCTAGCTCATAACCTCCATTGATGGCTTCATCTTCAACCTCCATCCATGCTATGGATGCAAGAGACAAAGTGATGACACACATTCTCTACTTCACCTTGGACACGTCGGCTAGCGAACTTCATGCCCGAGTTGCTTCGGATGAAGCGGGAGCCCGTAAAAAGACTCGAAGATGTGGTGCCCTTTCCGACAAGGAGATCGAGATCGGAGATGCCGCGAGGAGCTTGGGATGGTGGCCGAAGACCGAAGGACACGGATCGATCGGTATAGCTTTTCTATCCCTTCTCTAATTGCTAGTTTATATGTTAATGGTTCGATCCGGGTTTTAAGCATACGATAGCGCCGGTTTCTAGTTTGAAAAAGTTTTCGTTTCCGCATTTTGGCCTCGGACAGACGGCCAGGGCGCTACCGTAGACTTACATGGTATCAGAGCCACGCCATTAACCTTTTCTAGCTTGCTCTAACGTGTTTAGAATTTCGATCGAACGAAATTTTCCAAAACCGCATTTCAAATTCTGCAGTTTCTGTCGAAATTCTTTTGTGCTCTAAAAATTATTTTCAGTACGTCAGAAAATCAGGCAAGCTTTTAAAGAACACTGTTGAAATTTGGTACTATGATCTCGTCATTGCGCCGAGGAACCGTGACACTAACCTTGTTTTGGCCGCGGTTCCGCCGCACTACTGTAGAATTAGGGAACCAAATTTTGTACAGTGTTCTCTGAGTTGGAATTGGGGTTTCTGCTATTTTTTGTTTGGGCCCAGATTTTTTTGAGTACTGGGAATTGTGCTTGGGGCCCACTTCGGGAAATTTTGTCGATCGAAAATTTTAGACATGTTAGTTCACAGTATTTACATTATATCTGTGACCGTGAATGTCATTTGATCGGTAAATCTTGTCTAATTGCTATAGTTCTTTTAGACGGATTTGCGAACGTGACTTTCACGTTGATGTTCTGTGTTGTGCTGTGATGTTGCGGATTTGTCGTGGTGGATAGCCTGGATGCAATGGTAGTACAGTCTGGTTGTATTTATAGATTTGATATTGCGGGGCGAGCGTCCGACATGTGGACTGTCGTCACTGCCTGTTTGTATATTATTCT
The DNA here is from genome assembly GCA_030015575.1 of Agapanthus africanus. NCBI lineage: Eukaryota > Viridiplantae > Streptophyta > Magnoliopsida > Asparagales > Amaryllidaceae > Agapanthus > Agapanthus africanus. The sequence continues at coordinate 225,603,164 of JASDDO010000008.1, forward strand.
TTTGGGGCACGACCGGGCTGAGGTCGATGTACCCGTTGTATATATATTTTACTTTCTGTACTAGGATTACCCCGCGGTGGGGTGCACGGATAGCCGGGTTCTAGAGGGCAACGGGCCCGCATCTCATGGCTTTGAGACGGAGGGGGCTTCACTCTAGAATTGGCGGGCTATTCGCCGCACTCGTCGGGGGTACAGGTTGACCCAAGGAGGGGTGCTCAAGTTACCGGATTCCGTGAAGTGCTGGGTGGTCCATTCACTTTGTTGAAGGGGGCTGCCTCGCTTCAGGTTTTGGCGGGTAACTTGCCGCACCCGTAGGGGTCTAGGATTTCATTGCACAGGCTATCCATACAACCAGGGGAACGTCGGATTTCAGTTGCGGCTCTGTGAAACCCAGGGCTTCCAGATTATCTGTATTGTTCTGTGATGCTTATTACATTTCTGTGATGTTTCATTTTTATCACGCCATGAGCGATTATTATATATTGATATATATACTAGTAGATGTTGTATATATTTTACACCCGCGCTAGTCCAGTCCCCGCTCTGTCGTTAGTTAAGTAACCTAATGGGTGATAACGGGACCCAGTGACGAATGCGGATGGCATATACGTACATCATATTTTCGTTCTTTTGTGGTGTAATTAATTGATGGGACTACGTTGATTTGGATCAATGCAAGCTAAACAAACCTATTCTGATGTTGTTGGAACATTTTTAAAAAAAAGACTGTTATTGCAAGGACGTTTTCTTTTGTTTTGCACAGTGGTATTCAGTTGGAATATCCTGCACCTCAGTTGACGAGGCAAGGGCCGAGATCCCTTCACCGGGAGTGACCCCTTGGACAGAAGTTTGCGTCAGGATAATAACCTCATTATAGCCGATTTCCTTTTGCTTTGCATCGTGGTATTCAGTTGGAATATCCTGCACCTCATTCTACGGGGAAAGAGCCGAGATCCCTTCACCGGGAGTGACCTCTTTAGCAAAGGTTTTCGCCACTATATTTTTTATAAAAAGCTATCCGGTTCCTTCAACGATATCAAGTTCATTACGTTAAAGATTTTTCGCCAAAAACCATACGTAGCCCTCCGTCATTTCAGAAAGGTAGCACTTAGTATTCATGCTATGTATGTTGGCCTTCGTCAAGGCATAGTGTATGGTAGCTGCTTGTTACTTTTCTGTTGCATAGATAATGCGTTAGTTTGGGACAGTCGTACTACTATTTTGGCCTTCGTCAAGGGTATGTACGGGTGGGTTCAAATTAACCTGGACAATGACGGGTAGAACTTGACATGTGACTTATGATATATTGGCCTTCGTCAAGGTCATAAGAGCATGGGGTAAAAATCACATCGGAAGTTTCTAAAGAAACTGAAACTTGCCAGATATGCGCGTACCTTCTAGAGTGTAATAACGTGAGTGGATTCCATCACGTTATCATGCGATGATAGTTGGATCACGATTCCTACTGATGAGTTGGTTTACTCCTCGGGTGATCCTGACTAATTCTTCTTTCAGGTTTGGAGGAGAATTTGAGGTTACAGTGGGAGGTTTTCTGATTGGATAAAGTGATAACTATTCTGATCTAGGTTAGAGTGCACGCTGAGTGTTTCTTTTCTCTCTCTCTTTGGCAGTGACCATGACCCGACCCTAGACTATAACTCAGTGACCAAGTTAACCGAACCTTCTTAAAACACTGGCTTTTGGATTGTCTGAGTTGCATACCTCATTGCCACTCCTACTTTTACCCTTTTCTCCAGAACACCCCGTATTACTAGGAACATCCACTTCCATTGGATAAAACCATCGTATGGTTATATACGAACTCGAAGGATTCCAGATTCGAGGATGCTTTCCGGTTCCAGAGAAAATGAATAGGACTATTCAGTTGTCTTATCCTTTTACCTTCTCTCAGGTTGCGAGTGCTCCTTGGATTAGGACAGTACACCTATTACGCTTATTGGATAGTCTTCTTCCAAACTATAGGCAGGTGCCGAACGGTAGGGAATGAAGAAAACCAATTAGCCTAACGAAGGTGTACAGAAGGTATTAAGTAAAGACAAATAAAAGGGATTAGTAAGAGGGCAAAGTAAACTGCGACTGCTATTCACGACCAAACCAAGTATTTCATCGCCACTCCTACTTCACCTTTGTATTTCTCCAGGACACTCCGTATCACTATGAAGATCCACAGTTTTTTGGATACTCCATCGTATGGTTATATACGAACTCGAAGGAACTTGTTCCAGTTCGGGGATGGATTATGGTTCAGGAGAAATAGGAATAAGGTTTATTCAGTTGTCTTTTATCTTTACCTTCTCTCGGGTTGCGAGTGCTCCTAGGATTAGGACAGTACACCTATTACGCTTATTGGATAGTCTTCTTCCAAACCATAGGCTGGTGCCGAACGGTAGGGAAGGAAGAAAACCATTTAGCCTAAAGGGGTGTACAAAAGGTAATGACTAAAGACATATAAAGGGATTTGGAGAGATGGCAAAGAATTATACGGTTACAGTTGTGAATCTGATAATGGAAGAGGCATTACTAGGAATACCCGGATACCCCTTCGAAACATTTACATGTTTCAGTTTCACTGTGTATTGTTAATAGAAAACTGATTTCCCAATTAGTACTCACTCCAGGGTATGTATTTACCAGGTTTGATTCTCACATATGTATGGTTTTACAGATGATGAGTGGGAGTAAGTTATTGGGAATTAGGTGATCATCCTCATTATATCGGGATTCGTTGTAATTGGTGATATTTGAGGAAATTGCCTGGGCTGTTTGTCCGACGGCAAATATTTGGTTTTGAATATCCGTTGTTATGCACCAATTTCAAATTGATATATCTGTATGTTTATTTTTATAAAGTGAGATATAACTTTTTGAAATTATGTCTATGACATTTACCTATATCAGTGGATGGTTTGGTAAAGAGCATTAAACAGCGGTGTAATTCTTCTTAACCATAAGTACAGTTTTCAACCTACGACACACAGGGAATGAGTTATTAGACTCAGGGGACTTATACAGAGTATTGCATGTTGTCCAGTGTCCATGAGGATAGAGGGGTTGGTAATCGTACTATATTCTGTTTACTTGTGACTTCTCTAGTTCTTAGAAATGTGTTTCGTAGAAATGCAAGGTCTAAGTTTTGAGAAGTTATAGGTATAAGAATAAAGTAGAGAACCAGGTATTGCAAGTATCAGGATTCTTCAAGGTGATCGAAGATGTAGATACTTGTGTATGGTATTCATTTGATAGTAATGATTATGAGAACTTGCTTCTCTTTCAGGTTACTCATATCTGGATGTATTCCTAAGATGAGTAATGCTGATCGGCCTCTCTCTATTTAGTTGACATGCACTGGAGACAGATGCATGATTTGAATCTGGTTCAAATTAAATCAGTGCCTCTGTTTCTATATTGGATATAGAATAGTTCATATCTTAACGATGTTAAGGTACGTGGAGTTGTCCGGCTTATGCTTAAAACCAGACTCTGGATAACTCAAGGCACGTTTCTGTAATGACAGTTTGTGGGTTGACCCGGGCTATGATGAGGGTTAACTTTCTACCATCTAGAAGTTCAATAGTGATATTGTTCTTGACTCGCCATAGTTTTGATAAAAATGGATTTTTTCAGAAAACAGTAGTGGGAGTATGGTAGAACTGGAAGTGATTCCAGAACCGCAAACGATTACTGAAAATTTAATAGGACCTAAAGATTCAATCTGGATTAACATTCCATTAGCCACTCCGCAGATTTGGTGGGTAACCTCAGGCACTCGAAAGGTACTCCGGTAGCCTCAAGAATGGTGACAGGGAGGTTCTTGTTTACCCAGATTTGATACTACTGTTGTTCCAGGCTATGAGACCCAACAGGAGGATGAGTATAGCGTCGTTCTAAACTAGCTTTAGAAGTGCACGTGTATATGACTCTGCCAGAGGGTTGTCGTAGTCAGTGGGAGCAGCGGAAGCATAGTGGACAAGTAGCTTATGTCTATTTATGGACTAAAACAGATATAGCGGAGATAGATCATTTATTTCTGATGTGACAGTCATAGGTTTGACTTCATCAGAATAGGGGATGGGTCTGTTAAGAATGTAGTAGGGTATGATGTCCTGGTATTTGGATGACATACACAGAGTAGGAAGTCAAGTTCCTACTCTATGATCGGTTATGCTTTGGTTGTCACACAGTGGTTTCTCTAAATAGGATATAGATATAATATCAGACATTCTGGTTACTAGATCTATGGTTTTAGATCTAGATTTAGGTAGTTTCCCAATCTGGGTACTTAGACAGCATTCTACAGCTATTTTTGGAATGGACGACTCCTGGAACGGTAGTGTACCTGCAGGTGATGGAGTCACCCTCTCTAAAGGTGTCTTACAGATTAAAGGGGAGAGGGATGTGCATGATTGGCAGATCACTTGCCTAGGCAATTGAGTTGATCATGAGATGTCAAGTACCGCACCGGATGTTGTTTTTGCACGAGATGCAGTAAATTGATATTAATCCTATCCTGGAGAAACATTCGGAAGCAGTTTTAGAACATAAGTGGATGTTCTAGGGATATGATAACGGCATCCTCCTTCGGGACACAGTTATCATTCCAGGCTTCCATGGTGACCCGGATGACAGAGTGACTGTCAGAGTTATAGTTTTCCCTCTGACGAGGGGCAGTATTTTGGACAGGTGGTCCAAGCGGATACTGAGGGAGGCATGGCGCAGGATACTGATTAAGTTCAGTTGACGATACAGTCTAAGAAGTTTGGATTTGGAGTTCATTTATGAACTAGGTCCCATCAGACATCCAAACATATTCTAAGACAGGTATTGCTCTTTTCGGGAGATAGCTTTCTCTACGAACTTAAGATAAAGAGAGACATAGAAAAAAACATCAGGGCGGATCCACTCACCGAGGCTATTCCTCGAACGCAATAGTTTCGCAAACGGGCTTTGTGAGACTGATTAGTAGAGGAGTTGGGTGTTCGGTATCACACGGGCTGTGAGTATGCGACATCGCAATAATTAGCCTTGAGTGCAAGTTGGAGATTGTTGGATATAGTGCCCTCAGAGTCAATTATTGGATCACAGGCACGTGATTGCAATGATTGAGGGAGGACCTATACCGGTAGGACAGTCTTACTCAAGATGATAGTATGCTATCTGGTTTATCTTTATCATCGTGTACAGCTTTAGGTGACCTTACTGGTCACTATTGCACGTTGATAGAGCCCATAGGATTCTTGCTTGACAGCCAGCAGTATGATGGCGATCATATACGTGGGAGCTGGGGACTATAAGCACATCCTTAAAGTGGTCCCTAGTCGTGGGAGTTTCGAGACTGGGCATCGATACTCCATTAGTAGACTAGTTTATACAGTCGAGACCCCGACGACGGGCGGTGGCCGGTCTCACAAGCCATTGGTGTCAGTTGGTTCACCTAAGATGTATACAGGTGCTCATTGGGTTATGAGTACACCGGACAGGACTCGCCGGGAACATGCTAGTTGGTATTATACCTGACGTCAGATAGCAGTTCTATGGTGACATGTGTACAGGTTAGTTCATCGACCTGAGATCGTCATTTGTCTCGTGTGAGTTCCTACTGTACTTTGATTACTACCCTACCATGGCTCAAAGGATTCGTTCAAACAGGTTTTAGTTGGGTACTGTCCCGAGCCATATGGAGGCAGTGAGCGGATCGGTAGGGGTTTCGTCTCTCCCGGTATTGGGGGTGAGATCGCGCTGTGTCTAGAAAAGCCATTACACGAAGTTCTTGGCCAAGGCAGGAGATTTTCTGGTAGGTATTCCAGTAGTATCTCAGGGTGTTCTGGGCTACACTTCGACACGACTTATACCTCTTTTGGGGGTCTGACTTTTACCAACCCCCTAGTCCCGCCATGCGATGCTCATAGACGAACGGACCGGACTGTACGGATATTGTCACTGACAGGCTCAGTAGGGTGTCAGGATGAGTTCACTCATCGACCTCCTTTTTGGTCAATACCTGGCAGCCCGTTACGTACGGCTAGTGCCTCTGACGTGCTAGTGGTTAAATCCACAGCCAATGTATTGACGAGTCTTTAGATTCCCCCACAGACAGTTTTCAAGTTTCGAGCGAAACGTTGTAGAGGCCGTATGATATATGGCAGGGTTCGATCATATACGTGCGGTAGTGCACGGATCTTGATCGGACGGATCATACTAGTGGGCTTTGGTTTAAACCGGATCCTAGTATTAGATTTGTTGGATTAATTTAGTCTCATCGTATTCGTATTCAGTCGGAATGCGGATGCAGGTATGTATATACAGGTGAAGGGTATCCTTGTGATCCGTCACGAGTTTACTTTAGATGTTGCTGTATCTTTTTATTGTTGCAAACATTTGGATTAATGTTTGCATATGGAAATTGTGAGCTAGAAATCATCATTTTGTGCATTTAATGTGGCATGTGCAAGGGTAGTGACTCATGGTCTCTTTTTATGTGCATATGTCACATTATTGTTTGATTTGTGTGTTGATATGATAAGAGGAGAGAGGGAGGGCAGCCATGAGTAAGGGTTAGCTCTTGTATTTTTGATTCATACTCTCACTCTCTCTTTTTATCATAAGAAAACACAAGAAAAGAAAATGCTTCTTCTTCTTCTTCTTCCTCTAGCTCACAACCTCCATTGATGGCTTCATCTTCAACCTCCATCCATGCTATGAATGCAAGAGACAAAGTGATGACACACATTCTCTACTTCACCTTGGACACGTCGGCTAGCGAATTTAGTGCCCGAGTTTCTTCGGATGAAGCGGGAGTCCATAAAAAGACTCAAAGATGTGGTGCCCTTTCCGACGAGGAGATCGAGATCGGAGATGCCGCGAAGAGCTTGGGATGGTGGCTAAAGACCGAAGGACACGGATCGATCGGTATAGCTTTTCTATCCCTTCTCTAATTGCTAGTTTATAGGTTAATGGTTCGATCCGGGTTTTAAGCATACGATAGCGCCGGTTTCTAGTTTGAAAAAGTTTTCGTTTCCGCATTTTGGCCTCGGACAGACTGCCGGGGCGCTACTGTAGGTATTTATCTGTGATGTTTAGGTAACTTAAAATTATGGGACTTCATTAATGAGATTAATGAAAGAAAATAAACCTAAAGATGTTGTGGAATAGAATTTTCAAAAACAGGTAGCTCTAGTTTTTGCTTTGCATAGCGGTATTCCTTGTAGAATATCCAACACCTTATTCGATAAGGAAAATGCTTAGATCCCTTCACCGGGAGTGACCTCCTTAGCATTAACTGACAGATACTACAACCCTCGGTTTGTCTTTTGATGGCTTCTATAGTTTTTTGCTTTTCATAGTGGTATTTGTGAAATATCCTGCACCTTATTCGATAAGGAAAGAGCCGGGATCCCTTCACCAGCTGGAGTGACCTCTTTAGCAAAACTAGTAAAAGCCTAAAAAACACTCCATTTAAAATCACTCAATTCTACGACGAGAACAAGTTCATTACGCAAAGGGTTTTCTTAAAAACCTGTCGTAGCCCTCCGTCATTTCAGATAAGTAATGGTTAGTATTCATGCCGCGTTTGTTGACCTCTGTTAAGGCGTAGTGTGCAGGAGGTGATTAGTGCTAATTTACAAAGCATGAGATGCGATTGGATTATGGTAGTCGTATGACCTTGTTGACCTCTGTCAAGGATCGTGCGGGTGGGTTTATTTCAATCAAGAAATGACGGGTTGAACTTGACTAGCAGCCTATGGTTTATTGACCTCTGTCAAGATCATAGGACGCTTGGGGCAAAATATTATCGGGAATTTTAAGTGTTGAAATTTAGAATGAGATTGCATACCTACTATGAGATAGTTGGATCCCGATACCCACTGCGAGTAAGAGTTACTCGTGGGAGAGTTGTCACGACCCGAAAGTACGGAACATGACCGGCACTTAGACTACGAAACGTCTCGAGGCGTACGTAATCTAAGTAAGCCGAAAATCCAGAAATCCAAACCAAGAACAGTAGTAGAGTGAAGGAAACCAATTTAAAATCAAGTAGTTTTAATAGCATAAGCCGAATTATGCGGCTTTAAAAACATCAAATATTTCCTGAAAATTTCGGCAGAGTCTCCTTTGTAAATACAGGCCCCCAAACGGGATACAACATGAATAGTATACGAAATCAAAAAAAGGCATCCCCAAGCGGGAGCTAGCTCTTCGTCAATTGACGGTCACAACCACACAAGCAATATAATATACAACGCCAAGGGCGAGGATCAAAACTTAAAAGGAAACTCAAAACAACAAGAAATCCACAGAAATATAACGCGCGACTCTAAGGTCGAAGGAATAACATCACTGGTCTCTATCTCAAAATAAATACATGTTTGGTTGATGGAATTTACTAGATACAACTGATTATAATATACAATGTATAATGATGGGTACGATACAAATAAACCCACCTACTAGCAAGTCACCCGAAAGAAGCAGTGCCACAAAGCCGTAATGAAACCTGTACGGCAAAACCAGCAAGAAACTGTGGCACAACGCGGGTGAGTTGCCAACTCGTGAGTAGAAAAACATCTACGAACAGAAACCGTATGAACAACGCAATCCTAGGTCAACGATCATAATATATCCTCAAACATATATAACATGCAGCCTAACAATGATTAGGGTAAATATCTAACCCGAGTGTAATCCCATGTGCCCGTGTCAGTGTCTCAGGTAGTGATATATCATATGGATGATGTATGAATGCATGAAACAGAATGCATGTACTGAATAAAACTACTTTCATAAATCAGTGAGATTTCTGTATTTTAAATAGGAGGTACCATAAATGAAATCAGCATAAAACAGTGCCCAACATCGACACAAAACAAGTATCCAAATATCTCGATATCTCTGTGTCACAATCTCTGTACCTCAATATCCCAAAATCTCAATGTCTCAATCACAATATCTAGGGCGCCGTCAGTCCAGACCGGCCCCTACCATCCATCTCAAGACCATGACGGTATCCTCCAGATATCCGACGCGTCGGGAAAAATCACCGGTCGGTAGTGCTCCCTTGCCAGGCTCAACGTCAACAACACGATCCTCTTGCCCCGGGGTACCGCACCGGGCCCACCATGTACCCGAAACGGTTCCACCACTCCTCGAATCGGGTCTCGAAATCCATCAGCAAACTCATGGTGGACGACTCATACATCATGGGAAAACCGCACTTTTTATTTTAGAAGAGAGAAAAGGTTTATTTATGATTTTGCGGTTTTCCTCCAAATCCAAGAAATCTCATGAAATCCGAATCCAAGTTATCAATAGCATGTAAACAGTGAATATAGGCATGAGAATCCATGAATGCGACACAACAGTAAATAATAACATGCATGAAGTAGCAGGCAATAACTACAAAGTCTAACTATTAGCTAACAACCTATGTCAAATGAAATAGTATTTTCTAAAGTGTTCGTGACATGGCAATTACCGATGAAGATGTGTGTGAGCCGGCAAGTAAGTGTACGTGGTACATATGCGTCATCGGTAATGGTGCTGGTGTCCTAACAGCATGATATTAATAATAGGATATGAATCATAATATAAGCATGCGATGCGGAGCGAACAACAATAATGAGCGGGAGCTAAATACTGAACAATGGTGCCCTTTGAAATAATACGAATCGTGGGGTTTTGAAAATAAGGGCTACGGTGGTTTTAATAAAGGATACATCTTTTGAAATATCCGTAGATCCCTTGACCTGTCTTTTAAAATACTTACGATCCGTTAGTTTTGAAATAGGTAGAAATCTAATCTAGTCTGACAACTACACTAAACTATACGACTGAACTAAAGGTAAGGAAACCGTTTAGCATCTGAGTCGATACATATATGAATATATATTAGTCGGTGATCCCGCCTCGATACTATCAATCCGATACCATATCTATAATCAGATATTCCCAAGTCAAGAGTGTGGATCAATCATCAATATATAGCTCGTACGTAAATCCGTCGGCATCCCAAATCTGGGTACGGGTCAATATCACATTCATCACATTGTTCATCTGGTATTCTCTTTATCAAAGATCATAATCCGGGGTACTGATCTACGTCTAGTACAATACTAATACCGCCTAAGTAAGCATGCACGTGTGTGAAACACTACGTCAAGGACCCGCTACAACGTCATGTCGTATCTCAAATACGAACCCTGCCATATCACCGATCTCACGGGCTCAAATCAAATCTCATCGACTCATCTCAAATCCCAAGTATTATCCTCATCATCCATGCATGTGTATATGAATGTATATATGCATATTCCCATAACCACGCATATATACATATATACACATCCCCATCTACGCACAAGAAAGTAATGTATGCAAGTCTGTGTGTGCATATGTGGGTATAACAACTACTCTAGGGTTTGGCAACTAACCCAAAGCTAATCCATGAACACATAATCATAACATGAATAAACATTCTCGTATCATAAAATACCTATATAAACATATATATATGAACTATACTACGGACTGCGGGGGTGCTATACGCCATCCACCCGACTTCTCCCCGTAGATATAAATCTACTCACCTGGTCCTCGCTCGCCGGTGCCGACGTCGCCACGCGCTTGCTTGTCGTCTCGAAGTCCACATGGGGGTACCTACATATCATAACGCACCGTATCGCATTAAAATCCGACTCATGACTAAAACGATACACGAATCCCACATAGGTCAAAACATATGGTTGCTTTCACGAATCAATCCAAAAACCCTCGACATCGGCGTACAAACGCCGATTGATCAAGAAAAAAACCAAACGTACCAATCATGGCTTCACAAATCATTAATTATATATGAAATAAGGTTTAACTCATCAAAACATTAAAATCAAACAAATCGTTTTATTTTCCAAAACCTAGTTAACACAAATTCCCATTTCGGTTCAAAACTTGATGTTTTCACTGATCTACAATTTTTAGTGATATTAAATGGCCAAAATGCTCATTAAATAACATAATTAGGTCATACAAATCACTTTCACAAATTAATCTCATCAATTTGTATAAATTCCAAATTCCTAGTTTGCAAAAATACCGATTTTAACACTTTTTAAAGCAAAATTCACAATTCACCAATTAAGCTTGGTTTTGCATAACCTAAGATATTAAACCACTCATAATAATGTTAATGATGTCATAAAAAACATAATTACATTTTAATCTCAATTATATAGGAATTTCATTAAAACCCAGTTTGCAATTTCTTAAAATTACAACAATTTAAATTTAACCCTTTGCAACTAGCAACTAAATTAGTTTTAGCATAACATTAATATGTCAATTACATCACATAAACATAATCTCACAACACAAAATACCAATTTGAATTCAAACCCCTCTCTTGAGTTTTAAATCATGCACTTAGAACTAATTAAAAACCTAATTAAATATTTAATTAAGCTAACCTAAAGCAATTAACAATAATTTAACAAAAATGGTAGAATTATACCTCATGATCAAGAGATCAAATATGAAAATCAAAGACTCTAAAATGCCCACTTGTTCCCTAGATCCATGCAAGTTGGGCTAATGATAAATGGGTAGGGATTAGATTTGGATTTTAACTTGATTTTTGTGGATTTTTGAAGCATTTTGGATGATTTTTTTGATGGAAACAAAGAGAGGAGAAGAGGGGGAAGGGGTTGCTGTTGGGATTGCAGGTTTCGGCCAGAAATGGGGGGGATTGGGTTAGGGAGGAGAGAGAGTGAGGTGAAGAAAGTAACATCTAGTCAAAGTCCACTCTTTTTCTATCATTTTCTATTCTTTTCTTTTGAAAAAAGAAGTGATTGGAGAGAGGGACAGGGGAGGGATGTCATGGTGGGGCCGGCCACATGGGGAGAGGGAGAGAGGGTGAGGTGTGGGTGTGTGGGTTATGAAAAAGATAAATGTATTACCCCAATTCCCATTAACACTAATTTCACCGAAAAAAGCATTTTTCTTCGATATTTTCTAAACCGTTTTGGCAAATCATTTCATTTCAGAAACCACGTGAAAAATTTTTATCTAATGTGTTATGATGCACAAAATTTGTTTCAACTCATTCCAATTTGTAATTTTTCCTAATTAAATGTATTAGTGACGGCTTAAAATAATATTAAAATAATTAATTTCGGAAAAATTTTCAGAAAATTTGAAATTTCACCTGTGACTCAATAAACACCAAATACTAGCAATTACATCGCTAGAATATGTATATTTAATTTTATAATAAAGATATTTGTATTTTGACTTTTTACAGAAACCCCCCTTATTTTACCATTTTTTCGAAATTTCACCGAAACGATTTTCAAAACGTTACAATCTTCCCTCCTTAAAGAAATTCGGTCCCCGAATTTAAATTAAACCCCCCCCCCCAAATACTAAAATATTTCAGCCAAAACTATCAAATCGCCGGGGCTCCGAAATCATAAATACATAAAACGCATCATAGCGCAGTCCATGCGCATGAGTGATGAGCAGATAACTCGAAATCAAAACTCCGTCAAGCATTCCGCAATCATCGGAGTCAAGGTGAAGACACGAATGCCAAATCCAAAGCAAGACCGATATGCTATAAATCGGAACTATACATGTAAATATCAGGAGGAAATGCATGCCAAATCTTTTAAGTCGCTGTGCAATGCGCATAACACTGCACAGTGGCGGACGTCTATCATAAGAAAATAAGTATATACATATATACCTTTGTTTGAAATGTACGTTCCGCCGTTTTGGGAAACAATTTAGAAGGGTTTCCTTTTTTTTTTTTTTAAATGTTTCGTGTCATATCAGACACGTAGGTAAATACTGAGACTATAGCTCGCTTTTTGGAAAACCCTTCGATAACTATCAATGCATGCAAAATATATTCAGGTACTATCCTCTGACTAGTCCTGCTCAGTACAAAAACTCATAGCAATCATCATAAAAACGTACTGCTCCATAAGAAATCAATCCCAAAATATGCATATGAATACTACGTGCGTCTGGTGGGCACGGAAATCAAAATCCATGAATGTGCCATACATGCGCGCAGAAACAATATCTAAGTGCATCGGGTGTGCACGAAACATCTGTCAATGGCAATAGGTGTGCCTGACAGCAAAACAGGTGCATCTGACATGGACGAAGAATCTCGATTTAGTGCATCTGGTGTGCACCAAAATCGTATCTCAAAACATGCGCTCAACATGCGCGAAAATCCAATTCAGGTGCATCCATCATGCATGAAATCATGAAATCCAATATCAAGGGCCGAACATGCGTAAAATCAAATCAGGTGCATAAAACAAACATCGAGTATCACAATCGAAATCGAAGTCTAGTGCATCTAAGTGCACAAAATGCGTATCACTGCACTGCAAGCATATGTGAACTATACCGAGTGCAAAAACCAATTCGTATGCGTACATACGCACAAAATCAACTCAACTGTATGAAACCCATAAAATCATAAACATGCGAAACCAAGGCACGAAAATGATATCAAGTGCAACAACTGTGCAAAAATCGTAAATACTCAGTAGGTGCAACCATGGTACATGAAAAACAAATATCATTAAACTCAATCATCAAAATCAGTCATGCGAATAGATCGTCCAAAATATCGAAATCAAATATGGCGGAATAGTCCCGCTCAAGCACATCCTCCAAGAATCTCTGGCCAACTGTCGTGGTCACTCATAGCATGTCTCGTCGACGATCCTGAACTCTGGCCTGCCGGTGTGCATAACTTGACCACTCCTGGGTCCAAGTCTTCTCGTAATTTATTCCAGAAAGGTCCTATCGAGATCTTTCCCAAATCTTTTCTCTGCCGAACTGTCCGGAAGTCATCGTCCCTTACTAGATCTGTTCTCGTTCCGGAATGGCTGCATACTCATCGCGACTCCTTCTGGAAGGTATATCCAAGTACAATGCCTTGGCATGCGTATCGCATCTCTGATGTCGGTGGAGTGGAACGTCATCTTATCCAGATCTTGTACGGACCTCTTTACTCCACTTTCTTTAATGTCGACTGCTTCGGACTCGTCTCGTCGTGGCTGCATGGACTGAGCTCCTACGGCTATCCTCGTATCTGGAGTCTCCTAAGAAATGCATCTCACCACCTGGCATCCGAATGAAGTCGAACCATCCGATCGATTTGTCAAAACCTCATAATCCCCCAAGAGCTCAACATCTTGGGTGCAGTTCAATAGTATCGAGTACGTACCACATCATCGATGGTCCAGCCGTAGAAGGGCAAACCCAAGCCTCACTAATGGCGCCGCGGAACTGCCGCAAACCCTAAGGTTCAAAGGCTTTCACACGGTCATTAAGTCGAGTTAGGGTTTCATTCTTCTAGAGGGTCCATAGAATTGCCTGCATGCCTTTCCGAATACTTTAAACTTGGAATAATAGGTTGCTGACATTCGATCGTCTTTGTCAACTCTCAACGTCTTCGCGTGAAGTCGTCTCTAGCTGGAATCAATCTATCTGATGACCTCGCATCGGGGTAGGCGAACGAATCACATGTCCTGGTCATTCATCCTCGGTGACTAGCGACCTTTTATCATCTCTTAGTACAACTCGTACCGCAATAGCTCCAACACCTGGGCGATATCTCGTCGTCCGCAGCAACAACTGGCTCACTCGTCCGCACGCTGAATAGTGCCTCAATCATCATGAGTAAGCAATACACCAACGGTCATCAAAATCTGGCTGGCCTCTGTCAGTGGCTCAATCCTCTAGTGCTGATCGGCACATCCAAGTAATCTCATACAGCAATCCATCCAACGCTCGTGGCGCGAAAGCACAATCAAAAGACACATCTCTACAATCGTGTGTCGCCGGAATTATGCTCTGGTCAGTCCTCGTTCGTAATGAGATCGTGCTGACCGCAACTCTAGCCGTAGCTTTCCCTGCCCGTAATCATGGCAGCAAAACCATAACTGGTACTGATGAGGCTAGATCAGAATGAATATAATACTGAGCAATGAAATGTACATCCTAAGGCTCCTTAAGTGGAGTGGCGTGTCGTAAGTATGCCGCGGAACATACCCACGGTACGTCACTCTACTTTAGTCACCTATTCCATCAACCAAGGGTCATCCTACGCTCCGAAGGTAAAACCTAACGCTCTGATACCAACTTTGTCACGACCCGAAAGTACGGAACATGACCGGCACTTAGACTACGAAACGTCTCGAGGCGTACGTAATCTAAGTAAGTCGAAAAACCCAGAAATCCAAACCAAGAACAGTAGTAGAGTGAAGGAAACCAATTTAAAATCAAGTAGTTTTAATAGCATAAGCCGAATTATGCGGTTTTAAAAACATCAAATATTTCCTGAAAATTTCGGCAGAGTCTCCTTTGTAAATACAGGCCCCCAAACGGGATACAACATGAATAGTATACGAAATCAAAAAAAAGGCATCCCCAAGCGGGAGCTAGCTCTTCGTCAATCGACGGTCACAACCACACAAGCAATATAATATACAACGCCAAGGGCGAGGATCAAAACTCAAAAGGAAACTCAAAACAACAAGAAATCCACAGAAATATAACGCGCGACTCTAAGGTCGAAGGAATAACATCACTGGTCTCTATCTCAAAATAAATACATGTTTGGTTGATGGAATTTACTAGATACAACTGAATAATAATATACAATGTATAATGATGGGTACGTTACAAATAAACCCACCTACTAGCAAGTCACCCGAAAGAAGCAGTGCCAGCAAAGCCGTAATGAAACCTGTACGGCAAAACCTACAAGAAACTATGGCACAACGGGGGTGAGTTGCCAACTCGTGAGTAGAAAAACATCTACGAACAGAAACCGCATGAACAACGCAATCCTAGGTCAACGATCATAATATATCCTCAAATATATATAACATGCAGCCTAACAATGATTAGGGTAAATATCTAACCCGAGTGTAATCCCATGTGCCCGTGTCAGTGCCTCAGGTAGCGATATATCATATGGATGATGTATGAATGCATGAAACAGAATGCATGTACTGAATAAAACTACTTTCATAAATCAGTGAGATTTCTGTATTTTAAATAGGAGGTACCATAAATGAAATCAGCATAAAACAGTGCCCAGCATCGACACAAAACAAGTATCCAAATATCTCGATATCTCTGTGTCACAATCTCTGTACCTCAATATCCCAAAATCTCAATGTCTCAATCACAATATCTAGGGCGCCGTCAGTCCAGACCGGCCCCTACCATCCATCTCAAGACCACGACGGTATCCTCCGGATATCCGACGCGTCGGGAAAAATTACCGGTCGGTAGTGCTCTCCTGCCAGGCTCGACGTCAACAACACGATCCTCTTGCCCCGGGGTACCGCACCGGGCCCACCTTGTACCCGAAACGGTTCCTCCACTCCTCGAATCGGGTCTCGAAATCCATCAGCAAACTCAGGTGGACGACTCATACATCATGGGAAAACCGCACTTTTTATTTTAAAAGAGAGAAAAGGTTTATTTATGATTTTGCGGTTTTCCTCCAAATCCAAGAAATCTCATGAAATCCGAATCCAAGTCATCAATAGCATGTAAACAGTGAATATAGGCATGAGAATCCATGAATGCGACACAACAGTGAATAATAACATGCATGAAGTAGCAGGAAATAACTACAATGTCTAACTATTAGCTAACAACCTGTGAATAATAACATGCATGAAGTAGCAGGCAATAACTACAATGTCTAACTATTAGCTAACAACCTATGTCAAATGAAATAGTATTTTCTAAAGTGTTCGTGACATGGCAATTACCGATGAAGATGTGTGTGAGCCGGCAAGTAAGTGTACGTGGTACATACGCGTCATCGGTAATGGTGCTGGTGTCCTAACAGCATGATATTAATAATAGGATATGAATCATAATATAAGCATGCGATGCGGAGCAAACAACAATAATGAGCGGGAGCTAAATACTAAACAATGGTGCCCTTTGAAATAACACGAATCGTGGGGTTTTGAAAATAAGGGCTACGGTGGTTTTAATAAAGGATACGTCTTTTGAAATATCCGTAGATCCCTTGACCTGTCTTTTAAAATACCCACGATCCGTTAGTTTTGAAATAGGTAGAAATCTAATCTAGTCTAACAACTACACTAAACTATACGACTGAACTAAAGGTAAGGAAACCGCCTAGCATCTGAGTCGATACATATATGAATATATATTAGTCGGTGATCCCGCCTCGATACTATCAATCCGATACCATATCTATAATCAGATATTCCCAAGTCAAGAGTGTGGATCAATCATCAATATATAGCTCGAACGTAAATCCGTCGTACGGCATCCCAAATCTGGTTACGGGTCAATATCACATTCATCACATTGTTCATCTGGTATCTTCTTTATCAAAGATCATAATCCGGGGTACTGATCTACGTCTAGTTCAATACTAATACCGCCTAAGTAAGTATGCACGTGTGTGAAACACTACGTCAAGGACCCGCTACAACATCATGTCGTATCTCAAATACGAACCCTGCCATATCACCGATCTCACGGCCTCAAATCAAATCTCATCGACTCATCTCAAATCCCAAGTACTATCCTCATCATCCATGCATGTGTATATGAATGTATATATTCATATTCCCATAACCACGCATATATACATATATACACATCCCCATCTACGCACAAGAAAGTAATGTATGCAAGTCTGTGTGTGCATATGTGGGTATAACAACTACTCTAGGGTTTGGCAACTAACCCAAAGCTAATCCATGAACACATAATCATAACATGAATAAACATTCTCGTATCATAAAATACCTATATAAACATATATATATGAACTATACTACGGACTGCGGGGGTGCTATACGCCATCCACCCGACTTCTCCCCGTAGATATAAATCTACTCACCTGGTCCTCGCTCGCTGTTGCCGACGTCGCCTCGCGCTTGCTTGTCGTCTCGAAGTCCACATGGGGGTACCTACATATCATAACGCACCGTATCGCATTAAAATCCGACTCATGACTAAAACGATACACGAATCCCACATAGGTCAAAACATATGGTTGCTTTCACGAATCAATCCAAAAACCCTCGACATCGGCGTACAAACGCCGACTGATCAAGAAAAACACCAAACGTACCAATCATGGCTTCACAAATCATTAATTATATATGAAATAAGGTTTAACTCATCAAAACATTAAAATCGAACAAATCGTTTTATTTTCCAAAACCTAGTTAACACAAATTCCCATTTCGGTTCAAAACTTGATGTTTTCACTGATCTACAATTTTTAGTGATATTAAATGGCCAAAATGCTCATTAAATAACATAATTAGGTCATACAAATCACTTTCACAAATTAATCTCATCAATTTGTATAAATTCCAAATTCCTAGTTTGCAAAAATACCGATTTTAACACTTTTTAAAGCAAAATTCACAATTCACCAATTAAGCTTGGTTTTGCATAATCTAAGATATTAAACCACTCATAATAATGTTAATTATGTCATAAAAAACATAATTACATTTTAATCTCAATTATATAGGAATTTCACTAAAACCTAGTTTGCAATTTCTTAAAATTACAACAATTTAAATTTAACCCTTTTCAACTAGCAACTAAATTAGTTTTAGCATAACATTAATATGTCAATTACATCACATAAACATAATCTCACAACACAAAATACCAATTTGAATTCAAACTCCTCTCTTGAATTTTAAATCATGCACTTAGAACTAATTAAAAACCTAATTAAACATTTAATTAAGCTAACCTAAAGCAATTAACAACAATTTAACAAAAATGTTAGAATTATACCTCATGATCAAGAGATCAAATATGAAAATCAAAGACTCTAAAATGCCCACTTGTTCCCTAGATCCATGCAAGTTGGGCTAATGATAAATGGGTAGGGATTAGATTTGGACTTTAGCTTGATTTTTGTAGATTTTTGAAGCATTTTGGATGATTTTTTTGATGGAAACAAAGAGAGGAGAAGAGGGGAAATGGGTTGCTGTTGGGATTGTAGGTTTCGGCCAGAAATGGGGGGATTGGGTGAGGGAGGAGAGAGAGTGAGGTGAAGAAAGTAACATCTAGTCAAAGTCCACTCTTTTTCTATCATTTTCTTTTGAAAAAAGAAGTGATTGGAGAGAGGGAGAGGGGGAGGGCTGTCATGGTGGGGCCGGCCACATGGGGAGAGGGAGAGAGGGTGAGGTGTGGGTGTGTGGGTTATGAAAAAGATAAATGTATTACCCCAATTCCCATTAACACTAATTTCACCGAAAAAGCCTTTTTCTTCGATATTTTCTAAACCGTTTTGGCAAATCATTTCATTTCAGAAACCACATGATAAAATTTTATTTAATATGTTATGATGCAAAAAATTTGTTTCAACTCATTCCAATTTGTAATTTTTCCTAATTAAATGTATTAGTGACGGCTTAAAATAATATTAAAATAATTAATTTCGGAAAAATTTTCAGAAAATTTGAAATTTCACCAGTGACTCAATAAACACCAAATACTGGCAATTACATCGATAGAATATGTATATTTAATTTTATAATAAAAATATTTGTATTTTGACATTTTACAGAAAACCCCCTTATTTTACCGTTTTTTCGAAATTTCACCGAAACGATTTTCAAAACGTTACAAGAGTTTTACACATTCCAATTAGCCGATCAAGTAGGTGTCTAGAAAGGTGTTAACGGGGTTATGCCTCTGGGAAAATGAGGTTTATTTTAATTAGGTTCGTGCGAAAGCACGGGGAACCTCCCTCAAAGTACCGGCACTGGCCTGGCTGAAAGATTGGAAAACTTGTTGGGTGTAATTAATCCCGATTAGTCTTTCCTTTTAGGGTTTGAAGGAAGATTTGACAAAATCAGTGGGAGCCATCATGATTAGATAAACTAATAACCAATCTAATCTTACAAGAGCGTACGCGGAGTGTTTTCTTCTCTTTCTCTCCAAGTAGCTACCTTGTCATGCCTTAATCAAGATAATAATATGGATGTATTGACCGAACCCGCTTGTTATACTGAGCTGGGAAACGTTGGTCCCGCTCCAACTTATAATTGTTATAAGACCGAGCAGGAAATAGGGGAATACCAGGATTCCCGTGCCGCCCAAACGAAGAAAGTGCATGATGATGCATCTTCTTCGGGTGTGTTCATTACAAAGAACTGTTTCTCTGTATCCTCTACATCCTGGGTATTAGATACCGGATCAGAATCCCGCAAATGTAATCTGTTACATGGGCTACAGAAAGGTAGAGAACTGATAACGGGTGATAAGTTTCATGAGACAGAAAACGGTGCAAGTGTTGCAGCCAAGCTGTTGGCGGTTATCACCCTGTATTACCAAATACATTGATTCTGAACCAATGTTATTAGATACCGAACCTGATATACAACATCATATCAGTCTCTTTATTTAGTAAAGAAGGATATACTTTTGTATTTTTGGATAATGTTTTGAACATTTTCTATATCAAGAGTCGATCGGTTCAGGTACGTTATCTAAAAGCATATACGTTCTAAATCAAAATACAGTTCTTAACGTACAGAACACGCACAAGAGGAAGAGTTCAGAAATGAACGAATCCTTCTTGAAGCATTGTAGACTAGGTCATATCAATGCGAAACAACTAGTTAAGTTACATTTAGATGCATATTTAAATCAGTTTGAATTTACATCTTGTGAAACTTGTCAGTCATGTCTCAAAGATAAGATGACCATAGCTCCGTTTATTGGAAACAGAGAAAGAGTTAGTGAACTCTTGGGATTGATACATGATGATGTATGTACGTCCCCTGTCTACAAATTCCAGGACTGGTTCTTTGTACTTTATTACATTCACTGATGATCTCTCAAGATTCGACATATGTTCCTGTTGAAACATAAGTCTGAACCTTTTGAGAAATTTAATGAATATAAGTCAGAAGTAGAGAACAAAAATGGGTAAACGTATTATGTCCTTTGATGAGATCAAGGAGGAGAATACTAGAGCACAGAATTCCTGGATTATTCTAAAGGAGAATGAGATTCTCTCCCAGCATTACTCCTCCGTATACACCACAGCACGTCGGTGTATCGGAGCGGAGCAATCGCACCCTATGTGATATGGTGTGCTCTATGATGAGTACTATTGAGTTGCCTATTTCCTTTTGGAAGTTATGCACTTGAGAAGCTGCATACCTATTGAATAGGGTTCCAACCAAATCAGGTGCTTACCACTCCATATGAGATATGGTATGGGAAGAACCCATCTCTTAAAGTAAGTTAAGATTTAGGGTTGTCCGGCCTATGTCAAAAGCAAAATCCGGACATTCTCAAGGCAAGGTCAGTTCTGTGGAATTTTGTTGGATATCCCAAGTATCCGCAAGGGAATATCTTCTACCGAACCGAGGAACAAAAGGTGTTTTGTTTCTCAGCATGCCACCTTTAAGAGAAAAGGATTTCTTGTGAAGAAATTAGTGGTCATGAGGTAGAACTGGAAGGAGTTCCAGCTATACAAACTACAGCTGATGATTTGGTAGAACTGGAGTATTCAATAGTTCCCAACGAACCTCAGCCTCTCCACCGATCTGGTAGAGTTCCTCATCCATCTGAGAGATACTTCGGTTTCTTTATGACAGTGTGAGAAAGGATTGCATCATGAGATGATGAACCAACTAGTTTCGAGCAGGCCATCAGGAGTGGGGACTCTGTGAGAATGGCTGGATGCTATGTGATCTGAGATGGAATCCATATACACCAACAAAGTATGGACTTTGGTTGCTTTATCTGAAGGGTTAAATTCCCATCAGGAGCAAGTATATCTTGAGAAGATTACTTGATGTACATGGAAAAGTTAAGACTTTCAACGCTATGACTTGTTGCAAAAGGTTTTCGTCATCGACCAAGTGTGGATAATGATGAAACCTTTTTTCCAGCGGCTATGCTTAAGTCCATCCGGATCCTACTTGCCATTGCTACATACCATGACTACGATATCTGGCGGTTGGGTGTCATGACTGCTTTTCTAAATAGTGATTTAGAACAGAGCGTCTATAAGTACACAGCTAAAGGTCTTCGTAAACAGTGAGAGCAGCGGAAACGCGTGCAAGTTGCTTTATGGGTTAAAGCAGGCATCGCGGAGTTGGAACATCTATTTTGATGTGGTAGTCAAAGAGTTTGACTTCATCAAAATGGTAGATGAACCTTGTATATACAAAAAGGTAGTAGGGAGTATGGTGGCGTTCCTCGTATTTTACGTGGATGACATACTCTTGATAGGAAAGGAGTTTCCTATGCTACACTCGGTCAATCTCCTCTTATCACAAGGATTCTCCATATAGGATCAAGGTGATACCTCCTAAAATCCTGGGTTTATGATCTATGAGATAGATCTAATTGGATGTTAGGATTCTCACTAGATATAGTGAGATGGTATCAATCGATCCTGGGGAGAATCACTGGATAGCTTCCAAGGTAGTAAGGTCGACTGAATGTCAGTCACATGCATTGTCTTTACCCTCAGTAGAGGGACGGTATGTTGGAAGAGTTCCAAGCTAGATACCTTGGCAATCTAGAAGATAAAGGCTGGATACATTGCTACCAAGGATGCTACCAAAGAGGCAGTCTGGATGTATATAGGTTCATGAGATGAACTTCGTTCCTACCATTGTGTGACAATGGAGTTGTGGCTTAGGCTTAGGAACCCCCATCCCATCAGTGATCCAGACATATTCTTAGGCAGTATCACCTGATCATGGAGATGGTTGATCTTCAGGAAGATCGAGGTTAGGAGAGTAGAAACAGAGGAGAACAGGGTGGATCCACTCACAAAGGCCTATTCTCAGGAGAGACTTTTATGGGATGGTTGAGTATGAGATACTTCAACCACTGCTGATTGTTGGGTATGGGATACTACAACAGATGGTCCTAGTGCAAGTGGGAGATTGTTAGTTATATGTATGCCCTAGAGTCCATTACTGTACATACGATGTATATTGTAGTGGATACTTGGACATATATATCGAGGACTTTCTTGCTCGACATGATAGTATGCTATCTGGTTGCTCTTTATCTTAACATGTGCACTGATTGTCTCTATGTAACATGTTGGTAAAGCCCTTAGGATGAGTACTTGACTACCAGGATTATGATGCAGATCATACTAGTAGGGACAGTGTAGTCGCTAAGTACATCCTTCAAATGTTCCTAGTCGTAGGTGTATCGAGACAGGGCATCGATATACTAGAGTAGACTAGCGTATAGCTTCTCAACCCAAGTAGATGGGCGATGGATGATCCCATATCCATTGGTGTTTGACATCAGAGATAGTATACGGGTGCTCAGTGGAGACTGGGTACACTGGACGGACTCGTCGAGAACTCCCAGATGGTATTATACCTCACGTCAGATGGCGGTTCTCTGGTGACACTGGTGCAGGTTAGTCTGTAGACCCGAGATCGTCATAGAGTCTTGTGTGATTCCCACTGTGCTTTGATTTCCACCTTACCACGTTCAAGAGAACGTGCATAACGGTGGCTTTTGGGTACAGCCCCGAATCACATGGAGGCAATGAGCGATAGGAGGGGTTTCGTCTCTCCCGGTATTGGGAGTTGATGTTGCGCTATGCTCGACTGGCTATAACAGGAAGTCCCTGGCCAGGGCTGATTCAGAGATATACTGGTAAGTGTTATCAGTAGTTTCTTGACCCGTTATGAGCCTCACATCAGCAAGACTTATCGAGTTACTGGGGTCTAACGTTTACCACCCCTAGACGAGATATGCGATATATTATACGAAGAGACCGGACTGTACGGTAGTGTTACTGATTGGATTCGCAGGAGTATGAGTAGGCTTACTTGTTGACCTTCTGATCACTCAATACCTGGGTGGCCGTTACGTTTAGCAGACCGCTTGCGGCTTCTGGGTGTTTGATATGAAATCACCTACTGCCGGCGTATTGACGAGTCTTTAGAGTCCTACACAGAGGTTTCCTGACTCAAGCGAAACGGAGTAGGAGCACATATGTGATATGTGCGGGACAGAAATTAATACGATATTTGATACTGTATTCTATTCTCACGACTTGTAACATCGGTCGGTTATATGCGATATAGCCGGGTTATCGGATCAAGTGTTGATTCGATAAGTTGTTACATATGATATTAGTCGGTTATATGTGATATAGCCGGATTATTAAATCAAGAGTTGATTTGATAATCTAATGTATAATTATATATTTGATATATTTACATTAACTAATATTAGCTCACTTAAGATTTCTTTTCTCACTTGATGTGCACATTGTATATATGTTATGTATATATTTGTGTACATGTATTTGTCATGCTAGGTTACACATGCAACAAAGTTGTGTGAGACTTACACCAAGCTAGGGTTAGGTTAAGGTTTTATTTATTATTAAGTAAATTCAAAATGGGTGGAATTAGTCATGGTTAGGGTTTGTAGAAACTTGTAGAACCATTGACTTTCTCCGCCTCTTTTGTCTTACTTAAAGATATTTGTTAACCTAACCTTTAACCCTTAGCCATAGTTTAGTCTCTACAAGGGTTAGTGTATGTGATACACTCACCATGGTTGCATTTCTAACCTCACATGATTATTCTTTCTTCACTTGGATAATTATCATGAGAGTTATCTTCTTCTTCTTCCTCAAAAAGCTTTCTAGCTTCAATGGAGATGTGAGAAAATGAGTGAGAAAATCAAATCTAAAGTGAGCCCACTTCTTACTTCATCATCCTCTACTACTTGCCATTTAGTATAGGGTGTTTGCTTCACTAATTCCACAATTAGTGAAGAGATAGCTTGGGTTAGTGTCTCCTCGACGTAGATCATCTTTGGCCTCGAAGTCTTCTAGCAAACTTGATCCGTACATCTTGTGGAGCCTCTCTAGAGTCCGGAAGTTCATGATCGCAACGAAGGGACGACTACACAGAGCTAATGAAGTGAAGGACCGGTGTAACATTTCAAAATAATAAAATATTATTTTTGGGAATTTTTATAATTTAATAATATTTTAATGAATATTTTAATATTTCGGTATAATTAAATAGAAATAAATGGGGAAAATTTTGGAAAAATTATGGAAAATTCCAAAATAGGGTATTTTAGGGGATTATGCCATTTTAAAGTTTTTGTGATTAATTTGACACTAATTTAGTGCTAATCGCGATTAAAAATCGCTAATCGGATTTTTGGCATTTTTGTGCAAAACATGCACATATCTTTTTCTACACTTGTGTTACATTTTGTTATCATGGCTTTACTTTGGGTTTACTATTTGAGTGAGAAGGTTTTAGAAAAAGAAAAGAAAAGAATTTGAATTAGAATAATGGGGTAGTAGGTGGGTGAGAGAGAGAGTGAGGTGAGGGGTCTCTTGACTTAGTCTCCCTTTCATTTTCTCCTTCATTTTCTCTCCCTCTCCTCTCCCTCTTCTGCTGCTGCAGCTCCCCCTCTTTCTCCCCCTCTTCTAGAACCCTAAAACACCATGAAATCAACTCCAAAACCGTACTCCCATTTCACTAAAAAGGTGCACGAGCCCAAGATCTACACATTGGACTAAGAAAGCAAGGATTTTGGCCATTAGGGGCAACTCAACAATTTTCTTGAGTTGCCAAATGAGGCAATTACTGAACCCTTAACTTAGTTTTAGCATTACTTATACCCCTATGTAAAAATTGAATCGATATCTGGTGATGTTGTGGACTTAAGGAAGACCAAGTTAGGGTTTGAGAGAATTGAGAGTTGTGTTGTGAAATTGAGATCAGTAGAGGCCACCCCAACACCCTAGTGCTTGAATTATGACCCAAAACAGAGACTTGAAACCCGGAATACGGATTTAGAAACCCCAACATCGGATAAATGTGTGATTTGTGAGGGTATTTTGGAATCTGGAGCAACCCGGGGCCACTAGAATTGATTTTGGGATTACTGGGAGTCGTGCAGGCACCTAGGAAGCTACCACAGAGACCCGAGCCCCTAACTCCAACCCCAGGCCACAGATATATTCATTGTGGCCGCAATTTGCGGCCAGATCAGGGAAATTGGGTCCCAGGTTTGGTTCATGGCTCCTTTTGCACTAAAATAGACCCCTCCTATATGCAGTTTTGGCTAATTGTCACCTGGGGAAAATCTGGGAGTATTTTTGTGTGTTTTAGGCGATGTTTTTCGTATTTTAAAATACACTTTCTTGATATTTGGATTTGTTGTTGGGTGTTCGTACATCGACAACAGGGCTTGTTTGATTGATTTGCACGTTTAGGCCATAGGTTCCAACCTATGAGCATACTGTGCGCTGTATCGGTTTTCTGCCTCGATTTTAATACGTATTGCGACTGTTTATTATTGTAGGTACCCTCGCAAGGATTTCGAGGCGAAGAAGGAGGCGTCATCGATTTCGGCGAGCGAAGACCAGGTGAGTAGATTTATATCTACGGGGAGAAGTCGGGTGGATGGCGTATAGCACCCCCGCAGTGCGTGTTGATGTATACGAATACGTATACACACGTATATTTATTATGTGTTGTTTAAGATTATTGATGGTAATAATGGAATTATTGATGACAAGGATGTATTGGTTTAGTATAGTGCGAAACCCTAGAGTAGTGGTTGCACCCACACATACACGTTCACATATACTTGCATACATTCCTTCTTTTATCTGTGCGCACATGGAGGTGTGTATATCTACACATGGGTATGGGACTATGTGTTCGTATACGGGATTTGAGGTTGATACGTGGGATTGAGATGAGTCGATGAGATTTGATTTGAGGCCGTGAGATCGGCGGTATGACATGGTTCGTATTCAAGATACGACATGATGACTTAGCGGGTCCTTTGACGAAGTGTTTCATACACGTGCATGCATGTATTGATGATGTCGTTGTACTAGGCTTAGGTCAGTACCCCAGATTTGGGATGCCGTACGACGGATTTACGTACGAGCTATATATTGATGTTAGATCCGCACTCATGAAACGGGGATGTTATATGATATATTGTATCGTACGTGATACTATTGAAGCGGGATCACCGACTATTGTATATATATGTATATATCGACTCAGATTTAGGTGGTTTCCATACCCCTCCCGATTGACTTGATAGTTGGGTCCGTAGTTCGCATAGTAGGCGTTAGACTAGACCCGAGTCATACCTATTTCAAAACTAACTAATCGGGGATATTTTAAAGATAGGCAAAAGGGATTCTATGGATATTTTCAAACGACACATCTTTCTTAAAACACGTAGCCCTTATTTTACCAAAAACCCTGATTCGTCTTATTTCAAAGTCTACAGCAATCTTGGACATGTCGGCTAGCCAACTTCGTGTCCGAGTTGCCTCGGTTCAGAGGTGGGAGCCCGTAAAAAGACTCGGTGATGTGGTGCCTTTCCGACGAGACCGGAGATGCCGCGAGGAGCTTAGGATGGTGGCCAAGACTGAAGGACATGGATCGCTCGGTATAGCCTCTCTACCCTTTCTCTAGCTAGCTAGTAGTAGGTTAATGGTCCGATCCGGGTTTATAGTCCGCGGTAGCGCCGGTTTCTAGTTAAAGAAAAGTTTTTGTTTCCGCATTTTGGCCTAGGACTGACGGCCGAGGCGCTACCGTAGACTGACAAGGTATCAGAGCCACTCCATTAACCCTTACTAGCTTGCTCTAACGTGTTTAGAAGTTCGATCGAACGAAAATTCCGAAAACGCGATTTCAAGTCATGCAGTTTCTGTCGATTTTCTTTTGTTGTCAAAACATTATTTGGTATGTTGCAGAAATATGTGCAGGCTTTTCTAACAAAACTGAGAAAATTTGGTGGGCTGATTTTACTGTAGCGCGGCGGATTCGCGGCCGTAACCACATTTTGGCTGCGGATCCGCCGCCGTACTGTAGCCACAGTGCACAAAATTTCTTCAGTAGGTCTCTGACATGGAATTGAGGTTTATGGTATATTCTGTTTGGGCCCAGATTTATTTTGTGTACTGAGTATTGTACTTGGGGCCCACTTCGGGAAATTTTGTCGATCGAAAATTTTAAACATGTTAGTTCACAGTATTTACATTATATCTGCGACCGTGAATGTCATTTGATCAGTAAATCCTGTGTAATTGCTATTGCCCTTTTAGAAGGATTTGCGAATGTGACATTCACGTTGATGTTCTGTATTGTGCTGTGATGTTGCGGATTTGTCGTGGTGGATAGCCTGGATGCAATGGTAGTACAGTTTGGTTGTATTTGTACATTTGATATTGCGGGGCGAGCGTCCGACATGTGGACTGCCGGTACTGCCTGTTTGTATATTATTCTTTTGGGGCACGACCGGGCTGAGGTCGATATACCCGTTGTATATTTTATTTTCTGTACTAGGATTACCCCGTGGTGGGGTGCACGGATAGCCGGGTTCTAGAGGGCAACGAGCCCGCATCTCATGGCTTTGAGACGGAGGGGGCTTCACTCTAGAATTGGCGGGCTATTCGCCGAACTCGTAGGGGGTACAGGTTGACCCAAGGTGGGGTGCTCAAGTTACCGGATTCCGTGAAGTGCTGGGTGGTCCATTCACGTTGTTGAAGGGGGCTGCCTCGCTTCAGGTTTTGGCGGGTAACTTGCCGCGCCCATAGGGGTCTAGTATTCCATTGCACAGGCTATCCACACGACCAGGGGAACGTCGGGTTTCAGTAGCGGCTCTATGAAACCCGGGGATCCCAGATTATCTGTATTGTTCTGTGATGCTTATTAAATTTCTGTGATGTTGCATTTTATCACTCCTTGAGCGAATATTATATATTGATATATATACTAGTAGATGTTGTATATGTTTTGCATCCGCGCTAGTCCAGTCCGCGCTCTGTCGTTAGTTAAGTAACCTAACGGGTGATGACGGGACCCAGTGGCGAATGCGGATGGCATATACGTACATCGTATTTTCGTTCCTTATTGGTGTGATCAATTGATGGGACTGCATTGATTCGGATCAATGCAAGCTAAACAAACCTATTCTGATGTTTTTGGAATATTTTTCAAAAAGCTGTTATTGCAAGGACGTTCTCTTTTGTTTTGCATAGTGGTATTCGGTTATGAATATCCAGCACCTCAGTCGACGAGGCAAGGGCCGAGATCCCTTCACCGGGAGTGACCCCTTAGACAGAAGTTTGCGTCAGGGCAATAACTTCACTATAGCCGATTACTTTTTGCTTTGCATCGTGGTATTCAGTTGGAATATCCTGCACCTCATTCTACGGGGAAAGAGCCGAGATCCCTTCACCGGGAGTGACCTCTTTAGCAAAGGTTTTCGTCACTATATTTTTATAAAAAGTTATCTGGTTCCTTCAACGATATCAAGTTCATTACATTAAAGGTTTTTTGCCAAAAACCATTCGTAACCCTCCGTCATTTCAGACGGGTAGCACTTAGTATTCATGCTATGTTAGTTGGCCAAAGTCAAGGCATAGTGTATGGTAGCTATTTGTTACTTTTCTGTTGCATAGATAGATGCGTTGGTTTGGGACAGTCTTACTGCTTTGTTGGCCAAAGTCAAAGGTAGGTACGGGTGGGTTCAAATTAACCTGGATAATGACGGGTAGAACTTGACATGTGACTTATGATTTGTTGGCCAAAGTCAAGGTCATAAGAGCATGGGGTAAAAATCACATCGGGAGTTTCTAAAGAAACTGAAACTTGCCAGATATGCGCATGCCTTCTGGAGTGTGATAACGTGAGTGGATTCCATCACATTATCATGCGATGATAGTTGGATCCCGATTCCCACTGATGAGTTGGTTTACTTCTCGGGTGATCCCGACCAATTCTTCTTTCAGGTTTGGAGGAGAATTTGACGTTACAGTGTGAGGTTTCCTGATTGGATAAATTGATAACCATTCTGATCTAGGTTAGAGTGCACGCTGAGTGTTTCTTTTCTCTCTCTCTTTGGCAGCGACCATGACCCGACCCTAGACTATGACTCAGTGACCAATTTGACCGAACCTTCTTAAACACTGGCTTTTGGATTGTCAGAGTTGCATACCTCATTGCCACTCCTACTCTTACCCTTTTCTCCAGGACACCCCGTATTACTACGAACGCCCACTTCCATTGGATAAAACCATCGTATGGTTATATACGAACTCGAAGGAACTTATTCGAGGATGGTTTCCGGTTCTGGAGAAAACGAATAGGACTATTCAGTTGTCTTTTCCTTTTACCTTCTCTCGTGTTGCGAGTGCTCCTAGGATTAGGACAGTACACCTATTACGCTTATTGGATAGTCTTCATCCAAACCATAGGCAGGTGCCGAACGGTAGGGAATGAAGAAAACCATTTGGCCTAAAAGGTGTACAGAAGGTATTAAGTAAAGACAAATAAAGGGATTAGTAAGAGGGCAAAGTAAATTGCAACTGCTATTCACGACCAAACCAAGTATTTCTTCGCCAATCCTACTTCACCTTTGTATTTCTCCAGGACACTCCGTATCACTACGAAGATCCACAGTTATTTGGATACTCCATCGTATGGTTATATACGAACTCGAAGGAACTTGTTCCAGTTCGGGGATGGATTCTGGTTCAGGAGAAATAGGAATAAGGTTTTGTTCAGTTGTCTTTTATCTTTACCTTCTCTCGGGTTGCGAGTGCTCCTAGGATTAGGACAGTACACCCATTATGCTTATTGGATAGTCTTCTTCCAAACCATAGGCTGGTGCCGAACGGCAGGGAAGGAAGAAAACCATTTACCCTAAGAGGGTGTACAGAAGGTAATGACTAAAGACATATAAAGGGATTTGGAGAGATAGCAAAGAAATATACGGTTACAGTTGTGAGTCTGATAATGGAAGAGGCATTACTAGGAATACCCGGAAACCCTTTCGAAACATTTTCATGTTTCTGTTTCACTGTGCATTTTTAATAGAAAACTGATTTCCCAATTAGACACTTGCTCCAGGGTATGTATTTACCAGGTATGATTCTCACTGGGCTACACTCCGACACGACTTGTACCGCTTTTGGGGGTCTGACTTTTACTAACCCCCTTGGCCCGCCATGCGATGCTCATAGACGAACGGACCGGACTGTACGGATATTGTCACTGACAGGCTCAGTAGGGTGTCAGGATGAGTTCGTTCATCGACCTCCCTTTTGGTCAATACCTGGTAGCTCGTTACGTACGGCTAATACCTCTGACGTGCTAGTGGTTAAATCTACAGCCAAAGTATTGACGAGTCTTTAGAGTCCCCCACACACAGTTTCTCAAGTTTCGGGCGAAACATTGTAGAGGCCGTATGGGTTTATGGCAGGGTTCGAACGTACGCGTGCACTTGTGCACGTGTTATAGTTCGGACGGATAATACTAGCGGGCTTTGGTTTAAGCCGGATCCTAGTATTATACAGTGTAGATTTTGTCTCATTGCATTTGTATTTAGTCGGAATACAAATGCGGGTATGTATATACAGTCGCGGGGTTTTCCTGTAATTTATTACGGGATCACTTTTTGAAGTTGCCAGCTTGCATTCCGTTTCGGCCATTTTCCTTTCTTTGTTTCTTTGGCTGAAAATTGATGGGAAGGGCTTATTTGTAAAAGTGGCTTTTACAAAATGGAAGGTGTTTTTGTGGTGGAGGGTTCATGATGGTTCTAGCATCTCATGATTCTTTTTTTCATCATTACTTGCTTTATGTGATGGGATTAGGATGAGACTTTGTTGTGATCATTATTCCTCATCATCACCCACTCTTTTCTCTTATGTGTTGGAGATAGTGCCCTCAGAGTCAATTATTGGATCACAGGTACGTGATTGCAATGATTGAGAGAGGACCTATACCGGTAGGATAGTCTTACTCAAGATGAAAGTATGCTATCTGGTTTATCTTTATCATCGTGTACTGTTTTAGGTGACCTTACAGGTCACTATTGCACGTTGATAGAGTCCCTAGGATTCTTGCTTGACTACCAGCAGTATGAGGGCGATCATATACGTGGGAGCCGGGGTCTATAAGCACATCCTTAAAAGGTCCCTAGTCATGGGAGTTGTTCAGTTGATAAAACTGCACATTTGTATTACATTTTTCCTACCATTTTTATATTAAAAAAGGACTTTAATATAATATATTATACATATGAGGGTTTATGTGTTAAAACAACAATTTTCCTTGTGTTAATATATTTTAATTATCATTTGGTAGGAAAATGTATGCAAATAAATCTATTGACCAAATCCTAGTAGAAATAAGCCTACTAAATATTATTTGAGATTATTGTGCAGAATTTTCCAAGTTGTTATGTAGAATTTATCAAACAAATCAAGTTGTGGAAGAAATCTTGCCAAATTAAGAAGCAAAACTTGGAGACCAAGTCTGGAAGCAACCGAGAAAAGATTTTCAGATTCTGAAGGTGCCTAGGATTGCCACATGTCACAAGATGCAAGCCCAAGAAAACTCATAAAAAGATCTCACCCATTGAGCGCGGATCCGCGGCCAAATCCACCCTTGGGCCGCGGATCCGCCGCAATTCCAGGGAGTTAGAGCACAAGATTTTTTGGGGTGAATCAAAGCTAAATTTTACCAAGTTTTCAACAATAAGATTCTGGCTTTGCACTATAAAAGGGCACCGAGAGCCTCTTGGAAAAGCTATCAAGCCGAAGAGATCACGAAGTCCCTGATGCTCACGCATCCAGGCTGATCATCAACTGTTCGTCTCCCTCCTTAGGAAAGATCGAGAAGCAACTAGTTTTGTAATCATTTTCTACGGAATAAAGTGTAGATTGTTCAAGTTGATTAATAAAGGTAGTTATTTTATTTAATTCTTTTGCATTTTACATTATGTTTTCCCTCTCTGTCTTTTCATCTTCTTCTCCCAACATGCGCGATTAATTCTCCGCTTGTTACGGTTCGTAGGATTAGGGTAGGCTAATGGATGATGAACATCCCTAAACCCTTTTTAAGTCCTATAAAGTTTATGAAGTTTATCAAAAGAATCATTAACATCCTAATCGTTCGCGCTAGCAATTCGTTGCTAGTTCCGACCGCGATTAGAGATTAGATTAATGATTGTTTTGGTAAAGGCTAGATTTGAACGGAGTTCCGTGTCGAGATAAGGGTTAAGATTGGGATTCCTTTTCCCTCCAGAAACCCTAATCTACACGCATCACCGTCGTTCTAGTTTTAAATCTATTAATGGATAAAAAGGGTAACTTTTAATTAATCGTCCATGACTACTAAATCCTAACGAACCCTACAAGCCCTCTTATTATATTAACTATATTCCTAAAATAATCTAGATCTATAAATTTGCTCTCTTGCTTAAAGTAGATCTAGAAACTTTTCACAAAATTCTTTATTCCTCCTCTCCTTTTCAACACATCTAAAGTAAGAGTAAAACATTCAACGTTTCCCTGAGGACGACCCGTACTCACCTCGGTCTAGCTACACGCGACACCGTTCTGATTGCGGTTAAACTACAAACAAACACTCTCTTTCGAATCAATCAAATGGCGCCGTTGCCGGGGATACGTGCGTAATTTTTTATTTTTACTATTTGTGTTGAATTCTTAGACAAGCCATATCATTATTAAAACAAAACTGCAAATTGCATATTTAACGATTTGTGCGTGGATTTTTGCAAGGAGATCTGGAGTCACAGAATTGAGGAAAATAGGAAACAGAGACATTTTTAGAGATCTAGAGGAGAAAAAGAGATCACAGAAAAATTTTCATCAACTTTTCTCTCTACCACGCGGCGGAACCGCGGCATAAAGGCACCTTTGGCGGCGGAATCGCGGCAGGATAGAAGAGTTAGGGCCACAGAATTCTCTGGTATCTTTCTTAACTCCTTCTCTCTCTCCTCGAATCCAATAAAATCTATTTTCTGCAGGATTCTTTGCAAAATTGCGCCGCTAAAAAAAAAATTCTTTTTGCAAAAGTTTTGTGATTGGTTTTGTTTTGCATATTTAATACGGACTCTAAGGGGCAAAGACCAAATCAAGATTAGGTGGGGATTTCATCACCCTTCCTAAGCCCCACAAATCACAAACCGAGCATATAGATCTCCCCTTCATTAATTTAAAAAATATCTAGACCAGACTCTAGGGACTGTCGCGCTCAATAAGGACAGAGGAAGGTCGTGGGTAATCTATCGTTTATCCGCATTACTTTTGTAGTGCCTAGGCAAGTGTGACAAAGGCTAGTGGTTTTTAATTAGGCCCACGACGTGGTTCCTTCCCACTTACCTGGCACTTACCTGGCTACAAGGATAGTACGGAGGCGGTAGAGGATTGATCCTACGGCTTGTCCTTTGGAAGTCTAGGAGCGGTCTAGAGACTGGACCTAGGTGACCATAGTTCTAGGGTTGCTTGTGCATCTTAGGGTGATTTGTCTTGAGTCCCACTTTTTCAAAAACAAGCCAATTTTAAAATCACACACACGCTGCCGCTTGCACTAAACCCGCTTAGTGCATGCTCGGCTGGACACGGGATCCTAGTGCCCGTCTTGTCCGCGTTCCTGCTATCGACGCCGAAGTCGGTACTTCTTCATCTTCTTTTCCCCCACCACACACCACATCGACCGTGATGGACGTCACTCCATCTAATTATAACACCACGCTGCCACTGCCCGCAGGTGAGCAGAATCCACCGCGCATCTCTCTCCAAGAGAGATGCTATCCTATTCGTGGTCCTCTTCCTACTTGTCTATCTCTTCCACCACCTAACGGGGATAATTTCGAAATTAAACCCCACTACATCAATCTGCTGCCCAAATTTCACGGGCTTGAGTCGGAAGACGCGTACGTTTTCATCACCAAATTCGAGAACGTATGCGCAATGATGGGTACTTCACAATTGACTTTAGACGCTATGTGCTTACGTCTTCTCCCATTCACACTGTGCGACTTGGCAGAAAAATGGCTTTATAATACTGCCGCACACTCTATCACTAACTGGTATGAATTCGTCGTAGCATTTCTTAAGAAGTTTTACCCAAATCATAAGACTGCACATATTAGGAGCGAGATCAACCAGTTCACCCAGCTTCCCAATGAACCATTTTGGAAGTGCTTTGAACGTTTCAAAGATCTGCTTGTCCAATGCCCCCATCACGGAATACAAAGATGGGATTTATGTCGGATTATATATGAGGGCATTAATCCAGCGACAAAGCAGATGCTTGAAACAATGTGTCAATGCAATTTCATGTCTAAAGATGACGGTGAAGCATGGAAATATCTGGAAGACCTTGCTGAACACACGTTGCAGTGAGAAAGCGTAAGACCACTTTCAACTAACGGAGGTATTCACCAGCTCGATGTTTCTATCGCAGTGAAAGCCGAAATGGCAGCGATACAGAAGAAACTCGACGCTATTGAGAACAAATTCTCATCATTCTCCCTAAATTAGGTCACGCTTCCTAAGACCGCCTGTGGTTGCTGTTCGGATCCTTCACACTTAACGGAAGAATGTCCTATGAATGCTTCGTTTCAAGCTAATGCTGCTTTTCAGCAGCGACCTAGAAACGATCCTTATTCTTCCACATATAATCAAGGATGGAGGAATCATCCTAACTTTGCTTGGAATCAAAACCATCAAAGTAATTATCAAAGACCTCCTCCACAGCAACCACAACCACAGAATCAGCCCCGCTTTCAGTCACAAAATTTCCAAAATCCGGCCAACATTTCTACACCACAAGTGGCCGGTACTGACAACTCACTTGCACAAACTTTGGATATGTTCATGAAACAATCCATGCAAATTTCGGCCGAGATGAGGTCTTCTATTGATACCCTAACGAAAAACTCCTCCTCCCGTGGTGAGAGTATTAAATCAATAGAAAACCAAATCGCACAGTTAAACGCCGCAATGAGTGCGAGAGAGAAAGGGAAACTCCCATCTCAACCCCTACCGAATCCTGGCCATTCACAAAGTCATAATGTGAATGCCATTACTACGTTGAGATCGGGGAGAGTGCTGAATAACCGAGTGGGTGAGCAATTTGATGATAGTGACACATTTGATACCCCTTCTTCTTCTTCTTCTTCTTCCCCTAATTCGTCTAGTCTCCCACCTTCGTCCGAGCCTATTCTCCGTTTTCCCCAAGGCTCAAACATTTCGCCAAATCTATCTAAGTCGATGCCCACTCCAATTTTGGGATCGAATCCGTCGCCACAGTCTTCTCCACAAACGTTGGACCCAAAACTTATTGATCGAGCTCCATTTCCAAACCGATTAATGGCCAACCGACCTAACCCGCAAATGGAAAAGATTGTGGAAATGTTTAAGCAAGTTAGCGTGAATATTCCTCTCCTAGATGCTATTCAACAAGTCCCATCTTATGCAAGAATCCTTAAAGACTTGTGCACTAGGAAGAGAAAAATTCAAGTGCCTAAAAAGGTTTTCATGACGAGTAATGTTAGCACAGCTTTTGCCCAACAAATACCAAAGAAACGTAAGGACCCCGGCTGTCCTACAATCTCTATTTCTATTGGGGGTAAAAATATAAATCGTTCTTTACTCGATCTAGGCGCTAGCGTCAACTTGCTTCCTTATTCAGTAAACGAGCAGTTAGGAATTGGAGAGTTAAAACCCACCCATTGTACTCTCCAAATGGCAGACCGATCTATCACCAAACCTCGGGGCAAACTAGAGGATGTGTTAATTAAAGTCGAAGAATTCATATTTCTCGTGGACTTTATTGTTTTAGATACACAACCTGTAGCAAACCCACGCAATCAAATCCCGGTGATACTTGGTCGACCCTTCCTAGCAACTTCTAACGCTGTAATTAATTGTCGTAACGGTTCTATGAACTTATCCTTCGGGAAAATGACAATTGAGCTTAATATTTACAAGCTAGGAAGTCAGCCATCAGAACCTTCTGCTCAATTGCTGGATATTTGTTCCATCCACGAGATAGCTTCCGAAAGCTGCATGGATGAGGAGCTTTGCTTTGATGTTCTCGAAAACACTAATGAGACATCGTTTGATCTTGCACCACTTTATAGTGAGGATATGTTCAATGAGTCCGACCTTGAGATTGAACCCGTTGACTCATTGTAAAAGTCAGCAGCACTTTCCGAGTCAATATCTTATGCAAGTTTTGAACCTCTTCGGGAGTCCGAATATCATTCGCTTACCCCACCTTCTATTGTCTCTCCACCAATTCTTGATCTCAAACCGCTACCTTCTCATCTTAAATATGCATATTTAGGAGAGAATGAGACTTTGCCAGTGATTATTTCCGCTTCTCTAGCCTTAGAGCAAGAGAATGCACTTTTGGCAGTGTTGAGATCGAATCGGGAAGCATTTGGTTGGACAATGGCTGACATCAAAGGGATTAGTCCCTTAATTGTTGAACATTACATACATCTGATGGATGAAGCCAAACCAACCCGAGACCCACAAAGACGGTTAAATCCCGTTATGAAGGAGGCGGTAAAGAAAGAAATCGTCAAGTGCCTTGATAGTGGAATAATTTACCCCATATCTGATAGTCAATGGGTAAGTCCAATTCATGTGGTCCCTAAAAAGTCTGGCATCACGGTCATCACTAACGAGGCTAATGAGTTAATCCAAACACGCACCCAAACTGGGTGGCGCGTATGTATCGATTACAGGAAACTCAATGCCGCGATGAGGAAAGATCACTTCCCTCTACCTTTCATTGACCAGATGTTGGAACGATTAGCAGGACACGAATACTACTGTTTCTTGGACGGATACTCTGGTTACAACCAGGTCCCCATCGCCGAAAAGGATCAAGATAAAACCACTTTTACTTGTCCTTTCGGAACTTTTGCTTATAAACGCATGCCCTTTGGGTTATGCAACGCTCCCGCTACATTTCAGCGGTGCATGATGGGGATATTTTCAGATATGGTGGAAAATTTTCTAGAAATTTTTATGGACGATTTCTCCATTTTTGGGGACTCCTTTGAGGACTGCCTTCGTAATCTTGACGCTGTTCTTACCCGCTGTAAGGATAAGAACTTGACTTTGAATTGGGAAAAATGCCATTTTATGGTCCAAGAAGGTATTATACTTGGACATATAATTTCACATAAAGGCATTGAGGTTGACAGAGCTAAAATAGATGTCATTCAAAACCTCCCTCGTCCCAATTGCGTCAAAGATATACGATCCTTCCTTGGTCATGCAGGATTTTATAGGAGATTTATTAAGGGCTTTAGCAAAATTGCTAGACCCTTAACCCTTCTATTGGCCAAGGACACTACTTTTCACTTCGATTCGGATTGTAAGGTTGCTTTTGAATCGCTTAAAGAATCACTAACTACAGCCCCCGTTCTATCATCTCCGGATTGGAACCACCCGTTCGAGCTTATGTGTGACGCATCGGATTTTTCTATTGGTGCTGTCTTGGGACAGCATATTGATAAGATGCCACATGTAATTTACTATGCAAGTAGGACCTTGAATGATGCACAAATAAATTACACAACTACTGAGAAAGAACTCTTGGCAGTTGTATTTGCATTAGAGAAATTCAGGCCCTACTTGATTGGCTCGCCTATTGTGGTTTACACAGATCACTCCGCCCTACGACATCTTTTATCGAAGAAGGATGCGAAGGCCAGGCTAATACGTTGGATCCTATTGTTACAAGAATTTGATCTTGTCATCAAAGACAAGAGTGGATGTGAAAACGTTGTAGCCGACCATCTTTCACGCATCACTTCTTCGCCAACTGTGACCGTGCCGATAAATGACTCATTTCCCGACGAACGGCTCTTGAATGTATCCTACGAACCTTGGTTCGTAGATATCGTGAACTATCTTGCGACGGGACTTATACCTAGCGATTGGTCGAAACAAGACAAACTTCGATTTTTATCCCAAGTAAAATATTTTTACTGGGATGAACCATATCTATTCAAGTATTGTTCCGATCAAATCATTCGCAGGTGTGTTCCTAACGATGAATTCAAGAGCGTGTTATCATTTTGTCACGATCAGGCATGCGGCGGTCACTTTGGACCTCGAAAAACGGCGGAGAAAGTTTTGCAATGTGGCTTTTATTGGCCAACATTATTTAAAGATGCATTTGAACATTGCAAAACTTGTCCGCGATGTCAGCATTTGGGTCGGATTTCACGAAGGAATGAGATGCCGCTCCAACCTATATTGGTTGTGGAAATATTTGATGTTTGGGGTATTGATTTTATGGGCCCTTTTCCCAACTCCTTTGGGAATCTATATATCTTGTTAGCGGTTGATTATGTCTTGAAGTGGGTGGAAGCTATACCGTGTCGCACTAATGACAACAAAGTTGTCATTAAGTTCCTTAAAGAAAACATCTTTTCGCGATTCGGACACCCTCGCGCTATCATTAGCGACAACGGGACACATTTCTGCAATAGGTCTTTCGAGGCCTTGATGCGGAAATATTCAATCACTCACAAGCTTTCTACGCCCTATCATCCCCAAACAAGCGGGCAGGCTGAGATCTCAAATAGGCAGATCAAACAGATATTGGAGAAAACGGTTTCTAAGAACCGTAAAGATTGGTCAACCAAATTGACGGATGCTCTTTGGGCATTCCGCACCGTTTATAAGACCGATCTTGGTATGTCTCCATACCGCCTTGTGTTTGGAAAGGCATGCCACCTCCTTGTCGAGATCGAACATAAGGCAATGTGAGCTATTAAAGAGCTTAATTTTGATCTTGATCATGCGGGCAGCTATCGGAAGCTGCAATTGAATGAGCTAAGCGAACTCCGCGATGAAGCTTACGATAATGCGGTAATAGTAAAGAATAGGACTAAAGTGTTCCACGATAAAAATCTTTTTAGAAAAACCTTCACATCGGGGCAACAAGTCCTTCTTTACGATTCCCGTCTCCATCTTCATCCGGGTAAGCTTAAATCTCGTTGGAAAGGACCTTTTGTGGTGCGGTATGTATACCCGCACGGGGCAGTTGAAGTCGAAAATTTGAAATACGGTTCGATTTTTAAAGTAAATGGGCATAGATTAAAACCGTATTTTTCTGCTAACCCCGCGGAGGAGCTCCTGTTTTTACAGGAGCCGCTTTATCAAAACTAAATTTCCTCCGCCTCACCTCCATGTTTTGGTAACTTTTTCACATTTTAAGAATGGAGGTGAGTAAAAAAAAATGATTTGATTGAATATCTGTGCGTGTCAAAGAATAAGTTTGGGGGAATTTTTCATTTAATTATTATTTTACCCCTTGTATCTCTCCCTTAGTATACTGGTCCATATTCTACATCAGTGAGGACACTGCTGAAAACAGGTTTGGGGGGGAGGTTTGTATTCACTGAATTATCTTTGACACTGGGCATTAAATTTTTTTTTATATAACAAAAGAATAGAAAGTGAAAAATTACATCTAAAAGATAGGAATAGTTTAAGAAAACCAAGAAAATTAGAAGTTTTCTTAAACGAACTAGTAATAAGTAGTTATGAGCTGTTGTCCCAAGGGTTAGTAAAATGAAGGAAGTCACTAATCTGAGGATAAAAATAAGTCTAAAAAATAGTTTCTATTCTGGAAACCAAACATTTGAATGTTGATACCCTACTATATGCACTTACACACGTCTTGAAACTCGGGATAGTAGAGGATACCTTGAAATGCTCTTGTCTAAAAGCCAAAGTATGAAGGAAGTGAAAAAAAATGAAGAAAATATAAAAATGGTGAAAAGAAAAAAATGAACACTGGTTTTGTATCGCCAAGGCAGCAATAAAAAAAATATAGTGAGGGTGCCTCTTCACCTAGTGCCCTAAGGCCAACTGGTCTGGGAGTCACTGCTAAGCCTTAGGTGGTGCAAGACG
Organism: Agapanthus africanus; assembly: GCA_030015575.1. Taxonomy (NCBI): domain Eukaryota; kingdom Viridiplantae; phylum Streptophyta; class Magnoliopsida; order Asparagales; family Amaryllidaceae; genus Agapanthus; species Agapanthus africanus. Next base: position 225,644,004 of record JASDDO010000008.1, read on the forward strand.
AGGAAAATATTATCACCTAATCAGCAAGCACATACGTAATCGGTCTGTTAGTACCTCAAGAAGTATTAACGGTCGCATGAAAATGTGTGAGCAATTTTTAATATTCATTAAATTAAAAAGTACTAAGGTAGATGGACAAGAGTATGATAGCTTGAATTGAATTCTCCGAGTGTAGGGATGTCCATTTCACACACGTGGGGTTATATGATCAATGTTTGGAAGAAAGGTAGGAATGAAGAATAAAGACGATGTTTTATTGAGGGGTAATGTGATTTCTAACATTTTTTCATGACTATTAAGATAGGGCTCATGACAACTGAAAAGCTAGCATAGTTGGAAACTCTTCTTTTCAAAGTATTTCTTTTATGGTTCTTGTCTTTATATGTAAATTTCACCATCTTTCTTTTGTTATTGGATTTTGTGGGTGTAATCCGCTGAAAACCCTCAGGAGACAACACTCTTCCTACTAGGGACACCTAGAGGTTTAACGGCTTGTTGAACGTGCTCAGTGCAATCGTGTCTGCCTACGAAAGTGTGCTTAGTTTTCTCCTTTCTTTTTCTCCTCTTAAATAAACTAGTTTACTCGGGACGATCAAAGATAAGTTTGGGGGTATTTGTTCAGTTGATAAAACTGCACATTTGTATTACATTTTTCCTACCATTTTTATATTAAAAAAGGACTTTAATATAATATATTATACATATGAGGGTTTATGTGTTAAAACAACAATTTTCCATGTGTTAATATATTTTAATTATCATTTGGTAGGAAAATGTATGCAAATAAATCTATTGACCAAATCCTAGTAGAAATAAGCCTACTAAATATTATTTGAGATTATTGTGTAGAATTTTCCAAGTTGTTATGCAGAATTTACCAAACAAATCAAGTTGTTGAAGAAATCTTGCCAAATTAAGAAGCAAAACTTGGAGACCAAGTCTGGAAGCAACCGAGAAAAGATTTTCAGATTCTGAAGGTGCCTAGGATTGCCACATGTCACAAGATGCAAGCCTAAGAAAACTCATAAAAAGATCTCACCCATTGAGCGCGGATCCGCGGCCAAACCCACCCTTGGGCCGCGGATCCGCCGCAATTCCAGGGAGTTAGAGCGCAAGATTTTTTGTGGTGAATCAAAGCTAAATTTTACCAAGTTTTCAACAATAAGATTCTGGCTTTGCACTATAAAAGGGCACCAAGAGCCTCTTGGAAAAGCTATCAAGCCGAAGAGATCACGAAGTCCCTGATGCTCACGCATCCAGGCTGATCATCAACTGTTCGTCTACCTCCTTAGAAAAGATCGAGAAGCAACTAGTTTTGTAATCATTTTCTACGGAATAAAGTGTAGATTGTTCAAGTTGATTAATAAAGGTAGTTAATTTATTTAATTCTTTTGCATTTTACGTTATGTTTTCCCTCTCTGTCTTTTCATCTTCTTCTCCCAACATGCGCGAGTAATTCTCCGCTTGTTAGGGTTCGTAGGATTAGGGTAGGCTAATGGATGATGAACATCCCTAAACCCTTTTTAAGTCCTATAAAGTTTATGAAGTTTATCAAAAGAATCATTAACATCCTAATCGGGCGCGCTAGCAATTCGTTGCTAGTTCCGACCGCGATTAGAGATTAGATTAATGATTGTTTTGGTAAAGGCTAGATTTGAACGGAGTTCCGTGTCGAGATAAGGGTTAAGAGTGGGATTCCTTTTCTCTCCAGAAACCCTAATCTACACGCATCACCATCGTTCTAGTTTTAAATCTATTAATGGATAAAAATGGTAACTTTTAATTAATCGTCCATGACTACTAAATCCTAACGAACCCTACAAGCCCTCTTATTATATTAACTATATTCCTAAAATAATCTAGATCTATAAATTTGCTCTTTTGCTTAAAGTAGATCTAGAAACTTTTCACAAAATTCTTTATTCCTCCTCTCTTTTTCAACACATCTAAAGTAAGAGTAAAACATTCAACGTTTCCCTGAGGACGACCCGTACTCACCTCGGTCTAGCTACACGCGACACCGTTCTGATTACGGTTAAACTACAAACAAACACTCTCTTTCGAATCAATCAGGAGTTTCGAGATAGGGCATCGATACTCCAGAGTAGACTAGTGTATACAGTCGAGACCCAGACGAGGGGCGGTGGCCGGTCTCATAAGCCACTGGTGTCAGTTGGTTCACTTGAGATGTATACAGGTGCTCATTGGGTTATGAGTACACCGGACAGGACTCGCCGGGAACATGCTAGTTGGTTTTATACATGACGTCAGATAGCAGTTCCCTGGTGACATGTGTACAGGTTAGTTCATCGACCTGAGATCGTCATTTGTCTCGTGTGAGTTCCCATTGTACTTTTATTACTACCCTACCACGCTCAAAGGAGTTGTGCAAACAGGTTTTAGTTGGGTACAGTCCCGAGCCACATGGAGGCAGTGAGCAGATCTACAGGGGTTCATCTCTCCCGGTATTGGGGGTGAGGTCGCGTTGTGTCTAGGAGAGCCATTAAACAAAGTCCTTGGCCAAGGCAGGAGATTTACTGGTAGGTATTCCAGTAGTATCTCAGGATGTTCTGGGCTACACTCCGACACGACTTGTACCGCTTTTGGGGGTCTGACTTTTACCAACCCCCTAGGCCCGCGATGCGATTATCATAGACGAACGGACCGGACTGTACGGATATTGTCACTGACAGGCTCAGTAGGGTGTCAGGATGTGTTCGCTCATTGACGTCCCTTTTGGTCAATACCTGGTAGCCCGTCACGTATGGCTAATACCTCTGACGTGCTAGTGGTTAAATCCGCAGCCAAAGTATTGACGAGTCTTTAGAGTCCCCCACAGACCGTTTTCTCAAGTTTCGGGCGAAACGCTGTAGAGGCCGTATGGAGATATGGCAGGGTTCGATCTTATCCGTGCGGTATTGCATGGATCATGATCGGACAGATAATACTAGCGGGCTTTGGTTTAAGCCGGATCCTAGTATTGCACAGTGTAGATTTTGTCTCTTTGCATTTGTATTCAGTGGGAATACAAGTGCGGTATGTATATACAGTCGCGGGGTTTTCCTGTAATTTATTACGAGATCAGTTTTTTGAAGTTGCCAGTTTGCATTCCGTTTCGGCCATTTTTCCTTTGTTCCTTCATGGCCGGATTTTTCTGATGGAGGGGCTAAGTTGCATATTTGCAAATTAGCAATTGTGGATGGGGTTATTTGTATATGAGGCTTCATGATACATCTAGCATCTTTTGATTCCTTTATCCATCATGGTTAGCATTAAATGGAGATAGGATTGAGTTGGATTTGGATTAGACCTTGGTGTGACTTTTTTTTTCTCATGATCACACATTTTCTCCTCTTGTATTTTTTTCCATTCTTTTTCCCTTCACCATGAGGAGAGGGGCCGGCCACATCCTAGAGAGAGAGTGAATTCATTTTGGAGGAAAATTGATTCATCTCATTTGCTTGCTTGCAAAATTCCTAACACCTCTCAAAAAGTTAATTTTTCCTTATCCATCAAATGGCAACTTAAACCCCAAGAGACAAACTATTCTACACTTCATCTACAGCATCCTTGGGCACGTCGACTCGCCAACTTCGTGCTCGAGTTGCCTCGGTCCAGAGGTGGGAGCCCGTAAAAGAACCCGGCGATGTGGTGCCCATTCCGACGAGGAGACGAAGACCGGATATTCCGCGAGGAGATCGGAGTGGAGGCCGAAGACCGAAGGACACGGATCGCTTGGTATAGCTTCCTTCCCATTTTCTAGTTTGCTAGGATTAGGTTAATGGCCCGATCCGGGTTTTTAGTGCGCGGTGGTGCCGGTTTCTTGTTTTTAGAAAAGTTTCGTTTCCGCACTCCGGCGTCGGATTGACTGCCGGGGCGCCGCCGTGCACTTACATTGGTATCAGAGCCAGGCCATTAACCTTCGCTAGCTTGGTCTAACGTGTTTACATTTTCGATTGAAAAAAATTCCAAAACCACAATTTCCATTGCATGAGTTTCTGTCGAATTTTGTTTTAGCTCAAATTTTTTCAGTACATTGCAGAAATACATGCAGGGTTTTTGTTGAACACTGAAGAAAAATGGTCACGTGAGGGCACTGTAGCACCACGGAACCACGGCCCTAACCCCCTTTTGGCCGCGGTTCCACCGCGGAACAGTGACCTCTTTGTACTCTTTTTCTGCAGTGATTCCAGTGTTGGGAATGGGGTTCTTTGAAATGTTCTGTTTGGGCCCAGATTTTCTTTGAGTGCTACAGTTGTGCTTGGGGCCCACTTCGGTAAATTTGATCGATCGAAAAGTTTAAACATGTTAGTTCACAGTATTTACATTATATCTGCGACCGTTAATGTCATTTGATCGGTAAATCCTGTCTAACTGCTATAGCCCTTTTAGACAGATTTGCGAACGTGACATTCACGTTGATGTTCTGTGTTGTGCTGTGATGTTGCGGATCGGTCGTGGGGGATAGCCTGGATGCAATGGTAGTACAGTTTGGTTGTTTATGTATATTTGATATTGCGGGGCGAGCATCCGACATGTGGACTGCCGTCACTGCCTGTTTGTATATTATTCTTTTGGGGCACGACCGGGCTGAGGTCGATGTACCCGTTGTATGTATATTTTACTTTCTGTACTAGGATTACCCCACGGAGGGGTGCAAGGATAGCCGGGTTCTAGAGGGCAACGGGCCCGCATCTCATGGCGTTGAGACGGAGGGGGCTTTACTCTAGAATTGGCAGGCTATTCGCCGCACTCGTAGGGGGTACAGGTTGACCCAGGAGGGTTGCCCAAGTTACCGGATTCCGTGAAGTGCTGGGTGGTCCATTCACGTTGCTGAAGGGGGCTGCCTCGCTTCAGGTTTTGGCGGGTAACTTGCTGCGCCCGTTGGGGTCTAGGATTTCATTGCACAAGCTATCCACACGACCAGGGGAACGTCGGGTTTCAGTAGCGGCTCTATGAAACCCGGGGATCCCAGATATCTGTATTGTTCTGTGATGCTGATTACATTTCTGTGATGTTGCATTTTATCACGCTTTGAGCGAATATTATATATTGATATATATACTAGTAGATGTTGTATATGTTTTGCATCCGCGCTAGTCCAATCCCTGCTCTGTCGTTAGTTAAGTAACCTAACGGGTGATGACGGGGCCCAGTGGCGAATGCGGATGGCATATACGTACATCATTATTTTCGTTCTTTATTGGTGTGATCAATTGATGGGACTGCGTTGATTCGGATCAATGCAAGCTGAATAAACCTATTTGATGTTGTTGGAACAATTTTTCAAAAAGCTGTTATTGCAAGGACATTCTCTTTTATTTTGCACAGTGGTATTCAGTTGGAATATCCTGCTCCTCAGTCGACGAGGCAAGGGCCGAGATCCCTTCACCGGGAGTGACCCCTTGGACAGAAGTTTGCGTCAGGGCAATAACTTCACTATAGTCGTTTACTTTTGCTTTGCATCGTGGTATTCAGCTGGAATATCCTGCACCTCATTCTACGGGGAAAGAGCCGAGATCCCTTCACCCGGAGTGACCTCTTTAGCAAAGGTTTTCGTCACTATATTTTTATAAAGCTATCCGGTTCCTTCAACGATATCAAGTTCATTACGTTAAAGGTTTTCGCCAGAAACAATTCGTAGCCCTCCGTCGTTTCATATAGATGGTCAATAGTATTCAAGCTGTGTTTGGTGGCCAAAGTCAAGGCACAGTGTTTGGTAGCTATTCGGTATTCATATGCAGCATAGATAGATACGTTGGTTTGGGACAGTCGTACTGCCTTGTTCGCCAAAGTCAATGGTAGGTACGGGTGGGTTCAAATCAACCTGGAGAATGATGGGTAGAACTTGACATGTGACTTATGATTTGTTGGCCAAAGTCAAGGTCATAAGAGCATGGGGCAAAAATTACATCGGGAGTTTCTAAAGAAACTGAAACTTGCCAGATATGCACATACCTTCTGGAGTGTGATAACGTGAGCGGATTCCGTCACGTTATCATGCGATGATAGTTGGATCCCGATTCGCACTGATGAGTTGGTTTACTCCTCGGGTGATCCCGACTAATTCTTCTTTCAGGTTTGGGGAAGAATTTGACGTTACAGTGGGAGGTTTCCTGATTAGATAAAGTGATAACCATTCTGATCTAGGTTAGAGTGCACGCTGAGTGTTTCTTTTCTCTCTCTCTTTGGCAGCGACCATTGACCCGACCCTTGACTATGACTCAGTGACCAAAATTAACCGAACCTTCTTAAACACTGGCTTTTATTGTCAGAGTTGCATACCTCATTGCCACTCCTACCATTACCCTTTTCTCCAGGACACCCCGTATTACTACGAATGTCCACTTCCATTGGATAAAACCATCGTATGGTTATATACGAACTCAAAGGAATTTATTCGAGGATGGTTTCCAGTTCTGGAGAAAACGAATAGGACTATTTAGTTGTCTTTTCCTTTTACCTTCTCTCAGGTTGCGAGTACTCCTTGGTTTAGGAGATAGTACACCTATTACGCAAATTGGATAGTCTTCTTCCAAACCTTAGGCTGGTGCCGAACAGTGGGGAATGAAGAAAACCAATTAGCTTAACGGTGGTGTACATAAGGTATTAAGTAAAGACATATCAAGGGATTAGTAAGAGGGCAAAGTAAATTGCGACTGCTATTCACGACTAAACCAAGTATTTCTTCGCCAATCCTAAATCACCTTTGTATTTCTCCAGGACACTCTGTATCACTACGAAGATCCACAGTTTATTGGATACTCTATCGTATGGTTATATACGAACTCGAAAGGAACTTGTTCCAGTTCGGGGATGGATTCTGGTTCAGGAGAAATAGGAATAAGGTTTTTTCGGTTGTCTTTTATCTTCACCTTCTCTCGTATTGCGAGTGCTCCTAGGATTAGGACAGTACACCCATTATGCTTATTGGATAGTCTTCTTCCAAACCATAGGCTGGTGCCGAACAGTAGGGAAGGAAGAAAACCATTGTACCTAAAGGGGTGTACAGAAGGTAATGACTAAAGACATATAAAGGGATTTGGAGAGATGGCAAAGAATTATACGGTTACAGTTGTGAATCTGGATAATGGAAGAGGCATTACTAGGAATACCCGGATACTCCATCGAAACATTTCAATGTTTCAGTTTCACTGTGAACTGTTAAAAGAAAACTGATTTACTAATTAGACACTTGCTCCAGGGTATGTATTTACCAGGTTTGATTCTCACATCTGTATGGTTTTACAGATGATGAGTGGGAGTAAGTTATTGGGAATTAGGTGATCATCCTCATTATATCGTGATTCGTTGTAATTGGTGATATTTGAGGAAGTCACCTGGGTTGTTTGCCGGACGGCAAATATTTGGTTTTGAATATCCGCTGTTATGCAACAATTTCAAATTGATATATTTGTACGTATATTTTTATAGAGTGAGATATACCTTTTTGAAATTATGTCCATGATATTTACCTATATCAGTGGATGTTTAGGTAAGGAGTATTGAACAGCGGTGTAATTCTTCTTAACCATAAGTACAGTTTTCAACCTACGACATACAGTGAATGAGTCACTAGACTCAGGGGACTTATACAGAGTATTGTATATTGTCCAGTGTCCATTAGGACAGAGGGGTTGGTCCTCGTACTATATTCGGTTTACTTATGACTTCTCTAGTTTTTAGACAAGTGTTTCGTAGAAACACAGGGTCCAAGTTTTGAGAAGTTATATGTATATGAGTAAAGTAGAGAACCAAGTATTGCAAGTATCGGGATTCTTCAAGGTGATCGAAAATGTAGATACTTGTGTGTGGTATTCAGTTAATAGTAATGATTAAGAGAACTTGCTTCTCTTTCAGGTTACCCATAATTGGAAGCATTCCTAAGTTGAGTAACGCTGATCGACCTCCTTCCATTTATTTGACATGCACTGGAGTCAGCTGCATGATTTGAATCTGGTTCAATTAAATCAGTTTCTCTGTTTTTGTATTGGATATAGAACAGTTCATATCTTGACATTGTTAAGGTACGGGGAGTTGTCCGGCTTATGCTTAAAACCAGACTCTGGATAACTCAAGGCACGTTTCTGTAATGGCTGTTTGTGGGTTGACCCAGGCTATGAAGAGGGTTGACTTTCTACCATCAGGAAGATCAATAGTGATATTGTTCTAGACTCGCCACAGTTTTAATAAAAATGGATTTTTTTTTCAGAAAACAGTAGTGGGAGTATGGTAGAACTGGAAGTGATTCCAGAACCGCAAACGATTACTGAAGATTTGATAAGAACCTAAAGATTCAATCTGGTTTGACATTCCATTAGCCACTCCGCAGATATGGTGGGTAACCTCAGGCGCTCGAGAGGTACTTCGGTATTCTCAAGGACGGTGGCAGGGAGGTTCTTGTTTACCCAGACTTGCCATTGCTGTTGTTCCAGACTGTGAGACCCGGTAGGAGGATCAGTATAGCGTCGTTCTAAACTAGCCTTAGAAGTGCACGTGTATATGACTCTGCCAGAGGGTTGTCGTAGTCAGTGAGAGCAGCGGAAGCATTGGTGGACAAGTGGCTTATGTCTATTTATAGACTAAAGCAGATATAACGGAGATAGATCATCTATTTCTGATGTGAAAGTCATAGGTTTGACTTCATCAGAATAGGGGATGGATCTGTTAAGAAGGTAGTAGGGTGTGATGTCCTGGTATTTGGATGAAATACACAAAGTAGGAAGTGAAATTCCTATACTACAGTCGGTTAAACTTTGGTTGTCACACAGTGGTTTCTCCACATAGGACTTGGATATAATATCAAGACATTCTGGTTACTGGATCTATGGTTTTAGATCTAAATTTGGGTAGTTTCTGAATCTGGGTATTTAGACAGCATTCTAAAGGTGTTTTAGAATGGACGACTCCTGGCATGGTAGTGTACCTGCAGGTGATGGAGTCACCCTCTCTAAAGGTGTCTTACAGACTAAAGGGGAGAGGGATGTACATGATTGGCAGATTACTTGCTTAGGCAATTGAGTCAATCATGAGATGTCAAGTACCACACCAGATGTTATTTTTTCATGAGATGCAGTAAGTTGATATTAATCCAATCTTGGAGAAACGATCGGAAGCAGTTTTATAACATAAGTTGATGTTCTAGGGAAATGATAACGGTAGCCTCCTTTGGGAGACAGTTATCATTCCAGGCTTCTAAGGTGACCTGGATGACAGAGTGACTGTCAGAGTTATAGTTCTCCCTCTGAGGAGGGGCAGTATATTGGACAGTTGGTCCAGGCGGATACTGAGGGAGGTATGGCGCAGGATACTGATTAAGTTCAGTTGACGATACAGTCTAAGAAGTTTGGATTTGGAGTTCATTTATGAGCTAGGTCCCATCAGACATCCAAACATATTCTAAGACAGGTATTGCTAATTTCGGGAGATGGGTGTCTCCGCGAACTTGAGATAAAGAGAGACATAGAAAGAAACATCACAGCGGATCCACTCACTGAGGCTATTCCTCGAACGTAATAGTTTCGCAAACGAGCTTTGTGAGACTGACTAGTAGTGGAGTTGGGTGTTCGGTATCACACGGGCTGTGAGTATGCGACATCGCAATAATTAGCCTTGAGTGCAAGTGGGAGATTGTTGGAGATAGTGCCCTCAGAGTCAATTATTGGATCACAGGCACGTGATTGCAATGATTGAGAGAGGACCTATACCGGTAGGACAGTCTTACCCAAGATGATAGTATGCTATCTGGTTTATCTTTATCATCGTGTACTGCTTTAGGTGACCTTACAGGTCACTATTTCACGTTGATAGAGCCCTTAGGATTCTTGCTTGACTACCAACAGTATGAGGGCGATCATATACGTGGGAGCTGGGGTCTATAAGCACATCCTTAAAAGGTCCCTAGTCGTGGGAGTTTCGAGACAGGGCATCGATACTCCAGAGTAGACTAGTGTATACAGTCGAGACCCCGACGAGGGGCGGTGGCCGGTCTCACAAGCCACTGGTGTCAGTTGGTTCACCTAAGATGTATACAGGTGCTCATTGGGTTATGAGTACACCGGACAGGACTCGCCGGGAACATGCTAGTTGGTCTTATACCTGACGTCAGATAGCAGTTCCCTGGTGACATGTGTACATGTTAGTTCATCGACCTGAGATCGTCATTTGTCTCGTGTGAGTTCCCACTGTACTTTGATTACTACCCTACCACGCTCAAAGGAGTTGTGCAAACAGGTTTTAGTTGGGTACAGTCCCGAGCCACAAAGATGCAGTGAGCGGATCTGCAGGGGTTCGTCTCTCCCGGTATTGGGGGTGAGGTCGCGCTGTGTCTAGGAGAGCCATTACACGAAGTCCTTGGCCAAGGCAGGAGATTTACTGTTAGGTATTCCAGTAGTATCTCAGGGTGTTCTGGGCTACACTCCGACATGACTTGTACCGCTTTTGGGGGTCTGACTTTTACCAACCCCCTAGGCCCGCCATGCGATGCTCATAGACGAACGGACCGGACTGTATGGATATTGTCACTGACAGGCTCAGTAGGGTGTCAGGATGAGTTCGCTCATCGACGTCCCTTTTGGTCAATACCTGGTAGCCCGTCACGTATGGCTAATACCTTTTGACGTGCTAGTGGTTAAATCCGCAGCCAAAGTATTGACGAGTCTTTAGAGTCCCCCACAGACCGTTTTCTCAAGTTTCGGGCGAAACGCTGTAGAGGCCGTATGGAGATATGGCAGGGTTCGATCTTATCCGTGCGGTATTGCACGGGTCATGATCGGACAGATAATACTAGCGGGCTTTGGTTTTAGCCGGATCCTAGTATTGCACAGTGTAGATTTTGTCTCTTTGCATTTGTATTCAGTGGGAATACAAGTGCGGTATGTATATACAGTCGCGGTGTTTTCCTGTAATTTATTACGGGATCAGTTTTTTGAAGTTGCCAGTTTGCATTCCGTTTCGGCCAGTTTTCCTTTGTTCCTTCACGGCCGGATTTTTCTGATGGAGGGGCTAATTTGCATATTTGCAAATTAGCAATTGTGGAGGGGGTTATTTGTATATGAGGCTTCATGATACATCTAGCATCTTTTGATTCCTTTATCCATCATGGTTGTAGGGTTCCTAGGCACACCCATGAGGCTCTACAACTGATCAAACATGTCCAATTCAAAATTTTTTATCAAGTGCCAAGTAACCCTAAGCAAGATCGTAACTAGAGGTAAGGCGAAACATGCAAGTTAACAACTTAACTAGAAAGTGAAAGTGACTACAACCTTTGTAGATCTGGTCCTCCACCACTTTTTCTCCGTGATGACGTCCCTCCGCTGTGATCATCGGATCCCGGACTCTGGTGATGGTTTCGTCGGAGAAATGATCGGGCTAGGTCGTCGACTTCGATGACGAAGATGATCTACGTCGAGGCAACTCAAGATCAAGCTCCATCTTCACTTGGTCATAAAACTTATGAAGATAACACACTCTACTACATGGAAAGTGGTAGAGGATGAAGAAATAGGAAGTGGGTTCACTTTGGATTTGGATTTCTCACTCTTTTGATCATGGCACCATTGGAGGTAGCAAGGTTTCTTCTTCTTGAAGAAGAAGAAGAAGAAGAAAAAGAATATGATAAGCATAATAAAATCAATTGATTAATAATAATAAATCAAGTGATATTATCATATAGCAACCATGGGTTAGTGTAACTAGTGTAGAGACTAAACTAGGGTTTAGGTGAATGGTTAGGTTTAGGAAAAAACAAAATGGTTTGAACTTTTCAAAGCTTCATGAAGCTTCAAATAAAAACAAAGAATTCCACCATTTTATTTTTTCCAAAATGGATAAATAAATAAATAAAAAACCTAACAATTAACCTAAACATGGTTCAAAGCATACACACACCCAAGTTTGCATGTATCATCAAACATGATACAAACTAGTGCACAAAACTATATCATATATACAATGTGCACATCAAGTGAGAAAATCCATCTTAAGTGAACAAATACTAGTTAATGTAAAGTAATATATTAAATATATAATTATACATTAAATCATTAAATCAATACTTGATTTAATGATCCGGTCATACTGCATATAACCGACTAATATCAAGTGTATCAATGTATCGAATCGACACTTGATTCGGTAACCCGGCTATATCTTATATAACCGTCCGATGATACAAATCGCGAGAATAGAATCCAGTATCACATACTGGTATTATTCTCAGTCCCGCACATATCTCATACGCGCTCCTATCTCGTTTGGCTTAAGCCTGGAAACCTCTGTGTAGGACTCTAAAGACTCGTCAATACGCCGGCAGCAGGTGATGATCATATCAAACACCCACAAACCGCAAGCGGTCTGCTAAACGTAACGGCCACCCGGGTATTGAGAGATCAGAAGATCAACGAGCAAGCCCGCTCACACTCCAGTGAATCCAACCAGTAGCACTTACCGTACAGTCCGGTCTGATCGTCTGATATGTCGCATATCTCGCCTAGGGTTGGTAAACGTCAGACCCCAGTAGCTTGATAAGTCATGCCGATATAAGGTCCATAACATAGCATGAAACTACTGATAACACTTACCAGTAGTTCACTGCAACCCTGGCCAGGGATTTCCAGTTATGGCCAGTCGAGCATAGCGCAACATCAACCCCCAATACCGGGAGAGACGAATCCCCTCCTATCGCTCATTGCCTCCATATGAATCGAGACTGTACCCAAAAACCACCTGTTTTCACGACTTAATAGAGCCGTGGTAGGGTGGAAATCAAAGCACAGCGGGAGACACAGAAGACTCTATGACGATCTCGGGTCAACAGACTAAGCTGTACCAGTGTCACCAGAGAACTGCCATCTGACGTGAGGTATAATACCATCTGGGAGTTCTCGGCGAGTCCGTTCAGTGTACCCAGTCTCCACTGAGCACCTGCATACTATCTCTGATGTCAAATACCAATGGAAATGGGATCATCCATCGCCCATCACATGGGTCGAGAAGATATACGCTAGTCTACACTGGAATATCGATGCCCCGTCTCGATATTTCCACGACTAGGAACATTGAAGGATGTACTCATTGACTACCCAGGCCCCACTAGTATGATCTTCATCATAGTCCTGGAAGTCGAGTACACATCCTAAGGGCTTTATCAACATGTAATGGAGAGACAACAAGTATACATGTTAAGATAAAGAGCAACCAGATAGCATACTATCATGTCGAGCAAGAAAGTCCTACCTATATATGTCCCAGCATCCATTACAATATACATCCTATGTACAATAATGGCCTCTAGGGCATACATATAACTAACAATCTCCCACTTGGACTAGGGCCATCTGTAGCAGTGGTTGCAGTATCTAATACTCAACCATCCCATATAAGTCTCTCTTTGGGAAAAGGCCTTTGTGAGTGGATCCGCCGTGTTGTCCTCTGAGTCTACTCTCCTTACCTCGATCACCCTGGAGATCAACTATCTCCATGATCGGGTGATGCTGCCTCAGAATATGTCTGGGTCACTGATGGGATCGGGGGTCCTGGGCCAAAGCCACACTTCCATTGTCACACAATGGTAGGAACCTAGTTCATCTCATGAACCAATATACACCCAAACTTTCTCTTTGGAAGTATCTTTAATAGCGATGTTACCAGCCTTTATCGTCTAGTCTGCCACGGTATCTAGCTTGGAACTCTTCCAACATACCGTCCCTTCACTGAGGGTAAAGACAATGCCTGCGACTGACATTCAGTCGTCCTTATCACCCTGGAACCTTTCCAGTGATTCTCCCCAGGATCGATTGATACCATCTCACTAAACTTAGTGAAAAGCCTAACATCCATTTAGATCTATCTCATAGATCCAAATCCTAGGATTTAGGAGGTATCAACTTTATCCTATTTGGAGAATCCATGTGATAAGAGGAGATTGACCGAGCGTAACATAGGAAACTCTTTTCCTATCAGGAGTATGTTATCCACGTACAATACGAGGATGACCACCTTACTCTCTACTACCGTTTTGTATATACAAGGTTCATCTACCATTTTGATGAAGTCAAACTCTTTGACTATCATATCAAACAGATGTTCCAACTCCGCGATGCCAGCTTTATTCTGTAAAGCAACTCACACACGTTTCCGCTGCTCCCACTGTTTAGGAAGCCCTCTGGCTGTGTTCTTATAGACGTTCTCTTCTAAATCATTATTTAGAAAAGTAGTCGTGGCACCCAACCACCAGATATCGTAGTCATGGTATGTAGCAATGTTAAGTAGGATCCGGATGGACTTAAGCATAGCCACTGGAAAAGGTTTCATCATTATCCATGCCTGGTCGATGAAGAAAACCTTTAACAAGTCTAGCTTTGAAAGTTTCAACTTTTCCATCTACACCAAGTAATCTTCTCAAGATATACTTGCTCCTGATGGGGATTTAACCCTTCAGATATAGCAACCAAAGTCCATACTTTGTTGGTGTACATGGATTCCATCTCAGATCACTAAGCATCCAGCCATTCTTACAGAGTCCCTACTCTCGATGGCCAGCTCGAAACTAGTTGGGTCATCATCTCATGATGCAATCCTCGCTCCCACTATCATCGAGAAACCAAAGTATCTCTCAGGCTGATGAGGAACCCTGCTAGATCGGCGGAGAGGCTGAGATTCGTCGGGAACTATTGAATCCTTTGGTTCTGTCAAATAATCGGCTGCAGTTTGTATAGCTTGAACCTTTCCAGTTCTACAAAACTGACCTTGCCTTGATCTTGTCCGGATTTTTCTTTTGACATAGGCCGGGCAATCCCAAATTGTCACGTCCCGAAAGTACGGAATATGACCGGCACTTAAACTACGAACGTCTCAAGGAGTACGTATTCTAAGTAAGCCAAAAACCCAGAAATCCAAACCAAGAAAAGTAGTAGAGTGTAGGAAAACCAATTTAAATCAAGAAGTTTTAATTGCATAAGCCGAATTATGCGTTTTATAAAAACATCAAATATTTCCTGAAAATTTCGGCAGGGTTTCTTTTGTAAATACAGGCCCCCAAACGGGATACAGTATGAATAGTATACGAAATCAAAAAAAGGCATCCCCAAGCGGGTGCTAGCTCTTCGTCAAACGACGGCCACAACCGCACAAACAATAATATACAACGCCGAAAGGCGAGGATCACAACAGAAAAGGAAACTCAAAACAGCATGAAATCCGTATAAATACAACGCGCGACTCTAAGGTCGACAGAATATAAACAACACTGGTCTCTATCTCTGAAATAAATACATGTTTGGTTGATGGAACTTCTAGATACAACTGAATAATAATATACAATGTATAGTGATGGGTACGTGATTAATCCAAAAATTGTAGTTTACCGTAATCAGAAACGGCGTCGCTTCGCAGCTAGCCGGTGAATACGGGTCGATCCGCAGGGATGTGTTAATTTCTAATTTCGTGTTATAACGAGTTGATTCAAATCGTGGTTGGTTTTTTATCGATTGAGTTTAAGATGAATGTATGTGATAAGAAAGGACTCGTTAGGGTTAGGTCGAAGGTAGGGGTGTTGAGATCTATGTTCTCACCTCTTTCAATGCCATGATTTAAGCTTTGTAGAAATATCACAGCAATTATTAGCAAAGTGGATTAGGATGATCGGGAAGAAACAAAGTTTCTTCCTCTAGATCCTTGTCCGTCCTTTCCTATTAATTGATGTGATCTTCATGGATGTCATATAAGTCCGGCCTTTTATACTAAGGTTCACCGTTACCTTGTAGGTAGGGTGCCGTAGGGGGCGGATCATATATAAATGCATGAAGATTTCATTTTAAAAATAAGTTGGCGTTGAAGGAGGTGAGAGACATCCATCTCTCACTTACTCCCTTGTTCCTAACCCTAACGAGCGAGGATTTTATTCGCTCATTAGGGAATTGTTGCAAAGAGATATTTTTTATGTTTATGTTTTAAAGGTTAACTACTTGGTGCAGATTAAAGAGGATTACACTAAAGCAAGAATTAACTAACTAGGGCAAATAAAAGATTACACTAAGGCAAGAATGAAATAAAACTAAAAACTTACAAGTAAAAGTGATGCTCCCAATTCTTCAACAAATCTCACTTTTTATTGATTATCAAGAGGCATACCATTTTTAAGATCTAGATTACAATTTATAAGTAACTAGTGAAGCTAGGGTTACAGACTCTCGTAGACATGAATTTACTGATTTATCCCCTAAAAATCACAACACCAGAACCGTCTCAGCAACAGAAGAATTTTCCACCGACCCGGGTACTAGACGGCCGCGGATCCGCGGCAGATACTGGCTTGGGCCGCGGATCCGCGGCCCTATGGTGGTGTTGGGCCTCCCTCTTTCTGTGCATGGTTTATCTTGTCTTGGGCTCTCTGTTTGTACTGTGGTTTTCTCTGTTGGGCTTTTTGTTATTCTTCAGATTCCCAGTGAAACTCGTAAGGATCTTTTTTTTTGACCGTTTCACTTGACGTTCGTCTTGGCTTGAGTAGGATCAGTGTGTTGGTTGGTCAAAAGTCCATTTCCTGTATCATCTTTGTCTTTTTTACTGCATTAGCTTCAAAAGTCTGTATCCTGTATCATGTAACAAACGATCGTCAAAAGCACCTGTTTACTTATAAATTGCACAAAAGTGGGGTGTATGAATAGCAATATTATGATGTGAACAAATACCCCCAAACTTACCTTTTGCTCGTCCTCGAGCAAACTTATTATTTTATTCTGACCTAGCCACACTTTCGCAGGGAAACGCGATTGCACTGAGCACGTGCAACAAGCCGTTAAACCTCTAGGTGTCCCTAGTAGGAGGAGTGTTGTCTCCTGAGGGTTTTCAGCGGATTACACCCACAAAATCCTATCAACTCGGCCCATTGACTTTTGTTCTCCAATTAGGTCTTCTAACAAGGAAATCTATTATCGTTGACCCGCAAATTATCCACCCATATTCTTCACGCTTACTCATTATTTAACTTAAGATTACACATATCCTGTAGAATTACCTAGCTTTCGGCATTTCTTAAGTTTTCCTTCTAGAGTTCCATCTCCACTTAGGAATTTCTATCAACTCTATTAAAGACACAAGTTCTATTCTTCATTCCTTTCTCTTATCTAAACTCTAATCACATATCCCCACGTGTGTGTAAATATCACCCCTACACTTGGAAATTCAAATCAAGCAATCGTACTCCAGCCCAGTGTCCAAAGCACTTGTGAGACTTTGCTTTCACATCCTTCATGCGACTGTTAATACTTCTTGAGGTACCAACAACCGATTACCAGATGCGTTAGCACTTTAAGGCGTACTTCCTAGTTTTGCAATACCCAAGGCTTTTAGCACCTTTGCTAAATATTTTTTCTATTTTTTTTTTTTAGCCTTAAGTAATCACAAAAACCAGTGTCCATTTTTTCTTTATCCACTTTTTCTTTTTCATTGTGCTAAGGACGTTAGACAAGAGTATTTCAAGGTCTCTTCTACTAATCCAAGTTTCAAGGTGCGTGTTTGTGCAATTTGTAGGGTATACATTTTCAGAATCCAGACTTAAGTTAGGAATTATTTTTCAAACTTATACTCTAATAAGAGTTTTAATACTTTTCCTTCGTTTCGACTTAGCCCAAGAACTGAACCCAAAATTTGCCTATTTCTAAATAACCTACAAAGACATATGCTTTCCACAGTTAAACTTTAAGGAAGGTTATTTTTAGGGTTTTTAATTTGCTAAGTCTAAGATTTAGTTTTTCCTAGCCAGTTAACCTATTTATCAAACTCAAGTCAATTAACCAGAATTGAATACATTAATTTTTATACTTTTTGAAATTTTTCAATTTTTATGGGTTTTTCAGTTTTCTAAATTTTTTTTATTTTTTCAAATTTTTTAAATTTTTATGATTTTTTTTTTTTTTAAAATGCAATGCAGAAATTAAATATGCAAAAAGGGAAAAAATATATACAATATGCTATGCAAGGATAACTATATACATCACCTCTAATACCCCCAAACTTGAGCAAAGCAGTGCCCTCACTGCCCGGCCCCACGTCGCGCTCGTGAGCGTGAACGTGATCTCTCCCCCCTAGCCAATAGTGTTTGTATCCCCCTCTCAATTTCCGTCAACCGACGGTCGTGCTCTCGGGCCGTTGCCCGAAACTCATCCCTCAAAGAATCAATCCCTCTCACTGCCCTCCGCATCAATCGTGCATGCTCTTGGGGGGTTAGCTCTTCCCCGCTCGAAGTTGAGCTTGAGCTCGGGGTGCGTGCTGCTACATGTTCTGCCGGGTCGGTCCGTGTCCAAATATCTGTTAATCTAGAGTAGGACGACGAGATGCCCTCTAAAAGTGGTCGGACCGGGGTATCGTCTATCAAGTATGAGTCAAATTCCTCAGCTGGGAGGAAATAACGGCAGAGCTGGGTAACTAGCATGGGGCAGGGGTGTACAGGACCTCGTTTACCCGAACCTATGGAGTAAAGCAAAACTGTGCACATGTCGAATCTAGGGTTTTTCGTCATTAAGGTATGAACGACATGTAAGGAAGGGGTGAAAAAGGTTGTATTGTGAGAACTCCCAAAAATATTGTTTTGTGCCCATCGGCACACAGTTAAAACATTTGCGAATAGGGTCCGTGCTTGGATCCCCTTGCGCGGTTCTCGCGCACAGTCATTACCCATCAAAGGAAGATAATCTTCAAAACGAAGGGGTTGTTCGTGTGCGGGGACACGAGGTATGAGTGTAACCTCGTGTATCATGTTCCTATCGATGCGAATTTCTTGAGTTCCCCAATTCAATTTAATATAACCTAAATTTTCTAGGCTATTCTCTTCCATAGACTCATAAAATTGGGTTACTAAGCTAGGGACAGCAAATGCAGATCCATGGTTATAGAGGAGGAAATTCCATCCTCTCTGTGCAATTTCGTGTGGGAAGTACGATCCGTAGATCTCGTGTGCAAACACAGGGGAAAAGTCTCTCTCGTACTGCATTTTATGGGCCATTTTAAATTTACAGAGAAAAGTCTATGTAGAAACAGAGAGTATGGGTTCAGTTTTACCTCCCCTGAAAATTTCAGGGGGTGAAGAGGCAGATCGGCGGCGGTTGGGCGGTGGGAGACGGCTTGCGCGGCGGTTCCGCGGTCTTCTGGTGGCGGCGTGTCTCGAAACTTCAGCAGGGGGCAGGGGCGGCTGCTAGGGTTTTTTTTAAGGAGAAAATGTTTTAGGGTGTGAAGGCAGGAGGCTCGGTTCCTTATATAGGGGGAAAGGAGGTGAGTTTGCAAAAACCACCCTCCAAAGAGAGGGTTTTATGTGTAAATTCAGCTAAATATCTGCAAATTTGCAATTTGGTCCAAAATTTTTTATTAATTATTTTTCTTTTTTTTTTTTTTTTTTTTTTTATGCAAATTTTTATGGTATTTTGGAAATATAATACAAGTGATATACACACCCCCAAACTTATTTGAAATAATATCCTTGGGAAACAAAGTTTGGGGGTGAAAACGGAAGAAGATCAATCAGTGTAAAGTGGCTCCTGCAAAAACAGGAGCTCCTCCGACGGATCCGCAGTGAAGAACGGTTTTAGTCGATGCCCATTTACCTTAAATAAGGTACCGTCTTCAGGGTTCTCAAGATCTACCGCACCGTGCGGATAAACGGTGCGGACCACAAAAGGTCCTCTCCATCTGGACCTGAGCTTACCAGGATGCAAGTGTAACCGAGTGTCATAAAGTAGAACCTGTTGACCAGGTTCAAAAGTTTTTCGTAAAAGGTGTTTATCGTGGAACACCTTGGCTCGGTTTTTAGCAGTTATGGCATTGTCATATGCCTCATCCCTTAGCTCCTCCAACTCATTCAGTTGCAGCTTTCTGTTGCTGCCCGCATCTCCTAAAGACAAATTTAGCTCTTTGATAGCCCAGAAAGCTTTGTGCTCGATCTCCACTGGGAGGTGGCAAGCCTTCCCGTACACAAGCCGGTATGGAGACATACCCAGATCGGTCTTATATGCAGTACGGAAAGCCCATAGTGCATCTATCAATTTAAGCGACCAATCCTTACGGTTTTTAGAAACCGTTTTCTCCAAAATTTGCTTTATTTGCCGATTTGAAACCTCGGCTTGCCCACATGTTTGGGGGTGATATGGCGTTGACAATTTGTGGGTGATAGAATATTTACGCATCAAGGACTCAAAAGTCCTATTGCAGAAGTGAGAACCATTATCACTTATAATTGCCCGAGGGTGCCCGAATCGAGAAAATATGTGTTCTTTAAGGAATCGAACGACAACTTTATTATCGTTCGTTCGACTGGGCACAGCCTCGACCCACTTAGAAACGTAGTCAACCGCCAACAGAATATACACATTTCCAAAAGAGTTAGGAAATGGTCCCATAAAGTCTATACCCCAAACATCAAAAATGTCCACCACCAAAATGGGTTGGAGTGGCATTTCGTTTCTCCGCGAAATCCGGCCCAAATGTTGGCACCGGGAGCAAGTTTTGCAGTATTCAAATGCATCCTTGAAGAGTCGTGGCCAATAGAAACCACACTGCAAAACCTTTTCGGCTGTCTTCTTTGGGCCAAAGTGCCCGCCACATGCTTGATCGTGGCAGAAAGACAGCACGCTCTTGACCTCACTCTCGGGCACACACCGACGAATGATTTGGTCGGAACAGTATTTGAAAAGATAGGGTTCATCCCAGTAAAAATGCTTTACTTGGGACAAAAATCGAAGCTTATCCTGTTTCGACCAATCATTAGGAATCAGGCCGGTGGCTAAATAATTTACAATATCAGCGAACCATGGTTCGCAAGAAACAGTCAAGAGCTGCTCGTCGGGAAAAACATCAGAGATTGGAAGATCGAGCGTGGGCGAAGAAGGAAGTCGTGATAGGTGATCAGCTACAACGTTTTCACATCCCTTTTTGTCCTTAATGACAAGATCAAATTCTTGCAATAAAAGGATCCAACGTATTAGCCTTGACTTAGCATCCTTCTTCGCAAAAAGGTGGCGAAGAGCCGAGTGATCAGTATAAACAACGACTGGAGAGCCGATTAAATAAGGCCGGAATTTTTCGAGTGCGAACACAACAGCTAAAAACTCTTTCTCTGTTGTTGTGTAATTAAGTTGGGCCTCATTTAGTGTTCGGCTGGCATAATAAATCACGTGCGGCATCTTATTAATGTGCTGTCCAAGAACAGCTCCAATTGCAAAGTCTGATGCATCGCACATGATTTCAAAAGGGTGCGTCCAGTCGGGAGATGAGAGGATGGGTGCAGTGATGAGTGAATGTTTTAAAGACTCAAATGCTTCAGTGCATGTGGAGTCAAAAGCGAAGGTCGTGTCCTTGGCCAGTAGGAGGGTCAAGGGTCTAGCAATTTTGCTAAAGTCCTTGATAAACCGTCTGTAAAAACCGGCGTGGCCAAGGAAGGCTCTAATATCTTTGACGCATTTTGGGGGAGGTAGATTAGAAATAACTTCGATTTTAGCCCTGTCTACCTCGATGCCGTTTTGCGAGATGACATGTCCTAGAACAATGCCTTCTTGCACCATGAAATGGCACTTCTCCCAATTTAATGTTAGGTTCTTATCCCTGCAGCGGGTAAGAACAGCGTCAAGATGGCGTAAACACTCGTCGAAGGAGTCGCCAAAGATGGAGAAATCGTCCATAAAAATCTCCAAGAACTTTTCGACCATGTCTGAAAAGATCCCCATCATACACCGCTGAAATGTCGCGGGTGCGTTGCATAACCCAAAGGGCATGCGACGATAAGCAAAAGTGCCAAAGGGACAAGTGAATGTTGTCTTGTCTTGGTCCTCTTTGGCGATGGGGACTTGATTGTAACCGGAATAGCCATCAAGAAAACAATAGAACTCGTGCCCTGCCAATCGCTCGAGCATTTGGTCAATGAAAGGTAAGGGAAAGTGGTCCTTCCTTGTTGCGGCATTGAGTTTCCTATAGTCTATGCAGACTCGCCACCCAGTTTGGGTGCGAGTGGGAATCAACTCATTTGCCTCGTTTGTAATGACCGTAATGCCCGATTTCTTGGGCACGACGTGGATTGGGCTAACCCATTGGCTATCCGAGATAGGGTAAATGATACCGCTATCCAGACATTTGACAATTTCCTTCTTAACAGCCTCTTTCATGATGGGGTTGAGGCGCCTTTGTGGATCTCGTGCTGGCTTGGCATCATCCATTAAGTGTATATGATGTTCGACTATGAGGGGACTAATCCCCTTAATGTCCGCCATAGACCAGCCGAAAGCTTGCCGATTATTAAGTAAGACCATCAAGAGAGCCTTCTCTTGCTCAAGAGCTAGAGAGGCTGATATAATGACAGGTAAAGGTCTCATTATCACCTAGATATGCATATTTTAGGTGTGTCGGCAAAAGCTTTAATTCGAGTTTAGGAGGTGAAACAATAGATGGTAGCAAAGGGGTAATTGTTTCAAACTCGAATGATTCCATCAAAGGTTCGTACCGAGTGTACGCAACAGTGTCGGATGGTTCTACCAACTCATCCGCAAAAGCAAAAGACTCCAAATCAGGTGATGAGTCTTCGAAGTCGTCGACGAATGTAAAACATTCAAAATCGTTATCCGCCGCGAAAACTGAGTCGGATTCTAGGAGGAACGCACTAGTGGCGTTAACATTGCTGTGGTCGAATAAAAAATTCTCGAACTCACAGTCCTCCTCCGCGATCTCATTGATCGAACAAACGTCTAGTACGCTAGCATTGGGCTCAGCAGGCTGACTTCCTAACTTGAAAATATTGAGCTCAATTGTCATATTGCCGAAAGATAGGTTCATTGAACCATTACGACAATTGATCACTGCGTTGGAAGTAGCCAAAAATGGTCGACCTAGAATTACCGGAATTTGGTTCCGGGGGTTTGCAACAGGTTGTGTATCCATCACTATAAAGTCAACGGGGAAAATGAAATCCCCTACTCTTATTAACACATCCTCCAGCTCTCCCCTAGGATGGGTTATTGACCGGTCGGCCATTTGGAGAGTACAGTGAGTGGGCTTAAGCTCTCCAACGCCCCCCCCCCCCCAACAGAATAGGGTAGCAAATTGACGCTCGCGCCAAGATCTAAGAGTGCTCTATTGATATTCTTGTCCCCAATTGTTATCGAAATGGTAGGACACCCGGGGTCCTTTTGTTTTGGGGGAAGGGAATTTACAAGAGCATCACTAATAGCACTGGCCACAAAAACTTTCTTTGGCACTTGCGACTTCCTCTTTTTGGTGCACAAGTCCCTTTAAAATTTTGGCATATGAAGGAACTTGCTGAATTGCATCCAAAAAGAGGGATGTTTATGCTAACCTGTTTGAACAACTCAACAATCTTTTCCATTTGAGGAGTTGGTTTTATTTGATCTCAACCGATTAGGAAAAGGAAACATTTTGAAAGGTGGTTGAGTCCAATTTTTGTGGATCAGATTGTCGAGTTGGAACGGTACCCTCGTGTAGATGTGTTCATGTCGTGAGAATTAGGTCCGTTCAAGCTAGAAGAGGTAGAGCCATGTGAAGGGTGGAGAATAGGCTCTAAAGAAGAAGATGGTGAAGAAGATGAAGAAGACCCACCGGCAGGGGTGTCATTGTTAATGCCCACATGGTTCCGCAACACTTTTCCCGATCTCAACGTGGTCACCGCATTTACATTATGATTTTGCTGATTGTGTGCAGCATGTGCGTGACCGGGGTTGGGCAACGGTTGAGACGGGAGTTTTCCTTTTTCGCGCTCGCTCAAAAGCTGCATTGAGTTGTGCAATTTGTGCCTCTATAGATTTGATACTCTGATCATGGGAGGCACTATTTTGCACTAAAGTTTGAATAGAAGTCTCAAGTCTTGCTGTAGACTGTGTAGATTGCTTAAGGAACGCATCTAGACTTCTTTCGAGCGAGCTAACCTTATCATTATTAGGTTGAACATAATTATTTGGCTGGTACGCATTGTTCGGCACAAAGTTGTTCACCCTGATTAGGGTAAGGTTGTTGTTGAAATTGTTGCGGTTGATATTGAGTTTGCGAGGGTGCTTGTTGTTGTTGTGGTGGAGGAGGTCTTTGAAAATTATTATTATTTCCTTGGAATTGTTGATTTTGGTTCCAAGCGAAATTTGGGTGACTCCTCCACCCCGGATTATACGTTGAAGAATACGGATCGTTCCTTTGTCGTTGCTGGAATGCAGCATTGACTTGATCCTGTCCTTGTGTAGATGCATTATAAGGACATTCTTCAGTCAGGTGCGATGGATCCGCACAACAAGCACAGACAGTACGTGGGGGCATAGCAGGGGCAGGAGAAGACGAGGAGATTTTGGTCTCGATCGCTTCTAGCTTTTTCGTAAGAGCGGCCATCTCGGCCTTCATAGCAATCGACATCTCTATTTGATGTATGCCTCCCCTAGATTGACCACTAGAAGCTGATGTGGTCTTTGTGCTCTCCCACTGTATTGTCTGTTCACTAAGATCCTCGAGAAACTGCCACGCCTCATCATTAGACTTAGAGAGAAAATGACCTTGACAGATTGTTTCTAGCAACTGCTTCGTTGCCGAGTTCAATCCCTCATATAATGTTTGGCAAAGTTGCCAACTTTCTATACCATGGTGAGGGCATTGAACTAATAGGTCCTTGAATCTCTCGAAGCACTTCCAGAAAGGTTCGGAAGGCAGTTGTGAGAATTGAATTATTTCATTTCGAATTCTGGCAGTTTTATGGTGAGGATAGAATTTTTTTAGAAAAGCCTTCACAAACTCATCCCAATTTCTTATGGAATGTGATGCGGTGCTATATAGCCACTTCTCGGCTAGGTCACATAAGGTGAAAGGAATGACCCTTAGCCTTATAGCGTCATCACTCAATTGGGTTGTTTTCATCATAGCGCACACATTTTGGAATTTATTAATAAAGATATAAGCGTCTTCAGTTTCCAAACCGTGAAATTTCGGCAGCATATTGATGAAATGTGGTTTAATCTCAAAATTGTCCCCATTTGCCGGTGGGGGTGAAAGACAAGTGGGTAAAGAAGTTCGGATGGGGTAGAAGAGGTCCTGGAGCGCAACTCGTGCGGGCGCTTCAACAGGCGGCTGGTTCGGGTTATTCGCACCTGGTGGAGGTGGAATCATTCCCGTCTGCAAGGTATTATTGGGGTTGAATCCCGACATACCTTCGGTGGAAGAAATTAAAGGTGAAGGTAAGAAAGTGGACGGATTTTCGACTTCGGTGTCGAAGGGTTCGTTGGTCGGTACCAACGAAACGCGGACTAATCGGGCGTCTGTATCCCTAGTCCAAAGTGGCATACACTAAAAGGGATAGTGCAGTCAGAAAAAAGAAAAACAGAATGTGGGGGTAAGATAACGTCAATGAAGGAGAGATGGTGGAAATGAGGTGCAAGTTTTCTTATCGGCAAGTTGCAAGTTTTCAAAGGATTTTTCTTTATTTTTTTTTTGTGTGTGAGTTTTGCAAAGAGGTTTTTGAAAACGGACTCGTGACACAACTGTATCAACCACACATGCACAATCAGGCCTAGATCTAGGGTTACCTAGGTCTACTAGACAGCTCCTAACTAGGGCTAGAAATAGACCTCAAACCGCCTCTTCACGGACAAATACGGCCAGGTAAGTGGGAAGGAACCACCACTACAGTGGGCCTAATTAATAACCACTAGCCTAGACACCGCAATGTCGGTTAGGATAAACGGCCGATGCCTACCCTAGTCCTTTTCCTATTGAGCTCGCTGTCCTTAGGTCTGAGTCTAATTTTTTTAATTAAAGGTGGTCGATGCAAAATGCTTTAGGTGTTTTCTGGGGTCCTGGGAAGGGTGATGAAATCCCCACCCAATCTGAGTTTGGTCAAATAGCCCCTTAAATCCGATTAAAGTATGCAAAACAATTAAAATCACTTGCAATCAATTTTAGCGCGGCGCAAAGAAACCTGCAGAAAATCTGTTATCGAGAAGGGGGAGAAAGACTCTTTACGCAAAGAATTCCTGCAGAAAGATTTTTACAGAGAGATATATGGGAGGTTGCAGAGGGGAGAGAAAAGAAGCAAACCAGAAAATTTTTAAGTGCTGACGTGGCACTATGTGCGCGGAACCGCGGCTGGAGGCTCCCTTATGCGGCGGAAGAGCGGCTCAGTGGAGAGATCGGCCTCTGGAAAAAATTCGGTGGTTCTTTACCTTCAGTTCCTCTCTGTTTTTATGCACCAATTTTTGTTTTGCTCTCTGTAAAATTCCAGATCTGAAAGTTCTTGTCGTTCCTACAAGATTCACACGAGAAACCCTTCAAACAGACAAAAATAATGAAAAGAATATTTTTTTGTAATTTGTATTTTCAGATTTTTATAATTTTCAAATTTTATATCAACCCGAAATCATACAAAAAGAGAAAATTACGCCATCCCCGGCAACGGCGCCATTTGATTAATCCAAAAATTGTAGTTTACCGTAATCAGAAACGGCGTCGCTTCGCAGCTAGCCGGTGAATACGGGTCGATCCGCAGGGATGTGTTAATTTCTAATTTCGTGTTATAACGAGTTGATTCAAATCGTGGTTGGTTTTTTATCGATTGAGTTTAAGATGAATGTATGTGATAAGAAAGGACTCGTTAGGGTTAGGTCGAAGGTAGGGGTGTTGAGATCTATGTTCTCACCTCTTTCAATGCCATGATTTAAGCTTTGTAGAAATATCACAGCAATTATTAGCAAAGTGGATTAGGATGATCGGGAAGAAACAAAGTTTCTTCCTCTAGATCCTTGTCCGTCCTTTCCTATTAATTGATGTGATCTTCATGGATGTCATATAAGTCCGGCCTTTTATACTAAGGTTCACCGTTACCTTGTAGGTAGGGTGCCGTAGGGGGCGGATCATATATAAATGCATGAAGATTTCATTTTAAAAATAAGTTGGCGTTGAAGGAGGTGAGAGACATCCATCTCTCACTTACTC
This sequence comes from Agapanthus africanus, assembly GCA_030015575.1. Classification (NCBI taxonomy): domain Eukaryota; kingdom Viridiplantae; phylum Streptophyta; class Magnoliopsida; order Asparagales; family Amaryllidaceae; genus Agapanthus; species Agapanthus africanus. The sequence goes on from JASDDO010000008.1 coordinate 225,670,959, forward strand.
CCTTGTTCCTAACCCTAACGAGCGAGGATTTTATTCGCTCATTAGGGAATTGTTGCAAAGAGATATTTTTTATGTTTATGTTTTAAAGGTTAACTACTTGGTGCAGATTAAAGAGGATTACACTAAAGCAAGAATTAACTAACTAGGGCAAATAAAAGATTACACTAAGGCAAGAATGAAATAAAACTAAAAACTTACAAGTAAAAGTGATGCTCCCAATTCTTCAACAAATCTCACTTTTTATTGATTATCAAGAGGCATACCATTTTTAAGATCTAGATTACAATTTATAAGTAACTAGTGAAGCTAGGGTTACAGACTCTCGTAGACATGAATTTACTGATTTATCCCCTAAAAATCACAACACCAGAACCGTCTCAGCAACAGAAGAATTTTCCACCGACCCGGGTACTAGACGGCCGCGGATCCGCGGCAGATACTGGCTTGGGCCGCGGATCCGCGGCCCTATGGTGGTGTTGGGCCTCCCTCTTTCTGTGCATGGTTTATCTTGTCTTGGGCTCTCTGTTTGTACTGTGGTTTTCTCTGTTGGGCTTTTTGTTATTCTTCAGATTCCCAGTGAAACTCGTAAGGATCTTTTTTTTTGACCGTTTCACTTGACGTTCGTCTTGGCTTGAGTAGGATCAGTGTGTTGGTTGGTCAAAAGTCCATTTCCTGTATCATCTTTGTCTTTTTTACTGCATTAGCTTCAAAAGTCTGTATCCTGTATCATGTAACAAACGATCGTCAAAAGCACCTGTTTACTTATAAATTGCACAAAAGTGGGGTGTATGAATAGCAATATTATGATGTGAACAGTACGATACAAATAAACCCACCTACTAGCAAGTCACCCGAACGAAACTGTACCCGCAAAGCCGTAAAGATACCTGTACGGCGAAACCTGCAAGAAACTGGGGCACCACGGGGGTGAGTTGCCAACTCGTGAATAGAAAAACATCTACGAAAGGAAATCGCATGTATGACGCAATCCTAGGTCATACGATCAATATATATATATAATCCTCAAATGAAACCAGCAGTCAATAACAATGACTAGGGTAAATATCTAACCAGAGTGTAATCTCATGTGCCCGTGTCAGTGCCTCAGGTAGCAATATATCATATGAATGAGGTATGAATGCATGAAAACAGAATACATGTAAATGAAGAACTGTTTTCATAATTTTGTGAGATTTCCTTTGTATTTTTAAAATGAGGTATCATAATGAAATCAGCATAAAACAGTGCCTAGCATCGGCACAAAACGTAATCCCAATATCTCGATATCTCTGTATCACAGTCTCTGTACCTCAATATCTCGAAATCTCAATGTCTCAATCACAATATCTAGGGCGTCGTCAGTCCAGACCGGCCGCTACCATCCATCTCAAGACCACGACGGTATCCTCCGGATATCCGACGCGTCGGGTAAAATCACCGGTAGGTAGTGCTCCCCTGCCAGGCTCACATCGTCATCATCACGCGCTTCTTGCCCCGGGGTACCTTACCGGGTCCACCATGTACCCGAAACGGTTCATCCATCTCCTCGAATCGGGTCTCGAAATCCATCAGCAAACTCATGGTGGACGACTCATACATCATAGGAAAACCGCATTTTTTATTTAAAAAGAGAGAAAGCAGTTTATATATGTTTTGCGGTTTTCCTCCAAATCCAGAAAATATCATGGGAATCCGAATCATCAATAGCATGTAAAACCATGAATATAAGCATGAGCATCCATGAATGCGGCATATAATGAATAACAGTATGCGAAGTGACAAGTAACAACTAGAATGTCTAAACTAGCATATAAGGCAAGCAACTAATCATCATGTCAAAACTACTAGTAACAAGCTACATTAGGCGATAATATTTTCTAAGGTGTACGTGACATGGCAATTACCGATGAAGATGTGTGTGAGCCGGCAAGTAAGTGTACGTGGTACATACGCATCATCGGTAATGGTGCTGGTGTCCTAACAACATAATGTCAACAATGTGAAATAACAATGCAAGTATGCGATGCGGAGCGAGCAACCAAAATGAGCAGGAGCTAAATATTAAACAATGGTGCCATTTGAAATAACACGAATCGTGGGGTTTTGAAAATAGGGCTACGGTGGTTTTAAGAAAGGATACGTCTTTTGAAATATCCGTAGATCCCTTGACCTGTCTTTTAAAATACCCACGACCCGCTAGTTTTGAAATAGGTAGGTGTCTAATCTAATCTAACAACTACACTAAACTATACGGCTGAACTAACAAGCTGAACTACAGGTAAGGAAACCGCCTATCATCTGGGTCGATACATATACATACCTGTATATGTATAGTTGGTGATCCCGCCTCAATAATATCATATCCGATACCATATCTATAATCAGACATCCCAAGTCAAGAGTGCGGATCAATCATCAATATATAGCTCGTACGTAAATCCGTCGCACGGCATCCCAAATCTGGGTACGGGTCAATATCACATTCATCATACTATTCATCTGGTATCCTCTTTATCAAATATAATGATCGAGGTACTAATCTACGTCTAGTACAATACTGATACCGCCTAAATATGCATGCAGGTGCAAGAATCACCGCGTCAAAAGACCCGCTAAAACATCATGTCGTATCTCAATACGAACCAAATCACATCACCGATCTCCTGGCCTCAAGCCCAATCTCATCGACTCATCTCAAATTCCAAATACTATTCTCAAATCAAGTATATGAACACATATTCCCATACCTATGTGTAAATATACACATCAATATATAATCCCATGTACGCACATATGAAAGAAGAATGTATGCAAGTATGGGTGTGTGTGTATGTATGGTGCAACCACTACTCTAGGGTTTCGCAACACTAAACCAATCCAATCACACCTAGGATCCATCTCTATCATCAATAATCTCAAACAATATATAATCAATATCTGTGTGTATACGTATTCGTATACATCACCATGAACTGCGGGGGTGCTATACGCCATCCACCCGACTTCTCCCCGTAGATATAAATCTACTCACCTGCACTCAGTGTGTCGGTGTCGATGTCTCCATCATCTTCTGCATCGTCTCGGAATCCACGTGAAGGTACCTACAATGATCAACCATAGCAATGCGTATGAAAATCAAGGCAGAAAACCGATACAGCACAAAGTGTGCTTATAGGTTTGAACCTATGGCCCAAACATGCAAATCCAACAAACAACCCCTGTTGTCGATGTACGAACACCCTACAACCAAATACAAATCCAAATATCAAGAAAGTGCATTTAAAAATACGGAAAACACTGCCTAAAACACACCAAAATGCTCCCAGATTTTCCCCAGATCACAATTAGCCAAAACTGCATATAGGAGGGGTCTAATTTAGTGCAAAATGAGCCCTGGAACAAAAATGGACCCATTCCCTTCTACTCTGGCCGCAAATTGCGGCCAGAATGACTAAATTTGCAGCCGTAGGTTTGAGTTAGGGGCTCGGGTCTTGGTGGTAGCTTCCTAGGTGCCTGCACGACTCACTGTCAGCTCAATTTTATTTTTGGTGACCCCGGGTTGCTCCAGATTCCAGAATGTTGGAGATAGTGCCCTCAGAGTCAATTATTGGATCACAGGCACGTGATTGCAATGATTGAGGGAGGACCTATCCCGGTAGGACAGTCTTACTCGAGATGATAGTATGCTATCTGGTTTACCTTTATCATCGTGTACTGCTTTAGGTGACCTGACACGTCGCTATTACACGTTGATAGAGCCCCTAGGATTCTTGCTTGACCACCAGCAGTATGAGGGCGATCATATACGTGGGAGCTGGTAGTCTATAAGCACATCCTTAAAAGGTCCCTAGTCGTAGGAGTTTCGAGACAGGGCATCGATACTCCAGAGTAGACTAGTGTATACAGTCGAGACCCCGACGAGGGGCGGTGGCCGGTCTCACAAGCCATTGGTGTCAGTTGGATCACCTAAGATGTATACAGGTGCTCATTGGGTTATGAGTACACCGGACAGGACTCGCCGGGAACATGCTAGTTGGTCATATACCAGACGTCAGATGGCAGTTCCCTGGTGACATGTGTGCAGGTTAGTTCATCGACCTGGGGATCGTCATTTGTCTCGTGTGAGTTCCCACTGTACTTTGATTACTACCCTACCACGGCTCAAAGGAGTCGTGCAAACAGGTTTTAGTTGGGTACAGTCCCGAGCCACATGGAGGCAGTGAGCGGATCTTCGGGGGTTCGTCTCTCCCGGTATTGGGGGTGAGGTCGCGCTGTGTCTAGGAGAGCCATTACACGAAGACCTTGGCCAAGGCAGGAGATTTACTGGTAGGTATTCCAGTAGTATCTCAGGGTGTTCTGGGCTACACTCCGACACGACTTGTACCGCTTTTGGGGGTCTGACTTTTACCAACCCCTTAGGCCCGCCATGCGATGCTCATAGACGAACGGACCGGACTGTACGGATATTGTCACTGACAGGCTCAGTTGGGTGTCGGGGTGAGCTTCCTCATCGACGTCCATTTTAGTCAATAGCTGGTGGCCCGTCACGTATTGGCTTATACCTCTGACGTGCTAGTGGTTAAATCCACAGCCATAGTATTGACGAGTCTTTAGAGTCCACCACACTTTCAGTTACTCAAGTTTCGGGCGAAACGCTGTAGAGGCCGTATGGAGATATGGCAGGGTCCGATCAGATACGTGCGGTATTGCACGGATCAGGATCGGACAGCTTTGTACTAGTGGCCGTATGGATATATGGCAGCGTTCGATCAGATACGTGCGGTATTGCACGGATCAGGATCGGACGGATTTTACTAGCCGGCTTTGGTTTAAGCCGGTCCTAGTTTAGTACAGTGTAGATTCTGTCTCTTTGCATTTGTATCCGGACGGAATACAAATGCAGGTGTGTATGCACAGTATCGGGGTTATCCTGTAATTTATTACGGGACCAGTTTTCTGGAGTTGCCAGTTTGCTTTCCGTTCCGGCCGGTTTTTCTTTGTTCTTTCCCGGCCGGACTTTTCTGATGGAGGGGGTAATTTGCAGTTTTGCAAATTACTTTTGTGGAGGGGTTTCATGCATTATGATAGCATCTTTTCTTTTTCCTTCATAATGGTTAGCATCTTTGCTTTATGAGATTTGAAATGGATTTGAGGTTGATTTGAGATTTAGTGATGATTATGTTCTTGGATGTGGTCACCTCTTTTCTTTTCCTACACTCACCTCCCTCTTGATATGATATTGTTCTTCCTCCACCATATTCTACACTTAAGGTAAGAAGGTATTCATGGTTGAAAAAGAAAGAGAAGAAGAAAAGAAAAGAGAGAAAGAAAATGAGAGTTTCATCTTAAGAGTTCATTCTTGATCTCATTTTCTTGCTAGAAAAATGCAAGCACCATTTTTCTATTCTTTGATTCCTCCATCATGGCAACTACAAACCCCATTGAGACAAAGCGCATTCTACACTGCATTCTACAGCATATCTTGAGCATGTCGAGTAGCCGGCTTCATGCGCGAGTTGCCTCGGTATTGAGGTGGGAGCCCGTAAAAGTACCCGGCTTCGTGGTGCCCTTTCCGACGAGGATGAGACGGACGGAGATCCCGCGAGGAGATCGGAGTGGAGATGAAGACCGGAGGACTTGGATCGTCGGTATATCTCTTCCCCTTCTCTTTGTAGTTAGCTTAGACTAGTTTAATGGCACGATCCGGGGTTTTGTGCGCGGTGGTGCCGGTTTGCAAAGTCCGCAAAATTTTAAGTTCATCACCGTTTCCGCGTTTGACCGTCGGGTTGACGGCCGGGGCGCCGCCGTGCACTTACAGTGGTATCAGAGCCTCGCCATTAACATAGTCTAGCTTGGTGTAATGTGTTTTTCTGTTTCGATCGATCGAATGTTCCAAAACTGCATTTTAGTTCGAATCAGTTTCTGTTGAAAATTTTTGGTCTCGGAAAATTTTTCAGGTTGTAAAATATTGATGTACTGGAAAATCTAAGAGTTCTGTAAAAATTTGACGATGTAACTCCACAATTGGAGCGCGGAAGCGCCGTGAAACCCCACCTCGTGCGGCCCTTCCGCCGCGCACTATTCACATCACATCACCAAATTTTTCCAGAGGCCTTCTGGGCTTAAAATATGGGTTTTGGAATATTAAAATTGGGCCCAGGATTTCTGTGAGTGCTACAGTTTTTGTTTGGGGGCCCACTTGTTAATTTTTGATCGATCGGATATTTTAAACACATTTTTCACAGTATTTACATTATATCTGCGACCGTGAATGTCACTCGATCGGTAAATCCTGTCTAACTGCTATAGCCCGGTTAGACGGATTTGCGAACGTGACTTTCACGTTGATGTTCTATGTTTATGCTGTGATGTTGCGGATCGGTCGTGGGGATAGCCTGGTTGCAATGCTAGTACTGTGTTGTTGTATTATGTACATTTGATATTGCGGGGCGAGCGTCCGACATGTGGACTGCCGTCACTGCCTGTTTGTATTATTCTTTTGGGGCACGACCTGGTTGCGGTCGATGTACCCGGTGTATGTATATTTTACTTTCTGTACTAGGATTACCCCGCGGTGGGGTGCACGGATAGCCGGGTTCTAGAGGGCAACAAGCCCGCATCTCATGGCATTGAGACGGAGGGGGCTTCACTCTAGGATTGGCGGGCTATTCGCCGCACTCGTAGGGGGTACAGGTTGACCCAGGAGGGGTGCCCAAGTTACCGGATTCCGTGAAGTGCTGGGTGGTCCATTCACGGCGCTGAAGGGGGCTGCCTCGCTTCAGGTTTTGGCGGGTGACTTGCCGCGCCCGTAGGGGTCTAGGATTTCATTGCACAGGCTATCCACACGACCAGGGGAACGTCGGGTTTCAGTAGTGGCTCTGTGAAACCCGGGGATCCCAGATATCTGTATTGTTCTGTGATGCTATACATTTCTGTGATGTTGCATTTCTTTTCACGCCTTGAGCGAAATATAATATATTGGTATATATATTAGTAGATGTTGTATATGTTTTACATCCGCGCTAGTCCAGTCCCCGCTCTGTCGTTAGTTAGCTAACCTAACGGGTAATGACGGGACCCAGTGGCGAATGCGGATGGCATATACGTACATTAGTATATTTTCGTTCTTTTTGGTGTGATCAAATGATGGGACTGCATTGATTCGGATCAATGCAAGTTTAAAAACAAACCTAATCTGATGTTGTTGGAACACTTTTTCAAAAAGCTGTTATTGCAAGGACGTTCACTTTTGTTTTGCATCGTGGTATTCAGTTGGAATATCCTGCTCCTCAGTCGACGAGGCAAGGGCCGAGATCCCTTCACCGGGAGTGACCCCTTGGACAAACAGTTTGCATCAGGGCATTAACTTCACTATAGCCGATTACTTTTGCTTTGCATCGTGGTATTCATTTGGAATATCCTGCACCCCATTCTACGGGGAAAGAGCCGAGATCCCTTCACCGGGAGTGACCTCTTTAGTAAAGGTTTTCGTCACTATATTTTATAAAAAGCTATCCGTTCCTTCAACGATATCAAGTTCATTACGTTAAAGGTTTTCGCCAGAAACCATTCGTAGCCCTCCGTCATTTCAGTTAAATATTCGGTAGTATTCAAGCTATGTATTTTGACCTCACGCCAAGGCATAGTGATTGGTAGCTGCCGGGTATTTATCTGTTGCATAGATAGATGCGTTGGTTTGGGACAGTCGTACTACTATTTTGGCCTACGTCAAGGGTATGTACGGGTGGATTCAAATTAACCAGGATAATGACGGGTAGAACTTGACATGTGACTTATGATATTTTGACCTCACGCCAAGGTCATAAGAGCATGGGGCAGAAATCCACATCGGGAGTTTCAAAAGTACTGAAACTTGCCAGATATGCGCATACCTTCTGGAGTGTGATACCGTGAGCGGATTCCGTCACGTTATCATGCGATGAGAGTTGGATCCCGATTCCTACTGATGAGTTGGTATACTCCTCGGGTGACCCCGACTAATTCTTCTTTCAGGTTTGGAGGAGAATTTGAGGTACAGTGGGAGGATTCCAGATTAGATAAATTGGTAACCATTCTGATCTTGGTTAGAGTGCACGCTGAGTGTTTCTTTTCTCTCTCTCTCTGGCAGCGACCATTGACCCGACCCTAGACTATGACTCAGTTGACCGAACCTTCTTAACACTGGCTTTTGGATTGTCAGAGTTGCAGACCTCATTACCACTCCTACTTTTACCCTTTTCTCCAGGACACCCCGTATTACTACGAACGTCCACTTCCATTGGACAAAACCATCGTATGGTTATATACGAACTCGAAGGACTTCGAGGATGGTTTCTGGTTCTGGAGAAAACGGATAGGATTATTCAGTTGTCTTTTCTTTTCACCCTCTCTCAGGTTGCGAGTACTCCTTGGTTTAGGAGTAGTACACCTATTATGCAAATTGGATAGTCTTCTTCCAAACCATAGGCTGGTGCCGACCGGTAGGGAATGAAGAAAACCAGTTAGCTTAAATGGTGTACAGAAGGTATTAAGATTAAGACAAAGCAAGGGATTAGTAAGAGGGCAAAGTAAATTGCGACTGCTATTCACGACCAAACCAAGTATTTCTTCGCCAATCCTAAATCACCTTTGTATTTCTCCAGGACACTCCGTATCACTACGAAGATCCCATTTTATTGGATAATCCATCGTATGGTTATATACGAACTCGAAAGGAACTTGTTCCAGTTCGGGGATGGATCCTGGTTCAGGAGAAATAGGAATAAAGTACATTCAGGTGTCTTTTATCTTCACCTTCTCTCGCGTTGCGAGTGCTCCTAGGATTAGGACAGTACACCCTTTATGCTTTTTGGATAGTCTTCTTCCAAACCATAGGCTGGTGCCGAACGGTAGGGAAGGAAGAAAACCAATTGGCCTAAAAGGGTGTACAGAAGGTAATGACTAAAGACATATAAAGGGATTTGGAAAGGTGGTAAAGAATTATACGGTTATAGTTGTGAATCTGGATAATGGAAGAGGCATTACTAGGAATACCAGGAAACCCCAACGAAACATTTCAATGTTTCAGTCTCACTGTGTAATGTTAAAAGAAAACTGATTTCCCAATTAGTCTTTACTCCAGGGTATGTATTTATCAAGTTTGATTCTCACATCTGTATGGTTTTACAGATGATGAGTGGGAGTAAGTCATTGGGAATTGGGTGATCAACCTCATTATATCGGGATTCGTTGTAATCGGTGATATTTGAGGATATCACCTGGGCTGTTTGCCGGTCGGCAAATATTTGGTTTTGAATATCCGTTGATGTGCACCAATTTCAAATTGATATATCTGTACGTCTATTTTCATAGAGTGAGATATACCTTTTGATATTATGTCGATGACATTTACCTATATCAGTGGATGGTTAGGTAAGGAGCATTAAACAGCGGTGTAATTCTTCTTAACCATAAGTACAGTTTTCAATTTACGACACACAGTGAAAGAGTTGTTAGACTCAGCGGACTCATACAGAGTATTGTATGTTGTCCAGTGTCCATTGGGACAGAGGGGTTGGTCCTCATACTATATTCTGTTTACTTTTAACTTCTCTAGTTCTTAGACATGTGTTTCGTAGAAACACAGGGTCTAAGTTTTGAGGAGTTATAGGTATTTGAATAGAGTAGAGAACCAGGTGTAGCAAGTATCGGGATTCTTCAAGGAGATCGAAGATGTAGATACTTGTGTGTGGTATTCAGTTGATAGTAATGATAAAGAGAAATTATTTCTCTTTCAGGTTACTCATAATTGGAAGCATTCCTAAGTTGAGTAACGCTGATCGGCCTCTCTCCATTTAGTTGACATGCACTGGAGACAGCTGCATGATTTGAATCTGGTTCAATTAAATCAGTGCCTCTGGTTCTATATTGGATATAGAACAGTTCATATCTTAACGATGTTAAGGTACGGGGAGTTGTCCGGTTTATGCTTAAAACCAGACTCCGGATAACTCATAGGCACGTTTCTGTAATGGCTGTTTGTGGGTTGACCCAGGCTATGACAAGGGTTGACTTTCTACCATCTGGGAGATCAATAGAAATATTGTTCAAGACTCGCCACAGTTTTATTAAAAATGTTTTTTTTCAAAAACAGCAGTGGGAGTATGGTAGAACTGGAAGTGATTCCAGAACCGCAAACGATTACTGAAGATTTGATAAGGAACCTAAAGATTCAATATGATTTGACATTCCATTGGCCACTCCGCAGATAAGGTGGGTAACTTCAGGCACCAGAGAGGTACTACGGTAGCCTCAAGGACGGTGACAGGGAAGTTCTTGTTTACCCACAATTACCATTGCTGTTGTTCCAGGCTGCGAGACCCGGCGGGAGAATGAGTACAGCATCGTTCTAAACTAGTTTTAGAAGTGTACGTCTATATGACTCTGCCAGAGGGTTGTCGTAGTCAGTGGGAGCAGCGGAAGCATTGGTGGACAAGTAGCTTATGTCTATTTATAGACTAAAGCAGATGTAGCGGAGATTGATCATCTATTTCTGACGTGACAGTCATGGGTTTGACTTCATCAGAATAGGAGATTGATCTGTTGAGAAGGTAGTAGGGTGTGATATCCTGGTATATGGATGACATACACAAAGTAGGAAAAGAAACTCCTATACTACAATCGGTTATACTTTGGTCGTCACACAGTAGTTTCTCCACAAAGGACTTGGACTTTATGTCTGACATACTGGTTACTAGATCTATGGTTTTAGATCTAGATTTGGGTGGTTTCCCAATCAGGGTACTTAGACAGCATTCTAAGGGTATTTAGAATGGACGACTCCTGGCACGGTAGTGTACCTGCAAGTAATGGAGTCACCCTCTCTAAAGGTGTCTTATAGACTAAAATAGAGAGGGATGTGCATAATTGGCAGATCACTTGCTTAGGCAATTGAGTCAATCATGAGATGTCAAGTACCACACCAGATGTTGTTCTTGCACCAGATGCAATAAGTTGACATTGATCCAATCCTGGAGAAACAGTCGGAAGCAGTTTTAGAACATAAGTGGCTGTTCTAGGGATATGATAACGAAAGCCCCATTCGGGAAATAGTTATCATTCCAGGCTTCCAAGGTGACCTGGACGACAAGGAGGTTGTTAGAGTTATAGTTTTCCTTCTGACGAGGGGCAGTATTTTGGACAGGTGATCCGAGGCAATACTGGGGGTGGCATGGCGCAGGATACTGATTAAGTTCAGTTGATGATACAGTCTAAGAAGTTTGGATTTGGAGTTCATTTATGAGCTAGGTCCCATCAGACATCCAGACATTCTAAGGCAGGTATTGCTCTTTTCGGGAGATGGTTTTCTCCGCGAACTTGAGATATAGAGAGACATAGAAAGAAACTTCTAGGCGGATCCACTCACTGAGGCTATTCCTCGACCGCAATAGTTTCACAAACGGGATTTGTGAGACTGACTAGTAGAGGAGTTGGGTGTTCGGTATCACATGGGCTATGAGTATGCGACATCGCAATAATTAGCCTTGAGTGCAAGTGGGAGATTGTTGGAGATAGTGCCCTCAGAGTCAATTATTGGATCACAGGCACGTGATTGCAATGATTGAGGGAGGACCTATCCCGGTAGGACAGTCTTACTCGAGATGATAGTATGCTATCTGGTTTACCTTTATCATCGTGTACTGCTTTAGGTGACCTGACACGTCGCTATTACACGTTGATAGAGCCCCTAGGATTCTTGCTTGACCACCAGCAGTATGAGGGCGATCATATACGTGGGAGCTGGTAGTCTATAAGCACATCCTTAAAAGGTCCCTAGTCGTAGGAGTTTCGAGACAGGGCATCGATACTCCAGAGTAGACTAGTGTATACAGTCGAGACCCCGACGAGGGGCGGTGGCCGGTCTCACAAGCCATTGGTGTCAGTTGGATCACCTAAGATGTATACAGGTGCTCATTGGGTTATGAGTACACCGGACAGGACTCGCCGGGAACATGCTAGTTGGTCATATACCAGACGTCAGATGGCAGTTCCCTGGTGACATGTGTGCAGGTTAGTTCATCGACCTGGGGATCGTCATTTGTCTCGTGTGAGTTCCCACTGTACTTTGATTACTACCCTACCACGGCTCAAAGGAGTCGTGCAAACAGGTTTTAGTTGGGTACAGTCCCGAGCCACATGGAGGCAGTGAGCGGATCTTCGGGGGTTCGTCTCTCCCGGTATTGGGGGTGAGGTCGCGCTGTGTCTAGGAGAGCCATTACACGAAGACCTTGGCCAAGGCAGGAGATTTACTGGTAGGTATTCCAGTAGTATCTCAGGGTGTTCTGGGCTACACTCCGACACGACTTGTACCGCTTTTGGGGGTCTGACTTTTACCAACCCCCTAGGCCCGCCATGCGATGCTCATAGACGAACGGACCGGACTGTACGGATATTGTCACTGACAGGCTCAGTTGGGTGTCGGGGTGAGCTTCCTCATCGACGTCCATTTTAGTCAATAGCTGGTGGCCCGTCACGTATTGGCTTATACCTCTGACGTGCTAGTGGTTAAATCCACAGCCATAGTATTGACGAGTTTTTAGAGTCCACCACACTTTCAGTTACTCAAGTTTCGGGCGAAACGCTGTAGAGGCCGTATGGAGATATGGCAGGGTCCGATCAGATACGTGCGGTATTGCACGGATCAGGATCGGACATCTTTGTACTAGTGGCCGTATGGATATATGGCAGCGTTCGATCAGATACGTGCGGTATTGCACGGATCAGGATCGGACGGATTTTACTAGCCGGCTTTGGTTTAAGCCGGTCCTAGTTTAGTACAGTGTAGATTCTGTCTCTTTGCATTTGTATCCGGACGGAATACAAATGCAGGTGTGTATGCACAGTATCGGGGTTATCCTGTAATTTATTACGGGACCAGTTTTCTGGAGTTGCCAGTTTGCTTTCCGTTCCGGCCGGTTTTTCTTTGTTCTTTCCCGGCCGGACTTTTCTGATGGAGGGGGTAATTTGCAGTTTTGCAAATTACTTTTGTGGAGGGGTTTCATGCATTATGATAGCATCTTTTCTTTTTCCTTCATAATGGTTAGCATCTTTGCTTTATGAGATTTGAAATGGATTTGAGGTTGATTTGAGATTTAGTGATGATTATGTTCTTGGATGTGGTCACCTCTTTTCTTTTCCTACACTCACCTCCCTCTTGATATGATATTGTTCTTCCTCCACCATATTCTACACTTAAGGTAAGAAGGTATTCATGGTTGAAAAAGAAAGAGAAGAAGAAAAGAAAAGAGAGAAAGAAAATGAGAGTTTCATCTTGAGAGTTCATTCTTGATCTCATTTTCTTGCTAGAAAAATGCAAGCACCATTTTTCTATTCTTTGATTCCTCCATCATGGCAACTACAAACCCCATTGAGACAAAGCGCATTCTACACTGCATTCTACAGCATATCTTGAGCATGTCGAGTAGCCGGCTTCATGCGCGAGTTGCCTCGGTATTGAGGTGGGAGCCCGTAAAAGTACCCGGCTTCGTGGTGCCCTTTCCGACGAGGATGAGACGGACGGAGATCCCGCGAGGAGATCGGAGTGGAGATGAAGACCGGAGGACTTGGATCGTCGGTATATCTCTTCCCCTTCTCTTTGTAGTTAGCTTAGACTAGTTTAATGGCACGATCCGGGGTTTTGTGCGCGGTGGTGCCGGTTTGCAAAGTCCGCAAAATTTTAAGTTCATCACCGTTTCCGCGTTTGGCCGTCGGGTTGACGGCCGGGGCGCCGCCGTGCACTTACACAGAACACCTTCACAGATCACACAAACCGACATGAAAAGTTCCGTAATTCCGTATTTTTGAGTTTCAGGTTGTGCTAGGCCAGTGTTTTGGTCAATATGGGGTCTAAGGTCACCATTAGAGTCCAATTGCCAAAGTGTAAAAAACCTCGACAAAACGACACTAAACTTTAAAAGAGGCTAAATCACTTGAAATACTACAATATTTGTGAAGGAATTACCTCAATAGAGACTCAAGAATCTTCCCACAGCACCAAAACACCAACTTTCTTGGTCCATTCTAAAGCTTGTGAGGTGGTGCACACTTTTTGTGAAATGGAAATGGTGTTTTGAGGTTGTTTTGTGTGTGATTGTGATGATTTTGTGAAGGGGAGGGCAAGAGGGCAGTAGCACCAGGAAATGGAGGAAGAGGGAGAGAGAAAATGAGAGGAAGAGATAAGGAGAAAGGCCAAGTCAATATCCTCACCTACCCCCTCTCTCTTACCATACCTCTTTTCTTTAATCAAAATCCTTTTCTTTTCTTTTCTTTTCCAAAACTTTCTCATTCAAATAGTAAACCCAAAGTAATAGCCATGGTAAGAAAATGTAACACAGGTCAAAAAAACAAAAATGATATGTGCAAGTTTTGCACAAAAAAGCCAAAAATCCGATTAGCGATTTTTAATCGCGATTAGCACTAAGTTAGTATATAAATGCTCATAAAAACTTAAAATGACAAAATTCCATAGAATACATTATTTTTGAATTTTCCATAATTTTTTCAAAATTTTTCCTATTTATCGATATTTAATTATAAATTTAATATTAAAATAATCAATAAAATAATATTAAATTATAAAAATTCCCAAAAATAATATTTTATTATTTTGAAATGTTACAATCTTCCCCCCTTAAAGAAATTCGGTCCCCGAATTTAAATTTAAACCCCCAATTTCTAAAACATTTCAATAAAATGTCCCAACCAACGGGGCTCCGAAATCATCAATACATAAAAAGCATCATAGCGCAATACATGCGCATGAGTAACGAGTAGATAACTCGAAAACAAAACTCCGTCAAGCATCCCGCAATCATCGGAGTTATGGTAAGGACACGAATGCCAAATCCAAAGCAAAACCAATATGATATAAATCAGAACTATACATGTAAATATCAAATCTATACATGTAAGTTTCTAAAGGAAATGCATGCCAAATCTTTTAAAGTCGTTGTGCAATGCCCATAACACTGCACAGTGGCGGACGTCTCTTATAAGAAAATAACCATATACGTATATACTTTTTGTTTAATATGCACGTTCCGCCGTTTTGAAAACAATTTAGAAGGGTTCCCTGTTTTTAAACGTTTCGTGTCATATCGGACACGTATGTGAATAATGAGACTATAGCTCGCTTTTGGAAATCCCTTTGAAACCTATCAATGCATGCAAAATATACTCAGGTACTGTCCTCTGACTAGTCCTGGTCAGTATAAAAACATATAGCAATCATCATAAAAACGTACCGCTCCATAAGAAATCAATCCCAAAAAATACATATGAATACTACATGCGTCTGGTGTGCACGGAAATCAAGATCCATAAATGTGCCATACATGTGCACAGAAACAACATCTAAGTGCATCGGGTGTGCACGAAGCATTTGTCATGGGCCAAGTGTGTGCCTGACAGCAAAAACAGGAGCATCTCATGCACGAAGAATCTCTATTTAGTGCATCTGGTGTGCAACCAAAATCGTACCTCATAACATGCGCCCGACATGCGCTAAAATCCAAATCCGGTGCCTCCATCATGAACGAAATCATGAAATCCAATATCAAGCGCCGAAACACGCGTAAAATCCAATCAGGTGCATAAAGTGCACAAACAAACATCGAACATCCCAATCGAAATCGAAGTCCAGTGCAACTAAGTGCACAAAATACATGTCACTGCACTGCAAGCATATGTAACCTACACAGAGTGCAAAACCCAAATCGTGTGCATGCATACGCACAAAATCAACTCAAATGTATGAAACCCATGAAATCATATATATGGGAAATCAAGGCACGAAAACAATATCAAGTGCAACAACTGTGCAAAATCGCAAATATCCGATAGGTACAACCATGGTGCATGAAAACAAATATCATGAATCCAATCATCAAATCAGTCATGCGAATAGATCGCCTAAATACTAAAACAAGTATGGCGGAATAGTCCCGCTCAAGCGCGTCCTCCAAGAATCTCTGGCCAATTGTCGCGGTCACTCATAGCATATCTCTTCGACGATCCTGAACTCTGGCCTGCTGGTGTGCGTAACAATGACCACTCCTGGGTCCAAGTCTTCTCTGTGGATTACCAATTTCACGATCCATCGGCTCATCGGCCCTGTCGGGTGTGCTAACGGGGACGATTCCGTTTTGGCACTTCTCTGGTCATCTCTCGGTCAATCCTCACGACCACTCGTAAAGCAGCATGTCCCTAGCGTCGGCCTCTGGCTCTCTGAATATACGTGACCCATCTGATCCTGGGTGCAAACATCATTGCAGCAGTATCCTGGAAGGAATCCTGCTCACGGTCTCTTCCATGTCTCGTCTCTGCCAACTGTCCGGAAGTCATCGTCCATTACTATATCTGCTTCTTGTTCCGGAACGGCTGCATACTCATCGCGACTTCTTCTAGAAGGTATATCCAGTACTATGCTTCGGCATGCGCATCTCTGATGTCGGCGGAGGGGAACGTCATCATCAAGATCTCGTACGAACCTCTTACTCCACTTTTCTCTAACGTCGACTGCTTCGGACTCGTCTCGTCGTGGCTGCATGGACTGAGCTCCAACGGCTATCCTCGTATCTGGAGTCTCCCAAGAATGCATCTCACCACCTAGTATCCGATTGGAGTCGAACCATCCGATTGATTCTTCAGAACCTCATAATCCCCCAAGAGCTCAACATCTTGGGTACAGTATAATAGTATCGAGTACATACCACAGCATCGGTGGTCCAGCCGGAGAAGGGCAAACCCAAGCCTCACTAATGGCGCCGCAGAACTGCCGCAAACCCTAAGGTTCAAAGGCTTTCATACGGTCATTACGTCGAGTTAGGGTTTCATTCTTCTAGAGGGTCTATAGAATTGCCTGCATGTCTTTCCGAATACTTTAAACTTGGAATAATAGGTTTCTGACCTTCGATCGTCTCTGTCGACTCTCAACGTCTCCGTGTGAAGTCGTCTCTAGCTGGAATCAATCTATCTGATGACCTCGCATCGAGGTAGACGGACGAACCACATGTCCTAGTCATTCATCCTTAATGACTAGCGACCTTTTATCATCTCTTAGTACAACTCGTACTGCAATAGCTCCAACATCTGGGGCGATATCACGTTGTTCGCAGCAATGACTGGCTCACTCGTCTGCTCGCTGAACCGTGCCCCAATCATCATGAATGAGCAATACATCGACGATCATCGAAATATGGCTGGCCTCCTTTAGTGGCTCCAACCTCTGGTGCTAATCCGCACATCCGAGTAATCTCATACAGCGATACATCCAACGCTCGTGGCGCAAAATACAATCAAAAGACACATCTCTACAATCGTGTGTCGCCGGGATCACGCCCTGGTCAGTCCTCGTTCGTGACGAGCTCTTGCTGACCGCAACTCTAGCCGTAGCTCTCCCTGCCCGTAATCGTGGCAGCAAAACCAAAACTGGTACCGATGAGGCTATATCAGGAATGAATATGATACTGAACAAGAAATGTACATCCTAAGGCTTCTTAAGTGGAGTGGCGTGTCGTAAATATGCCGCGGAACATACTCACGGTACGTCACTCTACTTTAGTCACCTATTCCATCAACCAAGGGTCATCCTACGCTCCGAAGGTAAAACCTAACGCTCTGATACCAACTTTGTCACGTCCCGAAAGTACGGAATATGACCGGCACTTAAACTACGAACGTCTCAAGGCGTACGTATTCTAAGTAAGCCGAAAACCCAGAAATCCAAACCAAGAAAAGTAGTAGAGTGTAGGAAAACCAATTTAAATCAAGAAGTTTTAATTGCATAAGCCGAATTATGCGTTTTATAAAAACATCAAATATTTCCTAAAAATTTCGGCAGAGTCTCCTTTGTAAATATAGGCCCCCAAACGGGATACAACATGAATAGTATACGAAATCAAAAAAAAGGCATCCCCAAGCGGGAGCTAGCTCTTCGTCAAACGACGACTACAACCGCGCAAACAATAATATACAACGCCGAAAGGCGAGGATCACAACAGAAAAGGAAACTCAAAACAGCATGAAATCCGTATAAATACAACGCACGACTCTAAGGTCGATAGAATAAACAACACTGGTCTCTATCTCTGAAATAAATACATGTTTGGTTGATGGAACTTCTAGATACAACTGAATAATAATATACAATGTATAGTGATGGGTATGATACAAATAAACCCACCTACTAGCAAGTCACCCGAACGAAACTGTACCCGCAAAGCCGTAAAGAAACCTGTACGGCGAAACCTGCAAGAAACTGGGGCACAACGGGGGTGAGTTGCCAACTCGTGAATAGAAAAACATCTACGAAAGGAAATCGCATGTATGACGCAATCCTAGGTCATACGATCAATATATATATATATATATAATCCTCAAATGAAACCAGCTGTCAATAACAATGACTAGGGTAAATATCTAACCCGAGTGTAATCTCATGTGCCCGTGTCAGTGCCTCAGGTAGCAATATATCATATGAATAAGGTATGAATGCATGAAAACAGAATACATGTAAATGAAGAACTGTTTTCATAATTTAGTGAGATTTCCTTTGTATTTTTAAAATGAGGTATCATAATGAAATCAACATAAAACAGTGCCTAGCATCGGCACAAAACGTAATCCCAATATCTCGATATCTCTGTATCACAGTCTCTGTACCTCAATATCTCGAAATCTCAATGTCTCAATCACAATATCTAGGGCGCCGTCAGTCCAGACCGGCCGCTACCATCCATCTCAAGACCACGACGGTATCCTCCGGATATCCGACGCGTCGGGTAAAATCACCGGTAGGTAGTGCTCCCCTCCCAGGCTCACATCGTCATCATCACGCGCTTCTTGCCCCGGGGTACCTTACCGGGTCCACCATGTACCCGAAACGGTTCATCCATCTCCTCGAATCGGGTCTCGAAATCCATCAGCAAACTCATGGTGGACGACTCATACATCATAGGAAAACCGCATTTTTTATTTAAAAAGAGAGAAAGCAGTTTATATATGTTTTGCGGTTTTCCTCCAAATCCAGAAAATATCATAGGAATCCGAATCATCAATAGCATGTAAAACCATGAATATAAGCATGATCATCCATGAATGCGGCATATAATGAATAACAGTATGCGAAGTGACAAGTAACAACTAGAATGTCTAAACTAGCATATAAGGCAAGCAACTAATCATCATGTCAAAACTACTAGTAACAAGCTACATTAGGCAATAATATTTTCTAAGGTGTACGTGACATGGCAATTACCGATGAAGATGTGCGTGAGCCGGCAAGTAAGTGTACGTGGTACATACGCATCAGCGGTAATGGTGTTGGTGTCCTAACAGCATAATGTCAACAATGTGAAATAACAATGCAAGTATGCGATGCGGAGCGAGCAACCAAAATGAGCAGGAGCTAAATATTAAACAATGGTGCCATTTGAAATAACACGAATCGTGGGGTTTTGAAAATAGGGCTACGGTGGTTTTAAGAAAGGATACGTCTTTTGAAATATCCGTAGATCCCTTGACCTGTCTTTTAAAATACCCACGACCCGCTAGTTTTGAAATAGGTAGGAGTCTAATCTAATCTAACAACTATACTAAACTATACGGCTGAACTAACAAGCTGAACTACAGGTAAGGAAACCGCCTATCATCTGAGTCGATACATATACATACCTGTATATGTATAGTCGGTGATCCCGCCTCAATAATATCATATCCGATACCATATCTATAATCAGACATCCCAAGTCAAGAGTGCGGATCAATCATCAATATATAGCTCGTACGTAAATCCGTCGTACGGCATCCCAAATCTGGGTACGGGTCAATATCACATTCATCATACTATTCATCTGGTATCCTCTTTATCAAATATAATGATCGAGGTACTAATCAACGTCTAGTACAATACTGATACCGCCTAAGTATGCATGCAGGTGCAAGAATCACCGCGTCAAAAGACCCGCTAAAACATCATGTCGTATCTCAATACGAACCAAATCACATCACCGATCTCCTGGCCTCAAGCCCAATCTCATCGACTCATCTCAAATTCCAAATACTATTCTCAAATCAAGTATATGAACACAAATTCCCATACCCATGTGTAAATATACACATCAATATATAATCCCATGTACGCACATATGAAAGAAGAATGTATGCAAGTATGGGTGTGTGTGTATGTGTGGTGCAACCACTACTCTAGGGTTTCGCAACACTAAACCAATCCAATCACACCTAGGATCCATCTCTATCATCAATAATCTCAAACAATATATAATCAATATCTGTGTGTATACGTATTCGTATACATCACCACGAACTGCGGGGGTGCTATACGCCATCCACCCGACTTCTCCCCGTAGATATAAATCTACTCACCTGCACTCAGTGTGTCGGTGTCGATGTCTCCATCATCTTCTGCATCGTCTCGGAATCCACGTGAAGGTACCTACAATGATCAACCATAGCAATGCGTATGAAAATCAAGGCAGAAAACCGATACAGCGCACAGTGTGCTCATAGGTTTGAACCTATGGCCCAAACATGCAAATCCAACAAACAACCCCTGTTGTCGATGTACGAACACCCGACAACCAAATACAAATCCAAATATCAAGAAAGTGCATTTAAAAATATGGAAAACACTGCCTAAAACACACCAAAATGCTCCCAGATTTTCCCCAGATCACAATTAGCCAAAACTGCATATAGGAGGGGTCTAATTTAGTGCAAAATGAGCCCTGGAACAAAAATGGACCCATTCCCTTCTACTCTGGCCGTAAATTGCGGCCAGAATGATTAAATTTGCGGCCGTAGGTTTGATTTAGGGTCTCGGGTCTTGGTGGTAGCTTCCTAGGTGCCTGCACGACTCACTGTCAGCTCAATTTTATTTTTGGTGACCCCGGGTTGCTCCAGATTCCAGAACACCTTCACAGATCACACAAACCGACATGAAAAGTTCCGTAATTCCGTATTTTTGAGTTTCAGGTTGTGCTAGGCCAGTGTTTTGGTCAATATGGGGTCTAAGGTCACCATTAGAGTCCAATTGCATAGCCACAACTCAAGTTTACCCTAACCCTCTCTAGGGTTTACCAAAGTGTAAAAAACCTCGACAAAACGACACTAAACTTTAAAAGAGGCTAAATCACTTGAAATACTACAATATTTGTGAAGGAATTACCTCAATAGAGACTCAAGAATCTTCCCACAGCACCAAAACACCAACTTTCTTGGTCCATTCTAAAGCTTGTGAGGTGGTGCACACTTTTTGTGAAATGGAAATGGTGTTTTGAGGTTGTTTTGTTTGTGATTGTGATGATTTTGTGAAGGGGGAGAGCAAGAGGGCAGTAGCAGCAGGAAATGGAGGAAGAGGGAGAGAGAAAATGAGAGGAAGAGATAAATAGAAAGGCCAAGTCAATACCCTCACTTACCCCCTCTCTCTTACCATACCTCTTTTCTTTAATCAAAATCCTTTTCTTTTCTTTTCTTTTCCAAAACCTTCTCATTCAAATAGAAAACCCAAAGTAATAGCCATGGTAAGAAAATGTAACACAGGTCAAAAAAACAAAAATGATATGTGCAAGTTTTGCACAAAAAAGCCAAAAATCCGATTAGCGATTTTTAATCGCGATTAGCACTAAGTTAGTATATAAATGCTCATAAAAACTTAAAATGACAAAATTCCATAGAATACATTATTTTTGAATATTCCATAATTTTTTCAAATTTTTTTCCTATTTATCGATATTTAATTATAAATTTAATATTAAAATAATCAATAAAATAATATTAAATTATAAAAATTCCCAAAAATAATATTTTATTATTTTGAAATGTTACACAAATCTTAACTTACTTCCACTGTTTTTATCAAATGCTACCAGGAGAGAGAGAGAAGAAACCACTCTGCGTGCGCTCTTGCAAGATTAGATTGGTTATTTATTTTATCTAATCAGGATGGCTCCCACTGTTTTTATCAAATCTTCCTTCAAACCTTAAAAGGAAAGACTAGCCGGGATTAATTACACTCTACAAGTTCGCCAATCTTTCAGCAAGGCCAGTGTCGGTACTTTGAGGGAGGTTCCCCGTGCTTTCGCACGGACCTAATTAAAATAAACCTCGTTTTCCCAGAGGCGTAACCCCGTTGACACCTTTGTAGACACCTACTTGATCGGCTAATTGCAAAGTGCAAAACTCTCCCAGGAGTAACAATTACTTGCAGGGTATCGGGATCCAACTATCATATAGAAGGTATGCAATCACATTGCAAATTTCAACACTTGAAACTCCCGATAGTGGTTTTTACCCTTAGCACTTATGACCTTAACTATGGTCAACAAATCATAAGTACTAGTCAAGTTCTACCCGTCATTTCGTGATTAATTAGACCCACCCACATGATCCTTAACTAAGGTCAACAAAGTCACGCGACTGTCCTAACTAATCGCATCATATGCGGTGTAGGAAGACATCACTTAGCTACCGTACACTGTGCCTTGACTATGGTCAACAAACACAGCACGAATACTAAGTACTCTACTTCCTAAAATGACGGAGGGTTGCGAATGGTTTTTTATGAAAACCTTTAACGCTTTGAACTTGATCTCGTTGTGGAATCAAATGGTTTTTAAATGGAATGTTTTTGAGGCTTTTCTAGTTTTGCTAAAGGGGTCACTCCCGGTGAAGGGATCGTCGGCCTTTTCCTCATCGAATAAGGTGCAGGATATATCACATATACCGCCGTGCAAAGCAAAAACTATAGAAGCAATCAAAAGACAAACCGAGGGTTGTAGCATCTGCCAGTTATTGCTAAAGGAGTCACTCCCGGTGAAGGGATCTCGGTCCTTTCCTTATCGAATAAGGTGCAGGATGTTCTATAAGGAACACCGCGATGCAAAGCAAGAACTATAGCTATCTGTTTTTATTTTTGAAATTCGATTCCACAACATCTTTTCGGTTTATTTTCTTTCATTAATCTCATTAATGAATGTCCCATCATTTATGTCCACCTAAACATCACAGATAAATATAACGTACGCTTATTCCATCCGCATTCGCCTCGATGTCTCGTCTGCACCGTTAGGTTAGGTAACTAACGGCAGAGCGGGGCAGGGCTAGCGCGGGTGTAAAACATAAGCAACGTCTATATAATATATCATATATACTATATACAATATCTATCTGAACAAATCACATGATCACATCACAGATAACGCAGCAGAAAATATCATATGAAATATTGGATATACTAGGACGTCCGTGTTTTTAATACGAGCCAGTATAAAACACGGATTCCACGGTCGCGATGAATAACCAAACCCACACCCCTAGACCCCTACGAGAGCGGCAAGCAACCCTACCAATTCTAGAGTTAGGAGACCCGGACTCGACTCCTCGAGTTGGTCTCCCACTGGACTCCAGAACCCGGTTACTTGTGCCCTCCTCCTTAGGTCTATCCTAGTGCGGAAAAGTAAATAATATACAAAAGGTGACATCTTCCGCAACCTGGAAGTGCCCCAATAAAAGAATATTACATACAAGTTTTTACATGAATGAAAATGAAAAACACTTATCTCACATAAAAAACCCCGGCTATTCAAACACGACGATCCAATACAACATATCCAGCAACACATAACATCACATGTCATCAACGTAAGTAAATATGCGCATCCCAATTGTCGTTGACATATAGCAACAAAACCGGCGATATCACATATTACACTTACGGTCACAGAAAAGAAAAGTGTAAAACTACAACAGTTGGAATCCGCAACCTTCTTAGACATCGCATGCCTAACCATCTGAATTCCTTAGACATCACATGCCTAACAATTATAAACCCCGCATTTTAGTCTTATTATCGAAAACTCTTTTCAATATCAAGTAGGGAAATTCAACAAGATTCCCGAAATTTTGATCGAATGCTCGTCGCAAACTTTAGTAGACGGCCGCACCCCCGATACCGTCGACGAAGTGCACCAAGGCGGAACACCGCTGCCGCGAGCACCCTAACGGATGCTTTCGGTGACGGGGTTCTCCTACAGTCACTTGGTCGGGGTTATGGGGTGTAGCTGTCTATTAAGTTTACCCGGCGAGTATCCGTGTACGCTACGTGATTGCGACGGACTTTTGATCACATCAAAATCCCATGGCAACCGATCAAGTAAGACTTAAGTGCTAGATTTATAATATTCAAATCAGTTATCTCATAACTACTTGTGGATTCCAAATATTGTATCACATTCCAGATAAATAGAAAATGTTAAACTTTCCGATCGAACAATCAAACACCCAAGTTTTCCTAAACAGCTCAACACATGAAATAAGTTCAAAAACATCCATTTCATGCCACAGTACCAACGGTCCAGCCGTAGAAGGGTCAAGCCAACGCCTCACATGTGGCACGCCGTACTGCCCCAAACCCTAAGGTTCAAAGGGCAGTTCAAGACGGTCACATAATCGAGTTAAGGTTTGTTGTCTTCTGGAGGGTCCATCGCGTTACTTGCACTACTCAGAACGTTCTCAAACTACGGAAAAGTCCAACAGTTGGAAATTTCCCGGCAGGGGAAAAATTGGGTATTTATATCCGGTCGAACTTTTTAACATGTTCTAAAATACCCGGAAAAACACATTGACAAAATTAGACAATCCGATCGAATCTACGAACTTCCAATACAACCCAGAAAACTCAACTCTTGAGTATAAATTAAAAATTCCTAGAAAATACAGCACTAACAGAAAGGAATTACTGTGCAATTTTCACAACATAAAGGTACTGTATGGCCGCGGAACCGCCGCACGAGCCATGCTCGTGCCGCGTTTCCGCGGCGCTTTAGTGGACTCAGGCGCACGTGCTGCACAGTTTTTCGTAGAAAACCCTGCTGAATTTTCTGCATATTTTTAATTCACAAAAATCCACGATTTCAAAAAATGTACAGAGAATGGTTTTGGATTAGGGTTTCGGGTTCGATTGGACTTCTAACATCGTCTACTCTTCGCCTAAATCTCTAGCTAGGCTCCTGTAGGGTTCCTAGGCACACCCATGAGGCTCTACAACTGATCAAACATGTCCAATTCAAATTTTTTTATCAAGTGCCAAGTAACCCTAAGCAAGATCGTAACTAGAGGTAAGGCGAAACATGCAAGTTAACAACTTAACTAGAAAGTGAAAGTGACTACAACCTTTGTAGATCCGGTCCTCCACCTCTTTTGCTCCGTGATGACGTCCCTCCGCTGCGATCATCGGATCCCGGACTCTGGTGATGGTTTCGTCGGAGAAATGATCGCGCTAGGTCGTCGACTTCGATGCCGAAGATGATCTACGTTGAGGCAACTCAAGATCAAGCTCCATCTTCACTCGGTCATAAAACTTGTGAAGATAACACACTCTACTACATGGCAAGTGGTAGAGGATGAAGAAATAGGAAGTGGGTTCACTTTGGATTTGGATTTCGCACTCTTTTGATCATGGCACCATTGGAGGTAGCAAGGTTTCTTCTTCTTGAAGAAGAAGAAGAAGAAGAAGAAGAAGAAGAAAAAGAATATGATAAGCATAATAAAATCAATTGATTAATAATAATAAATCAAGTGATCTTATCATATAGCAACCATAGGTTAGTGTAACTAGTGTAGAGACTAAACTAGGGTTTAGGTGAATGGTTAGGTTTAGGAAAAAATAAAACGGTTTGAACTTTTCAAAACTTCATGAAGCTTCAAATAAAAACAAAGAACTCCACCATTTTATTTTTTCCAAAATGGATAAATAAATAAATAAATAAAAACCCTAACCATTAACCTAAACATGGTTCAAAGCATACACACACCCAAGTTTGCATGTATCATCAAACATGATACAAACTAGTGCATAAAACTATATCATATATACAATGTGCACATCAAGTGAGAAAATCCATCTTAAGTGAACAAATACTAGTTAATGTAAAGTAATATATCAAATATATAATTATACATTAAATCATTAAATCAACACTTGATTTAATGATCCGGTCATACTGCATATAACCGACTAATATCAAGTGTATCAATGTATCGAATCAACACTTGATTC
Source organism: Agapanthus africanus (assembly GCA_030015575.1). Taxonomy (NCBI): domain Eukaryota; kingdom Viridiplantae; phylum Streptophyta; class Magnoliopsida; order Asparagales; family Amaryllidaceae; genus Agapanthus; species Agapanthus africanus. The sequence continues at coordinate 225,697,072 of JASDDO010000008.1, forward strand.
GGTAACCCGGCTATATCTTATATAACCGTTCGATGATACAAATCGCGAGAATAGAATCCAGTATCACATACTGGTATTATTCTCGGTCCCGCACATATCTCATACGCGCTCCTATCTCGTTTCGCTTGAGCCAGGAAACCTCTGTGTAGGACTCTAAAGACTCGTCAATACGCCGGCAGCAGGTGATGATCATATCAAACACCCACAAGCCGCAAGCGGTCTGCTAAACATAACGGCCACCCGGGTATTGAGCGATCAGAAGATCAACGAGCAAGCCCGCTCACATTCCAGTGAATCCAACCAGTAACACTTACCGTACAGTCCGGTCTGATCGTCTGATATGTCGCATATCTCGCCTAGGGGTGGTAAACGTCAGACCCCAGTAGCTTGATAAGTCATGCCGATGTAAGGTCCATAACACAGCATGAAACTACTGATAACACTTACCAATAGATCACTGCAACCTGTAGGGTTCCTAGGCACACTAATGAAGTCTCACAACAGATCAAACATGGCCAATTAATATTTTACAAGTGCCGAGAAACCCTAATACGGATCGTTAACTAGATATATAGGTGATGCGATGCAAGTAAACAACTTTAACATAAAGGAAAGAGGCTACAAGCTTTGTAGATCCGGTCCTCCACCTCCTAGGCTCCGTGATGACGTCCCTCCGCTGTCCAAATCGAATCCCGGACTCTAGCATCGGCTTCATCGGAGAAATGGGCGGGCTAGGTCATCGACTTCGATGCCGAAGATGATCTACGTTGAGGCAACTCAAGATCAAACTCCAACTTCACCAAGTCATGAAACTTGTGAAGAAAACACCCTATACTACTTGGCAAGAGGTAGAGGATGAAGAAATAGGAAGTGGGTTCACTTTGGAATTGGATTTCTCACTCTTTTTCTCAAATCACCATTGAAGCTATCAAGCTTTTTCTTCTTGAAGAAGAAGAAGAAGAAGAAAGAATATGATAAGTATATTTTTCAAAATAGAAAATAAATGAATACTTATCATATACCAACCATGGTTAGGTGTAGAGAATAGACTATGGTTAGTTTGATTGGTTAGGGTTAAGCATGAGATAAGAATGGTGGACTTGTTCAAAGCTTCATGAAGCTTCAACAAACAAACAAAATAAGCCACCATTCTTTTCTTTATCATTTCAAAAAAGAATAATAAATAAATAAATAAACAAAACCCTAACCATTCATATAACCATGGTTTAATTCTTTACACAAACCCAAGTGAGCATGTATCATCAAACATGATACAAACAAGTGCACAAAAATATATCACACATACAATGTGCAATTCAAGTGAGAAAATCCATTTAAAGTGAACCAATACTAGTTAATGCAAAGTAATATATCAAATTTATAAATATACATTAAATCATTAAATCAACACTTGATTCAATGATCCGGTCATGTCGCATATAACCGACTAGTATCCAATATATCGGCTTATCGAATCAATCCTTGATTCGATAACTAGGTTATATCGCATACAACCAATCGATACATTCATCACGAGAATAGAATACGGTATCATATACACGCATTATTCTCGGTCCCGCACATATCTCATATGCGCTCCTATTTCGTTTCGCTTGAGCCAGAAAACCTCTGTGTAGGACTCTAAAGACTCATCAATACGCCGGCAGCAGGTGATGATCATATCAAACCCCCACAAGCCGCAAGCGGTCTGCTAAACGTAACGGCCACCCGGGTATTGAGCGATCAGAAGATCGACGAGCAAGCCCGCTCACACTCCTGTGAATCCAACCAGTAACACTTACCGTATAGTCCGGTCTGTTCGTCTGATATGTCGCATATCTCGCCTAGGGGTGGTAAACGTCAGACCCCAATAGCTTGATAAGTCATGCCGACGTGTGGTCCATAACAATCGTGAAACTACTGATAACTCTTACCAGTATATCACTGCAACCCTGGCCAGGGATTTCCTGTTATGGCCAGTCGAGCATAGCGCAACATCCACCCCCAATACCGGGAGAGACGAATCCCCTCCTATCGCTCATTGCCTCTATGTGAATCGGGACTGTACCCAAAAACCACCTGTTTGCATGACTCAGTAGAGCCGTGGTAGGGTGGAAATCAAAGCACAGTGGGAGACACACAAGACTCTATGACGATCTCGGGTCAACAGACTAAGCTGTACCAGTGTCACCAGAGAACTGCCATCTGACGTGAGGTATAATACCATCTGGGAGTTCTCGGCGAGTCCGTTCAGTGTACCCAGTCTCCACTGAGCACCCGCATACCATCTTTGATGTCAAACACCAATGGATATGGGATCATCCATCGCCCATCACATGGGTCGAGAAGATATACGCTAGTCTACTCTGGAATATCGATGCCCCGTCTCGATATTCCCACGACTAGGAACAATGAAGGATGTACTCATTGACTACCCAGGCCCCACTAGTATGATCTTCATCATAGTCCTGGAAGTCGAGTACACATCCTAAGGGCTTTATCAACATGTAATCAGAGAGATAGAAAGTATATATGTTAAGATAAAGAGCAACCAGATAGCGTACTATCATGTCGAGCAAGAAAGTCCTACCTATATATGTCCCCGCATCCATTACAATATACATCCAATGTACAGTAATGGCCTCTAGGGCATACATATAACTAACACAACCCTGGCCAGGGATTTCCAGTTATGGCCAGTCGAGCATAGCGCAACATCAACCCCCAATACCGGGAGAGACGAATCCCCTCCTATCGCTCATTGCCTCCATGTGAATCGGGACTGTACCCGAAAACCACCTGTTTGCACGACTCAATAGAGCCGTGGTAGGGTGGAAATCAAAGCACAGTGGGAGACACACAAGAATCTATAACGATCTCGCGTCAACAGACTAAGTTGTACCAGTGTCACCAGAGAACTGCCATCTGACGTGAGGTATAATACCATCTGGGAGTTCTCGGCGAGTCCGTTCAGTGTACCCAGTCTCCACTGAGCACCCGCATACCATCTCTGATGTCAAACACCAATGGATATTGGATCATCCATCGCCCATCACATGGGTCGAGAAGATATACGCTAGTCTACACTAGAATATCGATGCCCCGTCTCGATATTCCCACGACTAGGAACATTAAAGGATGTACTCATTGACTACCCATGCCCCACTAGTATGATCTTCATCATAGTCCTGGAAGTCGAGTACGCATCCTAAGGGCTTTATCAACATGTAATAGAGAGATAACAAGTATACATGTTAAGATAAAGAGCAACCAGATAGTATACTATCATGTCGAGCAAGAAAGTCCTACCTATATATGTCCCAGCATCCACTACAATATACATCCTATGTACAGTAATGGCCTCTAGGGCATACATATAACTAACAATGGTTAGCATTAAATGTAGATAGGATTGAGTTGGATTTGGATTAGACCTTGGTATGACTTTTTTTTCTCATGATCACACATTTTCTCCTCTTGTATTTTTTTCCATTCTTTTTCCCTTCACCATGAGGAGAAGGGCCGGCCACATCCTAGAGAGAGAGTGAATTCATTTTGGAGGAAAATTGATTCATCTCATTTGCTTGCTTGCAAAATTCCCAACACCTCTCAAAAAGTTCATTTTTCCTTATCCATCAAATGGCAACTTAAACCCTAAGAGATAAATTATTCTACACTTCATCTACAGCATCCTTGGGCACGTCGATTCGCCAACTTCGTTCTCGAGTTGCCTCGGTCCAGAGGTGGGAGCCCGTAAAAGAATCCGGCGATGTGGTGCCCGTTCCGACGAGGAGATGAAGACCGAATATTCCGCGAGGAGATCGGAGTGGAGGCCGAAGACCGAAGGACACGGATCGCTCGGTATAGCTTCCTTTCCATTTTCTAGTTTGCTAGGATTAGGTTAATGGCCCGATCCGGGTTTTTATTGTGCGGTGGTGCCGGTTTCTAGTTTTTAGAAAAGTTTCGTTTCCGCACTCCGGCGTCGGATTTACGGCCGGGGCGCCGTCGTGCACTTATATTATGCTCACCACACACACTAGAGTGTGCTCACCCCCTCTCCTTTTAACTTGCCTTGGCCGAGCCCTCTCTATGGGGAGCACCATATTTTTTTTGTATGCGAGATTGATGCATCTTATTTTCTTTCATTCATGCAAAAGAGAGAGCTCCTTTTCAAAGTTCATTTTTCCTCCACATCTAAATGGCAACTTTGAATAACCCCTCGAGACATAGCATTCTACACTCAGTCTACAGCAATCTTGGACACGTCGGCTAGCCAACTTCGTGTCCGAGTTGTCTCGGTTCAGAGGTGGGAGCCCGTAAAAAGACTCGGTGATGTGGTGCCTTTCCGACGAGGTGATCGAGACCGGAGATGCCGCGAGGAGCTTGGGATGGTGGCCGAAGACCGAAGGACACGGATCGCTCGGTATAACCTCTCTACCCTTTCTCTAGCTAGCTAGTAGTAGGTTAATGGTCCGATCCGGGTTTATAGTCCATGGTAGCGCCGGTTTCTAGTTAAAGAAAAGTTTTTTTTTCCGCATTTTGGCCTCGGACAGACGGCCGGGGCTCTACCGTAGACTTACAAGCCACAATACGAACACTTGAGAGTAAGTTTTGTGTTGTCGCGTTGGTCAGCGTAGTTTGTACGTGTTTTGGGTCTATTGCTAATATATATCTGTTATATTGTTATATGCTTTCAGGATCGCAGGCGGGGACTTCGGGCACTGCGAACAGAGGAAAGCGAGTGGTAGGCTTTACTTAGCCAGGAGCGTTGGTGAGTAGATTTCACATCTACAGGGGAATCGCCCGCATGGCGTTATGCGTCTGGGCTAGAGATGATTTGACTTGTCGCATATTCTATTTCATACTTAGAATTGCGCATACATTTTATTGCTTAGATATTGTTGTGCTTGGACTAGTATCCTTAGGACACTGCACTATTATTAACGATTCATGTTGCACGAGCATTGATTGTATGCCACACACACCGTCAATAATTGCCATGTCACACACAACCCACTTATAGATATGATATTGTTTGGTTAGGGACATTGAGACACTAATTCATATTTTTTATGCATATGACTTATAGCATACCAGTATACCTATATGCTTACACATCTGCCTTGACATACTTACATGCTAGTTACCTGTATACCTATAGGGTATTGTACCGTTAGTGATAGGTACATACACACATAATGACATAGCTACATGTATACTTTGCATACATACTTCACTTATACCCAAGGGGTATATTACATCATTACTCATAGGTAGATACATATACCTTACTATACCTTTATGTTTACACATATACCTGGTTATAGCTACATGTTTACCTTTACTTGATGTTATATATAGTTGGAAAAATTAGGAACCGCATGATTTATATGTTGACTTGTTGCAGTTAAATAGCGGCTTTTCCTTTATAAGCTCGCATTTCAGATTTATGATGCGTATATTATATTCATGGATTTTCGCATTAAGATATGGATTTTTCATGATGTTTTCTGGATTTGGGGACCGTGGTAGTTTTATGAAATTATGCATTATTTGAAAAACCCGGTTTCCCTTGATATGATATTTCAGCAGCCACTATGAGATTTATCGGTTCTGATATATATATATACTCCATGCGAGGAAAGGAGGGGTCCGTGTGCGGGTGCATGGTGGGGCCCGGAGGTACCCCAGGGCAAGAGTTGTGGAGTAGACGATGAGTTAGTGGGGGAACCATACCATCCGGTGACATTACCAATGACTCGGCGGTTATCATGGGGTTGCCGACGAGAGTAATGTACGTTTCGATACGTCGAAAGGCGAAGGTCAGAGCTAGACACTCGAACTTTCGGTATAGCGTATGATACGTACCTATAAGGGGGGCAGTCTTGGTGACAACACTTGATAGATCTGCATTTCTGTGTTGATGCTTGACACATTGGTTTCATGATATTTCTTTTTACTCCGAAGTATATATAACAGTGTAATGGGACGCTGTTATATATGCCTTTACACTAATATTAGTGGAATGAGACGCTAATATATATGTATTGATATCAATTTATATACATCATATTTATTCATGCAAATATATTTAGGGTGTTAGAATTTTACTTGATATTGGATTTGGGTTATAGGAGATTTATTTGGGATTTGATACAGGATATATATGAGATTGCTGATTTTGTACATTCAGGATATATGAGATTTATTCGATATTATACATTAAGGATTTGTGAGACATATATGATATGGGAGCCAATTTGGGGGCTGATTTGAGGAATTGGGATTTGGATTGTCTTGATGGATTGTGATCCTACCACGATGTCAGGATTTCGTGGAAATGACATATTTCATTCCATACTCCACATTTATTGTTTATGCACTGCTCATGTATTAGTAGTACCTGTTAGTGTACCTTTCATGACTATTGCATTTACATACTTCATTTTATATGCATTGCTTCATGTGTTAGTTGTACCTGCTAGAGTACCTTTCATGACTGTTGCATATATACATTTTCATATCATTATTGCATGATTATTGCATACCGATTGTCATATTATTATTGCTTCATGTATTAGTTGTACCTGCTTGTGTACCTTTCATGATTATTGCATTCATATGACCTTTTATTGCTATTAATTGCATATGTTAGATTCACGCTGTACGTGCATACTTACGATTACCTGCATATGTTATTTACTATTCACGAGTTAGCAACTCACCCCCGTTGTGCCACAGGGTTTTCCAGGTGTTTCCCTAGAGTAGTCGAGGCAGGCTATTCATCTATCTTATCATCTTTTGCTGAGGATACTGCATCAGCTCACAGTGTGCAGTTTGCTTAGGTGGGTTTTGTGGTTATTCGTTATTTTATTGTATATTCGTTGTATCCATGTACTCTCCATCTACCATTATCTTGTATGACTTAGAAACTTGATGTGAGGACGATATTGTATATTTTGGTGACTTGGATATCTTTTATGTAGTTTTACTTATATCGTCTTTTATTCTTCGCTACGGCATCGTATATCTGTTGTGGTGGTTGTTTTCCGCCATTGGGCGTGGATTTGCTCCCGTTGGGGATGCTTTACTTTATATTTATGTTGTACCCATTTTTGGGGTTGGTTTTTACAAAGGAGGTGCTGCCGAAATTTTCAAGAAAATAAATTGGACTTAAAGAATTTATACTTGAGATTTTCAAAAGTTTAAAAAATGTTTCTTATCTTTTCTTGTCTTTTAATGGTTTAGATTTCTGGATTTTGGCTTTCTTTTACTGCGTTACGCCTGTAGACGTTGCGTAGTATTAGGGCCGTCACGTGCCAATTTCGGGTCGTGACAAAGTTGGTATCAGAGCGCTAGGTTTTAGCTTTCGGAGTGTAGGATGACCTTGGTATGATGGAGTAGGTAGCTTAAGCAGAGTAACGTAGTGTGTGTATGTCCGCGGCATACTCACGATGCGGTACTCCGCCAAAAGTGACCTAAGTACAAATTGCTTGAAATTCCTTCCTTGATATATATCCTTGAGATTCGATTTCCGTGTTCATATCGAATCCTATCTCTATTTATAGCCTTTGCCGCCGACGACTATGGGGACTCAGAGTGATGCAACGAGGGCCAAGGTCAGAGTTGGCTCGGGTGGATCAAGGACTGACCAGGATGGCGCGCTCGTTGCACTGGAGCAGACGGATCCGCCTTCGACAGATAGTATCGCTAGGCCTGTGGCAGAGATGCAGGACTTGCGCCAGACGATGAGTTCTTTGGTTGAGGCCATTCGAGCGCCGCGACGGGAGGTTGTCACCCCTGTTACCCAGTTGTTCCTTGTGATCAGCATGCAGCATTCCGTCACCTACATAGCACCAGTGGATGCAGCCCCAGTTGACGAGACACGTATTCCAGAGACTTTGGGAGTTCCGAAACCGTGGAGGACTCGTACCGGTGTACCAGCCCAGAGACAGAGGCCTATTCATCGAGACAGCTTTCGTTACCGTCGCGGGAGTAGCAGAGGTTTGGGATGAGGAGAGTCGTGTTAGCTAGATCAGCAGTTTGTTGTGTTAATTTCTGTCAGCGATTCTTTTGTTGCGCAACACGTATTTCAGTCGTATGCCAATCGGTTAGGAGATTCATCTGTCACTTGATCCTTCTAGAGATGTTAGATTTGACGTTCTCCTGGGCACGGACTGGTAATCTACGTGCTAGGCGTCTGTGGACTACCGTGAGGAAACAATCAGGTTTTGTTTTTCCGGCAAGTCAGTTCTTGTTTTGCGGGAGGACAGTGGTGTCGCCTCTCACAGCTTGAATTCAGCCTTTTCGCTAGTCGGCTTTTGAGGAGAAGATGTCGAGGATTCTTGGCATTCATTCGTGATACCGGAGCCACAGTGGGCTTGTTGGACAGTCTTTCCTTCATGCGAGAGTTTTCCGACGTTGTTCTAGATGAGCTGGTGAAGCTTAGAGAGCTTAAGGATCTACTGCAGAGTTGCTAGAAAGGTGGGGCTTGTGTGTCTAAGTGTTTCGCATTAGGGAGCTCTTATTTCTGTTCGTCAAGGAGAAAGACGGCAGTTTGAGGTTTTGTATTGATTGATCGTCAATTGAACCGGCTTACGGTGCAGATAGGTATCATTTACCTCGCATTGACGATTTCTTCGATCGGCTTCCGAGTGCGAGACATTTTCTAAGTTTGTTTGGGATCAGGTCATCATTGTTGCGGGTACGGAGTGATGACATTCCGAAGACTGCCTTGTGCGTGCTACGGGCTTTGTGTGTTTTGGTGGTGTCATTGGACTCACCAATGCCCTAGCAGCATTCGTGGAGGTGATGAACCAGATTTCTTCAGGCCATTCCTCGACCGGTTATTGTTGTGTTATTGATGACATTCTGGTCTATTCAATGTGTCGTGAGGGACAGGAGTAGCACTTGAGGATTTGTTTTGCAGACATTGGGAGAGCCCCGGCTGTTTGCTAGATTCTCAGAGTGTTCCTTCAGGCTTGTTTGTGTGGACTCCTAGGTCTTGTAGTTATGGGAGACGGTTTTCGTATGGTTCCGAGGAAGATCGAGGCCGTACAGCTTAGGCCCAGACTCGTGTTCAGGACGGAGGTCCGCAGATTATGGGCTAAACAGGTTTTTACCGCCGTTTCGTGCAGGGTTGCTAGTGTAGTGCTGCACCGTTGACTGGACTGACCAGAAAGGAGGTTCCTTTTCTTTGGACTGTGGCATGCGTGCGGAGTTTTCAGCAGTTGGAGATTCGGTTGACAACTGCACCAGTTTTTTCTTTGTTTTCTGGTTCGGGCGACTTTGTTGTTTAACTGTGATGTTTCGCGTGTGGGGCTCGATTTTTGCGCTGATGTGGCACTATAGAGTTATCGCTTTTGCTTCCTTACAGTTGGAAGAAGTACTAGCAGGATATCCCACTCATGATCTGGAGATGGCCGCGGTGGTCTTGCGTTGGAGATTTGGAGACACTACTTGTTTGGAAAGTCGTGTCAGATTTTCACGGACCACCAGAGCTTAATGTACATCTTCCTGCAGCGGGTTTTGATTGTTGAGATAGTCTTCTGCAGATTTACAGTTCTTGTGCGATCATTTAGTACAGCTTAAGTTCGCCTCTACTGAGGGGACAGCTTGCTCATGTCCGCGCCCGTCTACTTTTCCTTAATCACTTTTGTGAGGCACTTCCCACCGATGCTCGTTCGTCAAAGATTCTGAGCATACCCGGCTGGATAATGATTCAGAGCCCTTGATTTGTGACAAGGGTGTGCTAAGTTTAGGGACGCGTTTGTGTACCTGATACTATTGGGTAGAGAAGTGAAATCCTAAAGCAGGCACATCTGTCAACTCTCTGTACTCATTCAAGTTCACCAACAATTGACGTGACTTGTGAGATAGTTATGGGTGGGCAGGGATGTAGAGTGAAGTTTCGGGTTTCGTTTCAAGGTGTCTGTCTTATTGTGTGCTAGGGTTGAGCATCTCAGACCTGCTGGAGAGTTACAATCTTAACCGTCCCGGGGTGGGAATAGGAGCGGGTCTCCATGAATATTCGTTGTGGCGTCTACCCAGGTTTAGTCAGGGTGTGACTTCATTCGGATGCTAGTTGTCCGGTTATACTCGGGTTGCTCAGTTGTTCTTTGTTAAGTTTGTGCGTTGCACGGAGTTCCTTCATAAGTCGTATCCAATGAAGGCACCCTGTTCGCTTGCCGTCTTGGGCAGGAGCTTCAGGAAGCCTTGGGTACTGGTTAAGCTTTAGCTCCGTCTTTCTATCCGTAAGATGATGATTTTGTGAGAGAGGGCTATACCGACTCTGGAGGATATGCTTGTGCGTGCATACTAATTGTTATCGGCAGTTGGGATCGTCACTTGCCATTGTTAGGATTCTCTTTCGATAGCTGTTATCAGGAGGCACTCTAATTGGCAACCTTTAAGTTTTGTTTGTTAGGTGGTGTCGATATCCAGTCTGTTTTTCTGATTCTGCGAGATTAGGATTTTTGGACCCCAGCTAGTCTAGAGACTTCGGAAATGATCCAGTTCGTTCAGGTCAGGATGATGACAGCCCAGTGCAGACAGAGGTCTTATGCCGACCGTTGTGGTCGCAGACTTGAATTCGCAGTGGGAGCTTATGTATTCTTACGGATTTTTCCGATGAATGACGTGTTGAGTTTTGGGAAGCTTATCCCAGAATTGTAGGTCCTTTTAAAATCCTTAAAGCGAGTTACTTCCGTTGCCTTTGATTTGGCACTTCCGCCCAGATTATTGAGTGTTCACCCCGTATTCCTTGTGTCGATACTTTGCAATTACCTTCATGACCTTTCTCACATGATTCAACATACGACCATTTAATTTGGACTCGATCTTTTCGTTCACCAGCAGCCAATTATGCTAATGGCTCGGCAAGTGGAGGAACTTCGGTCAAGGGTCTTGTCATCTATGGAGGGTTTTCATGGACGTAGCCGTATAGTGAGGTGATCACTTGGGAGGCTGCGAGCGAGATTTGGGAGTTTTGTAATCTTCTCTTTGAAGGTACGCTTAGTGAAAATTTTAAATTCGAGGACGAATTTTTATAAGGGGGGAGATTGTAACGTTTTAGAAATCGTTTTGCGAATTTTTCCGTTTAGGGTAAAATTGTCGGTGTTTTCCCTTTTAACTCGATTGTGATCAAACTTCCGTAGAAACTTGCCGGCACCTATTTTAGCTAAAATAAACCTAGTACGCGAGCTTTGGGGGTCTATGGAAAGTTTTGGTTCACATAGAATTTTTCCCTAAAATAATATTATTTTAATGCTTTATTTGTGCACTTTATTAGTGGTAATTATTTTTTTTATGTGGGTAAATTACTACTAATGTGGTTTTATGCTAATCTAATCACTAGATATTTTGCTAAACCCTTCATTCCAAATATCTAGATATTTTATGTTTAAAATGAATTTTTAAAGAAAAGAAATGGTGACTAATGCTATTTTTTTTGTTTTATTATGCAATTACTTTATTTTTCTTCTAGAAAATTCCACAAATTTCCACAAAACCCTAGCCCATCATGCCTTGGCCGAAAATTCATTCCCTTTGCTGCCCTTCATCATTTTCCACTCATTTCTTCTCATTTTACTTCAAAAAAATGATGAAAAATCCAAATAAATTCATACAAATTCAAATATAAATTAAACCCATCATTCTTCTTCTTCAATCATGCTTGGATCTTCATTTTAGTGGGGATTTTGGAGGCTAATTTTGGAGATTTTTGCTAGTTTTTGAAATCAAGTTTGAGGTATAAATCCTAACTCTAAGCTTAAGTTCTTGTATTAATACTTTAATTAGCTTAATTAGATGTTTAATTTAAGCTTTTAAATTCATGTTTTAAAAATCAAGTTATCATTTTTATAATCAAATTAGGGTTTTGATTAGTGGAATGGTTAATTAATATGTTAAGCTTGATGAAAACTTAATCAAGTTGCTAATTTGTTAAATGATATTTTCCTAATCGGTTAATTAAGCTATTTAACAAACTAAACTTTTGCTAATCCTAATTAGTGAAATCTAAAATTTTAGTAAAGCTTTAAATGGTTTAACCTTTCTATTTGAAGATGTTTGTAAATTATGGTTTTGGTAAAACTTGTAGTTTTGTGCTAAAATGATAAATACTGTTACTAGATTTCGGTAACTTTTATGCGTGGCTTTCTTTTGATGTTGCGACGTTAATTATATTGATTCCACGTTTATTATTGTGTTTTGAATGCGCGATCGGTACGATCAGGGTCTTGCCTTGGTAGTTGTGTCGCTTTGCGTTCCTAGCTAAGGTCGTGCCGATGTCGTTTGTGTCTTTGTGTAGCTTTTGCTCTTGAGTTGGTTTCGTAGTGTCGCTACGCGCGTTAGCCACAATACGAACACTTGAGAGTAAGTTTTGTGTTGTCGCGTTGGTCAGCGTAGTTTGTACGTGTTTTGGGTCTATTGCTAATATATATATGTTATATTGTTATATGCTTTCAGGATCGCAGGCAGGGACTTCGGGCGCTGCGAACAGGGGAAAGCGAGTGGTAGGCTGTACTTAGCCAGGAGCGTTGGTGAGTTGATTTAACATCTACAGGGAATCGCCCGCATGGCGTTATGCGTCTGGGCTAGAGATGATTTGACTTGTCGCATTTTTTATTTCATATTTAGAATTGCGCATATATTTTATTGCTTAGATATTGTTGTGCTTGGACTAGTATCCTTAGGACACTGCACTATTATTGACGATTCATGTTGCACGAGCACTGATTGTATGCCACACACACCGTCAATAATTGCCATGTCACGCACAACCCACTTATAGAAATGATATTGTTTGGTTAGGGATATTGAGACACTAATTCATATTTCTTTATGCATATGACTTATAGCATACCTGTATACCTATATGCTTACACATCTGCCTTGACATACTTACATGCTAGTTACCAGTATACCTATAGGGTATTGTACCGTTAGTGATAGGTACATACACACATAATGACATAGCAACATGTATACTTTGCATACATACTTCACTTATACCCAGGGGGTATATTACATCATTACTCATAGATAGATACATATACCTTGCTATACCTTTATGTTTACACATATACCTGGTTATAGCTACATGTTTACCTTTACTTGATGTTATATAGACTTGGAGAAATTAGGAACCGCATGATTTATATGTTCACTTGTTGCAGTTAAATAGTGGCTTTTCCTTTATATGCTCGCATTTCAGATTTATGATGCGTATATTATATTCATGGATTTTCGCATTGAGATATGGATTTTTCATGATGTTTTCTGGATTTGGGGACCGTGGTAGTTTCATGAAATTATGCATTATTTGAAAAACCTGGTTTCCCCCGATATGATATTTCAGCAGCCACCATGAGATTTATCGGTTCTGATATATATATACCCCACACCAGGAAAGGAGGGGTCCGTGTGCGGGTACATGGTGGGGCCCGGAGGTACCCCGGGGCAAGAGTCGTGGAGTAGACGATGAGTTAGTGGGGGAACCATACCATTCGGTGATATTACCAATGACTCGGCGGTTATCATGGGAATACCGACGGGAGTCATGTACGTATGGATACGTCGAAAGGCGAGGGTCAGAGCTAGGCATTCGAGTTTTCGGTATAGCGTATGATACGTACCTATCAGGGGGGCCAGTCTTGGTGACAGCACCTGATAGATCAGCATTTCTGTGTCGATACTTGACACATTGGTTTCATGATATTTATTTTTACTCCTAAGTATATATAACAGTGGAATGGGACGCTGTTATATATGCCTTTACACCAATATTAGTGGAATGAGACTCTAATATATATGTATTGATATCAATTTATATACATCATATTTATTCATGCAAATATATTTAGGGTGTTAGAATTTTACTAGATTTTGGATTTGGGTTATAGGAGATTTATTTGGGATTTGATACAGGATATATATGAGATTGCTGATTTTGTACATTCAGAATATATGAGATTTATTCGACATTGTACATTAAGGATTTGTGAGACTTATATGATATGAGAGCCAATTTGGGGGCTGATTTGAGGAATTAGGATTTGGATTGTCTTGATGGATTGTGATCCTACCACGTTATCAGGATTCCGTGGAAATGACATATTTCATTCCATACTCCGCATTTATTGTTTATACACTGCTTCATGTATTAGTAGTACCTGTTAGTGTACCTTTCATGACTGTTGCATTTACTTACTTCATTTTATATACATTGCTTCATGTGTTAGTTGTACCTGCTAGAGTACCTTTCATGACTGTTGCATATATACATTTTCATATCATTATTGCATGATTATTGCATACCGATTGTCATATTATTATTGCTTCATGTATTAGTTGTACCTGCTAGTGTACCTTTCATGATTATTGCATTCATATGACCTTTTATTGCTATTAATTGCATATGTTAGATTCACGCTGTACGTGCATACTTGCGATTACCTGCATATGTTATTTACTATTCACGAGTTGGCAACTCACCCCCGTTGTGCCACAGGGTTTTGCAGGTGTTTCCCCAGAGTAGTCGAGGCAGGCTATTTATCTATCTTGTCATCTTTTGCTGTGGATACCGCATCAGCTTACAGTGTGCAGTTTGCTTAGGTGGGTTTTGTGGTTATTCGTTGTTTTATTGTATATTTATTGTATCCATGTACTCTCCATCTACCATTATCTTGTTTGACTTAGAGACTTGATGTGAGGGCGATATTGTATATTTTGGTGACTTGGATGTCTTTTATGTAGTTTTACTTATATTGTCTTTTATTCTTCGCTACGGCGTCGTATATCTGTTGTGGTGGTTGTTTTCCGCCGTTGGGCGTAGATTTGCTCCTGTTGGGGATGCTTTACTTTATATTTATGTTGTACCCATTTTTGGTGATGGTTTTTACAAAGGAGGTGCTGCCGAAATTTTCAAGAAAATAAATTGGACTTAAAGAATTTAAACTTGAGATTTTCAAAAGTTTAAACAATATTTCTTATCTTTTCTTATCTTTTAATGGTTTAGATTTCTGGGTTTTGGTTTTCTTTTACTGCGTTACGCCTGTAGACGTTGCGTAGTATTAGGGCCGTCACGTGCCAATTTCGGGTCGTGACAGATAGGAGGGGTTTCGTCTCTCCCGGTATAGGGAGTTGATGTTGCGCTGTGCTCGATTGACTATAACAGGAAGTCCTTGGCCAAGAATGCTTCAGAGATCTACTGGTAAGTGTTATCAGTAGTTTCTCGACCCGTTATGAGCCTCATATCGACACGACTTATCGAGTTACTGGGGTCTGACATTTACCACCCCTAGACGAGATATGCGACATATCAGACGAAGAGACCGGACTGTACGGTAGTGTTACTGATTGTATTCGCAGGACTGTGAGCAGGCTTTCTTGATGATCTTCTGATCGCTCAATACCCGGGTGGCCGTTATGTTTGGCAGACCGCTTGCGGCTTGTGGGTGTTTGATAGGGGTTTCCTGGCTCAAGCGAAACGGAGTAGGAGCACATATGTGATATGTACGGGACAGAGATTGATACGATATGAGATACCGTATTCTATTCTCGCGATTTGGGACATTGATCGGTTGAATGCGATATAGCCGGGTTATCGGATCAAGTGTTGATTCGATAAGTTGTTACACATGATATTAGTCGGTTATAGCCGGATTATTAAATCAAGAGTTGATTTAATAATTTATTGTATAATTATATATTTGATATATTACATTACATTAACTAGTATTTGCTCACTTAAGATTTATTTTCTCACTTTGTGTGCACATTGTACATATGTGATATGTATGTTTGTGTACATGCATTGTGTCATGATTGATGATACATGCATGATGGGTGTATGAGACTTATACCATGATTAGGGTTAAGTTAGGGTTTTGTTTATTATCTTAAGATTTAACAAAATAGTAAAACTTGGTCAAAGTTATCAAGCTTGAAGAAGCTTGGAGAAACTTTGACAAAGTCCACTCTTTTGTCATAACCTAAGATATTACTTGACCCAACCCTTAATCTCATACCTTGGTTAATTCTCTACATGAGTTAAGAATGATAGCTTTAACTCATCCATGGTTACTTAATTCATTTGGATGAATTATTGTGATGAGTTCATCTTCTTCTTCTTCAAGCTCCATGAAAAAGCTTTCTAGCTCTAATGGTGTTATGAGAAAAAAGTATGAGAAAATAAATTCTAAAGTGAGCCCACTTCCTACTTCATCATCCTCTACTACTTGTCATGTAGTATAGGGTGTTCTCTTCCCAAAGTTCATGACCTAGTGAAGGAATAGCTTGAGTTAGTGTCTCCCCGACGTAGATCATCTTCGGCCTCGAAGTCTTCGAAACAAGCACGTTCGTTTCTTCTACGGAGCCTCTCTAGAGTCCGGAGCTTGAGATCGCAGCGGAGAGGACTACTACACGGAGCTATTTGAAGTGAAGGACTGGTCTACAAAAGTTGTATTCCTTGCTCACTATTAGTTGCAAAGTGTTTGCATATGTTTCCCGTATTATTTCTAGTTAACGATTCTTGTTAGGGTTATCTAAATCGGCAAAATTTTAATTTGGCATGGACGATACCTCCTGAAACCTTGTTGCCGTCTTGGACAACCCTACATGGGTGCTATGCAATCAGAGATGGAATCCATATACACCAACAAAATATGACTTTTGAATGTTGCACCTGAAGGGGTAAAACCCATCGGGAGCAAGTGGATCTTGAGAAGATTCTTGGTGTAAATGGAAAAGTTGAGACTTTCAAAGCTATGCTTAAGTCCATCAGGATTAAAGCAGACATCGCGGAGTTGGAACATCTGTTTTGATGTGGCAGTCAAAGAGTTTGACTTCATCAAAATGGTAGATGAACCTTGTATATACAAGAAGGTTGTAGAGAGTAAGGTTGTCTTCCTCGTATTGTACGCAGATGACAAACTCTTGATAGGAAATGGTTTCCTATTCTACACTCGGTCAAGCTCCTCTTATCACGAGGACTCTCCATGAAAGATCTGGATGATACTTAATACATCTTATGGGTCATGATCTATGGTGATAGATCTAAGTGGATATTGGGAGTGTCCCAAATCCAGGTACATTAACACCATACTAAAGGTGTTTAGTATGGAAGATTCTAAGCGTGGCGGTTCACCCACTTACTCAGGAATCACTCTCTCCAAAAAGATGTCTGCCGAGACTGATTTGGAGAGAGCTCACGTACAAAGGATATCCTATGCTTCGGCAGTAGGCTCTATCATGTATGTGATGTTATGTACCTGACCAGATGTAGCTAACTTACTAGGTGTAGTGATTAGGAATCAATCGGATCTTAGGAGAATCAATGGACAGCTATGAAGGACATTCTTAAGTACTTGAGAAGCACTAAAAGAATGTTCTTGGTTCGAGCTTCCAGAGTGATAAGGTCGAATGAAAGTCAGTCACAGGCATTGTCTTTACCCTCAGTGGAGGGACGGTATGTTGTAAGAGTTCCAAGCTAGATACCGTGACATAGTAGACGATAAAGGATGAATACATCGCTACCAACGATGCTACCAAAGAGGTTGTCTGGATATTTCTTGTTCATGAGATGAACAAGGTTCTTGTTGGATATAGTGCCCTCTGAGTCAATTATTGGATCACAGGCACGTGATTGCAATGATTGAGGGAGGACCTATGACGGTAGGACAGTCTTACTCAAGATGATACTATGCTATCTGGTTTATCTTTATCATCGTGTACAGCTTTAGGTGACCTTACAGGTCACTATTGCATGTTGATAGAGCCCATAGGATTCTTTCTTGACGGCCAGCAGTATGATGGCGATCATATACGTGGGAGGTAGGGTCTATAAGCACATCCTTAAAGTGGTCCCAAGTCGTAGGAGTTTCGAGACTGGGCATCGATACTCCATTAGTAGACTAGTGTATACAGTCGAGACCCCGACGAGGGGCGGTGGCCGGTCTCACAAGCCATTGGTGTCAGTTGGTTCACCTAAGATATATACAGGTGCTCATTGGGTTATGAGTACACCGGACAGGACTCGCCGGGAACATGCTAGTTGGTATTATACCTGACGTCAGATAGTAGTTCCCTGGTGACATGTGTACAGGTTAGTTCATCGACCTAAGATCGTCATTTGTCTCATGTGAGTTCCCACTGTGCTTTGATTACTACCCTACCACGGCTCAAAGGAGTCGTGCAAACAGGTTTTAGTTGGGTATAGTCCCGAGCCACATGGAGGCAGTGAGCGGATCGGCAGGGGTTTCGTCTCTCCCGGTATTAGGGGTGAGGTCGCGCTGTGTCTAGGAGAGCCATTACATGAAGTCCTTGGCCAAGGCAGGAGATTTACTGGTAGGTATTCCAGTAGTATCTCAGGGTGTTCTGGGCTACACTCCGACACGACTTGTACCGCTTTTGGGGGTCTGACTTTTACCAACCCCCTAGGCCCGCCATGCGATGCTCATAGACGAACGGACCAGACTGTACGGATATTGTCACTGACAGGCTCAGTAGGGTGTCAGGATGAGTTTGCTCATCGACCTCCCTTTTGGTCAATACCTAGTAGCCCGTTACGTACGGCTAGTACCACTGACGTGCTAGTAGTTAAATCCACAGCCAAAGGATTAACGAGTCTTTTGAGTCCCCCACAGACAGTTTCTCAAGTTTCGGGCGAAACGTTGTAGAGGTCGTTTGATATATGGCAGGGTCCGATCATATACGTGCAGTAGTGCACGGATCATGATCCGGCGGATCATACTAGTGGGCTTTGGTTTAAGCCGGATCCTAGTATTAGATTTGTTGGATTACTTTAGTCTCATCGTATTTGCATTCAGTCGGAATGCGGATGCAGGTATGCATATACAGGTGAGGGGTATCCTTGTGATTCGTCAAGAGTTTACTTTAGATGTTGCCGTATCTTTTTATTGTTGTAAAAATTTGGGTTAATGTTTACAAATGGAAATTGTTAGCTTAAATCATCATTTTGTGCATTTAATGTGACATAGACTTCATTAGTGACTCATTGTCTCTTTTCTTGTGCTAATGTCACATTATGTGATTGATTTGTGGTTTGAAATGAGAGGAAGAGAGAGAAGGGCAGCCATTGTAAAGAGTTTGTTCTTGTATTTTTCTCAAAAAAAAACACTCTCATTTTTTTGATGATAGAACAAAAGAAAAGAAAATGGCTCTTCTTCTTCTTCTTCCTCTAGCTCACAAGCTCCATTAATGCCTTCATCTTCAACCTCCATCCATGCAATGGATGCAAGAGACAAAGTTGTCACACACATTCTCTACTTCGCCTTGGATACGTCGGCTAGCGAACTTCGTGCCCGAGTTGCTTCGGATAAAGCGGGAGCCCGTAAAAAGACTCGATGATGTGGTGCCCTTTCCGACGAGGAGACCGGAGCTCGGAGATGCCGTGAGGAGCTTGGGATGGTGACCAAAGACCGAAGGACACGGATCGATCGGTATAGCTTTTCTATCCCTTCTCTAGTTAGCTAGTTATAGGTTAATGGTTCGATCCGGGATTAAAGTCTGCGATTGCGCCGGTTTATAGTTTAGAAAAAGTTTTCGTTTCCGCATT
Source organism: Agapanthus africanus (assembly GCA_030015575.1). Classification (NCBI taxonomy): domain Eukaryota; kingdom Viridiplantae; phylum Streptophyta; class Magnoliopsida; order Asparagales; family Amaryllidaceae; genus Agapanthus; species Agapanthus africanus. The sequence continues at coordinate 225,716,651 of JASDDO010000008.1, forward strand.
TTGGCCTCGGACAGATGGCCGGGGCGCTACCGTAGACTTACATTATCATCTCCCACCGCTACCGCTACCCGAATCCCGGATCGACCTTAAACCCTAAACTAGCAAACTAACTAAGAGTTAGAATCGTTATACCGAGTTGATCCGTGTCCTTCGGTCTTCATTCCAAGCTCCTAGCAGCTCCTTGATGTGGTTTGGTTGCCGGTCTTCCTTCGTCTCCAATGATCCACCCGAGGGAAACGGCGCAAGCTCCAACCTCGTCGAACGAGGCAACCGACACTCCAACGTCGCTAGTGATGGAGAGTGGGGGTGTATGAAAATGTCACTATAATTTTTCTCTCAACCATGAGCTCCATGAAGCAATTCAAGAAGAAGATGAAAGAGGTGATGAAGACTTGGCATGAGCAAAGAATGGTTAAGTCTTTTTGATGATGCTTGAGAGTGAGAGAGTGGGGAGGCTAGTATGTAAATTAATCATCTAACCAAAAGAAAATGAAACCCCACTCACAAAATATGGCCGGCCCCCTCTCTCTCTCCAATCAACAAAAAAAATCAATTTTCTTCTTACAATAAAATAACATCAACCATACTTTGTTCCATGCCCAAGACCATGCCTTTGCCACCTCACACCCTCCACCTCATTTTTTAAACAAATGAATTTCCATAAATGGAAATTCATACAAATGATGTGGCACCTTCTAGAAGCTATTCCGTACAAAATACGGAATACTTCCCGGTAGATGTATCGAAATACATATACGCGTATTCGTACAAAAATACAAATAGCCGAGAGAGAAAACGAATAGTGAACAATAATACTAGAATACGTATATACAAATACATATATAAATTATTAAATCAAAACCCGATTTAATAATCCGGCTTAATCTTAAGCCGCTGGTATTATCAACCGTCCGATTAAAGTCTGCGCGGCAAGTGCACATATTTAATCGGACACCTGTATGTATAAATATACGTCATGTACACCATATCGCCTGAACCGTGAAAACCCTCTGTGTGGGACTCTAAAGACCCGTCAATACGCTGGCAGTGGGTTTAACCACAAGCACGTCAGCGGCACTAGCTGTACGTAACGGCTACCCAGGTATTGAGCGAAAGGGAGGCCGACGAGCAAACCCATCCTGAACACCTACTGAGCCTGTCAGTGACAATATCCATACAGTCCGGTCTGTTTGTCTAAGAATATCGCATATCGAGTCTAAGGGGGTGGATAAAGTCAGACCCCTAACAACGCAATATTTAGTGTCGGTATGAAACCTCATCACCACCTGAGAAACTATCGATCCTGGATCGACAATTCTCGTCCACCGTGGCCACGGATTTATGGTGATGGCCATCCGTACACAACGCGACATCAACCCCCAATACCGGGAGAGACGAATCCCCGACGATCCGATCACTGCCTCCATGTGGCTCGGGACTGTACCCAACTAAAACCTGTTTGCACGACTCCTTTGAGCCGTGGTAGGGTAGTAATCAAAGCACAGTGGGAACTCACACGAGACAAATGACGATCTCAGGTCGACAGACTAACCTGTACACATGTCACCTGGGAACTGCTATCTGACAATAGGTATAATACCAACTTGCAGGTTCCCGGCGAGTCCGTCCAGTGTACTCATAACCCAATGAGCACCTGTATACTATCTTAGGTGAACAAACTAACACCAATGGCTTGTGAGACCTGGCCACCGCCCCTCGTCGGAGTCTCGATCAGCATACACTAGTCTACACTGGAGTATCTATGCCCGGTCTCGATACTCCCACGACTAGGGATATTTAAGGATGTGCTTATAGACCCCCAGCTCCCACGTATGTGATCGCCATCACAATGCTGGCAGTCAAGAAAGAATCTTACGGGCTCTATCAACATGTATATGATGATAAAGACAAACCAGATAGCATACTATCATCTTGAGTAAGACTGTTTTATCGGTATAGGTCATGCCTCAATCATCATAATCATCTGTCCACGACAATGATAATTGCCTTGAGTGCACTATATCCAACAATCTCCCACTTGCACTTAAGGCCAATTATTGCAATGTCGCATACTCATAGCCTGTGTGATACCGAACACCCAACTTCTCTACTAATTAGTTTCGCAAAGCCTGTTTGCGAAAATGATTATGTTCGAGAAATAGCCTCAGTGAGTGGATCCGCTCCAATGTTTCTTTCTGTATCTCTCTTAATTTCAACTTCGCGAAGAAAACTGTCTCCCGAAATGAGCAATACTTGTCTTAGAATTTGTCTGGATATTTGATGGGACCCAGTTCACAAATGAACTCCAAATCCAGCAAACTACTTAGACTGTATTGTCTACTGAATTTAATCAGTATCCTGCGCCATGCCTTTCCTCAGTATCCGCTTGGACCACCTGTCCAACATACTGTCCCACAAGAGAGGGAAAACTATAACTCTGACAGTCACTCTGTCATCCAGGTCACCTTGAAAGCCTGAAATGATAATCGTCTCCCGAAGAAGGCTGCCTTAATCATTTCTCTAGAACATTCACTTATGTTCAATAACTGCTTTCCAATGTTTCTCCAGGATTGGATTAATATATTTTCTTATTGTATCTAGTGCAAAAGCAATATCTGGTGTGGTACTTGACATTTTATGATTAACTCAATTGCCTAAGCAAATGATATGTTAATCATGTAGATCCCTCTCCCCTTTAGTCTGTAAGACACCTTTAGAGAGGTTGACTCCATCACCTGCAGGTTCACCACCATGCCTGGAGTCGTCCATTTATGTCAAAGTACCCAGATTAGGATACTTCCCAAATCTAGATCTAAAACCATAGATCTAGTAACCAGAAAACCTGATATTAAATCCATATCCTGTGTGAAGAAAACAACTCTGTGACAACCAAAGTATAACCGATCGTAGTATAGGAATATTTCTTCCTATCAAGTGCATGTCATCCTAAACCCTGGACATCACTTTCTACTACCTTCTTACCAGATCCATCTCCTATTCTGATGAGGTCAAAGACTATGACTGTCACATCAAAAATTAGATGATCTATTTCCGCTATACCTGCTTTAGTCTGTAAATAGACATAAGCTACTTGCCTACTATGCTTCCGCTGCTCCCACTGACTACAACAACCCTCTGGCAGAGTCATATACACGTGCACCTCTAAAGCTACTTTAGAATGACAGTATACTCATCCTCCCGCTGGGTCTTATAGTCTAGAACTGCAGCAATGACAAGTCTGGGTAAACAAGAACCTCCCTGTCACCGTCTCTGAGAAGACCGATGTAGGGTTCCTAGGCACGCTAATGAAGTCTCACAAGGCATCAACCATGCCAATTTCAAATTTTATGGGTGCCGAGAAACCCTAATACGGATCGTCGACTAGAATTCTAGGCGATAAACGAAACAAGTTAACAACTTAACTAAAGGAGAGAGGCTACAACCTTTGTAGATCCGGTTTTCCACTTCCTTAGCTCCACGTAGGCGTCCTCTCGCTGTCCATCTCGAATCCTAGACTCAATCGTCGGCTTCATCGGAAAAACGAGCGGGCAAGGTCGTCGGCTTCGTGCCGAAGATGATCTACGTCGAGGTTTCACATGTTCAAGCTCCGACTTCACCAAGTTGTGAAACATGTGAAGAAAACACCCAAAACCACTTGGCAAGAGGTAGAGGATGAAGAAATAGGAGGTGGGTTCACTTTAGAATTGGATTTCTCTCACTTTTGCTCAAGTTGCCATTGATGGGCTTAAGCTTTTATTGAAGAAGAAGATGGTGAAGAAGAAAGAATATGATAAGTTTCTTATTTAAAAATGAAACTAATATGAATACTTATCATATACTAACCATGGTCAAGTGTAGAGATTAAACTAAGGTTAGTTGGAATGGTTAGGGTTAAGGATGAGATAAGAATGGTGGACTTTTTCAAAGCATCAAGAAGCTTCAACATAGAAACAAAATAAGCCACCATTCTTAATAATATCCAAAATGAATAAATAAATAAATAACTAAGTAAATAATCAAAACCCTAACCATTCATATAACCATGGTTTAATCTTTACACAAACCCAAGTGAGCAAGTATCATCAAACATGATACAAACAAGTGCACAAAAATATATCACATATACAATGTGCATCAAGTGAGAAAATCCTTTTAAAGTGAACCAATACTAGTTAATGCAAAGTAATATATTAAATATATAATTATACATTAAATCCTTAAATCAACATTTGATTCAATGATCCGGTCATGTCGCACATAACCGACTAGTATCTAATGTATCGATTTATCGAATCAATGATTCGATAACTAGGTCATATCGCATACAACCAATCGAAACATTCATCGCGAGAATGAAATGCGGTATCACATACACGCATTATTCTCGGTCCTGCACATATCTCATATGCGCTCCTATTTCGTTTCGCTTGAGCCAGGAAACCTCTGTGTAGGACTCTAAAGACTCGTCAATACTCCGGTAGCAGATGATGATCATATCAATCACCCACAAGCCGCAAGCGGTCTGCTAAACGTAACGGCCACCCAGGTATTGAGCGATCAGAAGATCGACGAGCTAGCCCACTCACACTCCTGTGAATCCAACCAGTAACACTTACCGTACAGTCCGGTCTGTTCGTCAGATATGTCGCATATCAAGTCTAGGGGTGGTAAACGTCAGACCCCAATAACCGATAAGTCGTGCCGATGTTAGGCTCATAACGGGTCGAGAAACTACTGGTAACACTTACCAGCAAATTTCTGATCATCCCTGGCCAGGGACTTCCCTGTTACGGCCAATCGAGCACAGCGCAACATCAACCCCCAATACCGGGAGAGACGAAACCCCTCCTATCGCTCATTGCCTCCATGTGACTCGGGACTGTGCCCAAAGACCACCGTTTTGCACGCCCTCATGGACGTGGTAAGGTGGAGATCAAAGCACAGTGGGAATCACACAAGACTCTATGACGAACTCGGGTCTACAGACTAACCTGCACAAGTGTCACCTGAGAACTGCCATCTGACGTGAGGTATAATACCATCTGGGAGTTCTCGGCGAGTCCGTCCAGTGTACCCAGTCTCCACTGAGCACCCGTATACCATCTCTGACGTCAAACACCAATGGATATGGGATCATCCATCGCCCATCTCATGGGTCGAGAAGCGTATACGCTAGTCTACACTGGTATATCGATGCCCCGTCTCGATACACCCACGACTAGGGACCTTGAAGGATGTACTTATGGACTACCATGTCCCCACTAGTATGATCTGCATCATAGTCCAGGCAGTCAAGTACACATCCTAAGGGCTTTACCAATATGTAACTAAAAGACAGTTTAAAGAGTCAAGTGTACGTGTTAAGATAAAGAGTAACCAGATAGCATACTATCATATCGAGCAAGAAAGTCATCTCTATATATGTCCAAGCATCCAATATAATATACATCATCTGTACAATACTGGCCTCTAGGGCATACATACAACTAACAATCTCCCACTTGTACTAAGGCCAGCTGCTGTAGTATCGCATACCGAGCATCCCGAAGAGTCTCTCAAACTGTATCTGGGGTATGGCCTTCGTGAGTGGATCCGCCGTGTTGTTCTTCGTGTCAACTCTCCTGACCTCGATCTCCCGGCGATCAACTATCTCCCGGATCAGGTGATACCGCCTCAGAATATGCCTGGACCGCTGATGGGACCTGGGTTCCTTGGCCAAAGCCACCGCTCCATTGTTATCGCAATACAAAGGTATTGGATGCTCAATGGATGGAACCACTCCAAGTTCAGTAATGAACTTCTTGATCCAGACAGCCTCTTTAGCAGCATCGTTGGCAGCGATGTATTCAGCCTCCATCGTCGAGTCTGCCACGGTTTCCTGCTTGGAACTCTTCCAGCTAACCGCCCCTCCGTAAAGGGTAAAGACAAAGCCCGACTGCGACTTAGAGTCGTTCTTATCACTCTGGAAGCTCGAATCGGTAAAGGACTCCACTTGGAGTTCTCCGTTACCATACACCAAGAGCATCTCTTTAGTCTTTCGAAAGTACTTGAGAATGCTCTTCCCAGCTGTCCAGTGATTCTCTCCAGGATCAGCTTGATACCTGCTCACTACACTTAGTGAGTATGCTACATCGGGTCTGGTACATAGCATCGCGTACATGATAGAGCCTACTGCCGAAGCATAGGGTATCCCTTGCATGCGAGCTCTCTCCAAATCAGTCTTAGGAGACATCGCTTTGGAGAGAGTGACTCCAGAGATCATGGGCAAATTCCCACGCTTGGATTCTTCCATACTAAACCTCTTTAGTATGGTGTCAATGTACCTGGATTGGGACAATCCCAGTATCCGTTTGGATCTATCTCTATATATCCTAATTCCCAATATGCAGGAGGCATCACCAAGATCTTTCATTGAGAATCTTTGTGATAAGAAGAGCTTGACCGATTGCAGCATAGGAATATCATTTCCTATCTAGAGTATGTCGTCCACGTACAATACGAGGAAGACAACCTTACTCTCTGCCACCTTCTTGTAAATACAAGGTTCATCTGGATTTTTGACGAAATCAAACTCTTTGATAACGACATCAAAGCAGATGTTCTAACTCCGCGATGCTTGCTTTAATCCATAAATGGATTTAAGCAGCTTACACACCTTCCCGCTGTTCCCACTGTCTACGAAGCCCTCTGGCTGAGTCATGTACACATACTCTTCTAAATCACCATTTAGAAAGGCGGTCTTAACATCCATTTGCCAGATTTCGTAATCATGATATGCAGCGATGGCAAGCATGATCCGGATGGATTTAACCATAGCCACTGGAGAAAAGGTTTCGTCATAGTCCACACCCGGTCTTTGACGAAAACCCTTTGCAACAAGTCTAGCTTTGAAAGTCTCCACTTTCCCATCTACACCAAGTTTCTTCTTGAAGATCCACCTGCTCCCAATGGGTTTTACCCCTTCAGGAGCAACGTCCAAAGTCCATACTTTGTTGGTGTACATGGATTCCATCTCGGACCGCATAGCATCCAGCCATTTCACTGAGTCCCTACTCGTGATGGCCTGCTCGAAGCTAGTTGGGTCATCATCCTCCATGATGCAATCCTCGCTCCCACCATCCATGAGAAAACCGTAATATCTCTCAGGTGGGCGAGGAACCCTACTAGATCGACGGAGAGGCTGAGGTTCATCGGGAGCTACTGAATCCTCTGGTTCAACCAAATCTTCTGTTGTAGTCTGTATTGCTGGTACCTCTTCCAGTTCTACCTCCTTGCCACTAATCTCTTTTTCAAGAAATTCCTTTTCTAAAAAGGTGGCATGTCGAGAAACAAACACCTTTTGTTCCTCGGTGTGGTAGAAGATATACCCTCGCGAATGTTTGGGATATCCAATAAACTTACACAGAAAGGACCTTGCCGCGAGTTTGTCCGGATTTTGCGTTTTTACATATGCCGGACAACCCCATATCTTAACATAATTAAGACATGGTCTCTTTCCTTTCCATATCTCATATGGAGTGGTTGGTACGGTTTTGGTGGGAACCATATTCAATAGGTCTGCAGCTGTTTCCAGTGCATATCCCCAGAAGGAAATAGGTAACTCAGCTGTGCTCATCATAGAGCGCACCATATCCAATAGGGTGCGGTTCCTCCGTTCTGATACACCGTTGTGCTGTGGTGTATATGGAGGAGTCAGCTGAGAGAGAATCCCATTCTCTTTTAGGAAGTCCAGGAATTCATTGCTTAAGTATTCTCCTCCTCGATCAGATCGAAGGATTTTAATACTTTTTCCGGTTTGGTTCTCGACTTCTTGTTTATATTCTTTAAATTTCTCAAAAGCTTCTGATTTGTGTTTCATCAGGAACACATATCCGAATCTAGAGAGATCGTCAGTGAATGTAATGAAGTACGGAGAACCATCCCTGGCATGTGTAGACATGGGACCGCATACATCACTATGTATCAGTCCCAAGAGTTCAGTAACTCTTTCTCCGTGTCCCGTAAACGGAGTTTTGGTCATCTTGCCTTTGAGACATGACTGGCAAGTGTCATAAGATGAAAATTCAAACGGATTTAAATATCCATCCTTATGCAACTTAGCTAGTCGTGTCGCATTGATGTGACCCAGTCTACAATGCCACAAGAAGGATTCGTTCAGTTCAGAACTCTTCCTCTTGTGTGTGTTTGTTATGCTCAGAACTGTTGATTGATTTAGAACATAAATGCCATTGCACAACGTGCCTGATCCAACCAACTTTTGGTTACGGAAAATGTTCATAACATTGTCCTGTAATACAAAATTATATCCCTCTTTACTTAGCAAAGAAACCGATATAATGTTGCATATCAGGTTCGGTATGTAATAGTATTCGTTCAGAACCAATGTATTACCAGTAGGTAATTCAAGGTGATATTCCCCGACAGTCTTAGCTGCAACAATTGCACCATTTCCAACTCTAATGTCTTTATCACCTTCTCCAAGTTCTCTACCTTTCTTAAGCCCATGTAACTGATTACATATATGGGATCCTGACCCGGTATCTAATACCCAGGACGTAGAGCAAATGGAGAAACAGTTCTCAGTAACGAACACCCCCGAAAAAAATGCATCAACATGTACTTTCTTCATTCGGGTGGCATGGGAATCCTGGTATTCCCCTATATCCTGTTCAGTCCTATAACTCTTATAGGAAAGAACGGAACCAACGTTCCCCAGCACAGTATAACATGCGGGTTCGGTCAATACATCCATATTATTATCTTGATTAAGGCATGAAATGGTCGCTACCTAGAGAGAGAGAGAAGAAAACACTTTAGCGTATGCTCGTGCAAGATCAGATTGGTTATTATCTTATCTAATCAGGATGGCTCCCACTGCTTTTTATCAAATCTTCCTTAGGGAGGTCCCCCGTGCTTTCGCACGAACCTAATTAATATAAACCTCATTTTCCCAGAGGCGTAACCTCGTTAACACCTTTCTAGACACCTACTTGATCGGCTAATTGTAATGTGTAAAACTCTTCCAGGAGTAACTCTTACTCGCAGTGGGTATCGGGATCCAACTATCTCATAGAAGGTATGCAATCTCATTGCAAATTTCAACACTTGAAATTCCCGATAATATTTTGCCCCTAGTGTCCTATGACCTTGACGCAGGCCAACAAACCATAGTGCGATAGTCAAGTTCAACCCGTCATTTCCTGATTGAATTAAACCCACCCGTACGACCCTTGACGCAGGCCAACAAAGTCGCACGACTACCCTAATCCAATCTGCATCATATGCATAAGCAGATAAATACTAGTTAGTTACCGCACACTACGCCTTGACGCAGGCCAACAAACGTAGCACAAATACTAACTACTACTCATCTGAAATGACGGAGGGCTAAGACAGGTTTTTCTGAAAACCTATTGCGTAATGAACTTGATATCGTTGTAGAATCAAAATGAAGTTTTAAAATGGAGTGATTTTGAGGCTTTTCTAGTTTTGCTAAAGGAGTCACTCCCGGTGAAGGGATCTCGGTCCTTTCCTCGTCGAATGAGGTGCGGGATATATCATATATATCATTGTGCAAAGCAGAAACTATAGAAGCAATCGAAAGTCAAACCGAGTGTGTAGCATCTGCCAGTTATTGCTAAAGGATCAGTCACTCCGGGTGAAGGGATCTCGGTCCTTTCCTCATCGAATAAGGTGCAGGGTATATCATATATACCTCTATGCAAAGCAAGAACTGTAGCTACCTGTTTTGTTTTAAAATTTGATTCTAAAACATCTTAGGTTTCTTTTCTTTCATTAATCACATTAATGAAGTCCCATCATTTAAGTCACCTAAACATCACAGATAAATACGACGTACACTTATGCCATCCGCATTCGCCTGGATGTCCCCTCGTGTACCGTTAGGTTAGGTAACTAACGACAGAGCAGGGCAGGGCTAGTGCAGGTGCAAAACATAAGTAACGTCTATATAATATATCATATATACTATATACTGTATCTATCACAGAACATCACATGATCACATCACAGATATCGCAGCAGAAGAAACATATGAAACATTGGATATACTAAGACGTCCGTGTTTTCAATACGAGCCAGTATAAAACACGGATTCCACGGTCGTGATGAATAGCCAATCCCACACCCCTAGACCCCTACGAAAGCGGCAAGCAACCCTGCCAATTCTAGGGTTAGGAGACCCGGACTCGACTCCTCGAGTTGGTCTCCCACTGGACCCTAGAACCCGGTTACTTGTGCTCCCCTCCTTGGGTCTATCCTAATGCGGAAAAGTAAATAATATACAAAAGGTGACAACTTCCGCAACCTGGAAGTGACCCAAATAAAAGAATATTACATACAAGTTTTTACATGAATGAAAATGAAAAACACTCATCTCACATAAAAAAAACCCCGGCTATTCAAACACGACGATCCAATATAACATATCCAGCAACACATAACATCACATGTCATCAACGTAAGTAAATATGCGCATCCCAATTGTCGTTGACATATAGCAACGAAACCGGCGATATCACATATTACACTTATGGTCACAGAAAAGAAAGTGTAAAACTACAACAGTTGGAATCCGCAACCACCTCAGACATCGCATGCCTGACCAAATGAATTACTTAGACATCGCATGCCTAACAATTATAAACCCCGCATTTTAGTCTCAAAATCGAAAACTCTTTTCAATATCAAGTCGGGCAATTCAACAAGATTCCCGACATCCTGATCGAATGCTCGTCGCAAACTTCAGTAGACGGCCGCACCGCCGACGGCGTCGACGAAGTGCACCAAGGCGGAACACCGCCACCGCGAGCACCCGAACGAATGCTTTCGGCGACGGGGTTCTCCTACAGTCACTTGGCCGGGGCTATGGGGTGTAGCTGTCTATTAATTTACCCGGCGAATATCCGCGTACACTACGTGATTGCGACGGACTTTTGATCACATCAAAATTCTGTGGCAACCGATCAAGTGAGACTAAACCGCTAGATTTATAATATTCATTCAGTTATCTCATAACTGTTTGTGAATTCCAATTATTGTATCACATTCCGGATAAGATAGAAAATGTTAAACTTTCCGATCAAACATTCAAACACCCAAGTTTTCCCGTAACATATCAACACATGAAATAAGTCTAAAAACATTCTGTTCATGCCTCAGTACCAACGGTCCAGCCGTAGAAGGGTCAAGCCAACGCCTCACATGTGGCACGCCGTACTGCCCCAAACCCGAAGGTTCAAAGGGCAGTTCAAGACGGTCACATAATCGAGTTAAGGTTTGTTGTCTTCTAGAGGGTCCATCGAGTTACTTGCACTACTTAGAACGTCTTTAAACCACGGAAAAATCCAACACTTGGAAATTTCCCGACAGGGGAAAAGGTGGGTATTTGTATCCGGTCGAACTTTTTAACATATTCAAAAATTATCCGGAAAACACATAGACACAATTTGATAATCCGATCGAATATTCGAACTCCCAATACAACCCCAGAACACTCAACTCTTAAATCAAATTAAAAATTCCCAGAAAATCCAGAACCATAAAAGAGGAATTACTGTGCAAAAATGGTTGACTAAACTCATTAGTTGGCCGCGGAACCGCCGCAGAAGCCATGCTTCTGCCGCGGTTCCGCCGCACTATGAACAGTTCATGGAAAAAATTTTGCACCGAAATTCTTAGATTTCCCTGCTGATTTTTCTGCATATTTTTATTTTCGAAAAAGACCAGATTTCAGAAATTGTCCAGAGAGCATTTTAGGGTTGGGGTTTCGGGTCGATCGGACTTCAAACTCCGTCTAGACTTCGCCTAAAGCTCTAGCTAGGCTCTGATACCACTGTAGGGTTCCTAGGCACGCTAATGAAGTCTCACAAGGCATCAACCATGCCAATTTCAAATTTTATGGGTGCCGAGAAACCCTAATACGGATCGTCGACTAGAATTCTAGGCGATAAACGAAACAAGTTAACAACTTAACTAAAGGAGAGAGGCTACAACCTTTGTAGATCCGGTTCTCCACTTCCTTAGCTCTACGTAGGCGTCCTCTCGCTGTCCATCTCGAATCCTAGACTCAATCGTCGGCTTCATCGGAAAAACGAGCGGGCAAGGTCGTCCGCTTCGTGCCGAAGATGATCTACGTCGAGGTTTCACAAGTTCAAGCTCCGACTTCACCAAGTTGTGAAACTTATGAAGAAAACACCCAAAACCACTTGGCAAGAGGTAGAGGATGAAGAAATAGGAGGTGGGTTCACTTTAGAATTGGATTTCTCTCACTTTTGCTCAAGTTGCCATTGATGGGCTTAAGCTTTTCTTGAAGAAGAAGATGATGAAGAAGAAAGAATATGATAAGTTTCTTATTTAAAAATGAAACTAATATGAATACTTATCATATACTAACCATGGTCAAGTGTAGAGATTAAACTAAGGTTAGTTGGAATGGTTAGGGTTAAGGATGAGATAATAATGGTGGACTTTTTCAAAGCTTCAAGAAGCTTCAACATAGAAACAAAATAAGCCACCATTCTTAATAATATGCAAAATGAATAAATAAATAAATAACTAAGTAAATAATCAAAACCCTAACCATTCATATAACCATGGTTTAATCTTTACACAAACCCAAGTGAGCAAGTATCATCAAACATGATACAAACAAGTGCACAAAATTATATCACACATACAATGTGCATCAAGTGAGAAAATCCTTTTAAAGTGAACCAATACTAGTTAATGCAAAGTAATATATCAAATATATAATTATACATTAAATCATTAAATCAACATTTGATTCAATGATCCGGTCATGTCGCACATAACCGACTAGTATCTAATGTATCGATTTATCGAATCAATGATTCGATAACTAGGTCATATCGCATACAACCAATCGAAACATTCATCGCGAGAATGAAATGCGGTATCACATACACGCATTATTCTCGGTCATGCACATATCTCATATGCGCTCCTATTTCGTTTCGCTTGAGCCAGGAAACCTCTGTGTAGGACTCTAAAGACTCGTCAATACTCCGGTAGCAGATGATAATCATATCAATCACCCACAAGCCGCAAGCGGTCTGCTAAACTTAACGGCCACCCCGGTATTGAGCGATCAGAAGATCGATGAGCTGGCCCCCTCACACTCCTGTGAATCCAACCAGTAACACTTACCGTACAGTCCGGTCTGTTCGTCTGATATGTCGCATATCAAGTCTAGGGGTGGTAAATGTCAGACCCCAATAACCGATAGGCCGATGTTAGGCTCATAACGGGTCGAGAAACTACTGGTAGCACTTACCAGCAAATCTCTGATCAGCCCTGGCCAGGGACTTCCCTGTTACGGCCAATCGAGCACAGCGCAATATCAACCCCCAATACCGGGAGAGACGAAACCCCTCCTATCGCTCATTGCCTCCATGTGACTCGGGACTGTGCCCAAAGACCACCGTTTTGCACGCCCTCATGGACGTGGTAAGGTGGAGATCAAAGCACAGTGGGAATCACACAAGACTCTATGACGATCTCGGGTCTACAGACTAACCTGCACAAGTGTCACCTGAGAACTGCCATCTAACGTGAGGTATAATACCATCTGGGAGTTCTCGGCGAGTCCGTCCAGTGTACCCAGTCTCCACTGAGCACCCGTATACCATCTCTGACGTCAAACACCAATGGATATGGGATCATCCATCGCCCATCTCATGGGTCGAGAAGCGTATACGCTAGTCTACACTGGTATATCGATGCCCCGTCTCGATACACCCACGACTAGGGACCTTGAAGGATGTACTTATGGACTACCATGTCCCCACTAGTATGATCTGCATCATAATCAAGGCAGTCAAGTACACATCCTAAGGGCTTTACCAACATGTAACTAAAAGACAGTTTAAAGAGACAAGTGTACATGTTAAGATAAAGAGTAACCAGATAGCATACTATCATATCGAGCAAGAAAGTCATCTCTATATATGTCCAAGCATCCAATATAATATACATCATCTGTACAATACTGGCCTCTAGGGCATACATACAACTAACAACTGAAGTACCTCTCGGGTGCTTGAGGTTACCCACCAAAATCTGCGGAGTGGCTAATGGAACGTTAAAAACAATTGAATCCTTAAGTTCTATTAAATCTTCAGTAATCGTTTGTGGTTCTGGAATCACTTCCAGTTCTACCATACTTCCACTACTATTTTCTGAAAAATCCATTTTACTAAAAATGTGGCAAGTAAGAACAATATAAATATTAATCTTCCTGATGGTAGAAAGTTAACCCTCGTCAAAGCCCGGGATAACCCACAAACAGCCATTACTGAAACGTGCCTTGAGTTTATCCGGATTCTGGTTTTAAGCATCAGCCGGACAACTCCCTATACCTTAACATCATCAAGATATGAATTGATTCTATATATATCTGATATAGAAACAAAAGCACTAATTTAATTGGAACCAGATTCAAAATCATGCAGCTGTCTCCAGTGCATATCAACCAAATGGAAAAAGGACAATCAGCATTACTCATCTAGGAGTGCATCCATCTATGAGTAACCTGAAAGAGAAGCAAGTTCTCAAAACCATTACTATTAACTGAATACCAAACACAAGTATCTACATCTTCGAATACTTCGAAGAATCCCGATACTTCCAACAAATGGTTCTCTACTTCATTCTCATACCTATAACTTCTCAATATCTGAACTTTGCATTTCAACGAAATACTTGTCCAGATCTGGAGAAGTCACAAGTAAATAGAATATAGTACGAGTACTAACCCCATTGTCCTAACGGACACTGGACAACATACAATACTTTGTATAAGTCCCCTAAGTCCAATAACTCAAACTCTGTGTTTCGTAGGTTGAGAAACTATACTTTGGTTAAGAAGAGTTACACCGCTGTTGAATGCACCTTACCTAATTACCAACCGATATAGGTAAATGTCATAGACACAATATCAAAAAGTTATATCTCGCTTTACAAAATAAATGTACAGATATATCAGTTTGAAATTAGTGCATAAAAACGGATATTCAAAACCAAATATTTGCCATCCTGCAAAATCTAGATGATTTCCTCAAATATCACCAATTACAACGAATTCCGAAATAATGAGGATTTAATCACCCAATTCCCAATATCTTACTCCCACTCACCATCCGTAATAATATGCAGATGTAAGAAACTGATCTGGTAAATACATACCCTGGAGTTAGATTCCAATTGGGAAAACAGTTTACAATTAACATTGCACAGTAAAAATGAAACATGAAAATGTTTCAAAAGGGTTAACTGGTATTCCTAGTAACGCCTCTTCCATTATCCTGAATCACGACAGTAACCATATACTTACCTGCCCTCACTCCAATCCCTTTATTATGTCTTTACTTATTACCTTCTGCACATCTTCTTTACGCTAATTGGTTTTCTTCATTCCCTACCCTTCGGCACCAGCCTAAGGTTTGGAAGAAGACTATCCAATAAGTGTAATAGGCGTACTCTCCTAATCGTAGGAGCCCTCGCAACCTGAGAGAAGGTAAAGAGAAAAGACATCTGAATAATCCTATTCTTTTTCTCCTGAACCAGAATCCATCCTCGAAAAAGTTCCTTTGAGTTCGTATGTAACTATACGATGGATTTATCCAATGGAAGTGGATATCTGTTGTGATACGGAGTGTTCTAGAGAAATGCAAAGTGGATGTAGGAGTAGCAGGGGTATACCTGGTTTTGTCGTGAATGATGGTGATCGCATTTCCTTTGCCATTATTCTAATCCCTTTATATGTCTTTACTTATTACCTTCTGTACACCACACTTAAGCTTAATTTGCTTTCTTCCTTCCCTACCGTTCGGCACCTGCCTATAGTTTGGAGGAAGACTATCCAATAAGCTCAATAGGTGTACCCTCTCCTAATCCTAGGAGCCGTCACAACCTGAGAGAAGGTAAAGAGAAAAGACAACAGAATAATCTTATTCAATCTCTCCAGAACCGGAATCTATCCTCGAAAAAGTTTCTTCGAGTTCGTATGTAAATATACGATGGATTTATCCAATGGAAGTGGACGTTCGTAGTGATACGGGGTGTTCTGGAGAAATGCAAAAGCGATATAGAAGTGGCAATGATGTATGTGACACCATGGCATTCCAAAAGCCAAAGTGTTTTAAGAAGGTTCGGTTAACTTGGTTCATGAGTTTTAGTCAAAAATCGGGTCATAGTCGCAGCCAGAGAGAGAGAGAGAGAAGAAACACTCAGCGTGCACTCTAACTTAGATTTGAATGGTTAATCATTTTATCTAATCTGGATGGCTCCCACTGTTTCCTCGAATTCTCCTCCAAACCCAAAAGGAGAATTAGTCGGAATCACCCGAGGAGTAATCCTACTCATCAGTGGGAATCGGGATCCAACTATCATCGCATGATAACTTGATGGAAGCCACTCAATTCACCACACTCCAGAAGGTATACGCAAGCCTGGAAAGTTTCTTGTATATTTGAAACTCACGATATGATTTTTACCCCTAGGATCCAAGTGACCTTGACAAGGTCAACAAGTCAAAGGGTCCTAATCAAGTTCAACCCGTCATTATCTTGATTGCATTAGACCCACCCGCACAGACCCTTGACAAGGTCAACAAGGTCGAACGACTGTCCTAACCAATCCACATTTGCTTATGACAGAAAAGTATTACAGAGCTACCGCTCACTACGCCTTGACAAGGTCAACAAACGCAGCACGAATACTAAGCATTACTAATCTGAAATGACGGAGGGCTACAGATGGTTTTTGGCGAAAAACCTTTAACGTAATGAACTTGATATCGTTGAAGGAATCCAAGTGGTTTTTTAAATATATAGTGGCGAAAACTTTTGCTAAAGAGGTCACTCCCGGTGAAGGGATCTCGGCTCTTTCCCCGTCGAATGGGGTGCAGGATAAGTAAGTCTACGGTAGCGCCACGCCGTCTAACAGACGCCAAATGCGGAAAAAAACTTTTATAAACTGGCGCTATCGCATACTATATCCCGGATCTGCCAATAACGCTAAAATAACATACTGTAAAGAGGGTAGAATTGTTATACCGAATGATCCGAGTCCTTCGGTCTTCAACCATCATCCCACGCTTTGTTGCGGCTGCTCCGATCTCCTGAATCTCCAGTCTTCTCGTCCAGGTGGCACCACGTAGACGGATCTTTAAACGGGCTCCCGCCTCTGAACCGAGACAACTCGATCATCAAGTTTGCTAAAAGAAATGACCAAGATTGATGTAGAGAATGAGTAGAACACTTTGTCTCGTTACGTCCAAGGCTATGGACGAACGGTTAATGAAGTTGCCTTTTGAAATCGGGTGAAATGAGGAATCTAGTTTTCTAATTTCCATGAACCAAAACTTGCATCTTTTTCAATGAATTACCAACACCCTCACAAGAGAGGGGCCGGCCACAATAAGAAGAGGGGGGAGGTGAGTGTAGGAGAGGAGTGGTGACCATAACAATGAATGCGTGAGAATGATTCATAATCCACCTTGCATTATCATTTACTGAAAACCATGAATCATTTAACCTAGTCATCATAACATTAAATGCACAATTAATGAACTAATGACTCACAAGCCTTGTCACCATCTAGAACCATCTAGAATCATGACTCACCCAAGAAAAGATAAATCCGTATTTAACCGAATGTTAAAGACGGGTGATAGAAAACTGGAAACTGGCAACTTCCAAAAGCGATCCCGAAACGAATTTCTGGATAACCCCGTAACTCTATAAACATACCCGCATTTGTATTACGACCGAATACAAATGCAAATGAGACAAAGATATTATATCTACAAAGTATAATACATGGATCCGGTTTAAACCAAAGCCTACCAGTATTATCTGCCCGAAATATGACACGTGTGAAAACGCACGTGCATTTTCCGAACCCTGCCATAAAACCATACGGCCTCTACAACGTTTCGCCCGAACTTGGGAAACTGTCTGTGGGGGACTCTAATGAATCATCAACACACTGGCACTGGGTATAACCACTAGCACTTCAGAGGTACAAGCTGTACGTAACGGTTGCCTATGTATTGATTAGAAGGGAAGCTGATGAGCGAACTCATCCAGAAACCCTACTGAGCCTGACAGTGACAATATCCATATAGTCTGGTCCATTCGTCTATGAGTATCGCATATAGGGCTTAGGGAGCCGGTAAACGTCAGACCCCCAATAGCGGTATAAGTCGTGTTAGAGAGAAGCCCAGAACACCCTGAGATACTACTGGAATACCTTCCAGTAAATCTCGATTTCCCTGGCCAGGGATTTCGTGTAATGGCTCTCCTAAACATAGAGCGATCTCACCCCCAATACCGGGAGAGACGAATCCCCGACGATCTGCTCACTGCCTCCATGTGGCTCGGGACTATACCCAAAAAATACCTATTTGCACGAATCCTTTGACCCGTGGTAGGGTATAAATCAAAGCACAGTGGGAACTCACACGAGAAAAATGACGACCTCAGGTCGATGAACTAACCTGTACACATGTCACCAGGGAACTGCTATCTGACGCTAGGTATAATACCAACCAGCAAGTTCCCGGCGAGTCCTGTCCGGTGTACTCATAACCCAATGATTATATGTATACATCTTAGGTGATCCAACTGACACCGGTGGCTTGTTAGACCGGACACCGTCCCTCGTCGGGGTCTCGACTGTATACACTAGTCTACTCCGGAGTATTGATGCCCTGTCTCGAAACTCACACGACTAGGGACACTTTAAGGATGTGCTTATAGACCCCAGCTCCCACATATATGATCGCCATCATACTGCTGGTAGTCAATCAAGAATCCTATGGGCTCTATCAACATCTACATGATGATAAAGACAGACCAGATAGCATACTATCATCTCGAGTAAGACTGTTATATCGGTATAGGTCCTCCGCAATCATTGCAATCACGTGCCTGCGATCCAATAATTGACTTTGAGGGCACTATATCTAACAATCTCCCACTTGCACTTAAGGCTAATTATTGCTATGTCGCATATTCATAGCCCGTGTGATACCGAACTTCCAACTCCTCTACTAATCAGTTTCACAAAGCCCGTTTGTAAAACTATTGTGTTCGAGAAATAGCCTCAGTGAGTGGATTCGCCCCGATGTTTCTTTCTATGTCTCTCTTAATCTCAAGTTTGCGGAGAAAACCATCTCCCGAATTGAGTAATACATGTCTTAGAATATGTCTGGATATCTGATGGGACTTGGTTCATTAATGAACTCCAAATCCAAACTTTTAGGACTGTATTGATCACTGAACCTAATCAGTATCCAGCACCATGCCTCCCACAGTATCCTCTTGGACCACATGTCCATAATACCGTCCTTCGTCAGATGGAAA
This sequence comes from Agapanthus africanus, assembly GCA_030015575.1. Classification (NCBI taxonomy): domain Eukaryota; kingdom Viridiplantae; phylum Streptophyta; class Magnoliopsida; order Asparagales; family Amaryllidaceae; genus Agapanthus; species Agapanthus africanus. The sequence continues at coordinate 225,736,060 of JASDDO010000008.1, forward strand.
ACTATAACTCTGACAATCACTCTGTCATCCATGTCACTTTTGAAGCCTGGAATGATAACCGTCTCCCGAAGGAGGCCGTCGTCATCAAATCCGTAGAACATGTACTTAAAACTGCTTCCTTATGTTTCTTCAGGATTGGATTAATATAAACTTATCGCATCTAGTGCAAAAAAAATATCTGGTGTGGTACTTGACATTTCACGATTGACTCAATTGCCTAAGCAAGTGATCTGCCAATTTTGCACATCCCTCTCTTTTTCAGTCTGTAAGACACCTTTAGAGAGGGTGACTCCATCAACTGCAGGTACACCACCATGCAAAGAGTCATCTATTCTAAAACCATTAGAATACTGTCAAAGTACCCAGATTGGGAAACTATCCAATTCTAGATCTAAAACCATAGATCTAGTAACCAGAATGTCTGATATTATATCCATGTCCTTTGTGGAGAAACAACTGTGTGACGACCAAAGTACAACCGATCGTAGTATAGGAATTTTACTTCCTATTCTGTGTATGTCTTCCAAATACCAGGACATCACACCCTACTACCTTCTTAACAGATCCATCCCCTATTCTGATGAAGCCAAACCCATGACTGTCATATCAAAAATAGATGATCTTATCTCCGCTATATGTGCTCAAGCCTATAAATAGACATAAGCTACTTGCCCACTATGCTTCCGCTGCTCCCACTGAATACGACAACCCTCTGGCAGAATATACGTACACTTCTAAAGCTAGTTTAGAACGACGCTATACTTATCCTCCTGCCGGGTCTCATAGTCTGGAACAACAGTAGTGTCAAGTCTGGGTGTACAAGAACCTCCCTGTCACCGTCCTTGAGGCTACCGGAGTACCTCTCGGGTGTCTGAGGTTACCCACCATATCTACGAAGTGGCTATTGGAATGTCAAACCTGATTGAATATATAGGTCCTATTAAATTTTCCGTAATCGTTTGTGGTTCTGGAATCACTTCCAGTTCTACCATACTCTCACTATTGTTTTCTGAAAAAATCCATTTTACTAAAACTGTGGCGAGTCTAGAACAATATCACTATTGATCTTCCATATGGTAGAAAGTCAACCCTCATCAAAGCCAGGGTCAACCCACAATCTGCCATTACAGAAACGTGCCTTGAGTTATCCAGTGTCTGGTTTTAAGCATAAGTTGGACAACTCACCGTAGCTTAGCATCGTTAAGATATGATCCATTCTATATCCAATATAGAAACTTTGGCACATATTTAATTGGAACCAGATTCAAATCATACAACTATCTCCAGTGCATATCAACTTAATGGAGAAAAGCTAATCAACATTACTCAACTTAGGAATCCATCCAATTATGAGTAACCTGAAAAAGAAACTAGTTTCTCAAAACCATTAACTGAATACCAATCACAAGAATCTACATCTTCGATTTCTTTGAAGAATCCCGATACTTGTGACTCCTGGTTCTCTACTTTATTCCTATACCCACAACTTCTCAAAACTTAGACATTGTATTTCTACGAAACACTTGTCTAAAAGCTAGAGAAGTTACAAGTAAACAGAACAGAGTACGAGAACCAACCCTTTGTCCTTATGGATACTGGACAACATACAATACTCTGTATAAGTCCACTGAGTTGAATAACTCAAAACCTGTGCGTCGTAGGTTGAAAACTGTACCCAGGCGATTTCCTCAAATATCGCCAATTACAACGAATTCCTATATAATGAGGATGATCACCTAATTCCCAATAACTTACTCCCACTCATCATCTGTAAAACAATACAGATGTGAGAATCATACTTGGTAAATACATACCCTGGAGCAAGGGTCTAATTGGGAAATCTGTTTTCTATTAACAATACACAGTGAAAATTGAAACATGAAAATGTTTCGTAGGGGTATCCTGGTATTCATAGTAATGCCTCTTCCATAATCCAATTCATGACTTTAACCGTATATTTCATTGCCATCTCTCCAAATCCCTTTATTTGTCTTTATTCATTACCTTCTGCACACCAACGTTAGGCTAAATGGTTTTCTTCCTTCCCTACCGTTCGGCACCTGCCTATGGTTTGGAAGAAGACTATCCAGTAAGCATAATAGGTGTACTCTCCTAATCCTACGAGTACTCGCAACTTGAGAGAAGGTGATGATAAAAGACAACTTAATAATACCTTATTCTATTAAAGGTGAAATAGGAGTGACGATGAAGTACGCGGTTTGGTCGTGAATGATAGCAGTCGCAATTTATTTTGCTCTCTTTCTAATCCCTTTATTTTGTCTTTAGTTATTACCTTCTGTACACCCTACTTAGGCTAATTGGTTTTCTTCATTCCCTACCTTTCGGCACCTGCCTACGGTTTGGAAGAAGACTATCCAATAAGCGTAATAGGTGTACTCTCCTAAACTAAGGAGCCCTCGCAACCTGAGAGAAGGTGATAATAAAAGACAACTGAATAAACCAATTCTATTTCTCCTGAACCTGGATTCATCCTCGAAGAAGTCCCTTCGAGTTCGTATATAACCATACGATGGATCTATCCAATGGAAGTGGATGTCCGTAGTAATACGGAGTGTTCTGAGAAATACAAAGGGTAAAAGAAGGAGCGGCGATGACTTATGCAGCTTTAGACAATCCAAAAGCCAGTATTTTAAGAAGGTTCGATCAACTTGGTCACTGAGTTATAGTCTAGGGTCGGTCAAAGGTCGCTGCCAAAGAGAGAGAGAGAAAAGAAACACTCTGTGTGCACTCTAACCTAGATCAGAATGGTTATCACTTTATCTAATCAGGAAACCTCCTACAGTATTCTCAAATTCTTCTCCAAACCTGAAAGAAGAATTAGTCGGGATCACCCGAAGAGTAAACCAACTCATCAGTAGGAATCGGGATCCAACTCTCATCGCATGATAACGTGATGGAAGCCACTCAAGTTATCACACTCCAGAAGGTATGCTCAAGTTTTGCAAGTTTCCTGTATGTTTGAAACTCCCGATATAATTTTTATCCCATGCTCTTATGACCTTGACGTAGGCCAACAAATCATAAGCCACATGTCAAGTTCTACCCGTCGTTGTCCTGATTAATTTAGGTCATCGTACATGCCCTTGACGTAGGCCAACAAGGCTGTACGTCTGTCCTAAACTAATGCATCTATCTATGCAACAAATGAATACCCCAGCAGCTACCAAATACTATGCCTTGACGTAGGCCAACAAACATAGCTTGAATACTACTGACCATCCATAAGAAATGACGGAGGGCTACGGCTGGTTTTTGGCGAAAAACCTTTAACGTAATGAACTTGATCTCGTTGAAGGAACCTGATAGATTTTTTTAAAAATATAGTGGCGAAAACCGTTGCTAAAGAGGTCACTCCCGGTGAAGGGATCTCGGCTCTTTTCTCGTGGAATGAGGTGCAGGATATTCTAACTGAATACCGCGATGCAAAGCAACTTGTAATCGACTATAGTGAAGTTATTACCCTGACGTAGACTTCTGCCCAAGGGGTCACTCCCAGTGAATGGGTCTCGGTCCTTGCCTTGTCGAATGAGGTGCAGGATATTCCAACTGAATACCGCTATGCAAAACAAAATGAAACATCTTTGTAATAACAACTTTTAAAATTTGTTCCAACAACATCAAATATAGGTTTGTTTTATCCTTGCATTGATAAGAATCAATGCAGTCCCATCAATCAATCACACTAGAAAAGAACGAAAATAAAATATACGTATATGCCATCCGCATTCGTCATTGGGTCCCGTCATCACTCGTTAGGTTACTTAACTAACGACATAGCCGGGACTGGGCTAGCGCGGGTGCAAAACATATACAACATCTTCTAATATATATACCAATATATAATAATCGCTCCAGGTATGATAAATGCAACATTACAGAAAAGTAATAAGCATCACAGAACAATACAGATAATCTGGGATCCCCGGGTTTCACAGAGCCGCTACTGAAACCCGACGTTCCCCTGGTCATGTGGATAGCCTGTGCAATGAAACCTAGACCCCTACGGGTGCGACAAGTTACCCGCCAAAACCTGAAGCGAGGCAGCCCCTTACAGCAAAGTGAATGGACCACCCGGCACTTCACGTAATCCGGTAACTTGAGCACCCCTCCTTGGGTCAACCTGTACCACCTACGAGTGCGGCGAATAGTCTGCCAATTCTAGAGTGAGGCCCCTCTGCCTCTCAAAGCCATGAGATACGGACCCGTTGCCCTCCAGAACCCGGCTATCCGTGCACTCTGTCGCGGGGTAAACCTAGTACAGAAATTAAAATATATACAACGGGTACATCGACCTCAGCCCGGTCGTGCCCCAAAAGAATATTATACAAACAGGCAGTGACGGCAGTCCACAAGTCGGACGCTCGCCCCGCAATATCAAAAGTACAAATAAATTCAAATTGCACTACCATTGCACACTGCTATCCACCACGACAAATCCGTAACATCACAGCACAACACAGAACATCAACGCGAATGTCACATTCGCAAATCCGTCCAAAAAAGCTATAACAATTAGACGCAATTTACCGCTCGAATGACATTCCCGATTGGAGATATAATATAAGTACTGTAAACTAACACGTTTAAATTTCGATCGACCAAATATCCCAAAGTTGGCCCCACAAACATCTGTTGTACAGTAACAAAAACCGGGCCCAAAAGAAATATACCAAAAACCATAATTTCCCATGTTAAACTCTCTGGAAAAATTTGGATCACTGTTCCCACATACTGGCCGCGGTTCCGCGGCAAACCCTAGCTTTGACCGCGGATCCGCGGCGGTACTGTGGGATCACGTGCCCCAATTTTCCCATAATGCTTATAAAAGCCTGCTCTGTTTTCTGTGATATGTAAAATAATTTTTAGACCCTTTTAAAAATCGACAGAAACTTTTGTACAGAAAATTGCGATTTTTGAAATTCGGTTCGATCGATGTTTTAAACGCGTTAGCACAAGTTAGTATAGCTTAATGGTGAGGCTCTGATACCAATGTAAGTCTAGGGTAGCGCCACGGCCGTCTAACAGACGCCAAATGCGGAAAAAAACTTTTATAAACTGGCGCTATCGCATACTTGATCCCGGATCAGCCATTAACGCTAAACTAACATACTGTAAAGAGGGTAGAATTGTTATACCGAACGATCCGAGTCCTTCGGTCTTCAACCATCATCCCACGCTTTGTTGCGGCTGCTCCGATTCCTGAATCTCCAGTCTTCTCGTCCAGGTGGCACCACGTCGACGGATCTTTAAACGGGCTCCCGCCTCTGAACCGAGGCAACTCGATCATCAAGTTTGCTAAAAGAGATGACCAAGATTGATGTAGAGAATAAGTAGAACACTTTGTCTCGTTACGTCCAAGGCTATGGACGAACAGTTAATGAAGTTGCCTTTTGAAATCGGGTGAAATGAGGAATCTAGTTTTCTAATTTCTATGAACCAAAACTTGCATCTTTTTCAATGAATTACCCACACCCTCACAAGAGAGGGGTCGGCCACTATAAGAAGAGGGGGGAGGTGAGTGTAGGAGAGGAGTGGTGACCATAACAATGAATAAGTGAGAATGATTCATAATCCACCTTGCATTATCATTTAATGAAAACCATGAATCATCTAACCTAGTCATCATAACATTAAATGCACAATTAATGAACTAATGACTCACAAGCCTTGTCACCATCTAGAACCATCTAGAATCATGACTCACCCAAGAAAAGATAAATCCGTATTTAACCGAATGTTAAAGACGGGTGATAGAAAACTGGAAACTGGCAACTTCCAAAAGCGATCCCGAAACGAATTTCAGGATAACCCCGTAACTGTATAAACATACCCGTATTTGTATTACGACCGAATACAAATGCAACTGAGACAAAGATATTATATCTACAAAGTATAATGCATGGATTTGGCTTAAACCAAAGCCTACCAGTATTATCTGCCCGAAATATGACACGTGCGAAAACGCACGTGCATTTTCCGAACCCTGCCATAAAACATACGACCTCTACTGTTAGTTATATGTATGCCCTAGAGGCCATTACTGCACATAGGATGTATATTGTAGTGGATGCTGGGACATATATAGGGAGGACTTTCTTGCTCGACATGATAGTATGCTATCTGGTTACTCTTTACCTTAACGTGTATACTGATTGTATCTCTGTTTCATGTTGGTAAAGCCCTTAGGATGTGTACTTGACTACCTGGACTATGATGTGGATCATACTAGTGGGGACATGGTAGTCCATAAGTACATCCTTCAAGGTCCCTAGTCTTGGGTGTATCGAGACGGGGCATCGATACACCAGAGTAGACTAGCGTATACCTTCTCGACCCATACAGATGGGCGATGGGTGATCCCATATCCATTGGTGTTTGACATCAGAGATGATATATGGGTGCTCAGTGGAGACTGGGTACACTGGACGGACTCGCCGAGAACTCCTAGATGGTATTATACCTTACGTCAGATGGCAGTTCTCTGGTGACACTAGTACAGAGTAGTCTGTTGACCCGAGATCGTCATAGAGTCTTGTGTAATTCCCACTGTGCTTTGATTTCCACCTTACCACATCCAAGAGGGCGTGCAAAACGGTGGCTTTTGGGTACAGTCCCGATCACATGGAGGCAATGAGCGATAGGAGGGGATTCGTCTCTCCCGGTATAGGGAGTTGATGTTGCGCTGTGTTTGATTGGCTATAACCGGAAATCCCTGGCCAGGGTTGCTGAGATTTACTGGTAAGTGTTACCAGTAGTTTCTCGAACTGTTATAGACCTCATATCGACACGACTTATCGAGCTAATGGGGTCTGACGTTTACCACCCCTAGGCGAGATATGCGACATATCAGACGAACAGACAGGACTGTACGGTAAGTGTTACTGGTTGGATTCACAGGAGTGTGAGCGGGCTTGCTCGTCGATCTTCTGATCGCTCAATACCCGGGTGGCCGTTACGTTTAGCAGACCGCTTGCGGCTTGTGGGTGTTTGATATGATCATCACCTGCTGCCGGCATATTGACGAGTCTTTAGAGTCCTACACAGAGGTTTCCTGGCTCAAGCGAAACGAAAAAGGAGCGCATATGAGATATGTGCGGTACCGAGAATTATACTAGTATGTGATACTGTCTTCTATTCTAGCGATTTGTATCATTGGTCGGTTATATGTGATATAGCCGGGTTACCGAATCAAGTGTTGATTCGATACATTGATACACTTGATATTAGTCGGTTATATGCGATATGACCGGATCGTTAAATCAAGTGTTGATTTAATGATTTAATGCATAATTATATATTTGATAGATTACTTTGCATTAACTAGTATCGGTTCACTTAAGATTGATTTTCTCACTCGCATTTGCACATTGTATATATGATATAGTTTTGTGCGCTTGTTTGTATCATGTTTGATGATACATGCAAACTTGGATTTGTGTAAAGACTTAAACCATGTTTAGTGAATGGTTAGGGTTTCATTTCACTTATTTATTTATCTATTCTTTTTGGTTAAAAGATAAAAGAAAAACAAAATGGTTGCTTTAAAACTTGAAGCTTGTTGAAGCTTCATGAAGCTTTGACCAAGTGACCATTTTGTCTTCATCTCCTTAACCTAACCATTCAACCTAACCCTAGTTTAGTCTCTACACTTAACCATGGTTGCTATATGATAAGAATCACTTCATTTTCTTTTTCTAAGATAATACTTATCATATTCTTCTTCTTCTTCTTCTTCTTCAAGATGAAGAAGCTTGCAACCATCAATGGTGACTTGAGAAAAAGAGTGAGAAATCCAATTCTAAAGTGAACCCACTTCCTATTTCTTCATCCTCTACCACTTGCCAAGTAGTATAGGGTGTTTTCTTCACATGTTTCATGACTTAGTGAAGTTGGAGTTTGATCTTGAGTTGCCTCGACGTAGATCATCTTCGGCATCGAAGTCGACGACCTATCCCGCCCATTTCTCCGATGAAGCCGACGCTAGAGCCCGACATCCGATGATCGCAGCGAGGGGACTTCATCACGGAGCTATGGAGGTGGAGGACCGGATCTACAAAGGTTGTATTTCCGTTCACTTCTTAGTAAAGTAGTTTACTAGTTGTAGTTATCGTCTAAACTCTAGTCAACGATCCGTATTAGGGTTTCTCGGCACTTTTAAAATTTGAAATTGGCATGGTTGATGCCTTGTGAGACCTCTTTTGTGTGCCTAGGAACCCTACAGTGGTATCAGAGCCTAGCTAGAGCCTTAGGCGAATTGTTGACGAAGTTAGAATTCCGATCGAACCCCGAAACCCTAAAAATGACCCCTCTCTGTACATTTTTACAAAACTCGGATTTTTCCAGATTAAAAATGCTTAAAAAATTCAGCAGGGAATTCTAAGAATTATGGTGCAAAACTTACCTAATGATGTGTCTAAAGCGCGGCGGAACCGCGGCAGAAGCCTGGCTTCTGCGGCGGTTCCGCGGCCATATTATGAGATTAGCCTATAATTTTTGCACAGTAATTTGTTTATTCAGGTGCTGAGTTTTCTGGGAATTTTTAATTTGCACTCAAGAGTTGAGTTTTCTGGGGTGTTTTGGAGCTTCGATGATTCGATCGGAAATTTCAAACTTTGTCTTTGAGCTTTTCCGGGTAATTTTAGAATATGTTAAAAAGGTTCGACTGGATATAAATACCCACCTTTTCCCCTGTCGGGAAATTTCCAAGTGTTGGATCTTTCCGTGGTTTAATAACGTTCTAAGTAGTGCAAGTAACGCGATGGTCCCTCTAGAAGACAACAAACCTTAACTCGATTATGTGACCGTCTTGAACTGCCCTTTGAACCTTAGAGTTTGGGGCAGTACGGCATGCCACATGTGAGGCGTTGGCTTGACCCTTCTACGGCTGGACCGTTGGTACTGAGGCACGAAGTGAATGTTTTAAAACTTGTTTCATGTGTTGAGCTGTTTCGGGAAAACTTGGGTGTTTGAATGTTCGATCGGAAAGTTTAACATTTTCTATTTTATCTGGAATGTGATACAATAATTGGAATTCACAAGTAGTTATGAGATAACTGAATGAATGTTATAAACATAGCAGTTTAGTCTCATTTGATTGGTTGCCACGGGATTTTGATGTGATCAAAAGTCCATCGTAATCACGTAGGGTACGCGGATACTTGCCGGGTAAACTTAATAGACAGCCTCATCCCATAGCCCCGACCAAGTGACTGTAGGAGAACCCCATCGCCGAAAGCATCCGTTCGGGTGCTCGCGGTAGCGGTGTTCCGCCTTAGTGCACTTCGTTGACGGTATCGGGGGTGCAGCCGTCTACTAAAGTTTGCAACGAGCATTCGTACCGGGTGTCGGGAATCTTGTTGAATTTCCCGACTCGATATTGAAAAGAGTTTTCGATAAATGAGACTAAAATGCGGGGTTTATAATTGTTAGGCATGCGATGTCTAAGGAATTCATATGGTCAGGCATGCGATGTCTGAGGAGGTTGCGGATTCCAACTATTGTAGTTTTACACTTTCTTTTCTGTGACCGTAAGTGTAATATGTGATATCGCCGGTTTTGTTGCTATATGCCAACGACAATTGGGATGGGCATATTTACTTACGTTGATGACATGTGATGTTATGTGTTGCTGGATATGTTATATTGGATCGTCGTGTTTGAATAGCCGGGGGTTTTTATGTGAGATGAGTGTTTTTCATTTTCATTCATGTAAAAACTTGTATGTAATATTCTTTTATTGAGGCACTTCCAGGTTGCGGAAGTTGTCACCGTTGATGTATATTATTTACTTTTCCGCACTAGGATAGACCCAAGGAGGAGGGCACAAGTAACCGGGTTCTGGAGTCCAGTAGGAGACCAACTCGAGGAGTCGAGTCCGGGTCTCCTAACTCTAGAATTGGTAGGGTTGCTTGCCGCTCTCGTAGGGGTCTAGGGGTGTGGGTTTGGCTATTCATCGCGACCGTGGAATCCGTGTTTTATACTGGCTCGTATTGAAAACACGGACGTCCTAGTATATCCAATATTTCATATGTTTCTTCTGCTGCGATATCTGTGATGTGATCATTTGATATGTTCTATGATAAATACAGTATATAGTATATATGATATATTATATAGACGTTACTTATGTTTTACACCCGCACTAGCCCTGCCCCGCTCTGCCGTTAGTTACCTAACCTAACGGTGCATGAAGGGACATCGAGGCGAATGCGGATGGCATAAGTGTACGTCGTATTTATCTGTGATGTTTAGGTACTTAAATGATGGGAATTCATTAATATGATTAATGAAAATAAAAGAAACCTAAGATGTTGTGGAATCGAATTTCAAAATAAAACTGGTAGCTACAGTTCTTGCTTTGCATCACGGTGTTCCTTGTAGAACATCCTGCACCTTATTCGATAAGGAAAGGACCGAGATCCCTTCACCGGGAGTGACTCCTTTAGCAATAACTGGCAGATGCTACAACTCTCGGTTTGTCTTTTGATTGCTTCTACAGTTTCTGCTTTGCACAGTGATATATATGATATATCCCGCACCTCATTCGACGAGGAAAGGACCGATGATCCCTTCACCGGGAGTGACTCTTTTAGCAAAACTAGAAAAGCCTAAAAACCACTCCATTTTAAAATCATTTGATTCTACAAAGATATCAAGTTCATTACGCCATACGTTTTCAGAAAAACCTGTCGTAGCCCTCCGTCATTTCAGATAAGTAGTAGTTAGTATTCGTGCTGCGTTTGTTGGCCTTTGTCAAGGCGTAGTGTGCGGTAGCTATCTGGTGCTTATCTGCTTATGCATATGATGCAGATTGGGTTAGGGTAGTCGTGCGACCTTGTTGGCCTTTGTCAAGGGTCGTGCGGGTGGGTTTAATTCAATCAGGAAATGACGGGTTGAACTTGACTAGCATCCTATGGTTTGTTGGCCTTTGTCAAGGTCATAGGAGGTTAGGGGCAAAATTATCGGGAATTTCAAGTGTTGAAATTTGCAATGAGATTGCATACCTTCTATGAGATAGTTGGATCCCGATACCCGCTGCGAGTAAGAGTTACTCCTGGGAGAGTTTTACAAATTATAATTAGCCGATCAAGTAGGTGTCTAGAAAGGTGTTAACGAGGTTACGCCTCTGGGAAAACGAGGTTTACATTAATTAGGTTCGTGCGAAAGCACGGGGGACCTCCCTCAAAGTACCGACACTGGCCTGGCTGAAAGATTGGCGAACTTGTAGTGTGTAATTAATCCTGGCTAGTCTTTCCTTTTTGGGTTTGAAGGAAGATTTGATAAAAACAGTGGGAGCCATCCTGATTAGATAAAATAATAACCAATCTGATCTTGCAAGAGCGCACGCTGAGTGTTTTCTTCTCTCTCTCTCCAGGTAGCGACCATGTCACGCTTTAATCAAGATAATAATACGGAATATTGACCAAACCCGCTTGTTATACTGAGCTGGGGAACGTTGGTCCCGCTCCAACTTATAATTGTTATAAGACAGAGCAGGAAATTAGGGATTACCAGAATTCCCGTGCCGCCCAAACGAAGAAAGTGCATGCTGATGCATCATCTTCGGGTGTGTTCATTATATAGAACTGTTTCTCAGTGTCCTTTACGTCCTGGGTATATGATACCGGATCAGGATCCTGCATATGTAATATGTTACATGGGCTACAGATAGGTAAAGAACTGAGAACGGGTGATAAGTTTCATGAGGCAGAAAACGGGGCAAGAGTTGCAGCCAAGTCTGTTGGTCACTGTCACCCTGTATTACCAATACATTGATTCTGAACGAATGTTATTAGATACCGAACCTGATATACAAAATCATATCAGTCTCTTTATTAGTAAAGAAAGGATATAATTTTGTATTGTTGGATAATGTTTTGAACATTTGCTATATCAAAAGTTGATCGATTCAGGCATGTTATCTAAAAGCATTGATGTTCTAAATCAAACTACAGTTCTTAGTATATAGAACACACACAAGAGGAAGAGTTCAGAAATGAACGAATCCTTCTTGAGGTATTGTAGACTAGGTCATATCAATGCGACCCGACTAGCTACAGTTACATAAAGATGCATATTTAAATCAGTTTGAATTTACATCTTATGAAACTTGCCAGTCATGTCACAAAGATAAGATGACCATAGCTCCGTTTACTGGAAACAGAGAAAGAGTTAGTAAACTCTTGGGATTGATACATGTTGATGTATGTAAGGTCCCCTGTCAACATATGCCAAGACCGGTTCTTTGTACTTCATTACATTCTCTGATGTTCTCTCAAGATTTAGTCATATGTTCCTGTTGAAACACAAGTCCGAACCTTTTGAGATATTCACAGAATATAAGTTAGAAGTAGAGAACCAATACGGGTATAAGTATTATATCCTATGATGAGATCAAGGAGGAGAATACTTGTGCATAGAATTCCTGGACTATTCTAAAGGAGAATGAGATTCTCTCTCAGCATTACTCCTCCGTATACACCATAGCACGATGGTATATCGGGGTGGAGCAATAGCACCCTATGTGATATGGTGTGCTCTATGATGAGTACTACTGAGTTTCCTGTTTCCTTTTGGGAGTTATGCGCTTGAGAAGCTGCATACCTATTGAATAGGGTTCGAATCAGATCACAGCCTACCACTCCATATGAGATATGGTATAGGAAGAGCCCATGTCTTAAGCTAGTTAAGATTCGGGGTTGTCCGGCCTATGTCTAAAAGCAAAATCCGAACAAGCTCGAGGCAAGGTTAGTTATGTAAAACTGGAAAGGTTCCAGCTATGCAAACTACAGCAGATGATTTGGTACAACCAAAGATTCAGTAGATACCAACGAACCTCAGCTTCTCCGCCGATCTAGTAGGGTTTCTCACCCGCCTGAGAGATACTTTGGTTTCTCTATGACAGTGGGAGCGAGGAATGCATCATGAGATGATGACCCAACTAGTTTCGAGCTGGCCATCAGGAGTGAGACTCTGTAAGAATGGCTGGATGCTTAGCGATCTGAGATGGAATCCTTATACACTAATAAAGTATGGACTTTAGTTGCTTTATCTGAAGGGTTAAATACCCATCAGGAGCAAGTATATCTTGAGAAGATTACTTGGTGTACATGGAAAAGTTGAGACTTTCAAAGCTAGACTTGTTAAAAGTTTGCATCTTTGACCAGGTATGGATTATGATGAAACCTTTTCTAAGTAACTATGCTTAAGTCCATCCAGATCCTACTTGCCACGGCTACATACCATGACTACGATATCTGGCGGTTGGGTGTCATGACTGTTTTTTCTAAATGATGTTTTAGAAGAGAGAGTCTATAAGTACACAGTCAGAGGGCTTCGTAGAAAGTGGGAGCAGCGGAAACGCGAGCAAGATGTTTTATGTGATAAAGCAGGCATCGCGGAGTTGGAACATCTGTTTTGATGAGTTAGTCAAAGAGTTTGACATCATCAAAATGGTAGATGAACCTTGTATATACGAAAAGGTAGTAGGGAGTATGGTAGTGATCCTCGTAGAGTACGTGGATGACATACTCTTGATAGGGAAGGAGTTTCATATGCTATGCTCGGTCAATCTCCGCTTATCACAAAGATTCTCCATATAGGATCAAAGTGATACCTTCTAAATCCTGGGTTTTGGATCTATGAGATAGATCTAAATGGATATTAGGATACTCACTAGTTGTAGTGAGATGGTATCAATTGGTCCTGGGGAGAATCACTGGAAGGCTTCCAGGGTGATAAGGACGACTGAATGTCAGTCACAAGTATTGTCTTTACCCTCAGTAAAGGGACGGTATGTTGGAAGAGTTCCAAGCTAGATACCGTGGCATACTAGACGATAAAGGCTGGATACATCGCTACTTAAGATGCTACCAAAGAGGCTGTCTGGGTGTATATTTGTTCATAAGATGAACTTAGTTCCTCCCATTGTGTGACAATGGAGTTGTGGCTTATGCCAAGGAACGACCGTCCCATCAGTGATCCAGACATATTCTAAGGCAGTATCACCTGATCATGGAGATAGTAGATCTCCAGGTTGAGCGAGGTTAGGAGAGCAGACTCAGAGGACAACACGGCGGATCCACTCACAAAGGCCTTTTCCCAGAGAGAGACTTTTATGGGATGGTTGAGTATGAGATACTACAACCACTGCTACAGATGGCCCTAGTGCAAGTGGGAGATTGTTAGTTATATGTATGCCCTAGAGGTCATTACTGTACATAGGATGTATATTGTAGTGGATGCTGGGACATATATAGGGAGGACTTTCTTGCTCGACATGATAGTATACTATCTGGTTACTCTTTACCTTAACGTGTATACTGATTGTCTCTCTGTTTCATGTTGGTAAAGCCCTTAGGATGTGTACTTGACTACCTGGACTATGATGCGGATCATACTAGTGGGGACATGGTAGTCCATAAGTACATCCTTCAAGGTCCCTAGTCGTGGGTGTATCAAGACGGGGCATCGATACACTAGAGTAGACTAGCGTATACCTTCTCGACCCATACAAATGGGCGATGGATGATCCCATATCCATTGCTGTTTGACATCAGAGATGATATACGGGTGCTCAGTGGAGACTGGGAACACTGGACGGACTCGCCGAGAACTCCCAGATGGTATTATACCTTACGTCAGATGGCAGTTCTCTGGTGACACTGGAACAGAGTAGTCTGTTGACCCGAGATCATCATAGAGTCTTGTGTGATTCCTACTGTGCTTTGATTTCCACCTTACCACGTCCAAGAGGGCGTGCAAAACGGTGGCTTTTGGGTACAGTCCCGAATCACATAGAGGCAATGAGCGATAGGAGGGGATTCGTCTCTCCCGGTATAGGGAGTTGATGTTGCGCTGTGTTCGATTGGCTATAACCGGAAATCCCTGGCCAGGGTTGCTGAGATTTACTGGTAAGTGTTACCAGTAGTTTTTCGAACTGTTATAGACCTCATATCGACACGACTTATCGAGCTAATGGTGTCTGACGTTTACCACCCCTAGGCGAGATATGCGACATATCAGACGAACAGACCGGACTGTACGGTAAGTGTTATTGGTTGGATTCACAGGAGTGTGAGCGGGCTTGCTCGTCGATCTTCTGATCGCTCAATACCCGGGAGGCCGTTACGTTTAGCAAACCGCTTGCGGCTTGTGGGTGTTTGATATGATCATCACCTGCTGCCGGCGTATTGACAAGTCTTTAGAGTCCTACACAAAGGTTTCCTGGCTGAAGCGAAACGAAATAGGAGCGCATATGAGATATGTGCGGTACCGAGAATTATACCAGTATGTGATACTGTCTTCTATTTTAGCGATTTGTATCATTGGTCGGTTATATGTGATATAGCCGGGTTACCGAATCAAGTGTTGATTCGATACATTGATACACTTGATATTAGTCGGTTATATGCGATATGACCGGATCTTTAAATCAAGTGTTGATTTAATGATTTAATGCATAATTATATATTTGATATATTACTTTGCATTAACTAGTATCGGTTCACTTAAGATTGATTTTCTCACTCGCATGTGTACATTGTATATATGATATAGTTTTGTGCACTTGTTTGTATCATGTTTGATGATACATGCAAACTTGGATTTGTGTAAAGACTTAAACCATGTTTAGTGAATGGTTAGGGTTTCATTTCACTTATTTATTTATCTATTCTTTTTGGTTAAAAGATAAAAGAAAAACAAAATGGTTGATTTAAAATATGAAGCTTGTTGAAGCTTCATGAAGCTTTGACCAAGTGACCATTTTGTCTTCATCTCCTTAACCTAACCATTCAACCTAACCCTAGTTTAGTCTCTACACTTAACCATGGTTGCTATATGATAAGAATCACTTCATTTTCTTTTTCTAAGATAATACTTATCATATTCTTTTTCTTCTTCATCATCTTCAAGATGAAGAAGCTTGCAACCATCAATGGTGACTAGAGAAAAAGAGTGAGAAATCCAATTCTAAAGTGAACCCACTTCCTATTTCTTCATCCTCTACCACTTGCCAAGTAGTATAGGGTGTTTTCTTCACAAGTTTCATGACTTGGTGAAGTTGGAGTTTGATCTTGAGTTGCCTCGACGTAGATCATCTTCGGCATCGAAGTCGACGACCTAGCCCGCCCATTTCTCCGATGAAGCCGACGCTAGAGCCCGAGATCCGATGATCGCAGCGAGGGGACTTCATCACGGAGCTATGGAGGTGGAGGACCGGATCTACAAAGGTTGTATTTCCGTTCACTTCTTAGTAAAGTAGTTTACTAGTTGTAGTTATCGTCTAAACTCTAGTCAACGGTCCGTATTAGGATTTCTCGGCACTTGTAAAATTTGAAATTGGCATGGTTGATGCCTTGTAAAACCTCTTTTGTGTGCCTAAGAACCCTACATCTACAACGTTTCGCCCGAACTTGGGAAACTGTCTGTGGGGGACTCTAATGACTCATCAACACACTGGCACTGGGTATAACCACTAGCACGTCAGAGCTACAAGCTGTACGTAACGGTTGCCTATGTATTGATTAGAAGGGAAGTTGACGAGCGAACTCATCCAGAAACCCTACTGAGCCTGACAGTGAAAATATCCATACAGTCCGATCCATTCGTCTATGAGTATCGCATATAGGGCCTAGGGGGCCGGTAAAGGTCAGACCCCCAATAGCGGTATAAGTCGTGTCAGAGAGCATCCCAGAACACCCTGAGATACTACTAGAATACCTTCCAGTAAATCTCGATTACCCTGGCCAGGGATTTCGTGTAATGGCTCTCCTAAACATAGCGCGATCTCACCCCCAATACCGGGAGAGACGAATCCCCGACGATCTGCTCACTGCCTCCATGTGCCTCGGGACTGTACCCAAAAAAATACCTGTTTGCACGACTCCTTTGACCCATGGTAGGGTATAAATCAAAGCACAGTAGGAACTCACACGAGACAAATGATGACCTCAGGTCGATGAACTAACCTGTACACATGTCACCAGGGAACTGCTATCTGACGCTAGGTATAATACCAACCAGCAAGTTCCCGGCGAGTCATGTCCGGTGTACTCATAACCCAATGAGCATCTGTATACATCTTAGGTGATCCAACTGACACCAGTGGCTTGTGAGACCGGCCACCGCCCCTCGTTGGGGTCTCGACTATATACACTAGTCTACTCCGGAGTATCGATTCCCTGTCTCGAAACTCCCACGACTAAGGACACTTTAAGGATGTGCTTATAGACCCTAGCTCCCACATATATGATCGCCATCATACTGCTGGTAGTCAAGCAAGAATCCTATGGGATCTATCAACATCTACATGATGATAAAGACAGACCAGATAGCATACTATCATCTCGAGTAAGACTGTTATATCGGTATAGGTCCTCCGCAATCATTGCAATCACGTGCCTGCGATCCAATAATTGACTTTGAGGGCACTATATCCAACAGGATATCCCAAACTGAATACCACGATGCAAAGCAAAAGCAATCGACTATAGTAAAGTTATTACGTTGACGCAAACTTTTACTCAAGGGGTCAGTCTCGATGAAGGGATCTTGGCCCTTGCCTCGTCGAATGAGGTGCAGGATATTCCAAATGAATACCAAGATGCAAAGCAAAAGAGAACGTCTGTAATGTCAGTTTTTAAAAACTTGGTTCCAACAACATCATAAATAGGTTTTTTTTATCCTTGCATTGATAAGAATCAATGCAGTCCCATCAATTAATCACACCAGAAAAGAACGAAAATAAAATGTACGTATATGCCATCCGCATTCGCCACTGGGTCCCGTCATAACCCGTTAGGTTACTTAGCTAATGACAGAGCGGGGACAGGGCTAGCGCGGGTGCAAAACATATACAACATCTACTAGTATATATAAATATATATAACAATCGTCCCAGGCATGATATAAAGCAACATCATAGAAACATCACAGAAGCAATACAAAATGGTGGATAATCTGGAGCCCCGAATTTCACTTGAGCCGCAAGTGAGACCCGACGTTCCCTGTAGTGTGGATAGCATGTGCAATGAAACCTAGACCCCTACGAGCGCGGCAAGTTACCCGCCAAAACCAGAAGTGAGGCAGCCCCCTTCAGCAACGTGAATGGACCACCCAGCACTTCACGGAATCCGGTAACTTGAGCACCCCTTTTGGGTCACCTATACCCCTTACGAGTGCGGCGAATAGCCCGCCAATTCTAGAGTAAGGTCCCCTCCGTCCCAACGCCATGAGATGCGGACCAGTTGCCCTCTAGAATCCGGCTATTCGTGCACCCCACCGCGAGGTAATCCTAGTACAGAAAAGAAAATAATATACAAGGGTGACATCGACCTCAGCCCGGTCGTGCCCCAAAAGAATAATATACAAATTGGCAGTGACGGCAGTCCACATGTCGGACGCTCGCCCCGAAATATCAAATGTACAAATGAAATTAAACTGTACTAACATTGCACCATTGCTATCCACCACGACGATCCAACCAACATCACAGAACAACACAGAACATCAACGTTAATGTCACGTTCGCAAACCCGTCTAAAAGACATATAGCAGTTAGACGGGTTTACCGATCAAATGACATTCACGGTCGCAGATTATAATGTATGCACTGTCAAACGCACGCTTAAAATATCGATCGACTAAGTTCCAAATTGCCCCCAATAGCAAAACAACACTTCACTGAAACCGAGGCAAAAACAGAATATCACAAAAATCACAATTCCAAGAAATAGAGTTACGGAAAAAATTTCGACGCCCGGTGCCACTATTCCCCCGCGGAACCGCCGCCAATGTGGGCTTATTGCGGCGGATCCGCGGCTCTTTAGTGGAATCATGAGCCCAAATTTTTTGTGTCCCCATAAAATTGCTTGTACGGATTTTTAAGATGCCTGAAATAATTTTTTGACCACATTTGAAAAACGACAGCAAACTGATAATTGGAATCGTGTTTTTGGAAACTTTGGTCGATCGATCTTTTAAGCATGTCTAAACAAGCTAGTAAAGGGTTTAAAGGGTGGCTCTGATACCATGAAGGGTTCCGGCAGCGCCCCGGCCGTCGAATCGCGGCCAAAATGCGGAACAAAATTTTACCAAACCGGCGCTACCGCTACCCGAATTCCGGATCGACCTTAAACCCTAAACTAGCAAACTAACTAAGAGTTAGAATCGTTATACCGAGTTGATCCGTGTCCTTCGGTCTTCATTCCAAGCTCCTAGCAGCTCCTTGATGTGGTTTGGTTGCCGGTCTTCCTTCGTCTCCGATGATCCACCCGAGGGAAACGACGCAAGCTCCAACCTCGTCGAACGAGGCAACCGACGCTCCAACGTCGCTAGCGATGGAGAGTGGGGGTGTATGAAAATGTCACTATAATTTTTCTCTCAACCATGAGCTCCATGAAGCAATTCAAGAAGAAGATGAAAGAGGTGATGAAGACTTGGCATGAGCAAAGAATGGTCAAGTCTTTTTGATGATGCTTGAGAGTGAGAGAGTGGGGAGGCTAGTATGTAAATTAATCATCTAACCAAAAGAAAATGAAACCCCACTCACAAAATATGGCCGGCCCCCTCTCTCTCTCCGATCAACAAAAAAAATCAATTCTCTTCTTACAATAAAATAACATCAACCATACTTTGTTCCATGCCCAAGACCATGCCTTTGCCACCTCATACCCTCCACCTCATTTGTTAAACAAATGAATTTCCATAAATGGAAATTCATACAAATGATGTGGCACCTTCTAGAAGCTATTCCGTACAAAATACGGAATACTTCCCGGTAGATGTATCGAAATACATATACGCGTATTCGTACAAAAATACAAATAGCCGAGAGAGAAAACGAATAGTGAACAATAATACTAGAATACGTATATACAAATACATATATAAATTATTAAATCAAAACTCGATTTAATAATCCGGCTTAATCTTAAGCCGCTGGTATTATCAACCGTCCGATTAAAGTCTGCGCAGCAAGTGCACATATTTAATCGGACACCTGTATGTATCAACATACGTGATGTACACCATATCGCCTAAACCGTGAAAACCCTCTGTGTGGGACTCTAAAGACTCGTCAATACGCTGGCAGTGGGTTTAACCACAAGCACGTCAGTGGCACTAGCTGTACGTAACGGCTACCCAGGTATTGAGCGAAAGGGAGGCCGACGAGCAAACTCATCCTGAACCCCTACTGAGCTTGTCAGTGACAATATCCGTACAGTCCGGTCTGTTCGTCTAAGAATATCGCATATCGAGTCTAAGGGGGTGGATAAAGTCCGACCCCTAACAACGCAATATTTAGTGTCGGTATGAAACCTCATCACCACCCGAGAAACTATCAATCCTGGATGGATAATTCTCGTCCACCGTGGCCACGGATTTATGGTGATGGCCATCCGTACACAACGTGACATCAACCCCCAATACCGGGAGAGACGAATCCCCGACGATCCGATCACTGCCTCCATGTGGCTCGGGACTGTACCCAACTAAAACCTGTTTGCACGACTCCTTTGAGCCGTGGTAGGGTAGTAATCAAAGCACAGTGTGAACTCACACGAGAAAAATGACGATCTCAGGTCGACAGACTAACCTGTACACATGTCACCTGGAAACTGCTATCTGACAATAGGTATAATACCAACTAGCAGGTTCCCGGCGAGTCCGTCCAGTGTACTCACAACCCAATGAGCTCCTGTATACTATCTTAGGTGAACAAACTAACACCAATGGCTTGTGAGACCTGGCCACCGCCCCTCGTCGGGGTCTCGATCAGCATACACTAGTCTACACTGGAGTATCGATGCCCGGTCTCGATACTCCCACGACTAGGGACATTTAAGGATGTGCTTATAGACCCCCAGCTCCCACATATGTGATCGCCATCACAATGCTGGCAGTCAAGCAAGAATCTTACGGGCTCTATCAACATGTATATGATGATAAAGACAAACCGGATAGCATACTATCATCTTGAGTAAGACTGTTTTATCTGTATAGGTCATGCCTCAATCATCATAATCATCTGTCCGCGACAATGATAATTGCCTTGAGGGCACTATATCCAACAGACTTTTCAGGCTATTGGGGTCTGACGTTATACCACCCCTAGGCTATGATATGCGACATATCGGACGAAGAGTCTGGACTGTACGGTAGTGTTACTTGATTGGATTCGCAGGAATATGAGCAAGCTTGCTTATTGATCTTCTGATCACTCAATACCTGGGTGGCCGTTACGTTTAGCAGACCGCTTGCGGCTTGTGGGTGACTGATATGATCACCACCTACTGCCGGTGTATTGACGAGTCTTTAGATTCCTACACAGAAGTTTCCTGGCTCAAGAGAAACGAAGTAAGAGCACATATGTGATATGTGCAGGACCGAGATTAATACGTGTATGTGATACCGTATTCTATTCTCGTGATATGTGATATCGGTCGGTTATATGTGATATAGCCGGGCTGTCGAATCAAGTGTTGATTCGACAAGTTGATACATTTGATATTAGTCGGTTGTATATGATATAGCCGGATTATTAAATCACGTGTCGATTTAATAATTTAATGTATAATTATATATTTGATATATTAACTTACATTAACTAATATTTGCTCACTTAAGATTTCTTTTTCTCACTAGTGTACACTTAGTATATATGTGATATATATTAATGTACATCTTTTGTGTCATGCTTGATGCCACATGTGACATGAGTGTATGAGACTCACACCATGCTTATAATAATGATGGGTTTTATTTATTTTAAGTAAATCAAATTAGTTGGAAATTAGTCACATGGTTGAAACTTGTAGAAGCTTGTGGAACCATTGACCAAGTCCACTAATTTTGTTTTACTTGAAGATATTTTTTAACCTAACCATTATTGTTAGCCATGGTTTATTCTCTACATGAGTTAGTGTATGACATAAACTCACCCATGGTTGCTATTCTCACTTATGATTCCATTCACACTTCATCTTCTTCCTCATCTCCAAAAAGCTTTCTAGCTTCATGAGAGGTGAAGAAATATAGTGAGATAATTATTTCTAAAGTGAGCAAAATTCCTACTTCATCAACCTCTTCTGTACTAGCCATTTAGATTGGGTTATTTCTTCACTAGTTCATCACTTAGTGAAGAGGTAGCTTGAGTTAGTGTGTTCTCGACGTAGATCGGCTTCGGCCTCGAAGACTTCAAGCAAGCTTGTTCATTTCACCTTATGGAGCCTCACTAGAGTCTGGGAGATCACTACATGGAGCGAAGGGACTACTACACGGAGCTATTGAAGTGAAGGACCGGTCTACAAAGGTTGTATTCCTTGTTCACTTAGATGTAAAGATGTTTACATGCTTGTTCGTCTAATTCTCTAGTTTAGATTCTAGCGTTAGGGTTCTTTAGCGCGCCAAAAATTTAGAAAATGGTATGGTCGATGCCTCCCGAAATCCAGCGGCGACACTAGGGAACCCTGCATATGATATATATGATATTTGACCCGTAGCCTCGATTTGAGGACGTCGTACGATGGATTTTACCGTACGAGGTATATATGATAATTGATCCGCACTCTTTACTCGAGGATGCCGTACGATGGACTATACTGTACATGATGCTATGAGGTTGGATCACCGACTACTAGATATATCGACTCCGAAAATATTATAGATTTTCTTATCACTTCAACTCGGTCCTTAGTATAGTCTTTTAGTTGCTTAGGTAGATGTTAGATTAGGCTCGATTCATACATATTTTCAAAACTAACGAATCGTAGGTATTTTTAAAGGATGACCCGAGGGACGCTACAGATTTTTAAAAGATATCTCTTTTCTCAAAAACACCGTAGCCCCTATTTTTCCAAAACAACGATTCGTGCTATTTCCAATACTATAACGGTATGGCTTGTATATAGAGATAGGTTTTATACTGTTTCTTTTACTGATTACTTTCTACTATCCTCATTGCATTGTAGATATATACATTTGTTTTCATTTGCTTTCATGATCTCGCCTGCTAGGACACCTGCACTATTACCAATGATGTGTACGTTGCATGTACACTTGCTTGCCTTCTCACACACATCATCATCGGTAATTGCCATGTCATGTACACATTAGAAAACGTTATTTCACTCGTATAACCTTCTAGCTTATAGTTAATAGTATTGTTTAGCAGTCATGACCTCGCATGCTAGTTTAGACATTGCATTTTACTTAGATGCCACATGCATTTTACTTAGATGCCGCATGCATTCATATACATACATTCTGGTTGTGCACTGTAGATTGGCTTTATGTCGGTATTCATGGTTTCGTTATCAGCTCATGATTATGAGATTCTGGTTTTTCATGAGATTTCTGGATTTGGGAAACCGCATGTGAATTTGAAAACTTATGATCATTTTAAAAGAAAAATGCGGTTTTCCTTGGTATGATGTGTGGCGTCCACCATGAGTTTTCTCGGTTCTTGAGATATATTGCATACCCGATTCGAAGAGAGAGGATGACCCATCTACGGGCACATAGTGGACCCGGTGCGGTATCCCGGGGCAAGAAGGTCATATAGAGAGAAGTTGAACCCGGCAGGGAAGCACTACCGACCAGTGATAGTTTGGTGCGGTGGATATCCGGAGGATACCGACCATAGTCATGAGATCATATGGATATGGGCCGATCCGGACTGACGGAGCCCGAGATATGAGGATTATGTGTCGCTGATAGACACGGTTTTTCATGATGTTTTCAAATGTCGATGCTTGGCATTCAGGTTTTATCATGATTTTGTATGTCATTGCTGGACACACGTTGGATGATATTACATTTACCATGCATATATTATTATCCTTGCTACCACTCGATGTCTTTATATATATTATTATTGTAATGTATGACCTAGGAGATTGTCATACATTCGGTTTCTACTCGGTGATATCTTCTACTCACGAGTTGGCAACTCACCCCTTTGTGCTACAGTTTTCTTGTAGGTTTGACCGTATAGGTTCCGTTGCGGCTTGCTGGCACACTACTTTCTTCAGGGTGATTGCATTGGTAGGACACATTTGCATCGTGACCACCATTATACTTGTATATTTTATTTCAGTTGTATCTAGTTAATAGCTCCATCAACCAGACTTGTACATTTGTAGACTTAGTAAACGCTGTTGTAAATTCTTTCGGCCTTAGAGTCACGCTCATGTATTTATTATTGTATTTGGTTTCTTGATGATGTTTTGTTTCTTTGCTTTTCTTCTGAGTTTTGATCCTCGCCTTCGGCATTGTATATTTATATTATTGCGTGGTTGTTTCCGCCAATTAGCGAAGAGCTAGCTCCCGTTTGGGGATGCCTATATTATTATTATTTTGTATTGTTTTCGGGTTAAAAATTACGAAGGAGGTGCTGCCGAAATTTCAAATGTCGAAACATGTTTTCAAGATAGTTATAAAACATTGTATTTCCTATAATATTACTTATGTTTTAAAGAAAGGACTTGATTTCATTATACCATTATTTCAAAACTCCACCTCCGCTATTTTCCCTATAAAGGTTTAGATTTCTAGGCTTTTGGCTTACTTGAATTAGGTGAGGTCCTATAGACTTCACATGATTCAAGTGCCAGTCACGTGCCTTTTCCGGGTCATGACAACCGGGAGAGACGAATCCCTTCTAACCCCTACCACCTCCAAGTGCTTCGGGACTGCACCCAACCACTACCTGTTTTCATGACTCATTTGAGCCGTGGTAGGGTAGTAATCTAAGTACAGTGGGAACACACTCGAGACGAATAGTGATGTCATGTCAACAGACTAACCTCTACTCATGTCACCAGGGAATTGCTAACTGACGATAGGTATGATACCAACCAGCAGTTCCCAATGAGTCCGTCCAATGTAACTCATAATCCAATGAGCACCTATATACTATCTCTGGTACCGTATACCAATGGCTGCGGGACAGGCCACCTCCCCTGACTGGGGATAAGAAGCGTATACTCTAGTCTACTCTGGAGTATCGATTCCCTATCTCGATAATCTCACGACTAGGGACAAGTTCAAGGATGTGCTTATAGACTATCCAGCCCCCACTAGTGTGACTGTCATCACAACGCGGTAGTCAAGCAAAGATCCTAAGGGCTCTATCAATATGTATTAGCGATATGGTAAAAGAAACATATACACGTATTAAGATAGAATCGAACCAGATAGCATACTATCATGTTGAGCAAGGCTGTTATTATATTTGTGTATATCCCAAGTTTCTAAAATGTAATATACAATCCAGTACTATGCAATAATAGCCTCTAGAGCATATATAACTGACATCGAGTGTGTTCCCATTATATTTAGATTACTATCCTACCACGGCATGAAAGAGTCGTGTAAATAGGTTTTAGTTGGGTACAGTTCCGAAGCAATTGGAGGTAGTGAGATATGGAAGGGATTCGTCTCTCCTGGTATAAGGAGTTGATAGCACGCTGTGTTCGATTGGTCATCACCATAAGACCTTGTCCAAGTCAGTTGAGATTTACTGATTGTGAGTTCAGTAGTTTCTCGGGATGAGTTTGGGCCATATCGACATGACTTATTGGGTTATTAGGGTTCTGATGTTTTCCACCTCTCTAGACCCAGTATGCGATACTTTCAGATGAAGAGACCGAACTGTACAGAGATTGTCACTTTCAGACTTAGTAGGGATACCAACAAGTTTGCTTGACGGCCTTCCTTTCGTTCAATATCTGGATAGTCGTTACATACAGCTAGTTCCGCTAACGTGCTTGTGGTTAAACCCACTGCCAGTGTATTGTCAAGTGTTTAGAGTCCCACACAGAGGGTTTCCCAACTTAGGGGAAATGATATATATACGTATTTTGATACGTACTTGGGTTTGATTAAATACGTGTTTTTGTACACGTACTTTTAATCAGACATTTTGTTAATATTAGCAGCTTATCACATTTGGATGAAATGTGAGCTAGTATTATATATCTCTTTTTACTATCTCTCTTTTCGTATTCGTATTTTGACATAATACGGTATTTATACGAATACGTGTATTTGTATAAATACATGTATTTGTGTATTGATATAAATATGGCTATTTGTATCTAAATACGAATACGGGTATTCGTATTTTATACGAATACGGTATTCGTATTTTGATACGAACACTGGTGTATGTATTTGTGGCATATACATGTATTAGTGTATTTGTGTGTGTGTGTACACATATATATATATATATATATATATATATATATATATATATGTATATGTGTACACAAATAGGGTGGCTCTCTTATCTTTTCATTTTTTCATCTTTTCTTGTATATGTATATACCACAAGTCCACCCACTCTCACATTAAAAGAAAATATGAGTATGAAAAGAGTTTAGAGATTATTGTTATGTGCCATGCTCACCATCATCACCATTAGCATCTCCCTCCTCTCTTCTTGAGTTTTCTTGAGTTGAGAAAAGAAAAGGATTAAGAGAGAAAAACATAGAGATTAGCTACAACATCTTCTAGTGATCAAATCTTAGCAAGTTTTGTTCACTAGTTGTTTCACATAGATATTTAGTGTGAAGCTAAATCCTAAGTTACGGTTCTCTCGGATGGATCATCTTCAACAAGAAAGACCGACCCCAAGCTCATTCTCGATGGACCTAGGAGCATAAGAAGTGGAAAGAAGATGAAGGACATGACTATAAAGGTAGCTATCACTATCCGAGTAGTTAACTCCTTCTCTAGTTCACTAGTTTAGTGTTTGGATTTGATTCTACCTCGTAGAAATTCGTGCTTTTTGTATAGAAATTTTTGTTTTGTATTCCGCCTTGGTCGTTAGTTAGTAGCACGAGCACGAGTATCTACTTACATGGTATCAGAGTCACCCAAACACTAAAACTAGTTTAGACGATGTTTAAAGTTTCGAACCGAAAATTTTCTATTTTTCAAAACCCTAAACTTTCATATTTTAGTTGAAAATTTTTTGATCACTAATTTTTTTTTAAACAGGTGCAGAGTGAACTTCTTGATAAGTTATTGACACTGGATAAAAACGAGACAGATTGGAGAAAGTAAAACCGCCCAAATGGTGGTTTTCCCCGCTTCTGGCGGGTTTTTAGTCTCCTCCTATCCTTATTTTTTTCCAGTGTCTTGGGTTTTGGGAATTGAGATTTTTGGTCATGTTTGTTTTGCCCCAGATTTTACTTAGTGTTATCTTTGTATTTGGGCAACTTAGAAAGTTTTTAAAATCAAAACTTTTGCATCGTTGATATCTTTAGTTCGTATTTGTGTTTGTATACGTCATCTAATTGCTATAGGTCGATTAGACCGGGTTGCAAATACTTTCCTCTGTTGTGGTGGTATATATCTTATGATGGATTAGACGGATAGTCATGGTGAATAGCCCCTCATCGTTGTAATGGATATATATTTGATATTTGGGGTGAGCGGTCAAATTGTAGCCGTTGTCACTGCTTGTTTTATATTGTTTTATTGGAACACGACCGGGTTGAGGTTGATATTACCATTATTTATTCATTCATTCCTGTATTAGGATAACCCACAGAGAAGTGCTCTAATAGCCGGGTTCTAGGGTGTGCTAGGTGGTCGTTTCGCAGTGACGAGTTCGAGACACCTCGCTCTAGGATTGGCGGGCTATTCACTGCACTTGTAGGGGTTTAGGATAGACCCATAGTAGAATGCTCAAGTTGTCGGATTCCATGAAGTGCCGGATGGCCCACTCATTTTATTGAGTGGTGGTTACCTCATTTCTAGAATCGACAGGTAACTTGCCGCGCTCGTAGGGTCGTTGTTTCAGGTGATGTTCGAGCAATCCACACGACCGGGAAACGTTGGTTTTCATTTGCGGCTCAAACGAAACATGGGGCTCCTAATTTATCCTCTAATTCCATCTTATTTATCACATTCTTATGATGTTTATTACCTTCCTGTGATGATATATATAAATGTTCTATATGTTTTGCATGCGCGCTAGCCTTGCCCATGCACTGCCGTAAGTTAAGTAACCTTACGGTGAAGTCCCGGACCCTATGGCGAATGTGGGTAACATATACGTACATTCTATTTTGGTTTAGGTTTAATTGATGAGACCGCATTAATTCTTTTTAATGCAAGAAAATAAACCTAAAAATGATGTTGGAATCAAATTTCAAAACCACTCGGTTCTTTTCAAAACTACTCGGTTTTTTCAGAAAACCGAAAGTTTTAAAAATTGAGATTGAACCACTCTTTTCGAAATCACCTGTTTCCTTCAACGATATCAAGTTCATTACGTTAAAGGTTTTTCGCCAAAAATTATACGTAGCCCTCTGTCATTTCGGATAAGTGGCACATAATATTCATGCGGTGTTTGTTGGCCAAAATCAAGGTATTGTGGATGGTAGCTATATGTTTCTTATCTGTAGCATAGTTAGATGCATTGGAATAGGATGATCGTACTACCTTGTTAGCCAAAGGGTATGTACGGGTGGGTCTAAATTAATCTGGATAATGACAGGCAGAACTTGACTATTTGTTGGCCAAAGTCAAGGTCATAAGCGCTTGGGGCAAAAATCACATCGGGGATTTCAAATATATAGAAAACTTGCTAGTATTGCATACCTTCTAGAGTGTGGTGACTAGAGTGGATTCCATCTAGGTTATCATGTAATGATAGTTGGTTCCTGATCCCACTGATGAATAGGATTACTCCCAGGAGATTTTCACTTCACAACTAGGTAACCCATTAGATGTCTAGAAAGGTGTTAACGGGGTTATGCCTCTACGGAAACGAGGTTATTTAATTAGGTCTATGCGAAAGCACGGGGAGGCTCCCTCGAAGTACCAACACTTTCCTGGATGAACGGTTAGCGAACTTGTGAAGCGTACATGATCCCGACTAGTTCTCCTTTTAAGGTTTGAAGGAGAATTTGAAGAAACAGTAGGAGTCATCCTGTTTAGATAAAATAATAACCAATCTAAACTTACAAGAGCATACGCTGAGTGTTTCTTTTCTCTCTCCTAATTGCAGCTACCATGTCACGTCTTTATCAAGATAATAAAATGTATTACTTGACCGACTTGAATTTTTATTCGAAGCTGGAGAGATTTTCAGTTCGGCTCTGACTTGTGACAAATGTCACGAGCATGAGCAAGGGAAAGAGGATTGCATGAATTTCTTGATGTCCCCAGAGAAGAAGAAGCATACTATTGCATCGCCTTGAGGTGTTCTTATTATTGAGAACTGTTTTTCGGCCAGTCCTACCTCCTAGGTACTGGATACTAGATCAGGATCTCATATCTGTAATTTATTACCGGGACTGAGAAAAAGTAGGATGGTTGGACATGATGATATGTTCCTCAGAGTAAGAAACGGAGCAAAAGTTGATACTGCTGTCGTCGGTGAATATCACCTAGTATTGCTAAGCGGCAAGACTGTGATTTTGAACAACTGCTACAATGTACCTTTCATACTTTGCAACATCTTATCAGTTTCTTTACTTGATAAAGATAGATATAATTTTGTTCTGGATAGAAATATCATGAACATTTACCTTAATCAGGTTGCAGAAGGTACACTGTGTAATGGTATCTATGTTCTAAATCAAAACACAATTTTTTATGTACAAAACACGCGCAAGAGGAAGAGTTTAGATACGAAAAAAACCTACTTGTGTCATTGTAGACTTAGTCATATCAATGAGAAAAGATTAGCTAAATTGCATAAAGATGAATATTTGGATCTATTCGAATTTACATCCTATAAAACTTGCCTATCTTGTCTCAAAGGTAAGATAATTCACCGTACACGGAGAAAGAGCTACAGAGCTCCTGGGACTTATACACAGTTATGTGTGTGGTCCAATGTCTATATATGCAAAGGGTAGGTTTTCATATTTCATCACATTCACTGACAATCTCTCTAAGTTCGGATATGTGTATCTTTTAAAATACAAATCTGAAGCTTTTGAAAAATTCAAAAAATACAGACATGAATTAGAGAACCAGACTGGAAAAAGTATCAAGATCCTCCGATCGGATAGAGGAGGGGAGTACTTAAGCACGGAATTCCTCGACTACTTAAAAGAAATGGTATTCTCTCTCAGCTTACTCCTCTGTTTACACCACAGCACAATGGTGTATCGGAGCGGAGGAACCATACCATATTGGATATGGTTCATTCCATGATGAGTAGTGCTGAGTTACCTCTATGCACTTGACTCAGCTGCATATTTATTGAATAGAGTTCCGACCAAGTCAGTGCCTACCACCCTATATGAAGTTTGGAGTGGGAAGATACCATATCTTAATTACATTAAGATATGGGGATGTCCTGCTTTTGTTAAAAAGCAAAACCCAGATAAACTCAAGGCACGATCAGTATTGTGCAAGTTTATGGGATACTTCAGGAATTCAAAAGGATATCTTGTTTACCACACCGAAGAACAGAAGGTGGTTGTCGCTCGCCACGTTGTCTTTATAGGAAGAGAATTTCTTGTAAAAGAAATTAGTAGGAGCGCGTTAGAATTGGAAGAAATTTCAGAAGCACAAACTACTACTGAGGACTTGGTTGAATCTTAGGATTCAATAGTTCCCGATGAACCTCAGTCACTCCACAGATCCTGTAGGATTTCTCATCCTCCCGAGAGATACTACGGTTTTCTAGTAGATGGGGATCGAGAGGATTGTATTTTGGAAGAAGATGATCCTACTAGTTTTGAGCAGGCCATTTCCAGTAGGGACACTGTGAAATGGCTGGATGCTATGCGATCCGAAGTGGAGTCCATGTACACCAACAAAGTTTGGACTTTGGAAATTGCACCGTCAGGAGTAAAACCCGTCGGCTTCAAATGGATCTTCAAGAAGAAGATTAGTGCGGATGGACAGGTTGAAACCTATAAGGCTAGACTTGTTGCAAGAAGTTTTTGTTAAAGACCAGGTCTGGACTATGACGAAACCTTTTCTCCAGTAGCTTTGCTCAAATCCATTCAGATCCTACTTGTCATTGCTGCCTTCAATGACTATGAGATCTAGAAGATGGACGTAATGACCGCTTTTCTAAACGGCGCTTTAAAAGAGTGTGTCTATATAGATTAGCCAGAGGGCTTCATAGACAATGGGAGCAGCGGGAAGATGTGCAATTTGCTTAAATCCATTTATAGATTAAAATAGGTATCGCGGAGTGAAAACATTATTTTGATGCAACAGTCAAGGAATTTGACTTCATCAAAAACATATATGAGCCTTGTATGTATAAGAAGATTGTAGGGAGAACAGCCATGTTCCTCGTTTTATATGTCAATGGCATTCTCCTGATAGGAAATGATATTCCTATGTTACAGTCAGTCAAGCTATTCTTGTCTCAGATGTTCTCCATGAAGGACCTAGGTGATGCCTCCTACATTTTGGGGATCAAGATCTATCGTGATAAATATAAGAGGATGTTGGGATTTTCACAGTCCAGGTACATTGAAACCATACTAAAGAGGTATAGTATGGAAGATTCCAAGTGCGGTAATTTACCAGTTTGTTACGGAATCACCCTCTCCAAAAAGATATCTCCCAAGACTGATGAGGAGAAGGCTCTCATGAGCATTATACCCTATGCTTCGGCGGTAGGATCTATAATATATGGGATGTTATGTACCCGATCAGATGTAGCTTACGCACTTAGTGCTATGTTCACTTAGCACACCCACAAGGTTTTAAAAAGCATCGAGTATGCAATTTAAAAAAATCTAGAGTGCAAAGCAACCCGAACCAAGGATCTAACTAGATAATTGTAAGTCCATGTCACGCACCCCACGTGTTCGCGGAGAGGCAGAATATATGAAAAACAATTATCAAAGCTTCGTAACACGAACTTGAGAACACGGATCGTGTCTAAACCATTACTAACAAACTACGAGAGGTTTAACTACTCAGATTCGAAGTTATACCTCATGTTACATGTCCTTCGGGTCTTCATCGTTGTCCTCCACACCTCGTTGGCTCTATGGATCATGGGTACCTCAACAACCTCCTCGAGTCAAAGACGATCCACCCGAGAGTCTATAGTCCGAGCACCTATCTCAAATTTGAGATAACTACGGCTTCTAGTTTGCTAATCTAGAAGTCCTAGAGAGTGTAGAGTATTTAGATGGATTACTTAGTCACTTAAACCCTAAGATTCTTAACTCATAAGAGCTTTTAGGGTTTGAGGTAGAAGATGAAGACTTGAGGAGAGAGAAGTGTTTTGTGATAATGAATGAACCATCCTCATTTATGAATTTCATGAAGCATAATAATATCATCAAAATAAAATATCTATCTAATATTCATCATGTTTCATTTAATTCACTAGATGAATCATCTAATGAGTCACCTAATGAGTCATGGATCATTTAATGAAACTTACACCTCATCCTCCACCTCATTTAGTTTAAATCACAAAAGAAATAAACACAAATGAGTCACCTCCTTCTCGAAGCTTCCCGACAAATTACGAGACTGCCCCTCCCATCCGTATTTCTGAAAAACACGGATAATTTTTTACTGAATAAATCCATCTGTATAATACTAGAATCTAGCTTAAACCAAAGCCCGCTAGTATTATCTGCCCGATCATAGTACGTGCACAAGTGTACGTAAGTGATCGCGGCCCTGCCGTAAAACCATACGGCCTCTACACCTTTTTCCCGGTGCAGGGAAAATCTCTGTGTGGGACTCTAAAGACTCGACACTACGCTAGCAGTGGGTTTAACTACAGGCCGCACGCGGTACTAGCTGTACGTAACGGTCCCCAGGTAGATTTCGATAAGAAGGTCGATGAGGAAACCCATCCGAACTCATACTGAGCCTGTATGTGACAATCTCCGTACAGTTCTGTCTGTTTGTCTAAGACTATCGCATATCGGGCCTAGGGGGCGGTAAACGTCAGACCCCTAATAGCAGTATAAGTCATGTAGGAGTGAAGCCCATTACACCTTGAGAAACTACTGGAACCTACCAGTAAATCTCGCTTGCCCTGGCCAGGGACCTTGCGTAATGGCTCTCCATACACAGCGCGATATCAACCCCTAATATCGGAAGAGACGAAACCTGTCTAACCGCCACTGCCTCCAAGTGCTTCGGGACTGCACCCAACTACTACCTATTTGCACGACTCCTTTGAGCCATGGTAGGGTAGTAATCTAAGTACAGGGGGAATACACTCGAGGCGAAGTAGCAGTGTCAAGTCGACGGACTAAGCTGTACTCATGTCACCTGGGAACTGCTATCTGACAATGGGTATAGTACCAACCTACAGTTCCCGGCGAGTCATGTCAGGTATACCTGTAACCTAACGAGCACCTGCATACTATCTCCAGTATGACGTACTGATGGCTGTGGGACAGACCATCTCCCCAGCTGGGATGAGAAGCGTATACACCAGTCTACTCCGGAGTATCGATGCCCCATCTCGATAATTCTACGACCGGGGACCTGTATAGGATGTTGCTTATAGACTACCCAGCCCCCACTAGTGTGACTGCCATCACAACGCTGGTAATCAAGCAAAGATCCTAAGGGCTCTACTAATATGTATAAGCAATATGTTAAAAGAAACATATGCACATATTAAAGTAGAAACAAACTAACACTACTACAAATAAGGGTTTCCCCTACGGATTAATCGGTAGGGGCAACGCTCTGCCCCTACGGATATGTACGTAGGGGTAAAAAAAGACCCCGTAGGTGCAAAGGCCGCAGGTGCAAGTTGAGGCCCTGAACTTGCCCCTACGGACAAATTCAAGCCCCTACGGATATATCAGTAGGTGTTATAGCCCCTACGGAGTACCCCGTAGGGGTAATAAAATCATATATGTAATTTTTTTTTTGAATATATTGTATATACCTACGGATATATCCGTAGGTCCTTTTTCTACCCCTACGGATACCTCCGTAGGGGATATAAGGTAGCCCCTACGGATAAGTCCGTAGGGGCCACTCCCAACACCCTGCACTGAGATCGGGGGGAAAAATATCAGGAAACCTGATATTTTGCCCCTACGAATTTATCCGTAGGGGATAAACAGTGGCCCCTACGGACATATCCGTAGGGGCACCCACAACACCCTGCACTGATATCAGGTGGGAAAATATCAGGTTTCCTGATAGTTTACCCCTACGGATATGCCCGTAGGGGCAACATATATACCTACGGCTTAATCCGTAGGTACATATTGTCTGTATTTTTTTTTAAAAAATGGGCTGCTAGATTTTTTCCCGCCCTGTGCACAATACTATATACATCAATCAAATCATATATTGCAGTATTCATAATCACATCTCACGCATATATAATATACAAAAGAAACCCAAAAACTGAATATGATATAAATACAAACCAATATCAATATCGTTTCAAAATGTAGTACAATGTGATATAAATACATGTTTCAAAAAATAAGAACCAAAAAGCTACCCTAGTTCGGTCCAGCTCCACTTCCGAATAACGTTAGAATAACGCGCGCCTGCTCCTCGGTCAATACACTCTGCAATGCTACATATAAGGGAGTCTGAGCGGTATGTGGAGCTGGCGATGTGGTCTGCGCAGCCGCCGTCGAGGTAGTCGCTTGCGGAGCCGCGGCTGCGGGAGTCTGAGTGGGCGGTGGAGCTACAGGAGCTGTCTGCGGAACCGCAGCCGATGTAGTAGCTTGCGGAGCCGCAGCCGGAGGAGATGCATGTGGAGGCTCGGCCGATCTACCCTGTCGCGTCTGGACATAACGTGTGTAAGAAGCGTGTAAGAACTGTGTATTATTCGAATTCGTTTCATTATTAAGTTATTTCGAAACCCTGTTTGGATATCTAGTTTTGAAAAGCGTTATTTATTTTAATTACATATGTATGTATGATTAATCAAACTTAAGTCTAAAACCAAATAAGCTCAAGCTACGTACTAATTATGGATATGTTGATATGTATATAATATGAAATGATATTTTACTATAAAGTAGTATACATACCAGCATCTCCTTCAACTCCTGAATGGTGGCCCTCAAGCTATCCAGTTCCTGATGGACATGCCGGTCACTGGAGACGGAGGAAGTAACCGCCGGGGTGGAGTCCAACCTCATATGGGCCCTGCTAGGGCCCAATCCCCGGCCTCTCTCCCAACCTCCGTGGTGCCCTCCGTGTGCGGCGTCCAGAACTGGGGTCAGCAGCCTCGGATCGTTCTGTCCGGTAAAATCGATCCCCGAGGCCTGGGCCTGCTCAACCACCCGCTCCTACACCCACATTAAGCAGTAAAGTATAAGTATAAAATTTAAACTTGAACCTTCCAAAACTAAAATTTCAAATTTGGGTAGAAAAAATATTAACACTTACGCAGTACTCCTGGGTAGCGACGTCGGGACATCGAAGCTCGCCCGTGGCGGGATCTGTCGAGGTGCCGTGGACGGTAAGATATGCGGACAGCACGCTCGGTGTACCACCTGACGCCACGGTCCGAGATGTCTGCAATATTAGAAAGTAACTCTTAATATTAGAAATATTAGAGAATAACTCTTAATATTGCAGAATATTAGAGAATAACTCTTAATTTACCGATAACTCCATGGCTCGAGTAATGTTCCTCGAGCCACCTGTGTAAGTGGGACGACCCCTCTTCGCCGACTTCCTGTTCTCCGTATTCTGAGCGGCCTGTTTCTGCACAACGCATTAACATTTAGTTTTCTAATTAAGAAACACAAAGAAATAAATTATATCATAAATAATGAATTAAATTTAAAATACATACTTGTTTGCGTTCGGAGTCGAAATAAGCGCACAATAGAGGCTATGTCTCTACGTCGACTCTCGCAAACGCCGGAGTAGATAGGAGGGCCGCTCTCTCTGCCTCGGGGGTCGCTATCCACAGGGAGTAGCAGTCGGCCTTCAGCTCATTCCTGTTGTATCGGACCTTGGCCTGCATGTTCTTCATCAGGCCATTGTACAGAGCATGAAGGTCGAGCACCCTCCACGAGTGATCAGGGTCGGCTACAGGCTGAAAATCGTAATCCAACTGAAAATACAAAAAAAAACATTGTTATTAGATTGCAAGTGTTAATAATAAATATATTGGATAGATCAAATGAAAATATATATTAATACATACCCGAGCCTGATCAAAGAAGAGGGCGAATGAGCGCTGTGCTGCTCGCCCCACTCAACGTGAAGTGGATAGTTCTTCACGATCCGGCTCTCGTCCCCCAAATACCGGCCGAACCTCTCAGCATGAGGACCGGTATAGCGATAGTCAAGGGTAAAAAATAGGGGGAATGCTGCCTCCCCCCTAGCTCTATCAGGCCTCAGCCTATGGAACTGATTCGGGCCTCGAGTCCCCCTCTGGGGATGGAGAGGCCCTGTGTCTGCACGAAATATCAAGACAATCAATAATAAGACAAAGTTGTATTAAGAAATCAAGGTTAAACAAAAATTCAAGTGTGATATATACCTCCGGTGATTAGCGCACGAGCCTGGGCCCGAGCAGCAGCACGAGCGGGACGATAGTTCCTCCGGTGAGGAACAACCGGGGTCCCGGACCCGGACGCATCCCCTCCAACTATAAAATAAACATCGACGCTAAATCTCCATGAAGTTCATATTTATTCTATATAGCATATGTAAAATAAATAAATATTTTAAATTTATTCATACTAACCTGCAGACGATGCGGAGGGTATGGAAGCGGCAGGAGTGGCCCCTGTGGAAGGTGTGGACGCACCACCTATAATTAGACAATTAAAAATAGATTTTATAAGTAATTGCAAAAAGAATGTGTAGATCAATAATATAACGTTCTAAATCAATATGCATGAACTATAGGACATATAAACATGCCCGCAGGTGCGGTGGTGTCACCACCTACAGCTAGACAATAATAAAAATTGCTAAGTAAGAGCAAAAGGAATGTGTATATTTATGATATAGCATTCTAAATCAATATACATACACTATATGATATATAAACATACCTGGAGGAGCGGGGGTGGCCTCTGTCCCAGATGTGGACGCAGGACCAACAACTAGACAATTAAAAATAGATTTTATAAGTAATTGCAAAAAGAATGTGTAGATCAATAATATAACGTTCTAAATCAATATGCATGAACTATAGGACATATAAACATACCCGCAGGTGCGGTGGTGTCACCACCTACAGCTAGACAATAATAAAAATTGCTAAGTAAGAGCAAAAGGAATGTGTATATTTATGATATAGCATTCTAAATCAATATACATACACTATATGATATATAAACATACCTGGAGGAGCGTGGGTGGCCTCTGTCCCAGATGTGGACGCAGGACCAACTAGACAATCAAACATTGACAATATAAGTAATTTTGACATAAACATGCATGAATATCTGTAATATTACATTGAAAATGGATATGCGTGCAGTATACCTGGAGATGTGGCAAAATCCACACGGAAGGAGGCATCTGAAGGGGTCTCCGATCTGGGTGCAAGACCGGCCCTCTGAACCTCCCTACGGAGCTCTCCGGGCGGCAGAACCGCTCTGCCTCTGCCTCTGCTGCGGCTGGAGCTCCTGCCGCCCCTTGCTGCTCCCGACATCGTCATCAAATCTAGATAAACGGTTCGTGGACGCATTAGACAATCATTAAAAGTATTGACTATATATGATCTAGAGCGTAAAATGTGAAGTAATAATATAACATTACTGATAACCTTTTTCGTTTCGTGGGCGCTTCATACATATCTACTTGGATTTCATCGTCGATGTCATTTCTAACCCACGTAACTTCATGATCGGTCGAAGACAACCCGTCCTTCGAAACAGACGGTCGGAGCACTTTAAGCCTTCTCTCTTCTTCGTCCTCATCGCTGTCCTCGTATTCTGGGACATCGTAGACATCTCTAGGTTTCCATCGGCATACAACACTCCACCCCGGATGCTTCAAACACTGTGAGTAATATACTTGGAACGCTTGGTTCGGAAAGATAAACGGATCGTCCTGACCGTAAAATCGAAGTGTGTTCACACTGGTCAATCCATATTCATCTTTCCAAGTCCCAAGACTGCTTCTCCACCTGTCTGTTTCGGTTTGCGGATCGTACCAAGTACAGTGGAATATATAAAAGGGTTCTGATCGTCCGGGATAGTGGATGCCGAGTATACAATTTAAGTACCCATAGTAAATCACACCGTCCGATCCTACCGTCACAATCCCACTATTCTGAGTGGTTCTAGATGTTTCTATGTCCTTAACTTCGAATTTGTAGCCAAGGACACCAAATCCTCTGTAATATGCAACCTCCATACTAGGAAATTGAGTTAAACATCTTGAATCACTCTCAAATGATGCAGACAAGTTCGGATCGTGGATCTAACAAAACAAATTTTACGATAAATACATAACGATACAAGTTTAGATTAAAACTGATAGCAATAAAATGTAATTCGAATAACTTACATGCTCTGTGACCCAATCACAAAAATTATCCTGATGGTATTTTTCCAAACGCTCTTCGTTCCAATCAGGATGCCCCTCACGTACCTCGTTAAAATGAGTTCTGTTTTCGACAAATAATTGTGACATTAATATTATGTCATTTCATACATACAAACACAGATATAACAATTAATCCAAAAGAACTTACTCTCTAATTTGTTCAAGACATGTGCAATTAAGCAAGATAAACCGGTATATCTTGTTGATAAACATATTGTCTACCCTCTTATACTCGGCTTTACCATATGGCCCGTCTTGAATTCTTCGTGGTCGGTTAAGCCTTGTCTCAATGTTCTCGTCTAGATAGCGGGAACAAAATGTGGTTACTTCATCAAGAAGATAACCTTGCATGATAGAACCCTCTGGTCGATTTTTATTGCGTATATACTTCTTGAGAGTGTAAAGGTACCTAATGAGAATATGTTGAATAAATAAACACGGGCATACAGGACAAAAATAAATTTATAAATTGCGCGAAACGAAAAATTACACGTATCTCTCGACGGGATACATCCATCGATATTGTACCGGTCCGGCTAACTTCGCCTCAGTTGCAAGATGAACCGTCAAGTGTATTATGATATCGAAGAATGACGGTGGGAAAATACGCTCAAACTTGCAAAGTATCCACGCAATAGAATTTTCTAGTTTATCCAGCGTCGCAACCTCCAGTGTTTTAGCACACAACTCCCTGAAAAAACAACATAGGTCGTTGATTACTAGACCAACCGAGTCGGGGAGAGAAGTCCTGAGGGCTAATGGAAGAAGGTGCTCCACGATAACATGGTGGTCATGACTTTTCAGCCCATCGATCTTGCCCTTCACAATTTTTATTTTCTTGCTGAATGATCCTGAGAAACCTGTGGGGACTTTCAAATCATGCAACACCTGCAGGAATCTTTTCTTCTCCGGTTGTGACATATGATAAGCGGCATTGGGAAGTACAAACTTGCCCGGTTTACCCGCTACCGGTTTAGGGTGCAGTTCACTTCTTATTCCCCACTCTTGTAGATCCATCCGGGCATTCATGTTGTCTTTCGATTTCCCGTCTTTACACAGAAGCAAGTTAAGTATGTGCTCTGATACTCCCTTCTTTATATGCATGACGTCCAGACAATGACGCACTGAATTTGTAGACCAGTACGGAAGCTCGAAGAAAATGCTTAACTTGTTCCAATATTGTGGTTTGACCTGTCTCGTCGGATCCATCCCGAAGGTCACGTTATTGTAACCATCCCATTTAGCAGTCACGTCCTCTCCGGACAATGGGGATGGAGGCCCAAGAAGCTCCTGATGACCATCAAAGTGAACCGTGTCTAACCTATAGGGGTGGTCTGGAGGCAGAAAACGTCGATGGCCGCAATAACAAACCTTCCTGCTAAAATTCAAAAATTTTGATGTTGTGTGTTCATGGCAATGAGGACATGCTTTGTGACCATGTACGGACCAACCTGAAAGCATTCCATACGCAGGAAAGTCATTAATTGTCCACATTAAAGCCGCACGCAGTATGAAGGTTGTATTTGTGTTTGAATCATATGTCTCTACACCATCAAAGAACAAAGTTTTCAGCTCCTCAATCAGAGGTCGGAGATAGACGTCGATATTGTTCCCCGGTGAGTTTGGTCCGTCGATAAGAAGAGGCATCATAAAGTATGATTGGTCCATAGCCAACCAAGGCGACAGATTATAAATTATCATTACAACGGGCCATGTACTGTGACTTCCAGCCATATAGTTGAATGGGCAGAAGCCATCGGCAGCCAGTCCGAGCCGGACATTGCGAGGATCGCTACTGAATATTGCGTGCCTCCTATCGAAATCCTTCCATGCCGGTGAATCTCTTGGATGGCTCATTTTTCCATTTTCGCTTGGAGGAGCACGGTGATGCCAAATCATTGCCTCGGCTGTTTTCTTGCACCTGAATAGCCTCTGTAGCCTCTGTGTTATGGGAAAATATCGTGCTATCTTCACAGGTATATCAGGCTTCTTATCAGAATCTTTCGGCTTATACCTGGCCTCTCCGCATGTTGGACACTCTTTCAAATCTGAATTCTCTTTCCGGTACAACACGCAATTTTTAGGACATGCTTGAATCTTCTCGCACTTTAGACCCAAATCAGACATCATTTTCTGGGCTTCGTACCAGCTTTCGGGCACATTATTTCCCGGAGGCATAGAATCTTTCAAGAACGAAAGAAGCATTGGGAATGACTTGTTGCTCCATCCATTTAGGCACTTAATTTGGAAAAGTTGGACGAACCATGAGAGGGTGGAATACTTCGCATTCTCATAAATTGGTTTCCTAGCATCATTCATGAAATTTTCATATTTATCCGCACGCGGTCCTTGACCGGAAGGAATGTCATCTTCGGTACGAATAGATTCACCTAGGGCAGCCTCTACCATATCCTCCATTTCTTCTGATGGAAATAAATTTCCGTATCCTGCCGTATTACCGAATTCTTCTTCTTCTCCTGCCGCATTATCGTGTTCTCCTTCTTCTACCGCAGTACTGCATTCTTCTCCTTCCCCGTGATATTTCCAAGTTGAATAAAGTCTAGTAAACCCATGTTTTACAATATGAAGCTCTGCCAATTCTACCTTCTGCCAGTACTTATTGCCACATCTATCGCACGGACAGAGAATCTTCTCTATTATGATCTTATTATGTGCTCGTGCAAATTCAAGGAAAGCAGCAACTCCTGCGACAAACTTAGGTTGCATACGTTGTTTCCAATCCACATACATCCAGTCCTTAACTCTGATGTACTCATCGGCCATGTTAGACTGAATAACATATAAATTGTAGGTTATGCTGACTATATTGAGAAATATAAGAACGGGATAGTTACTGACAAAGGAGAAAATCCATGTATATGCTTTGTGTGTGCGTTTGTCGTTGAAAAGAATAAATTATCGCACGTTATGTTGACCGATAGACGGGGACTAAGTGGCGCTTTTAGTTTCATATATGGGTATCGATGGGAATATGAAGGTTTCATATTATCATATATTGGTTTTAACCCGAACATCTCGAATCGCTCTCTGATTATGCGTTTGTATGTATGTGTTCCGGCTGTCGGGGGTAGGCTTCTATCCCATTAAGAATGTATAGAGCGAACGCCCATCACTTGTGCTTTCAACCGTTTCGAGTAAATTTCGGCAGCACCTCCCCGCTGTTCTCCGAGTACACTATAATAGAATAGATAATCATTTCAAAGCTGTGAAACAACGTTGAAATGAACATCTAATCTATCTTTGTACACGGAGAACCAGCGGAAAGATACCGACGAAATATCTCGAAACGGATGAAAACACAAGTGAATGAAGGCGTTTGCTTTATACATTCTTAACTTGTCCACACGGGACAAATCTATGGGTTACCATACGATTGAATTTTCTCGTCGCGTAGACTATACAACGGTTGTTAGTATCGAGCTATACTGTCCGATATTTAACAACCTTCGTATAGTTCTAGGTCACGACGAGCATCGCACGTATGTTAACCGATAGACGGGGACTAAGTGGCGCTTTTAGTTTCATATATGGGTATCGATGGGAATATGAAGGTTTCATATTATCATCGAGTATCATATATTGGTTTTAACCCGAACATCTCGAATCGCTCTCTAATTATGCGTTTGTATGTATGTGTTCCGGCTGTCGGGGGTAGGCTTCTATCCTATTAAGAATGTACAGAGCGAACGCCCAGCACTTGTGCTTTCAACCGTTTCGAGTAAATTTCGGCAGCACCTCCCCGCTGTTCTCCGAGTACACTGTAATAGAATAGATAATCATTTCAAAGCTGTGAAACAACGTTGAAATGAACATCTAATCTATCTTTGTACATGGAGAACCAGCGG
This sequence comes from Agapanthus africanus, assembly GCA_030015575.1. NCBI lineage: Eukaryota > Viridiplantae > Streptophyta > Magnoliopsida > Asparagales > Amaryllidaceae > Agapanthus > Agapanthus africanus. Next base: position 225,778,425 of record JASDDO010000008.1, read on the forward strand.
AAAGGTACCGACGAAATATCTCGAAACGGATGAAAACACAAGTGAATGAAGGCGTTTGCTTTATACATTCTTAACTTGTCCACACGGGACAAATCTATGGGTTACCATACGATTGAATTTTCTCGTCGCGTAGACTATATGACGGTTGTTAGTATCGAGCTATACTGTCCGATATTTAACAACTTTCGTATAGTTCTAGGTCACGACGAGCATCGCACGTATGTTAACCGATAGACGGGGACTAAGTGGCGCTTTTAGTTTCATATATGGGTATCGATGGGAATATGAAGGTTTCATATTATCATCGAGTATCATATATTGGTTTCATATTATTTATAGTTTACTTTATTTTATTTAATATATATAATTAAATATATTGATAAATAATATTTGCAACAGAGAATCAAATTACCGAAATGCCTCATTTCATCTCCAAAGCTATTTATTTCCCCCAAATTAAAACCCCTCCAAAATCCCAAAAGAACCTTATCTATCTATATCAAAAAATTGAAGCAGCAAGCAGTGCCATTTCCTTCTCTTCTCCCAAAACCCTGCTCGCCTTCAATCTCTCCAACTCATCCTAACCCCAACCCAGCCCCAGCCGAACCCCAACCCAACACCAAACCCTAACCCGGCCTAACCCTAACTCCAACCCAGCCCTAGCCGAACCCCAACCCCAACACCAAACCCCAACCGAAACCCTATCCCTAACCCCAACACCAGTCGTCGAACCCCAACCGCCGATCGAACCCGTACCCTAACCCTAATCCTAACCCTAACCACAACCGATACCTAATCCTAACCCTCATTGATCGCTACCCTAACATCATTATAATAATGTTTAACTAATTACCTGTAGGCGACGACGGAGACGCAATCGGCGACGACAAGGGCGGTGGCGACAACGAGAACGGAGCACGGTGGCGACCACGAGATCACTGCGCAGGTGTGGCGACGACGATTCGGCTTGGATTCGGTGACGACGAGATCACTGCGGCGGCGGCGGCGGCGACGACGATCTCGATTTGGGAAAATTTGGTTTCGCGCGAGAATAGGAAAAAGAAATAATCAGCGTAGGGATCGATCTCTTAAATCCCTATTTATATGCCCCTACGGATATACCCGTAGGTGCTTGGTTTGCGCCACCGTAGGGGCAAAAAACACTTTAAGATTTAATAAATTTTAAATAAATATTGAACGACCGTAGGGGCAACCACTTTGCCCTACGGATTAATTCGTAGGGCCAAACTTTTATTGCCCCTATGGATGATATTATCCGTAGGGGCAACCCCTTATTTTACTAGTGTAAGTAGCATACTACCATTTTTAGTAAGACTGTCAATACAACTATGAATATCCCAAGCTTCCATTAAGTAATATACAAACCAGTATGATACAATAATGGCCTCTAAGGCATAAACACTAACAATTTCCCATTTGCACTAGGACCATGTGCTGGCATATCACCGACCTATCATTTCGAATAGCCTCTCGAACTGCGTCTGAGGAATGGCCTTTGTGAATGGATCAGCAGTGTTATTCTCCATATCTACTCTCTTCACCTCGATCTCCCGGCGATCTACGATCTCCCTGATCAGGTGATACCGCCTTAAGATGTGTCTGGACTTCTGATGGGACCTGGGTTCCTTCGCTAAAGCTATAGCGTCATTGTTTTCCCAATACAGAGGTATTAGATCAACACTGGTAGGAACCACCTGAAGTTCTGTGAAAAACTTCTTCATCTAGACAGCTTCTTTTGCGGCATCGCAAGTAGCTATGTACTCCGCTTCCATCGTTGAGACAGAAACGGTGTCCTGCTTAGAACTCTTCCAATAGACCGCCCCTCCATTGAGGGTTAGAACATAACCCAACATGGACTTGGAGTTATCCTTGTCACTCTGGAAGCTGGAGTCGGCAATGGCCTCGATCTGGAGGTCCTTTCCGCCATACACCAAGAACATCTCCTTAGTCCTCCTAAGGTACTTGAGAATGTTCTTTACTGCTATCCAGTGCTTCTCCCCTGGGTTTGCCTGATACCGTCTTACAACGCTTAATGTGTATGCTACATCTGGTCTGGTACATAACATCGCATACATTATAGAGCTTACCGCAGAAGCGTAGGGTATAATCGACATGCGAGCCCTTTCCAAATCAGTCTTGGTAGACATCTCTTTAGAGAGGGTGATTCCGTGACAAGACGGTAGGTTACCGCGCTTAGAATCATCCATACTGAATCTTTTCATTATAGTGTCTATGTACCTGGACTGCGAAAATCCCAACATCCTCTTTGATCTATCACGATAGATCTGGATCCCCAGAATATAGGAGGAATCACCCGGGTCCTTCATGGAGAACTTCTGTGATAAGAATCCTTTGACTGACTGTAGCATAGGAATATCATTTCCTATTAGGAGAATGTCATCCACGTACAAGACGAGGAATACTACAGCTCTCCCTATAATCTTACTGTATATGCATGGTTCATCTGGATTCTTGATAAAGTCGAATTCTTTGACAGTATCATCAAAATAGATGTTCTAACTCTGCGATACCTTCTTTAGTCCATAAATGGACTTAAGCAACTTGCACACTTTACCGCTCCTCCCACTCTGAAAGAATCCCTCTAGCTGATCCATAGAGACGCATTCTTCCAAATTACCATTTAGAAAAGTCATCTTTACGTCCATCTGCCAGATCTCATAATCGTGGAAGGCAGTAATGGCAAGAAGGACCCGAATGGATTTGAGCATAGCCACAGGAGAAAAGGTTTCGTCATAGTCCAAACCAGGTCTTTGACGAAAGCCCTTTGCAACAAGTCCAGCCTTATAAGTTTCAACCTGTCCATCTACACCAATCTTCTTTCTGAAGATCCATTTGCATCCTACGGGTTTTACCCAATCTGGAGCAATGTCCAAAGACCATACTTTGTTAGTGTACATGGTCTCCATTTCGATCCGCATTGCATCCAGCCATTTTACTGAGTCGCCGCTCTGAATGGCTTGCTGGAAGCTTGTAGGGTCATCATTGTCAATGATGCAATCTTCTCTATCCCCGTCTATGAGAAAACCGTAGTATCTCTCGGGAGGATGAGATTGCCTACTACTTCTGCGGATAGGCGCTGAAATGTCCCTTTCTTCTGAAACTTCTGGATCTACCATACTTTCAGTAACAGCTTGTGGTTCTGGAATTTCTTCCAGTTCTATTGCGCTCCCACTCTTCTGATTTTCTAAACATTCAGCTTCCAAGAAGTGGGCATGGAGAGAAATAAAAACCTTTTGTTCCTCTGTGTAATAGAAATAATACCCCTTGGAGTTCTTTGGATATCCCACAAACTTACACTTTACTGATCGTGCCTCGAGCTTGTCCGCATGCTGCTTTTTAATAAAACCTGGACATCCCCAAGTCCTAAAGTGTTTAAGACAGGGTTTCTGTTGGATATATATGCCCTGGAGTCCTTCATTGTGTAGGATACTGGGATATGTATGTACATAACAGTCTTGCTTAATATGATAGTACGCTATTTGGTTTGTCTTTATCTTAACGTATGATATATTTTGCGTAGTATTCATATATATATACATGTTGATAAAGCACTTAGGATGTTTGCCTGACTTCCGGCGTTATGATGGCAGTCATACTAGTGGGAGATGGATAGTCAATAGGCACATCCTTAGATGTCCCTGGTCGCAGGAGTATCGAGACTAGGCATTGATACTCCAGAGTAGACTGGTATATACATATCTAGACCCTGAGGAGGGGCGATGGATTGGTCCCGCAGCCATTGGTGGAGTGCACCTAAGATTGTATACAGATGCTCACTGGGTGTGAGTACACCGGACAGGACTCGACGAGAACTGACTGGATGGTATTTATACCTAACGTCAGATAGAAATTCTCAGGTGACATGTGTGCAGATAGTCCGTTGACTTAAAGTCGTCATTTGTCTCGTGTGAGTTCCCACTGTGCTTTGATTACTACCCTACCACGGTTCAAAGGAGTCTTGCAAACAGGTTTTAGTTGGGCACAGTCCCGAGCCACGTGGAGGCAGTGAGTGGCTGTTAGGGATTCGTCTCTCCCGGTATAGGGAGTTGATATCGCACAGTGATCGGTTGGTCATTACCATAAGTCCCTGGCCAGGGCTGATTGAGAATTACTGATAGATTGATCAGTAGATTCTCGGATGGTGATAGAGCCATACCGACACGACTTGTACGGTTATTAGGGGTCTGACGTTTACCACCTCCCTAGACCATACATGCGATACTCTTAGACGAACAGACCGGACTGCACGGATATTGTCACGCACAGGCTCAGTAGGAGTTCGGATGGGTATCCTCACCGGCCTTCTTATCGACATCTACCTGGGGACCGTTACCTACAGCTAGTGCCGCTTGCGGTCTATGGTTAAACCCACTGCCAGCGTAGTAGTCGAGTCTTTAGAGTCCCACACAGAGTTTTCCCAACTCCAGGAGAAATGATATAGAGGTCGTACGGTTTACGACAAAAGGTTCGGACGCATACGTGTTTAAAACGCACGTACGATATTCGGACAGTTTTTACTAGCCGGCTTTGGTTTAAGCCAGATTCTAGTATTGGGTTATTGGATTTATACAGTCTACATTTTTCCGTGTTTTCACGGATGCGAGGGGCATTCTCGTAATTATCCGAGAAGCTTCTAGAAGGAGGGTGACTAAGGAGGTTAAGGTGGCATTTTCATTAATTGCTTAAGTGACTCATTCATATGATTCATCATATCATTAAATGCATCATTAATGATCTAATGACTCACATGATGAATCACTCTTCTTAAATAAATTAAGCATGGTGAATAATCATTTAATTGATATCATTTGATAATTCATTATTTTTGATATATTCAAGTGAGAAGCTTTTCTCTTCTCATTATCATCTCCACCTTCTCTCTCCTCAAGTGCTCTCCTTCTTCAAACCCTAATCCTACCACTCATGAGTTGAGACCATGGATTAGGATAGACTAAACACTCCACAACCTAACGCTACATCTGTCACGACCCGCAGGGTACGGAATGTGACTGGCACTTAAGTTTATGAAACGTCTCTAGACGTCCGTAAAATAAGTAAGCCAAAGCCCAGAAACCAAAACCAAATAAGCAAAAGAGTGAAGAAAACCCAATCAATTGAAAGAGAGTTTATCAAATAAGTCATATAAAACCATTTTTTAAAACAATACCAATTTTTTCCGAAAATTTCGGCAGAGTCTCCATTGTAAATACTGGCCCCCAAAATGGGTACAACAAGAATATATATGAATCCAACAAATATGGCATCCCCAAGCGGGAGCTAGCTCTTCGCCACAAGGTGGTCATAAATCCCACGCAATATAAGGCAACAACATGCGAAATAATCATAATGAAGCATAAGAAAACAACATGTCGACTCAAGTGAGCTCGACCCCAAAATACAGCATAAAAGTCCACAAACCTCACAGTCTCATCTCAAGGTCAATATACAATAATACTGGTAGATACAGTAGATGGAGTACTCTAGATACAAAGAATATACAAGGTGGTGCAAAAATAATGATATAACCCACCTAAGAGCAAAACCTCGAGTCCAGGCAAAAGAAACAAGAGCGCCCGCCGCTACTGTACTGACGGAGCGGACCTGAAAAAGGCTATGGCACAACGGGGGTGAGTTGCCAACTCGTGAGTAATAAATAACATCTACACAGGCTATCGAATGCATGCACACAAGCATCCTAGCATCAAAAATGCAGGTAAGGCAGGACATAATAGCAGGTATGTATGCAATATGAGTATACTAGCAGGTATGAATGCAATGCGAATCAACTCATGATCTGAATGTGTAAGTATAAGAATCATGTTTTTCCTTTAGGAATCTCTTTTGAAATACCAGCACAATACCAATAGAATCAACAAGAACCTGTGTCCAGCAACGACACCTCAAAACTATCACAAATCTCATATATCCATGTCATCGTATCTCTAGCCTCAGCCATCCGGCTGACCCAGCACAATATCAAAATCTCATCATCTCGCGGCCACGGTCGGGATCCTCTGGATATCCGCCGTGCCAAACAGTCATCGGTAGGTAATCCGTCCTCTGCTAGGCTCAACGTCAACACCATATTCATCTTGCCCAGGGGTACCATACCGGGCCCACCATGTACCCGTGACGGTTCCTCCACTCCTCGACACGGATCTCTAAAGCCACAGCAAACTCATGGTGGACGACACTTTACATCACTAGAAAACCGCAATTACATATTTTAAAAACATAATAAGTTTAGAAATTTTGCGGCCTTCCCCCGAAATCCAGAAATATCATAAAATCTCAAGAAATCCTCATAAGTGCATATGTCAATGATAATGAATGCATATGGTATCAATGATCAAGTTGCGATGTGTGATTAATAGATTAGGCATGAACAAATAATATGATGAAGCACATGCACATGAATAGCAATCCTACGATTTCATTTTAAGGAATTAAGCAATAGCGCGAGTTTAAGTATCAATTATAGTAAAAGGTTTCAATTTAAAGGTTGTCTAGTGTGGTGGCATGGCAATTACCAGGGTGTGTTAGCATGAATAGTGCTCATGCTGCATATAAAAACCCTGGCAATGGTGCAGGTGTCCTATAAAATGGTTTCGCATATGTATGTCAACATAAGGAATGGATGCAGCAAATAATCATATAAGTATTACACCCCTAATTACTAACATCACTAAGAATCTTTTAAGTTACTAAAACTATCGGGCGGCTTGCTCCATCCAACGATAGTCCCCCGTAGATGTTACATCTACTCACCGGAATCCCTAGCTAGTCACGTCCAATCACCGCCTTCCCCTTTCGTGCCGCGTCTGACGTCTCCGCGACCGAACCTGGAATTTACATCAATACCAAACATAAGGTTACATATCAAGAACGACGCAAAACCCAAACGAAAATACTAACGTTCACAAGCTAGGTACAACGTGCACAAAGTCCGCGGAACACACGCGAAAATCGCAAAAATCTACAAAAATGTCGATTTGGTCGCCCGGCAAAACTAAAACCCGATTACTCAAAAATCCGCACTCACGCATCCTAAACGTCATAGGATATGCCAACAAAATAATCTAGATACCGCAATTAATTCGCCACAATAATATAATAAAAACCTAGTAAGTTAGAAGTTTGCAAATTTGGTGCAAACATCGACAATTGGCGACAAAGTGCACATATTATCACACAAATATCCAAATTAAACCATTAGAAAGCCACTACAATTAAATTAACCCCTTTACCATGCATCAAAACCCACATTCCATACACAAACCTTTTCTTGATTTTGGTAATTAGCAAAGCAAAGAAAATTTCACACAAGTTAACTTAGATTAGCAATACATCAAGCCACTTAAGCAAAGTAACCATATAGGTTGGTTAAGTAAACCACTAGATTAATTAACTAGATTTAATTAACTAAAACATGGTTTCAAGAAACCCTAGTTAACTCAACCATTAACTTTAAACAAAACTAGAATGAAAATAGCACTAATTTAACACTAAAACAATTTAATTAAAGGATTTTAACCATAAGAAATTAAAAGAGTAGAAATTATACCTCAAACCTATGGATCTAGCAAGAAGAAATTTGCCTCAATGATGGCCTCCTAGCACCATGATTCCAAGCAAGAGAGGTGAAGGAAAAAGGGATGAAGAATGGTGTTTAATTTGTGAGGTTTAAATTTGGAATTTTTGAAGCAACTTAATGAATTTTTTGAAGAAAATGAAAAGAACCAAGAGATGAAGGGGGCTGCTGGAATTCGGCCAGAAATGAGGGAGAGGGGATGGTGTGGGGTGTGGGAAAGAAGTCTTGGTCAACTCCTACCAACCACAAAAGACTATACCCAAAAACAAAGTCAAACCTTTCTCAAAACAACCATCATTTCCACACAATAAAACAAGCCAAGGAGCATGGAATTTTTCTGGACCTGAAGGTGGTGGGGCTGGCCTAGGGCTGAGGGAAGAGAGAGAGGGGTTTTACAAAAGAAATTTTATGCAAAAAGACCCCCTACAAGTCAAAAATTGCAAGTTAAAGCTTAAATTCAATAAATTTCGTTTTCCATAATAAAAATTAGTTAAAACTTAAAATAAATTACTAAAAATTTATGTTACAACTAGATTTTAATTAACATGATTTTAAAGCTTAATTTTAGCCCATTTAAATTTGTATTTATCGCTAATTTAATGTATTTTCTTACCGGCTTAAAATAATATTAAAAAATTGAAAAAAAGGGAAATTTTTTTAAATGACCAAAATTTCATAAGTAACTCATTTGCTACAAAAAAATAGCAATTACCTATCCAAATTAGGTATAATTAGCCCTAAACTGCAAAATAATAAAAAGGACGGTTTTCGGAAAAATACCGAATTTTCACCGAATTTCAGGAAAACACCAAAACGACTTTTCAAGACGCTACAATCTCCCCCCCTTAAAGAAACTCGGTCCCCGAATTTAAAAATATAACTACGCGTACCTTCAAAGAGATGGGGATATTTTTTCCTCATCTCGCCCTCGGTCTCCCAGGTAACCTCCTCGCTGCTCGGGCTACGCCAAAGGACCTTGACGGTTGGTATAATCTTTGATCTCAACTTCTTCACCTGCCGATCCAGGATGGCCACCGGCTGCTCTGCAAAAGAAAGGTCGTGCTCTAGCTGGACTGTCGGGTGCTGAATCGCATGCGAAGGGTCGTGAAGGTACTTGCGGAGCATTGAAACATGGAAGACGGGGTGAACATCGGGAAAGCTGGGTGGAAGGGACAAACGATATGCAACAGCGCCGACACGCTCGAGGATCTCGAAGGGACCTACGAATCTAGGGCTAAGCTTCCCCTTTCGCCCAAAACGCATCACGCCCTTCATCGGAGAGACCCTCAGAAAAACATGATCGCCAACTGCGAACTCTAACCTGCGACGGCGCCTGTCTGGATACGATTTCTGTCTGCTCTGAGCTGCCCTCATCCGGTCTCGGATCAACTGTATCTTCGCTGTCGTCTCCTCCACAAGCTGCGGCCCCAAAATGCTGCTCTCGCTGAGCTCTGTCCAACAAACGGGCGTTCTGCATCTCCTCCCATACAATGCCTCGAAAGGTGCCATCTGAATAGTATCCTGGAAGCTGTTGTTGTAGGAGAACTCCACTAACGGTAAATGACGATCCCAGCTACCGCCGAAGTCTAAAACGCACGCTCTGAGCATGTCCTCGAGAGTCTGAATGGTCCGCTCTGACTGTCCGTCGGTCTGCGGATGAAATGCTGTGTTGAAGCTCAAACGAGTGCCCAAAGCCTCTTGGAGTCTCTGCCATAGTCGGCTGGTAAACTGAGTGCCTCGATCTGACACGATACAAGTCGGTACGCCATGTAGTCGCACGATCTCGTCAATATAGAGCTGAGCATACTGAGCGAAGCTGAAAGTGGTCTTCACTGGCAGGAAGTGAGCCGCTTTCGTCAAGCGATCTACGATCACCCAGATGGAGTCATACCCTCGACTGGTCCTGGGTAGACCCACAACGAAATCCATCGAAATCTGCTCCCATTTCCACTCCGGAATGGGTAACGGCTGTAGCTCTCCTGCGGGCCTCTGGTGCTCGGCCTTGACTTGCTGACAAGTCAGGCATCTCGAAACGAACTCCGCAATGTCCCTCTTCATCCCGTCCCACCAGTGGGTCTCTCTCATATCATGGTACATCTTAGTGGAACCGGGGTGGACACTATACACTGATCGGTGTACCTCCTCAAGAATATCGCGCCGTAATCCATCAGCATCTGGTACGCACAGTCTAGATCCATAACGTAAAATCCCCTGATCGTCAATCACGAACTCGGAAAATCTGCCCTGTCCCATCTGTGCCATGATCTCTGAGCAACGGTCGTCACTGCGCTGTGCCTCATATATACGGTCAAGCAACTGTGGGCGTGCACGAACATGCGCGAGCTGTCCCCCTGTCTGAGTGAACTTGAACTCAACTCAGCTGTCGCATAACATCTGCCAATCTGCTGACGACTGCCTCTGCACTGCGCGCAAAAAGGATAGACTACCCCCGGCCTCCTACTCAACGCATCTGCCACCACATTCGCCTTGCCTGGGTGATATAAGATCTCGCAGTCGTAGTCTTTCACCAACTCCATCCAACGACGCTGTCTGAGATTCAGGTATCGCTGCTGAAATATGTACTTTAAGCTCTTGTGATCAGTGAATATCTGACACGACTCGCCGTATAGGTAATGTCGCTAAATCTTCAGTGCAAAGACCACTGCAGCCATCTCCAAATCATGAGTAGGGTAGTTCTGCTCGTGCTTCTTCAACTGCCGAGAAGCATAAGCGATCACCCGGCCATGTTGCATCAATACGCATCCTAACCCTACTCGCGAAGCATCACAGTAGACCACAAATTCGCCTGATCCCGAAGGCAAAGATAATACCGGCGCCGTAGTCAAACAAGCCCGTAGCTGCTGAAAACTGCGCTCGCACTCCTCTGTCCAAACGAAAGGAACTCCCTTCCGGGTCAAACCGGTCAAAGGTGCAGCTATACGGGAGAAGTCCTGAACAAAACGCCTGTAGTAGCCCGTCAGGCCTAGAAAACTACGGATCTCAGTAACCGATGTAGGTCGGGGCCACTGCTGAACAGCCTCAATCTTCTTCGGGTCCACACAAATGCCGTCTCTCGTAACCACGTGACCCAAGAATCCGACGCTGTCCAGCCAGAATGCACACTTGGAGAACTTTGCGAACAGCTGGTGCTCCCTCAGAGTCTGTAACCTAATCAGCAAGTGCTGCTCGTGCTCCTCTCTGCTCCGGGAGTACACCAAGATATCGTCGATAAACACGATGATGAACAAGTCAAGATACGGCCTGAATATACGGTTCATCAAATCCATGAATGCTGCTGGGGCGTTGGTGAGTCCGAACGACATCACCAAAAACTCATAGTGGCCGTAGCGCGTGCGGAAAGCTGTCCTCGGTATATCCTCCTGTCGAACTCGCAGCTGATGGTATCCTGATCGCAAGTCGATCCTCGAAAAATAACCCGCGCCCTGGAGCTGGTCGAACAAATCATCAATGCGTGGCAACGGATATCTGTTCCGAACGGTAATTTTGTTCAGCTAGCGGTAGTCGATGCATAAGCGCAAACTTCCATCCTTCTTCTTGACAAACAGGACCGGAGCACCCCACGGAGAAACACTAGGTCGAATAAGCCCCATCTCTAACAAATCCTGCAACTGATCCTTCAGCTCTCGAAGCTCTGCCGGGGCCATCCGATAAGGCGGTATAGAAATAGGCCCCGAGCCGGGAATCAAATCAATGCAGAACTCAACTTCGCGCTCAGGTGGTAGCCCAGGTAGCTCATCAGGGAAAACATCAGGGAACTCACAAACAACCGGGACCCGGTCCAACGGAACCTCTGCAGCTCGAGTATCATAAATATACGCTAAGAATCCCTGACATCCCTTCCGCAAGAGCTGACCAGCGCGAAGAGACGAAATTAAGCTGGGAAGGGTGATACTGCGGTCTCCCTGAATAACAAGGACTGGCTCTCCCGGAAAGCTAAATATGACTGCCTCCTCACGGCAGTCCACCGAAGCATAACAGGTGGCTAGCCAATCCATGCCCAGAAGCACATCAAAGTCCAACATATCGAGGAGAATCAAATCAATTGATGAATCCCTCTCCCCGATACGAACGGAACACAAACGAAATACAAAACGAGCGACAAACGACTCGCCTACCGGAGTAACAACAACAAGCGGATGATCTAACGACGACGACTCACGGCCCAACACCGGTGCAAAGTGTGTAGAGACGTACGAATGTGTGGAACCTGGGTCGAATAATACCCGTGCGTCGAAAGAAAAAACTGGCAAGGTACCTGTCACAACGGCATTGGATGCCTGCGCATCCTGCGGTGTCAAAGCAAATACTCGGGCCTGTCCTCCACCGATAGCGGGCTGACCTCGACCTCGGCCTCTGCCTCCTCGTCCTCTATGAACAGGACCGCCGCGTCCACGGCCTCTGGGTGCACCTAACTGGCGTGGAGCATCGCCGGTGGTAGGAAGTAGGGCTCTCTGAGGAGGGGGTGGTGATGGTGGTAGGGTCACATGCGGAACTGTCGCTGCTCCCTGTCGTCTCACCGGACAGTCTCTGACAAGATGGTGCGGACTCCCGCACCCAAAACACCCTGGCGACAGCTGCTGCCCCTGGGGATAAGAACCATATAACTGTCCCCGCCCAAATCCTCTGCCAGGCCTATCTCTCGGAAAGAATCTGGCGCGCTGCCTCTGAGACGGTACATCAGTACGAATCCTCTTCGGCCCAGAAACGGCCGAAGTCTGTGATATGCGTGCCTCCATCCGCAATGTCGTATCCATAGCAGCTGAATAAGTGTCGTAGTGCTGGGCGCCAATGGCAAGATATAGCTGGGCATCAAGTCCCTGTATGAACCTCTTCACCATCTTCTCTTCGGTATCCACCAAATACGGAGCATATCGGGATAACTGCGTAAACTGGATGTCATACTCAGACACCGTCATCCCAGGTGTCTTGACTAAGGCCTCGAAACTACGAGCTCTGGCGTCACGAACGCTCTCTGGGAGGAAACGAGCTAGAAAGACCGCTGTAAACTCGGCCCACGTCATAGGCGGTAGACCTGCAGCTCGACCTCTCAAGACTGACTCCCACCATGTCTGCGCGAGACCCTCTAGTCGGAAATTCGCAAGCTCTACCCATCGATCATCCGAACATCTCAGCGAACGGCAGATCCTGGCTAAACTGTCAAGGAACGTTTGTGGGTCCTCCGCTGCCTCGGTGCCGGTGAATACTGGAGGTCTCAGCCTCATGAAATCCTGTAGAGAAACCGGGATGGTCACGGCGGTAGTAGTTGGAGCAGGTATCATGGTCGTCTGTGATGTAGTAGGTACGTCATCCGGCCTCGGTGTACGACTGGCTGCAACTAGGGATCCTACCATCTGACGTAGCTCCTGCATGCCCCCCATCATCTGTCGCAACTCCTCCATACCAGTCTCGAGCCTATCCATACGGCCTGGGGAAGGTGGATCGGTCTGTCCCGGCGGCGTAGGCATACCACCCTGCTCAGTCCTAGTCTCGGACGAGCCAGCTCGAATCTCGTCTCTGGCGGCAGCCCTCTGTGCCCTCGTAGCCTTCGGCGGCATAGTGGCTGTTACAGGAAAAGGGATAATAAGAACAGTGCAATAGGATCATAGGATACACGGAATTGAAGAAGGAATTTTCAAGCAAGTATATCCTAAAGTCACTTAGGCGGAGTACCGTATCGCAAGTATGCCGCGGACATACACACGCTACGTTACCCTACTTAAGTCACTTACTCCATCTACCAAGGGTCATCCTACACTCAAAAAGGTAAAACCTATCGCTCTGATACCAACTTTTGTCATGACCCGCAGGGTACGGAATGTGACTGGCACTTAAGTTTATGAAACGTCTCAAGACGTCCGTAAAATAAGTAAGCCAAAGCCCAGAAACCAAAACCAAATAAGCAAAAGAGTGAAGAAAACCCAATCAATTGAAAGCGAGTTTATCAAATAAGTCATATAAAACCCTTTTTAAAAACAATACCAATTTTTTCCGAAAATTTCGGCAGAGTCTCCTTTGTAAATACTGGCCCCCAAAATGGGTACAACAAGAATATATATGAATCCAACAAATATGGCATCCCCAAGCGGGAGCTAGCTCTTCGCCATAAGGCGGTCACAAATCCCACGCAATATAAGGCAACAACATGCGAAATAATCATAATGAAGCATAAGAAAAACAGCATGTCGACTCAAGTGAGCTCGACCCCAAAATACAGCATAAAAGTCCACAAACCTCACAGTCTCATCTCTAGGTCAATATACAATAATACTGGTAGATACAGTAGATCGAGTACTCTAGATACAAAGAATATACAAGGTGGTGCAAAAATAATGATATAACCCACCTAAGAGCAAAACCTCGAGTCCAGGCAAAAGAAACAAGAGCGCCCGCCGCTACTGTACTGACGGAGCGGACCTGAAAAAGGCTATGGCACAACGGGGGTGAGTTGCCAACTCGTGAGTAATAAATAACATCTACACAGGCTATCGAATGCATGCACACAAGCATCCTAGCATCAAAAATGCAGGTAAGGCAGGACATAATAGCAGGTATGTATGCAATATGAGTATACTAGCAGGTATGAATGCAATGCGAATCAACTCATGATCTGAATGTGTAAGTATAAGAATCATGTTTTTCCTTTAGGAATCTCTTTTGAAATACCAGCACAATACCAATAGAATCAACAAGAACCTGTGTCCAGCAACGACACCTCAAAACAATCACAAATCTCATATATCCATGTCATCGTATCTCTGGCCTCAGCCATCCGGCTGACCCAGCTCAATATCAAAATCTCATCATCTCGCGGCCACGGTCGGGATCCTCTGGATATCCGCCATGCCAAACAATCACCGGTAGGTAATCTGTCCCCTGCCAGGCTCAACGTCAACACCACATTCATCTTGCCCCGGGGTACCATACCGGGCCCACCATGTACCCGTGACGGTTCCTCCACTCCTCGACACGGATCTCTAAAGCCACAGCAAACTCATGGTGGACGACACTTTACATCACTAGAAAACCGCAATTACAAATTTTAAAAACATAATAAGTTTAGAAATTTTGCGGCCTTCCCCCGAAATCCAGAAATATCATAAAATCTCAAGAAATCCTCATAAGTGCATATGTCAATGATAATGAATGCATATTGTATCAATGATCAAGTTGCGATGTGTGATTAATAGATTAGGCATGAACAAATAATATGATGAAGCACATGCACATGAATAGCAATCCTACGATTTCATTTTAAGGAATTAAGCAATAGCGCGAGTTTAAGTATCAATTATAGTAAAAGGTTTCAATTTAAAGGTTATCTAGTGTGGTGGCATGGCAATTACCAGGGTGTGTGTAAGCATGAATAGTGCTCGTGCTGCATATAAAAACCCTGGCAATGGTGCAGGTGTCCTATAAAATGGTTTCGCATATGTATGTCAACATAAGGCATGGATGCAGCAAATAATCATATAAGTATTACACCCCTAATTACTAACATCACTAAGAATCTTTTAAGTTACTAAAACTATCGGGCAACTTGTGCCATCCAACGATAGTCCCCCGTAGATGTTACATCTACTCACCGGAATCCCTAGCTAGTCACGTCCAATCACCGCCTTCCCCTTTCGTGCCGCGTCTGACGTCTCCGCGACCGAACCTGGAATTTACATCAATACCAAACATAAGGTTACATATCAAGAACGACGCAAAACCCAAACGAAAATACTAACGTTCACAAGCTAGGTACAACGTGCACAAAATCCGCGGAACACACGCGAAAATCGCAAAAATCTACAAAAATGTCGATTTGGTCGCCCGGCAAAACTAAAACCCGATTACTCAAAAATCCGCACACACGCATCCTAAACGTCATAGGATATGCCAACAAAATAATCTAGATACCGCAATTAATTCGCCACAATAATATAATAAAAACCTAGTAAGCTAGAAGTTTGCAAATTTGGTGCAAACATCGACAATTTGCGACAAAGTGCACATATTATCACACAAATATCCAAATTAAACCATTAGAAAGCCACTAAAATTAAATTAACCCCTTTACCATGCATCAAAACCCACATTCCATACACAAACCTTTTCTTGATTTTGGTAATTAGCAAAGCAAAGAAAATTTCACACAAGTTAACTTAGATTAGCAATACATAAAGCCACTTAAGCAAAGTAACCATATAGGTTGGTTAAGTAAACCACTAGATTAATTAACTAGATTTAATTAACTAAAACATGATTTGAAGAAACCCTATTTAACTCAACCATTAATTTTAAACAAAACTAGAATGAAATTAGCACTAATTTAACACGAAAACAATTTAATTAAAGGATTTTAACCATAAGAAATTAAAAGAGTAGAAATTATACCTCAAACCTATGGATCTAGCAAGAAGAAATTTGCCTCAATGATGGCCTCCTAGCACCTTGATTCCAAGCAACAGAGGTGAAGGAAAAAGGGATGAAGAATGGAGTTTAATTTGTGAGGTTTAAATTTGGAATTTTTGAAGCAACTTAATGAATTTTTTGAAGAAAATGAAAAGAACCAAGAGATGAAGGGGGCTGCTGGAATTCGGCCAGAAATGAGGGAGAGGGGATGGTGTGGGGTGTGGGAAAGAAGTCTTGGTCAACTCCTACCAACCACAAAAGACTATACCCAAAAACAAAGTCAAACCTTTCTCAAAACAACCATCATTTCCACACAGTAAAACAAGCCAAGGAGCATGGAATTTTTCTAGACCTGAAGGTGGTGGGGCTGGCCTAGGGCTGAAGGAAGAGAGAGAGGGGTTTTACAAAAGAAATTTTATGCAAAAAGACCCCCTACAAGTCAAAAATTGCAAGTTTAAGCTTAAATTCAATAAATTTCATTTTCCATAATAAAAATTAGTTAAAACTTAAAATAAATTACTAAAAATTTATGTTACAACTAGATTTTAATTAACATGATTTTAAAGCTTAATTTTAGCCCATTTAAATTTGTATTTATCGCTAATTTAATGTATTTTCTTACCGGCTTAAAATAATATTAAAAAATTTAAAAAAGGGAAAATTTTTTAAATGACCAAAATTTCATAAGTAACTCATTTGCTACTAAAAACTAGCAATTACCTATCCAAATTAGGTATAATTAGCCCTAAACTGCAAAATAACAAAAAGGACGGTTTTCGGAAAAATACCGAATTTTCACCGAATTTCAGGAAAACACCAAAACGACTTTTCAAGACGCTACAACATCATATTAGTTACTTTGGTTAGCAACTAGAGAAACAAAGTTACCTCAAGTCTTGAGGTGTAGCTTGGATTAGGGTACTCGGGTGGATCATCTATCACGGATAGGAGGCCGGGGAGGACTTAGAGATCATAAAGACGAAGGACTAGAATCATTTGGTATAATCTCTTTACATAGTAGCTTAGAACTCTATGCTTATTGTTAATTATCGTTTAGAAAAGATCTTCGGTTAGTCGATGTATGCTACAAAACAAGATCGTTTTTCATATTTCCGCCTCCCCGCAACTCGTGGGGTGTTGCACATCGACTTACAGTGGTATCAGAGCCTCACTAAATAATAATTAACACACTTGCAAAGTTGTTTGAATTTCGAACGGAAAACAAACCGGAAAAAAAACCGATATCACATAGTTTCTGTCGATTTTAAAATGAAGTCCAAAAATTTTTCAGGGACCTCCAAAATGACCAGCATGAAAATATAAGAACACACAAGAAAAATGGGCTCCTGAATCGGCTAAAGAGCCGCGGAACCGCGGCCGATCCCACCGATCCGCCGTGGATCCGCGGCCGAGTTGGGGCCGATTCAGCCCAGTTTTCTTCTGTGCATCTTTTGTGATATTTTGTATTTTCTGGTATGATTTAATTTTTGCTCACGTTTCAGATTTGCAGAGAAGTATTGGAGCAAAATTTAATGTGTTTAATCGATCGAAATTATACGATGTTTGCTTGTTTGATTATATCTGTGAATTGTATTATGTGTTCGTAAACCTCCCCTAACTGCTAGTATGTCGGTTGGCAGGGGGTTGCACATATCTGTAATGTTATTTATAACTGTTTGTGTATATAAACTGTATTGGACTATTGTGATGATTAGCCGGGTTTTGTGATGGGTTATTGTATTAATTCATTCGATGTAATTGTAATAAGTTGTAATATTATTTTGCGGGGCACATCCAGGTTGCGGTTGTAGCCACCATTGTATTATTTCTTTTTACTGTTTTTGCTCCTAGGATAGACCCAAGGTGGGGTGCACAAACTACCAGGTATTTTGAAGTGTTGAGGCAGACCGCTTCACTTCTGGTACTTGGCGGGTAGTTTGCCGTACCCGTGGGGGTCTGGGGTGGGGTAAATGGCTATTCATCACAACTGTGTAATCCGTATTTCGTTGCAGGCTCAAAAGAAACGCGGATTGCTTGCAAATCCAATATTGTTTATCTGTGATCTGGAATGCCTATTATTGCGTCTGACGAATGTACAATATATATATATGATAGCTATTTAGACGTCACTTATGTTTTACACCCGCGCTAGCCCAGCCCCCGCTCTGCCGTTAGTTAAGTAAGCTAACGGGTGATGACGGGACCCCGTGGCGAATGCTGATGGCATAAGAGGACGTTGTATTTTCGTTGTTATCTGTAATGATAGGTTAAAGATGGGACGCATTATTTTTAATGCAAAGAAAAATAAAACCTAAACTGAATCGTTGGAGCAATTTCTAAAAACCACTCGGTTTTCTTGAAAAGGCAAATTTTAAATGCGGAGTTTAAACCACTCCTTTTAATAAAAGCTATCTTGGTTCCTTCGATCAAATCAAGTTCACTACGTTAACGGTTTTTTGCCAAAAAACAGCCGTAACCCTCCGTCGTTTCAAGTAGACAGCACATCGTATTCATGCTATGCTTGTTGGCCTACGTCAAGGCATAGTGGATGGTAGCAGTGTGGCTTGCTTATTTGTTGCATAGATAGATGCATTAGTATAGGACAGACGTACAGCCTTGTTGGCCTACGTCAAGGACATGTACGATGTACCTAAATTAATTAGGACAATGACGGGTAGAACTTGACTTGCGTCTTATGACTTGTTGGCCTACGTCAAGGTCTATAAGAGCTTGGGGTATAAAAATCACATCGGGAGTTTCAAACATAAAGGAAACTTGCAGATTTAGCATACCTTCTGGAGTGTGATGACTAGAGTGGCTTCCATCTAGTACATCATGCAATGATAGTTGGATCCCGATCCCACTGATGAGTAGGATTACTCTTGGGAAACATTCTCACTTAACAATCAATGCTATAAACCAAGTAGGTGTCCAGAAAGGTGTTAGAGGGGCTACGCCTCCAGGGAAAAGAGGTTATTTAATTAAGGAACTTCGCGAAAGCGTTGGAAAACCTCCCTCGAAGTACCAACACCAGCCTGGCTGAAAGGTTAAGCAAGTATTGTGACGTGTGATTAAATCCTGACTAGTTATTCTTTTAGGTTTTGAAGAAGGATTTGAGGGAACAGTGGGAGCCATCATGTTTAGATAAACTAATAACCAATCTAAACTTGCAAGAAGCATATGCTGAGTGTTTTCTTTTCTCTCTCTCTAGCAGCTACCATGACAGGACTAAAACTATTACTTGAAAAAAATATACTGACCGGACAGAACTATAAATATTGGCTAAGGAACGTCAACATTGCACTGACTTATGACAAAGTAGCATATGTTACCACCGCTGTTCCTCCCCTTATCCCTGGACCAGATTCCTCAGTTGTGGACAAGGAAGTTCCCAAAACTTGGGATCTGGATTGTGAGCGAGCTAAGTGTATCGTGCTAGCGTCCATGAACAATGAACTCCAGAAACAACACGAGAGTATGGATATTGTATCCATCTTCCTCCATGTAAAGGAATTATATGGAGAACACTCCCGTATCGCAAGGTACGAGACCTCAAGGAAACTCTTCCAGATGAGGTTAGCTCCAGGATCGCCTGTAGGAGAGCACGTCCTCAAAATGATCAGCCTCATTGAGGAACTCGCAAACCTGGGATGCGTGCTAGAGAATGATTTGTATATCGACTTGATTTTGCAGTCCCTTCCCCACACATTCTCTCAGTTCGTGCTTAGCTTTAACATGCACGAAATGGAAGCTGATCTTCCAAAGATCCTCAACATGTTGAGGGTAGCAGAGACCTCCTTGAAAAAGGAGAATACCCCCGTTCTGTATGTTTTCCAATCATCCTCTTCTAAATCTAAAGCAAAAGCTAGAGGGAAGAAGAAGATGAAAGCCACCAAACCGAAGGGTGGGGTCAAGAAGGTGCAGGGAAAGAACAAGGCAGGAAGGGTGAAAGCGGATATAAACGAATGCTATTATTGTCACAAGCAAGGGCACTGGAAGAAGGACTGTATGGCCTTCAAGGCAAAGGACACGAAGCAAGCGGTTGCTTCTGCTTCAGATGTGTTCGTAATCGAATATTGTCTTTCAGTAAACTCTACTTCATGGGTACTTGATACCGGTTCTGGTTCTCACATCTGTAATTCATTGCAGGATCTGAGAAATAGTAGAGTACTGGGGGCAGGTGATATGACTCTCCGGATGGGCAATGGAATGCATGTAGATGCTGTTGCAATAGGGGAGTATCACCTAGGGTTGACTAGTGGGCACATTTTGGTGTTGTACAGCTGTTTTTGCATTCCCAGTATGCTATGTAATATTATATCAGTATCTTTGTTGTCTAATGAAGGATATAATTTTGCGCTTGAAAGTAATGCCATGAACATTCTCCTAAATCAAGAACTGATTGGGTATGGCACACTGGAAAACGGCATATACATACTTAATCAACCTCGAATTTTCAATATTCAAAACACACTTAAAAGAAAGGCTCCAGATTCAAATCAAGCCTTCTTATGGCATTGTAGACTTGGTCATATAAACGAAACTAGGTTGACTAAGTTACATAAAGATGGATATCTAGATCCGTTTGAATATTCATCATATGCAACTTGTCAATCATGTATCAAAAGAAAAATGACCAAATCTCCATTCTCCGGACACGGAGCAAGAGCTACTGAACTCTTGGGACTTATACACAGTGATGTATGTGGTCCAATGTCTACGCATGCACGAAGCGGTCACTCCTACTTCATCACTTTTACTGATGACTTCTCTAGGTATGGACATGTGTTCTTAATGAAACATAAATCAGAGACCTTTGAGAAGTTTAAGGAGTATAAAAATGAAGTAGAGAAACAAACTGGTAAAAGCATCAAGACACTTCGATCTGATCGAGGTGGAGAATACTTAAGTACCAGTTTCCTTGAATACTTAAAAGAGAATGGAATTCTCTCTCAGCTTACTCCGCCTTATACACCTCAACATAATGGTGTATCAGAAAGGAGGAATCGCACGCTATTAGATATGGTGCGTTCAATGATGAGTAGTGTTGAGTTACCACTTTCCTTCTGGGAATTTGCTCTAGATTCAGCGGCATACTTATTGAATAGAGTTCCAACTAAGTCTGTGCCTACCACTCTATATGAAATGTGGAGCGGGAAGAGACCATATCTCAAGTATATTAAGATATGGGGGTGCCCGGCATATGTTAAAAAGCATAAACCGGACAAGCTCGAGTCACGATCGGTTTTGTGCAAGTTTATAGGATACCCCAAACATTCAAGGGGGTACATGGTCTACCACACTGAAGAACAAAAGTTGTTTGTCGCTCGCCACATTGTCTTCTTAGAGAGCGAATTTCTTGCAAAAGAAATTAGTGGGAGCGCGGTAGAGCTGGAAGAAATTCCAGAACCTCAAACTGCTACCGAGGACTTAGAAGAACCTCAGATTTCAATAGAACATGACGAACCAACGCCACTCCGCAGATCTAGTAGGCTTTCTCATCCTCCAGAGAGATACTATGGTTTTCTTCTAGATGGGGATCGAGAGGATTGCATCATCGACGATGATGAGCCTACTAGTTTTCAGCAGGCTATCACGAGTATTGACTCGATGAAGTGGCTGGATGCTATGAGATCCGAAATGGAATCCATGTACACCAATAAAGTATGGACTTTAGAAGTTGCTCCTCCTGGGGTTAAACCAGTTGGATGCAAATGGATCTTCAAAAAGAAGATTGGTGCACTTGGACAAGTGGAAACCTACAAAGCTAGACTCGTTGCAAAAGGTTTTCGTCAAAGACCAGGGTTGGACTATGATGAAGCCTTTTCACCTGTAGCTATGCTTAAATCCATTCGGATCCTGCTTGCCATTGCTGCCTTCCATGACTATGAAATCTGGCAGATGGACGTAAAAACAGCTTTTCTAAATGGACATTTAGAAGAGAGTGTTTACATGGATCAACCAGAAGATTTCTTAGACAGTGGGAGCAGCGGAAGAGTGTGCAGGTTGCTTAAATCATTTATGGATTAAAGCAAGTATCGCGAAGTTGGAACATCTGCTTTGATGAGACAGTCAAAGAGTTTGACTTTATCAAAAATGTAGATGAACCATGTATTTATAGGAAGATTGTAGAAGGAGCAGTGGTCTTCCTCGTTTTGTATGACGACATACTACTGATAGGGAATGATGTCCCTATGCTACAATCAGTAAAGCTCTTCTTGTCACAGAAATTCTCCATGAAAGACTTGGGTGATGCAACCTACATTTTGGGCATTAAGATCTATCGTGATAGATCTAATAGAATGTTGGGACTTTCACAGTTCAGGTATATAGACACTATACTAAAGATGTTTAGTATGGAAGATTCCAAGCGCGGTAACATGCCAGCTTGTCACGGGATCACCCTCTCCAAAGAGATGTCTCCAAAGACTGATGAAGAGAGGGATCGCATGAGCATTTTACCCTACGCTTCGGCGGTAGGATCTATAATGTATGCGATGTTATGTACAAGACCGGATGTAGCTTACGCACTTGGTGTGGTAAGCAGGTATCAGTCTGACCCAGGTGAGAAATATTGGATAGCAGTAAAGAACATTCTCAAGTACCTGAGAAGGACTAAGGAGATGTTCTTGATTTACGGTAATGGAGACCTCCAGGTAGAGGCTTTTACCGTCTCCGGCTTCCAAAGTGACAAAGATGATTCCAAATCCATTTCGGGTTTTGTGTTTACCCACAATGGAGGGGCGGTATGTTGGAAGAGTTCCAAACAGGATACCGTCGCAGACTCAACTATGGAGGCTGAGTATATAGCTGCTAGTGAAGCCGCAAAAGAGGCTGTCTGGATGAGGAAGTTTATTTCTGAACTTCAGGTGGTTCCGTCCATTGCCAATCCAATACCTTTGTATTGTGATAACAATGGGGCCGTAGCATTGGCAAAGGAACCCAGGTCCCATCAGAAATCCAGGCATATCTTAAGGCGTTTTCACCTGATCAGGGAGATCGTTGATCGTCGGGAGATCGAGGTACGGAGAGTGGATACAAAAGACAACACGGCAGATCCATTCACAAAGGCCATTCCTCAAGTTCAGTTCGAGAGGCTGTTTGAGATGTTGGGCATGCGGTACTCCAGCAACTGGATATAGTGAAGACAGTAGGTACTCATTGCGCCAATTAATGGCCCTAGTGCAAGTGGATGATTGTTGGATATATATGACCTAGAGGCCTTCATTGTGTAGGATACTGGGATATGTATGTACATAACAGTCTTGCTTAATATGATAGTACGCTATTTGGTTTGTCTTTATCTTAACTTATGATATATTTTGCGTAGCATTCATATATATATATACATGTTGATAAAGCCCTTAGGATGTTTGCCTGACTTCCGGCGTTATGATGGCAGTCATACTAGTGGGAGCTGGATAGTCAATAGGCATATCCTTAGATGTCCCTGGTCGCAGGAGTATCGAGACTGGGCATTGATACTCTAGAGTAGACTGGTGTATACATATCTAGACCCTGAGGAGGGGCGATGGATTGGTCCCGCGGCCATTGGTGGAGTGCACCTAAGATTGTATACAGATGCTCACTGGGTGTGAGTACACCGGACAGGACTCGCCGAGAACTGACTGGATGGTATTTATACCTAACGTCAGATAGCAGTTCTCAGGTGACATGTGTGTAGATAGTCCGTTGACTTAAAGTCGTCATTTGTCTCGTGTGAGTTCCCACTGTGCTTTGATTACTACCCTACCACGGTTCAAAGGAGTCGTGCAAACAGGTTTTAGTTGGATACAGTCCCGAGCCACGTGGAGGCGGTGAGTGACTGTTAGGGATTCGTCTCTCCCGGTATAGGGAGTTGATATCGCACAGTGATCGGTTGGTCATTACCATAAGTCCCTGGCCAGGGCTGATTGAGAATTACTGATAGATTGATCAGTAGATTCTCGGATGGTGATAGAGCCATACCGACACGACTTGTACGGTTATTAGGGGTCTGACGTTTACCACCTCCCGAGACCATACATGCGATACTCTTAGACGAACAGACCGGACTGCACGGATATTGTCACGCACAGGCTCAGTAGGAGTTCGGATGGGTATCCTCACCGGCCTTCTTATCGACATCTACCTGGGGACCATTACGTACAGCTAGTGCCGCTTGCGGTCTGTGATTAAACCCACTGCCAGCGTAGTAGTCAAGTCTTTAGAGTCCCACACAGAGTTTTCCCAACTCCAGGAGAAATGATATAGAGGTCGTACGGTTTACGACAAAAGGTTCGGACGCATACGTGTTTAAAACGCACGTACGACATTCGGACAGTTTTTACTAGCCGGCTTTGGTTTAAGCCAGATTCTAGTATTGGGTTATTGGATTTATACAGTCTACAGTTTTTCCGTGTTTTCACGGATGCGAGGGGCGTTCTCGTAATTATCCGAGAAGCTTCTAGAAGGAGGGTGACTAAGGAGGTTAAGGTGGCATTTTCATTAATTGCTTAAGTGACTCATTCATATGATTCATCATATCATTAAATGCATCATTAATGATCTAATGACTCACATGATGAATCACTCTTCTTGAATAAATTAAGCATGGTGAATAATCATTTAATTGATATTATTTGATAATTCATTATGTTTGATATATTCAAGTGAGAAGCTTTTCTCTTCTCATTATCATCTCCACCTTCTCTCTCCTCAAGTGCTCTCCTTCTTCAAACCCTAATCCTACCACTCATGAGTTGAGACCATGGATTAGGATAGACTAAACACTTCACAACCTAACTCTACATCATCTTAGTTACTTTGGTTAGCAACTAGAGAAACAAAGTTACCTCAAGTCTTGAGGTGTAGCTTGGATTAGGGTACTCGGGTGGATCATCTATCACGGATAGGAGGCCGAGGAGGACTTACAGATCATAAAGACGAAGGACTAGAATCATTTGGTATAATCTCTTTATATAGTAGCTTAGAACTCTATGCTTATTGTTAATTATCGTTTAGAAAAGATCTTCGGTTAGTCGATGTATGCTACAAAACAAGATCGTTTTTCATATTTTCGCCTCCCCGCAACTCGTGGGGTGTTGCACATCGACTTACAGTTTCTTCCCACTCCACATCTGATATGGTGTGGTAGGCACAGTCTTGGTTGGAACCTGGTTCAAAAGATATGCAACTGATTCTTGTGCATAACCCCAGAAAGATCGCGGTAACTCAGCCTTACTCATCATGGAATGAACCATATCCAATAGGGTTCGATTCCGCCTTTCTGATACACCATTGTGTTGTGGTGTGTATGGAGGAGTAAGCTGAGAGAGAATTCCATTCTCTTTTAAGTATCCCAGGAACTCGGCACTTAAGTATTCACCACCTCGATCAGATCTCAGTGTCTTGATACTTTTGTCTGTCTATTTTTCCACTTCATTCTTGTATTCCCGGAATTTCTTAAAGGCCTCGGATTTATGCTTCATCAAGAAGATATGTCCATACCTAGAGAAATCATCCATAAAAGTAATGAAGTAGGAATAACCACCTCTTGCATGTGTAGACATTGGACCGCACAAGTCACTATGTACGAGTCCCAAGAGCTCGCTCACTCTTACTCCGTGTCCAGTAAACGGAGTCTTTGTCATCTTTCCCATGAGACAAGATTCACAAGTAGCATAAGATTGATATTCTAACGGATTCAAATATCCTTCTCTATGTAACTTAGTCAATCGTGTTTCATTGATGTGACCTAGTCTACAATGCCATAAGAATGCCCGATTTATTTCTGGAGACTTTCTTTTAAGTGTGTTCTGGACATTGAAAACCTGAGCTTGATTTAATACGTATATACCGTAATCTAATATACTGGACCCAATCAGAACTTGATTTAGGTGGATGTTTACTACATCGCTTACGAATGTAAAATCATATCCCTCTCTAGAAAGTGAGGATACTGATATGATATTACAAGTCAAACTAGGTACATACAAACAGTTACGTAGAATCAATATCTGCCCACTTGTCAGTCCTAGGCGATATTCCGTTCGCAACTCTGAGTGACATATCACCTACCCTGATAACTCTATGGTTTCTCAAAGCATGTAACAAATTACAGATATGAGATTCTAATCCGGTATCTAGTACTCAGGAAGTAGAGTTAATTGACAAACAGTTCTCAATTACAAACACAACCGAGGCCGAAGCCACAACATGCTTCCCATCCTGGCTACTGGCTTCCAAAGCCTTGCAATCTTTCGGCCAATGCCCCTTCCCATAACAATAGGAACATCCCTCCTTGTCTACACCAAGTCCCGAAACTTTTGCTCT
This sequence comes from Agapanthus africanus, assembly GCA_030015575.1. Lineage (NCBI taxonomy): Eukaryota > Viridiplantae > Streptophyta > Magnoliopsida > Asparagales > Amaryllidaceae > Agapanthus > Agapanthus africanus. The sequence goes on from JASDDO010000008.1 coordinate 225,804,790, forward strand.
TCCCTTTCCTTCTACTTCACTGACACCGTATATCGGCTTTGTGGAGGTCTTCTTCTTTTCACCCTTTGCTTTCGCCTTGGATGCAGAAGAAGAAGGTCCCCCATTAAGCAGAGCGGGTGTCCCCCTGGTTTCCTTCAGGGTGTAAGTTGAGGGTAGGGACTGTGGAAATAAGTCCGCATATGACCTGTTTCCCAATGTAGTCTCCAGGTTCGTGAGCTCATCAATATAGTTAGTCATTGTAAGGACGTCATCCCCTACAGATGACCCGACAACCAACCTCGCTTGAAGCAATTCGTTCGAGGTCTCATATCTTGCGATACGAGATTTCTCTCCATATAAATCTTTGTTATGGAGGAAGATGGAAACTAAGTCCATCTTCTCGTGTTGCTTCTGGTATACACCATCAACTGAAGCCAACACGGGGCACTTGGTATTCGCACTATCCTTTTCCAATGTCTGACGGATATCCATATCCGCGACGGTAGAAACTAGACCTGGGACGGTGGGGGCTTGAATAGTAATAGGGTGGTCCAGCTTGTCATAGGCAATGGACATCTGGACAGACCTTTGCCAGTCATAAAAGTCAGATTCAGTTAACTTATTATCTAGATGTAACCTAGTAATGGTCACAGGGTCGCTGCAGTTGAGAGAGAGAAGAAAACATTTTAGCATGATGCTCTTGCAAGTTTAGATTGGTTTTAAGTTTATCTAAACAGGATGGCTCCCACTGTTTCTCGAATCCTTCCTCAAACCATAAAAGAAGAATTAATCAGGACTGATCTCACCGTACAATACTTGCTTAACCGTTCAGCCAGGCTAGTGTCGGTACTTCGAGGGAGGTTTTACGATGCTTTCGCGAAGTTCCTTAATTAAATAACCTCTTTTCCCTGGAGGCTTAGCCCTGCTGACACTGTTCTAGACACCTACTTGGTTTATAGCATTGATCGTTAAGTGACGAATCTCCTGATGAGTAGCATATACTCACAGTAGAATCGGGATCCAAATATCATCGTGTGATAATGCTAAAGGAATCCTACCAACATAATCAAACTCCAAATGGTATGCAATACCAGCAAGTTTCAGTTTCTTTAGAAACTCCCGATGTGGATTTTTGCCCCATGCTCTTATGACCTTGACTAAGGGCCAACAAATCATAAATCACATGTCAAGTTCTACCCGTCATTATCCAGGTTGATTTGAACCCACCCGTATATACTCTTGACTAAGGGCCAACAAAGTAATACGACTGTCCCAAACCAGCGCATCTATCTATGCTACATGTGAACACCCCAGCAGCTACCAATCACTATGTCTTGACTAAGGGCCAAACAAACATAGCTTGAATACTACTGACCATTCATATGAAATGACGGAGGGCTGCGACTGGTTTTGGCGAAACCGTTAACGTAGTGAACTTGATATAACCGAAGGAACCTGATAGCTTTTTAAAAGGAGTGGTTAAAGCTCCGCAATTAAAAATTCTGCTTTTTTAAAATAACCGAGTGGTTTCTGTTAAATTTGTTCCAACGATTCAGCTTTGGTTTGTTTTCTTTGCATTAATATAATGCGTCCCATCATTTATCCTATCATTGCAGAAAACAACGAAAATACAATGTCCGCTTATTCCATCCGCATTCACCACTGGGTCCCGTCATTCACCCGTCAGGTTACTTAACTAACGACAGAGCGGGGGCTGGGCTAGTGCGGATGCAAAACATAAGCAACGCCTAATAGATATCATATATAGATATTGTACATTCGTCAGACGCAATAATAGGCATTCCAGATCACAGATGAACATATTAGATATACTAGGAATCCGCATTTCTTTTGAGCCTGCAACAAAAGACGGATTACACGGTCGTGATGAATAGCCAAACCCCACCCTAGACCTCTACGGGTGTGGCAAACTACCCACCTAGTACCAGAAGTGAAACAGTCTCCCTCAACAACGTGAGTAGGCCATTTAACACTTCAAAGTACACGGTAGTTTGTGCACCCCATCTTCGGTGTATGCTAGGAGCAAAAAATAGTAAATGAAATAATACAATGGTGGCTACAACCTCAACCTGGATGTGCCCCGCAAAAGAATATTACAACAATTTACAATTTACAAATGAATGAAAGAAACTCTCGTCTCACATCCCCGGCTAATTATCACGACAATCCAACTCATATCCACAAACCAATATCCATTACAGAAATGTGCAACCCCCAACTAACCAACATACTAGCAATTAGCGGAGGTTTATGAACACATCAAACACAACTTGAAACATCAAACAACATAAAACCGCGACTTCGAAACACCCGATATTTGCTACAGTAAAGAATTTACAGTAAAATCAAAATTGGCAAAAACAAACAACTCCTGAAGCCTTAGATTAAAGTCAAAAAGCCGCACACCAAAAACGAAGCATTTCCTTCAATATTAGGCCGAGCTCGCCGAAAAAATGCCCAATGTGGCCGGCCCAGTTTTCGAGAAAATGTCCTGATTTTGTTCTGTGTTCTTTTTACTGTTCAAATAGCACTCTGTACTTGTTTAAAAAAATTTCAGAGCCCAATTTAAAATCGACAGAAACTTGAATCTTGGGATCGATGTTTTCGGGTTGTTTCGGTTTCGTAGTTTAACTTATTGTTTAATCTGTTAGCTATGGTTTATGTTAGTTATATGTATGCCCTAGAGGCAATTACTATACATGAGATGTATATTGTAGTGGACGCTTGGACATATATAGGGAGGACTTTCTTGCTCGACATGATAGTATGCTATCTGGTTAGTCTTTACCTTAACGTGTACACTGATTGTCTCTATGTTACATGTTGGTAAAGCCCTTAGGATGTATACTTGACTACCTGGACTATGATGCGGATCATACTAGTGGAGACATGGTAGTCTATAAGTGTATCCTTCAAGGTCCCTAGTCGTGGGTGTATCGAGACGGGGCATCGATATACCAGAGTAGACTAGCGTATACCTTCTCGACCTATGTAGATGGGCGATGGATGATCCCATATCCATTGGTGTTTGACATCAGAGATGATATACGGGTGCTCAGTAGAGACTGGGTACACTGGACGGACTCGCCGAGAACACCCAGATGGTATTATACCTTACGTCAGATGGCAGTTCTCTGGTGACACTGGTACAGGTTAGTCTGTAGACCCGAGATCGTCATAGAGGCTTGTGTGATTCCCACTGTGCTTTGATTTCCACCTTACCACGTCCAAGAGGGCTTGCAAAACGGTGGTTTTTGGATACATTCCCGAGTCACATGGAGGCAATGAGCGATAGGAAGGGTTTCGTCTCTCCCGGTATTGGGGGTTGATGTTGCGCTATGCTCGATTGGCCATAACAGGGAAGTCCCTAGCCAGCGCTCGTTTAGAGATTTACCGGTAAGTGTTACCAGTAGTTTCTCGACCCGTTATGAGCCTCATATCGACATGACTTATCGGTTATTGGGGTCTGATGTTTTACCACACCTAGACTTGATATACGACATATCAGACGAGGAGACCGGACTGTACGGTAGTGTCAATGTCAGGCTTTTTGCAGGAGTTGGAGTGGGCTTGCTTGCTGATCTTCTGATCGTTCAATACCCGGGTTGCCGTTACGTCCAGCTAGTACCGCTGACGGCTTGTGGGTGCTTGATATGATCATCACCTACTGCAGGCGTATTGACGAGTCTTTAGAGTCCTACATAGAGGTTATACTGGCTCAGGCAAAACAAAATAGGAGCGCATATGTGATATGTGCGGGACCGAGAATAATGCGTGTATGTGATACCGTATTCTATTCTCGCGACTATTGTATCGGCCGGTTATATGAGATATAACCAGGTTATTGAATCAAGGGTTGATTCGATAAGTCGATACATTGGATGTTAGTCGGTTATATGAGATATAACCGGATTATTAAGTCAAGTGTTGATTTAATAATTTAGTGTATAATTGTATATGTGATATACTAATTTACATTAACTAACATTGGTTCACATAAGCATTTATTTTTCTCACTTGTGCACAACTTAATATATATGTGATATATATATTTATTTATGTTCATATTGTATCATGGTTGTTGATACACTTGACATGGGTGTATAAGACATACACCATTCTAATTTTAGTGGAGAGTTTTTTATATTTAAGTAAATCTAAATTGATTGATTTTTGTTAAGTGCATGAAGCTTGTAGAAGCTTTTAGTGCTTTGACAAATTCAACTCAATTTGTTTTACTTATGATATTATGTTAACCCAACCATTAGAATTAGCCATGGTTATGTCTCTACATGAGTTAGTATATGATACTCACTCACCCATGGTTAGCTAACTCTCTCTCTTGATTAGTTTTCATTCTCATCTTGAGCTCATCTTCTTCCTCCTTCAATTTCTTTCTAGGGTTTGATGAAGAGAGAGATATAAAGTGAGAAAAGAAATTCTAAAGTGTACCCATTTCCTATTTCATCATCCTATACTAGACTAGCACTTTAGTTTATGGTGTTTTCTTCACTAGTTCTCTAGTTAGTGAAGTAGAAGCTTGAGTTCGTATTCCCTCGACGTAGATCATCTTCGGCCTCGAAGACTTCAAGCAATACCGTTGCTATCTTCTCAAAGAGCCGTCCGAGATTCAGAAGCATCATGATCGCAGCGAAGGGACTACTAAAAGGAGCTTAAGAAGTGAAGGACCGATCTACAAAGGTTGTATTTCGTATTCACTTAGTGTTAAATATTTTAACTTGCTAGTTTTCGCCTAATCTCTAGTTTAAAGATCTTGTTTAGAGTTATTCGTGTTGGAGATAGTGTCCTCAGAGTCAATTATTGGATCACAGGCACGTGATTGCAATGATTGAGGGAGGACCTATACCAGTAGGACAGTCTTACTCAAGATGATAATATGCTATCTGGTTTACGTTTATCATCGTGTACTGCTTCTGGTGACCTTACAGGTCACTATTGCGCATTGATAGAGCCCCTAGGATTCTTGCTTGACTGCCAGCAGTATGAGGGCGATCATATACGTGGGAGCTGGTAGTCCATAAGCACATCCTTAAATGGTCTCTAGTCGTGGGAGTTTCGAGACAGGGCATCGATACTCCAGAGTAGACTAGTGTATACAGTCGAGACCCCGACGAGGGGCGGTGGCCGGTCTCACAAGCCATTGGTGTCAGTTGGTTCACCTAAGATGTATACAGGTGCTCATTGGGTTATGAGTACACCGGACAGGACTCGCCGGGAACATGCTAGTTGGTCTAATACCTGGCGTCAGATAGCAGTTCCCTGGTGACATGTGTACAGGTTAGTTCATCGACCTGAGATCGTCATTTGTCTCATATGAGTTCCCACTGTACTTTGATTACTACCCAACCATGCTCAAAGGAGACGTCCAAACAGGTTTTAGTTGGGTACAGTCCCGAGCCACATGGAGGCAGTGAGCGGATCTGCAGGGGTTCGTCTCTCCCGGTATTGGGGGTGAGGTCGCGCTGTGTCTAGGAGAGCCAGTACATGAAAGTCCTTAGCCAAGGCAGGAGATTTACTGGTAGGTATTCCAGTAGTCTCTCAGGGTGTTCTGGGCTACTCTCCGACACGACTTGTACCGCTTTTGGGGGTCTAACTTTTACTAACCCCTAGGCCCGCCATGCGATGCTCATAGACGAACGGACCGGACTGTACGGATATTGTCACTGACAGGCTCAGTAGGGTGTCAGGATGAGTTCGCTCATCGACGTCCTTTTTGGTCAATACCTGGTAGCCCGTTACGTATAGGCTAATACCTCTGACGTGCTAGTGGTTAAATCCACAGCCAAAGTATTGACGAGTCTTTAGAGTCCCCCACAGACCGTTTTCTCAAGTTTCGGGCGAACCGCTGTAGAGGCTGTATGGAGATATGGCAGGGTTCGATCATACACGTGCGGTATTGCACGGATCATGATCGGACGAATAATACTAGCGGACTTTGGTTTAAGGCGGATCCTAGTATTGTACAGTGTAGATTTGTCTCATTGCATTTGTATTTCGGTCGGAATACAAATGCGGGTATGTATATAAAGTAGTGGGGTTTCCTGTAATTTATTACGGGATCAGTTTTCTGAAGTTGCCAGTTTGCTTTCCGTTTCGGCCATTTTCCTTTGTATCTTTCCTTGGCTGAAAATTGGTGGAGGAGGGCTTATTTGCAAATGTGCAAATAAGCATTGTGGAGGGTGGTCTTTGCATATTGTTGTGTCATGATGGTTCTACCACCATTGACTTTATAAGTTCATGATTGCTTGACTTTTTGGAGTAATCATGGTTGTTGATGATGAGAAGAGTGATGGTTGTTGTAGTAATGATTTTTCCTCATCATAACCCTTTTCTCTCTCTTTGATTATTGGCTCACTCACTCACCCCATTGATACTCTCTCCTCTTTCATTCTCATGTAAGGATGGCCGGCCATGATAAGGGTGGGGCTGCCCATTATATTTGTGGGGGATTTTTGGTTCTCTTGTGCTTGCAAAAAATCCCCAATTTCATCTCTAAAATGCTATCATCTCATTCCTCCACCAAAGGCAACTTACACAACACTAAAGAGACATAGAGTTCTACAGTTAACCTACAGCACCTTTGGGCACGTCGGCTCGCCAACTTCGTGCCCGAGTTGCCTCGGTCCAGAGGTGGGAGCCCGTAAAAGAAGCCGGCGATGTGGTGCCCTTCCGGTGAGGAGGCGAAGACCGGAGATTCCGCGGGGAGATCGGGACGACGATGAGAAGACCGAAGGACACGGATCGCTCGGTATATCTCTCTACCCCTTCTCTAGTTAGCTAGGATTAGATTAATGGCCCGATCCAGGATTTTTGTGCGCGGTGGTGCCGGTTCAAAAGTTAAAGTATATTATCGTTTCCACATTTTGTCCTCGGATTGGCGGCCGGGGCGCCGCCGTGCACTTACACTGGTATCAGAGACATGCCATTAACCTAGTCTAGCTTGGTCTAATGTGTTTACATTTACGATCGAACAAAATTCCAAAACCCGCGTTTTCAAAGCTTTAGTTTTCTGTCGATTTTTTTCTGCCTCGAATTTTTTTTCAGTATGTTGCAGAAGTACAAGCAGGAAATTATAAGATATCTTTGAAAAAATGGTGGTGTGACACTGTAGCGTGACCGCGGAACCGCGGCCAAACCCCTGTTGCGGCCACGGTTCCGCCGCAGCACAGTGCCTTCACTGCACCATTTTTGCACAGTGATCTTTGTACAGGGAAATTGGGGTTTTGGAATATTCTTTTTAGGTCCAGAATTTCTTTAAGTGCTACAGTAGTGCTTGGGGGCCCACTTAGAAAAATTTGATCGATCGAAAATTTTAAACACATTAGTTCACAGTATTTACGTTATATCTGCGACCATGAATGTCACTTGATCGGTAAATCCTGTCTAACTGCTATAGCCCGGTTAGACGGATTTGCGAACGTGACATTCACGTTGATGTTCTGTGTTGTGCTGTGATGTTGTGGATTGGTCGTGGGGGATAGCCTGGATGCAATGTTAGTACAGTTTTGGTTTTATATGTACATTTGATATTGCGGGGCGAGCGTCCGACATGTGGACTGCCGTCACTGCCTGTTTGTATATTATTCTTTTGGGGCACGACCGGGTCGAGGTCGATGTACCCGTTGTATATTTTACTTTCTGTACTAGGATTACCCCAAGGTGGGGTGCACGGATAGCCGGGTTCTAGAGGGAAACGAGTCCGCATCTCATGGCTTTGAGATGGAGGGGGCTTTACTCTAGAATTGGCCGGCTATTCGCCGCATTCGTAGGGGGTACAGGTTGACCCAGGAGGGGTGCCCAAGTTATCGGATTCCGTGAAGTGCTGGGTGTTCTATTCACGTTGCTGAAGGGAGCTGCCTCGCTTCAGGTTTTGGCGGGTAACTTGCCGCGCCCGTAGGGGTCTAGGATTTCATTGCACAGGCTATCCACACGACCAGGGGAACGTCGGGTTTCAGTAGCGGCTCTATGAAACCCGGGGATCCCAGATATCTGTATTGTTCTGTGATGCTTATTACATTTCTGTGATGTTGCATTTTATCACGCCATGAGCGAATATTATATATTGATATATATACTAGTAGATGTTGTATATGTTTTGCATCCGCGCTAGTCCAGTCCCCGCTCTGTTGTTAGTTAAGTAACCTAACGGGTGATGACGGGACCCAGAGGCGAATGCGGATGGCATATACGTACATCATTATTTTCGTTCTTTATTGGTGTGATCAATTGATGGGACTGCGTTGATTTGGATCAATGCAAGCTAAATAAACCTATTCTGATGTTGTTGGAACATTTTTCAAAAAGCTGTTATTGCAAAGACGTTCACTATTGTTTTGCACAATGGTATTTAGTTGGAATATCCTGCTCCTCAGTCGACGAGGCAATGGCCGAGATCCCTTCACCGAGAGTGACCCCTTGGACAGAAGTTTGCGTCAGGGCAATAACTTCACTATAGTCGTTTACTTTTGCCTTGCATCGTGGTATTCAGTTGGAATATCCTGCACCTCATTCTACGGGGAAAGAGCCGAGATCCCTTCACCGGGAGTGACCTCTTTAGCAAAGGTTTTCGCCACTTTATTTTTAAAAGCTATCCGGTTCCTTCAACGATATCAAGTTCATTACGTTAAAGGTTTTCGCCAGAAACTATTCGTAGCCCTCCGTCGTTTCATATGAATAGTCAATAAGTATTCAAGCTGTGTATGTTGGCCAAAGTCAAGGCACAGTGATTGGTAGCTATTGGGTATTCATATGCAGCATAGATAGATGCGTTGGTTTGGGACAGTCGTACTACTATTTTGGCCAAAGTCAAGGGTAGGTACAGGTGGGTTCAAATTAACCTGGAGAATGACGGGTAGAACTTGACATGTGACTTATGATATGTTGGCCAAAGTCAAGGTCATAAGAGCATTGGGTAAAAATTCACATCGGGAGTTTCAAAAGAAACTGAAACTTGCTAGATATGCGCATACCTTCTGGAGTGTGATAACGTGAGCGGATTCCGTCACGCTATCATGCGATGATAGTTGGATCCCGATTCACACTGATGAGTTGGTTTACTCCTCGGGTGATCCCGACTAATTCTTCTTTCAGGTTTGGAGAAGAATTTGACGTTACAGTGGGAGGTTTCCAGATTAGATAAAGTGATAACCATTCTGATCTAGGTTAGAGTGCACGCTGAGTGTTTCTTTTCTCTCTCTCTTTGGCAGAGACCATTGACCCGACCCTAGACTATGACTCAGTGACCAAAGTTAACCGAACCTTCTTAAACACCGGCTTTTGGATTGTCAAAGTTGCAAACCTCATTGCCACTCCTACTTTTACCCTTTTCTCCAGGACACCCCGTATTACTACGAACGTCCACTTCCATTGGACAAAACCATCGTATGGTTATATACGAACTCGAAGGAATTTATTCGAGGATGGTTTCCAGTTCTGGAGAAAACGAATAGGACTATTCAGTTGTCTTTTCCTTTTACCTTCTCTCAGGTTGTGAGTGCTCCTTGGTTTAGGAGATAGTACACCTATTACGCAAATTGGATAGTCTTCTTCCAAACCTTAGGCTGGTGCCGAATGGTAGGGAATAAAGAAAACCAATTAGCCTAACGATGGTGTGCAGAAGGTATTAAGTAAAGAAATATCAAGGGATTAATAAAAGGGCAAAGTAAATTGCGACTGCTATTCACGACCAAACCAAGTATTTCTTCGCCAATCCTAAATCACCTTTGTATTTCTCCAGGACACTCCGTATCACTACGAAGATCCACAGTTTATTGGATACTCCATCGTATGGTTATATACGAACTCGAAAGGAACTTGTTCCAGTTCGGGGATGGATTCTGGTTCAGGAGAAATAGGAATAAGGTTTATTCGGTTGTCTTTTATCTTCACCTTCTCTTGCATTGCGAGTGCTCCTAGGAATAGGACAGTACACCCATTATGCTTATTGGATAGTCTTCTTCCAAACCATAGGCTGGTGTCGAAAGGTAGGGAAGGAAGAAAACCATTTGGCCTAAAGGGGTGTGCAGAAGGTAATGACTAAAGACATATAAAGGGATTTGGAGAGGTGGCAAAGAATTATACGGTTACAGTCGTGAATCTGGATAATGGAAGAGGCATTACTAGGAATACCCGGATACCCCTATGAAACATTTCAATGTTTCAGTTTCACTGTATACTGTTAAAAGGAAACTGATTTCCCAATGAGTCCTTACTCCCGGGTATGTATTTACCAGGTATGATTCTCACATCTGTATGGTTTTACAGATGATGAGTGGGAGTAAGTTATTGGGAATTGGGTGATCATCCTCATTATATCGGGATTCGTTGTAATCGGTGATATTTGAGGAAGTCACCTGGGTTGTTTGCCGGACGGCAAATATTTGGTTTTGAATATCCGCTGTTATGCACCAATTTCAAATTGATATATCTGTACGTCTATTTTTATAGAGTGAGATATACCTTTTTGAAATTATGTCTATGACATTTACCTATATCAGTTGATGGTTAGGTAAGGAGCATTAAACAGCGGTGTAATTTTTCTTAACCATAAGTACAGTTTTCAACCTGCGACACACAGGGAGTGAGTTATTAGACTCAAGGGACTTATACAGAGTATTGTATATTGTCCAGTGTCCAATAGGACAGAGGGGTTGGTCCTCGTACTATATTCGGTTTACTTATGACTTCTCTAGTTTTTAGACAAGTGTTTCGTAAAAACACAAGGTCCGAATTTTGAGAAGTTATAGGTATATGAATAAAGTAGAGAACCAGGTATTGCGAGTATCAGGATTCTTCAAGGTGATCGAAGATGTAGATACTTGTGTATGGTATTCAGTTAATAGTAATGATTAAGAGAACTTGCTTCTCTTTTAGGTTACTCATAATTGGAAGCATTCCTAAATTGAGTAACGCTGATCGGCCTCTTTCCATTTAGTTGACATGCACTGGAGACAACTGAATGATTTGAATCTGGTTCAATTAAATCAGTGCCTCTGTTTCTGTATTGGATATAGAACAGTTCATATCTTAACGATGTTAAGGTACGGGGAGTTGTCCGGCTTATGCTTAAAACCAGACTCTGGATAACTCAAGGCACGTTTCTGTAATGGCTGTTTGTGGGTTGACCCGGGCTATGACGAGGGTTGATTTTCTACCATCTGGAAGATCAATAGTGATATTGTTCTTGACTCGCCACAGTTTTAATAAAAATGGATTTTTTCAGAAAAAAGAAGTGGGAGTATGGTAGAACTGGAAGTGATTCCAGAACCGCAAACGATTACTGAAGATTTGATAAGAACCTAAAGATTCAATCTGGTTTGACATTCCATTGGCCACTCCGCAGATAAAGTGGGTAACCTCAGGCATCCGAGAGGTACTTCGGTATGCTCAACGACGGTGGCAGGGAGGTTCTTGCTTACCCAGACTTGCCAATGTTGTTGTTCCAGACTGTGAGACCCAGCAGGAGGATGAGTATAGCGTCGTTCTAAACTAGTTTTAGAAGTGCACGTGTATATGACTCTGCCAGAGGGTTGTCATAGTCAATGGGAGCAACGGAAGCATGGTGGACAAATGGCTTATGTCTATTTATAGACTAAAGCAGATATAGCGGAGATAGATCATCTATTTCTGATGTGATAATCATAGGTTTGACTTCATCAGAATAGGGGATGGATCTGTTAAGGAGGTAGTAGGGTGTGATGTCCTGGTATCTGGATGACATACACAGAGTAGGAAGTGATATTCCTATACTATGATCGGTTATTCTTTGGTTGTCACACAGTGGTTTCTCCACATAGGAATTGGATATTAATCCAATTCTGGAGAAACATTCGGAAGCAGTTTTAGAACATAAGTGGATGTTCTAGGGAAATGATAACGGCAGCCTCTTTCGGGAGACAGTTATCATTCCAGGCTTCCAAGGTGACCTGGATGATAGAGTGACTGTCATAGTTATAGTTTTTCCTCTGACGAGGGGCAGTATCTGGACAGGTGGTCCAGGTGGATACTGAGGGAAGGCATGGCGCAGGATACTGATTAAGTTCAGTTGGCGATACAGTCTAAGAAGTTTGGATTTAGAGTTCGCTTATGAACTAGGTCCCATCAGACATCCAAACATATTCTAAGAAAGGTATTCCTCATTTTGGGAGATGGGTTTCTCCGCGAACTTGAGATAAAGAGAGACATAGAAAGAAGCATCACAGCGGATCCACTCACTGAGGCTATTCCTCGAACGCAATAGTTTCGCAAACGTGCTTTATGAGACTGACTAGTAGAGGAGTTGGGTGTTTGGTATCACACGAGCTGTGAGTATGCGACATCGCAATAATTAGCCTTGAGTGCAAGTGGGAGATTGTTGGAGATAGTGCCATCAGAGTCAATTATTGGATCACAGGCACGTGATTGCAATGATTGAGGGAGGACCTATACCGGCAGGACAGTCTTACTCAAGATGATAGTATGCTATCTGATTTACCTTTATCATCGTGTACTGCTTCAGGTGACCTTACAGCTCACTATTGCGCGTTGATAGAGCCCCTAAGATTCTTGCTTGACTGCCAGCAGTATGAGGGCGATCATATACGTGGGAGCTGGTAGTCCATAAGCACATCCTTAAATGGTACCTAGTCGTGGGAGTTTCGAGACAGGGCATCGATACTCCAGAGTAGACTAGTGTATACAGTCGAAACCCCGACGAGGGGCGGTGGCCGGTCTCACAATCCATTGGTGTCAGTTGTTTCACCTAAGATGTATACAGGTGCTCATTGGGTTATGAGTACACCGGACAGGACTCGCCGGGAACATGCTAGTTGGTCTTATACCTGACGTCAGATGGCAGTTCCCTGGTGACATGTATACAGGTTAGTTCATCGACCTGAGATCGTCATTTGTCTCGTGTGAGTTCCCACTGTACTTTGATAACTACCCAACCACGCTCGAAGGAGACGTGCAAACAGGTTTTTGTTGGGTACAGTCCCGAGCCACATGGAGGCTGTGAGCGGATCTGCAGGGGTTCGTCTCTCCCGGTATTAGGGGTGAGGTCGCGCTGTTTCTAGGAGAGCCAGTACATGAAAGTCCTTGGCCAAGGCAGGAGATTTACTGGTAGGTATTCCAGTAGTATCTCAGGGTGTTCTGGGCTACTCTCTGACACGACTTGTACCACTTTTGGGGGTCTGACTTTTACCGACCCCCTAGGCCCGCCATGCGATGCTCATAGACGAATGGACCGGACTGTACGGATATTGTCACTGACAGGCTCAATAGGGTGTCAGGATGAGTTCGCTCATCGACGTCCCTTTTTGTCAATACCTGGTAGCCCGTTACGTATAGGCTAATACCTCTGACGTGCTAGTGGTTAAATCCACAGCCAAAGTATTGACGAGTCTTTAGAGTCCCCCACAGACCGTTTTCTCAAGTTTCGGGCGAAACGCTGTAGAGGCCGTATGGAGATATGGCAGGGTTCGATCATACACGTGCAATATTGTACGGATCATGATCGTACGAATAATACTAGCGGGCATGGTTTAAGCCGGATCCTAGTATTGTACAGTGTAGATTTGTCTCATTGCATTTGTATTTCAGTCGGAATACAAATGCGGGTATGTATATACAGTAGCGGGGTTTCCTGTAATTTATTACGAGATCAGTTTTCTGAAGTTGCCAGTTTGCTTTCCGTTTCGGCCATTTTCCTTTGTATCTTTCCTTGGCTGAAAATTGGTGGAGGAGGGCTTATTTGCAAATGTGCAAATAAGCATTGTGGAGGGTGGTATTTGCATATTGTTGTGTCATGATGGTTCTACCACCATTGACTTCATAAGTTCATGATTTCTTGACTTTTTGGAGTAATCATGGTTGTTGATGATGAGAAGAGTGATGGTTGTTGTAGTAATGATTTTTCCTACCCTTTTCTCTCTCTTAGATTATTGGCTCACCCACTCACCTCATTGATACTCTCTCCTCTTTCATTCTCATGTAAGGATGGCCGGCCAAGATGAGGGTGGGGCTGCCCATTATATTTGTGGGGGATTTTTGGTTCTCTTGTGCTTGCAAAAAATCCCCAATTTCATCTCTGAAATGCTATCATCTCATTCCTCCACCAAAGGCAACTTCCACAACCCCAAAGAGACATAGAGTTCTACAGTTAACCTACAGCACCCTTGGGCACGTCGGCTCGCCAACTTCGTGCCCGAGTTGCCTCGGTCCAGAGGTGGGAGCCCGTAAAAGAAGCCGGCGACGTGGTGCCCTTCCGGCGAGGAGGCGAAGACCGGAGATTCCGCGGGGAGATCGGGACGACGACGAGAAGACCGAAGGACACGGATCGCTCGGTATATCTCTCTACCCCTTCTCTAGTTAGCTAGGATTAGATTAATGGCCCGATCCTGGATTTTTGTGCGCGGTGGTGCCGGTTCAAAAGTTAAAGTATATTATCGTTTCCGCATTTTGGCCTCGGATTGACGGCCGGGGCGCCGCCGTGCACTTACAATTCGGCACGGCTAAAATTTTAATCGGGCATGGTTGATGCCTTGTAGAACCTAATTAGAGTGCCTAGTAACCCTGCAGTGGTATCAGAGCCTAGCTAGAGCATTAGGCGACGTGTATACGAAGTTAAAACCCCGATCGAACCCGGAAACGTCAATTTAACCCCCTCTCTGGAAAATTTTTCAAAACTGTGATTTTTCAGTATTAAAAATACCTAAAAAATTCAGCAGGGACATTTAAGCATTACTGTGAAAAACGAGGTTCTAATCCGTACAATCCGCCGCAGAACCGCAGCCGTACCACGCTTGGGCCACGGATCCACGGCGGTATAGAAGGATTAGACACTCTTTATTGAATAGTAATATATATTTCTGTAAGTGCTATTTTCTGGGTATTTTTAATCTGACTCAAGTGTTGAGTGTTCTGGGGTTTATTTTGTATTTGTTGATTCGATCGGAAAATTTAATTTCGTTATGTTTTCCGGATATTTAGAAAGTATTAAAAAGTTTGGACGGATATCAATAACTCACTTTTTCCCGACCCGGAAAATTTCCAAGTGTTGGATTTTTCCGTAGTTTAAGAACGTCTAAATCATGCAAGTTACGCAATGGACCCTCTAGAAGACAACAAACCTTAACTCGATTATGTGACCGTCTTGAACTGCCTTTTGAACCTTAGGGTTTGGGGCAGTACGGCATGCTACATGTGAGGCGTTGGGTTGACCCTTCTACGGCTGGACCATTGGTACTGTGGCATGTGATGGATATTTTTAAACTCCCCTCAAGTGTTGAGAACTATTTGGGAAATCTTGGGTGTTTGATTATTCGATCGAAAGGTCTAACATTGTCTATTTAACTGGAATGTGATACAATATTTGGAATCCACAAGTAGTTATGAGATAACTAATTTGAATATTATAAACATAGCAGTTTAGTCTCAATTGATCGGTTGCCACGGAATTTTGATGCGATCAAAAGTCCGTCGCAATCACGTAGCGTACGCGGATACTCGCCGGGTAAACTTAATAGACAGCCATGCCCTATAGCCCCGACCAAGTGACTGTAGGAGAACCCCGTCGCCAAAAGCATGCGTTCGGGTGCTCGCGGCAGCGGTGTTCCGCCTTAGTGCACTTCGTCGACGGCATCCGGGGGTGCGGCCGTCTGATCAGTCGAAAATATTGCATATTTTAACCGGCAATTTCCTTGTCATCTGCATACATATAGGAGAGTACGGTATTCATAATTCACATATTAGCTAATCGGTCGCAAAATATCAAATTACATGTATTCGACCTTAAAACCGGAAATTCTAGGGAAATTAACTGCATTGCATTACATAGCATATTTTCTATATCTTGCAACCCCTAGTTTGAAGTCTATGCAGGAAAAGAGATACTTGCTCGATCAATTCATTGCTCGACCATTACAATTGCTCGTAAACTCATTGAAAGCAAATCTGGTATCAACATAGAAGGGCAACTGCAATTCTGAACATCAAAGAATAACCCAAATAGAAGTACAAAGCAACTGCAGAAAGCACCAATCCCGAGGCCACCAAGGCGCAGCGGAAGCGCGGCCCAAAGCCACCTCACGCGGCGGTTGCGCGGCGGATACAGAGAGTCAACTCCTCGAATTGCACCATAACTCCTGTGTTAGTACCTTCAGCTCAAAAATGCATACAGAAGTCCAGAAGAGTCCAGACACTTCCACCAGATCATCAAGCTCCTAAACTAGCCTAGAACTTCTAGAACTTTCCTAAACCCTTGCTTAAACCCTAAGCTAAACCCCAACAAACTTGTTAACAAACTTTGGGAGGGAAAGTCTAATTCAAACCTAAACCTAGGTCTATAAATAAGACCCTAGGCTCTCTCATTTCATATTCTTGGAAAATCTTGGATCATCTTGGAAAAATCAAGAAATCTTGGAGAGTGATAGATTCAACCCATTTTTAGTTTAGCCATTCTCTTTCTCCATCTTCTTCTTCCTCAAGATTAGTGAGAAATCTTGTAGGAAACCCTAACCCTAATTCCACTCCAAATCCAACATTTTGAGTACCAAATCAAGCGAGAAATCTTCAACCTTTTGGGAGCCGAGCCGATCTTCAATCGGGCAAGTGATCCAAGCCGATCCGCGATCCACGGAGACGAGCGAAGCCAAGTCGACGATCAAGTTCCTCCTCTTGTAGTTCTTGAGTGATTGTAACGGAATTGTTGATATAAATAAAAGGTGAAATTCGTTAATCTTGCTTTCTTTTAAAATTCCGCATCATGTTATCTTTACTGTTCTTGAATATTGTCTATGTGGTGATGCGCGAGTAAAACTCCGCTCGTTAAGGAGTCGAGAAGATCTTTAGTATGATGATGTAGCAAATTTGTAATCAATTCTTGAATCCTACGAGATTGTAAACCCTAGCTATTTCAAGAATCGACAACCCAATTCGATTCGATGCTTTCTTGATCAACATCGCTCGAGATTGGGGTGATCCGATCGATTCTTGAAATTACTAGAGGCTAGAATATAAATGGTATCCTCGAAAGAGTAAGGGTTAAGAGATGAAACTTTAATTTCATCAAGAAAACCCTAATTCTCGTCGATAACCATTGATCTAGCATCAATTCTTCGAAGGACAAGAATATGAAATATTGTAGACTACAACACATATAAAGATCCTATCGATTCCTACGAGCCTCTTTATCAGTTTGGATTGTCGTTTGGAAAATTCCATTGAAACCGATTCTTGTTGTTTATAGTTCTTGATTCTTTAGAAAAGATTAGTGACACACGAATACAAATCAATCAATTGAATCGTGTTTTCTCTTATTGTTGCTTAACATTTCATTTCAAACAAATAAAAGTAAAAACGAATCTCGAGATCCCTGAGGACGATCCGCACTCATTCATTAACTTCAACTGACACCGTTGTTTGATTGCGGTCAAATATTTTTGGTTGTGATTTCTTTACTATTTGATTCGATAAACACATCCACGAAAATCAACAGATCACCGTCTACTAAAGTTTGCGACGAGCATTCGATCACATATCGGGAATCTTGTTGAATTGCCCGACTTGGTATTGAAAAGTGTTTTCGATATAGAGACTAAAATGCGGGGTTTATAATTGTTAGGCATGCGATGTCTAAGGAGGTTGCGGATTCCAACTGTTGTAGTTTTCCACTTTCTTTTCTGCGACCGTAAGTGTAATATGTGTTATCGCCGGTTTCGTTGCTATATGTCAACGACAATTGGGATGCGCATATTTACTTACGTTGATGACATGTGATGTTATGTGTTGCTGGATATGTTATATTGGATCGTCGCGTTTTTTAATAGCCGGGGATTTTATGTGAGATGAGGGTTTTTATTTTCATTCATGTAAAATTAAATGTATGTAATATTCTTTTATTGGGGCACTTCCGGGATGAGGTTGATGTCACCATTTGTATATTATTTACTTTGTCGCACTAGCATAGACCCAAGGAGGAGAGCACAAGTAACCGGGTTCTAGAGTTCAGTGGGAGACCAACTCGAGGAGTCGAGTCCGGGTCTCCTAACCCTAGAATTGGAAGGGTTGCTTGCCGCTCTCGTAGGGGTCTAGGGGTGTGGGTTTGGCTATTCATCGCGACCGTGGAATCCGTGTTTTATAGAGGCTCAAAATCAAACACGGACGTCCTAGTATATCCAATGTTTCATATGTTTCTTCTGCTGCGATATCTGTGATGTGATCATTTGATATGTTGTGATAGATACTGTATATAGTATATATGATATATTATTTAGACGTTACTTATGTTTTACACCCGCGCTAGCCCTGCCCCGCTCTGCCGTTAGTTACCTAACCTAACGGTGCACGAGAGGACATCGAGGCGAATGCGGATGGCATAAGTGTACGTCTTATTTATCTGTGATGTTTAGGTGACTTAAATGATGGGACTTCATTAATATGATTAATGAAAGAAAAGAAACCTAAAATATGTTGTGGAATCGAATTTTCAAAAACAGGTAACTACGGTTCTTGCTTTGCATCGCGGTGTTCCTTGTAGAACATCCTGCACCTTATTCGATAAGGAAAGGGCCGAGATCCCTTCACCGGGAGTGACCCCTTTAGCAATGACTGGCAGATACTACACCCCTCGGTTTTGTCTTTTGATTGCTTTTCTAGTTCTTGCTTTGCACCGTGATATATATGATATATCCTGCACCTCATTCGACGAGGAAAGAGCCGAGATCCCTTCACCGGGAGTGACCTCTTTAGCGAAACTAGTAAAAGCCTCAAAAACACTCCATTTTAAAATTATTTGATTCCACAACGATATCAAGTTCATTACGCAATAGGTTATCATAAAAACCTGACATAGCCCTCCGTCATTTCAGATAAGTCCTGCTTAGTATTCGTGCTGCGTTTGTTGACCTTGTCAAGGCGCAGTGTGCGGTAGTTGACCAGTATTTATCTGCTTATGCATATGATGCAGATTGGATTAGGTTAGTCGTACGGCCTTGTTGACCTTGTCAAGGGTCGTGCGGGTGGGTTTAATTCAATCAAGAAATGACGGGTTGAACTTGACTTACGGTCTATGGTTTGTTGACCTTGTCAAGGTCATAGATCGTTCGGGGCAAAATTATCGGGAATTTCAAGTGTTGAAATTTGCAATGAGATTGCATACCTTCTATGAGATAGTTGGATCCCGATACCCACTGCGAGTAATTGTTACTCCTGGAAGAGTTTTACACATTACAATTAGCCGATCAAGTAGGTGTCTAGAACGGTGTCAACGGGGTTATGCCTCAAGGAAAATGAGGTTTACTTTAATTAGGTCCGTGCGCAAGCACGTGGAACCTCCCTCAAAGTACCGACATTGGCCTGGCTGAAAGATTGGCGAAGTTGTAGGGTGTAATTAATCCCGGCTAGTCTTTCCTTTTAGGGTTTGAAGGAAGATTTGATAAAAACAGTGGGAGCCATCCTGATTAGATAAAATAATAACCAATCTGATCTTGCAAGAGCGCATGTAGAGTGTTTTCTTCTCTCTCTCCAGGTAGCGACCATGTCACGCCTTAATCAAGATAATAATACGGATGTATTGACCGAACCCGCTTGTTATACTGCGCTGGGGAACGTTGGCCCTGTAGGGTTACTAGGAACTCTAAGAAGGCTCTACAAGGCATCAACCATGCCCGATTAAAATTTTAGCCGTGCCGAATAACTCTAAACAAGATCTTTAAACTAGAGATTAGGCGAAAACTAGCAAGTTAAAAACTTTAACACTAAGTGAATACGAAATACATCCTTTGTAGATCGGTCCTTCACTTCTTAAGCTCCTTGTAGTAGTCCCTTCGCTGCGATCATCGAACTCCCGAACTCTCGGACGGCTCCATGAGAAAATTGCAACGGTATTGCTTGAAGTCTTCGCGGCCGAAGATGATCTACGTCGAGGGAATATGAACTCAAGCTTCTACTTCACTAACTAGAGAATTAGTGAAGCAAACACCCTAAACTAAAGTGCTAGTCTAGTAGAGGATGATGAAATAGGAAATGGGTACACTTTAGAATTCTTTTTCTCACTTTCATTCTCTCTCTTTTTCAAACCCTAAAAAGAAATTGATGGAGGAAGAAGATGAGCTCAAAATGAGAATGAAGACTAATCAAGAGAGAGTTAGCTAACCATGGGTGAGTGTGTATCATATACTAACTCATGTAGAGACATAACCATGGCTAATTATAGTGGTTAGGTTTATAAAAATCCTAAGTAAAAACAAAACTAGTGGACTTTGGTCAATACATTCATAAGCTTCATGAAGCTTCATGCACTTGAACAATTATCCATTAATTTTGTATTTACTTTGTATATTAAAACCCCACCAATATAATTAGAATGGTGTATGTCTCATACACCCATGTAGTGTGTATCAACAACCATGATACAAAATGTACACAAATAAATATATATCATATATATATTAAGTTGTGCACAAGTGAGAAAAATAAATGCTTAAGTGAACCAATGTTAGTTAATGTAAATTAGTATATCACATATACAATTATACACTAAATTATTAAATCAACACTTGACTTAATAATCCGGTTATATCACATATAACCGACTAACATCCAATGTATCGACTTATCGAATCAACCCTTGATTCGATAACTTAGTTATATCACATATAACCAATCGATACAAACATCGCGAGAATTGAATACGGTATCATATACATGCATTATTCTCCGTCCCGCACATATCACATATGCGCTCCTATTTCATTTTGCCTGAGCCAGTAAAACCTCTATGTAGGACACTAAAGACTCGTCAATACGCCGGCAGTAGGTGATGATCATATCAAGCACCCACAAGCTGTCAGCGGTACTAGCTGGACGTAACGGCTACCCGGGTATTGAGCGATCAGAAGATCAGCAAGAAAGCCCGCTCCAACTCCTGTGAAAAGCCTGACAGTGACACTACCGTACAATCCGGTCTCCTCGTCTGATATGTCGCATATCAAGTCTAGGGGTGGTAAACGTCAGATCCCAATAACCGATAAGTCATGCCGATACGAGGCTCATAACGGGTCAAGAAACTACTGGTAACACTTACCAGTAAATCTCTAAACCAACCTTGGCCAGGGACTTCCCTGTTATGGCCAATCGAGCATAGCGCAACATCAACCCCCAATACCGGGAGAGACGAAACCCCTCCTATCGCTCATTGCCTCCATGTGACTCGGGACTGTACCCAAAAACTACCGTTTTGCACGTCCTCTTGGACGTGGTAAGGTGGAAATCAAAGCATAGTGGGAATCACACAAGACTCTATGACGATCTCGGGTCTACAGGCTAACCTGTGCCAATGTCACCAGAGAACTGCCATCTGACGTAAGGTATAATACCATCTGGGAGTTCTCGGCGAGTCCGTCGAGTGTACCCAGTCTCCACTGAGCACCCGCATATCATCTCTAATGTCAAACACCAATGGATATGGGATCATCCATCGCCCATCTACATGGGTCGAGAAGGTATACGCTAGTCTACTCTGGTATATCGATGCCCCGTCTCAATACACCCACGACTAAGGACCTTGAAGGATGTACTTATGGACTACCATGTCCCCACTAGTATCATCCGCATCATAGTCCAGGTAGTCAAGTACACATCCTAAGGACTTTACCAACATGTAACAGAGAGACAATCAGTATACATGTTAAGGTAAAGAGTAACCAGATAGCATATTTGTTAGTTATATGTATGCCTTATAGGCCATTACTGTACATTGGATGTATATTGTAGTGGATGCTGGGACATATATAGGTAGGACTTTCTTGCTCGACATGATAGTACGCTATCTGGTTGCTCTTTATCTTAACATGTATACTTTCTGTCTCTCTGTTACATGTTGATAAAGCCCTTAGGATGTGTACTCGACTTCCACGACTATGATGTAGATCATACTAGTGGGGCCTGGGTAGTTCATGAGTACATCCTTCAATGTTCCTAGTCGTGGGAATATCGAGACGGGGCATCGATATTCCAGAGTAGACTAGCATATATCCTCTTGACCCATGTGATGGGCGATGGATGATCCCATATCCATTGGTGTTTGACATCAGAGATGGTATGCGGGTGCTCAGTGGTGACTGGGTACAATGAACGGACTCGCCGAGAACACCCAGATGGTATTATACCTCACGTCAGATGGCAGTTCTCTGGTGACACTGGTACAGCTTAGTCTGTTGACCCGAGATCGTCATAGAGTCTTGTGTGTCTCCCACTGTGCTTTGATTTCCACCCTACCACGGCTCTACTGAGTCGTGCAAACAGATGGTTTTTGGGTACAGTCCCGATTCACATGGAGGCAATGAGCGATAGGAGGGGATTCGTCTCTCCCGGTATCGGGGGTTGATGTTGTGCTATGCTCGACTGGCCATAACTGGAAATCCCTGGCCAGGGTTGCAGTGATTTAATGGTAAGAGTTATCAGTATTTTCACGCTTGTTATGGACCTTATATCGGCATGACTTATCAAGCTACTGGGGTCTGACGTTTACCACCCCTAGGCGAGATATGTGACTTATCAGACGAACAGACCGGACTGTACGGTAAGTGTTGCTGGTTGGATTCACAGGAGTGTGAGCGGGCTTGCTCGTTGATCTTCTGATCGCTCAATACCCGGGTGGCCGTTACGTTTAGCAGACCGCTTGCGGCTTGTGGGTGTTTGATATGATCATCACCTGCTGCCGGCGTATTGACGAGTCTTTATAGTCCTACACAGAGGTTTCCTGGCTCAAGCAAAACGAAATAGGAGCGCATATGAGATATGTACGGGACCGAGAATAATACCAGTATGTGATACTGGATTCTATTCTCGCGATTGGTATCATCGGACGATTATATAAGATATAGCCGGGTTACCGAATCAAGTGTTGATTCGATACATTGATACACATGATATTAGTCGGTTATATGCAGCATGACCGGATCATTAAATCAAGTGTTGATTTAATGATTTAATGTATAATTATATATTTGATATATTACTTTACATTTACTAATATTGGTTCATTTAAGATTGATTTTCTCACTTGAATGTGCACATTGTTTATATGTGATATATGCAAGTGTACATGTTTGTATCATGCTTGATGATACATACAAGTTATGTGTATGAGACTTAAACCAAATTGAGGTTAAATTAGGGTTTACTAATTTCCTAATAAATAACAAATGAAATAAGACTTTGGTCAAAGTTATCAAGCTTCATGAAGCTTGAAGAAACTTTGAGAAAGTCAATTTCTTTTGTCATTTCCTTAGGATGCTAGTTAACCCAACTCTTAACCCAAGTCTTTGGTTAATTCTCTACACAAGTTAAGCATGAGGGCTTAACTTAACCATGGTACCATAATTAAAAGAATAAGTTTCATTCTTTATTCTATTATTCTCATCATTATTCCTTCTTCTTCTTCTTCTTCAAGAAGAAGAAAGCTCACTAGCTATAATGGTGCCATGAGATTAAGAGTGAGAAATCCAATTCTAAAATGAACCCACTTCCTATTTCTTCATTCTCTACCACTTGCCATGTAGTAGAGTGTGTTATCTTCACAAGTTTCATGACCAAGTGAAGATGGAGCTTGAGTTTGAGTCGCCTCGACGTAGATCATCTTCGGCATCGAAGTCAACGACCTAGCCCGATCATTTCTCCGATGAAACCAACGCTAGAGTCCAGGATCCCGATGGTTGCAGCGGAGGGACGTCATCACGGAGCTAAAGAGGTGGAGGACCGGATCTACAAAGGTTGTAGTGACTTTCACTTGTAGTTAAACTGTTAACTTGCTTAGTATCGCCTTACCTCTAGTTAACGATCTAGCATAGGGTTCTTAAGCACAAGGAAAAATTTGATTTTGGCATGGTTGATCGGTTGTAGAACCTCATGGGTGTGCCTAGGAACCCTACAGTGGTATCAGAGCCTAGCTAAAGCTTTATGCGATGTGTAGACGATGTTAGAAACCCGATCGAACCCCGAAACCCTAATCGATACCCCTTTCTGTACATTTTCTGAAACTGTGGTTTTTTGTGAATTAAAAATATCCAAAAAATTCAGCAGGGAATTTTAAGAGTTACTGTGCAGCACGTGACCCTAACTCGACCAATGCGCCGCGGAACCGCGGCCCCACCCTGGCTTGCGCGGCGGTTCCGCGGCCATATTGGTGAGTTAGGCCATGTGGTTTGCACAGTAATTTATTTCTGGAATTGCTGTGTTTTCTGGGAATTTTTAAATTTTACTCAAGAGTTGAGTTTTCTAGGTTGTATTGGGGACTCGGTGTTTCGATCGGGAAGTCTAATTTCGTCCATGTGTTTTTCCGGGTAATTTAGAATATGTTAAAAAGTTCGACTGGATATAAATACCCACTTTATCCCCTGCCGGGAAATTTCCAATTGTTGGATTTTTCCGTGATTTAAGAACGTTCCAAATAGTGCAAGTAACGCGATGGACCCTCTAGAAGACAACAAACCATAACTCGATTATGTGACCGTCTTGAACTGCCCTTTGAACCTTAGGGTTTGGGGCAGTACGGCGTGCTACATGTGAGGCGTTGGCTTGACCCTTCTACGGCTGGACCGTTGCTACTATGGCATGAAGTAGATGTTTTTAAACCTATTTCATGTGTTGAGCTGTTTCGGGAAAACTTGGGTGTTTGATTGTTCGATCGGAAAGTTTAACATTTTCTATTTATCTGGAATATGGTACAATATTTGGAATCCACAAGTGGTTATGAGATAACTGATTTCGATGTTATAAACATAGCAGTTTAGTCTCACTTGATCGGTTGCCACGGAATTTCGATGTGATCAAAAGTCCGTCGCAATCACGTTGCGTACGCGGATACTCACCGGGTAAACTTAATAGACAGCCATGCCCCATAGCCCCGACCAAGTGACTGTAGGAGAACCCCGTCGCCGAAAGCATCCGTTCGGGTGCTCGCGGCAGCGGTGTTCCGCCTTAGTGCACTTCGTCGACGGTATCGGGGGTACGGCCGTCTACTAAAGTTTGCGACGAGCATACGTTCTGGATGTCGGGAATCTTGTTGAATTGCCCGACTTGATATTGAAAAGAGTTTTCGATAATGAGACTAAAATGCGGGGTTTATAATTGTTAGACATATGATGTCTAAGGAATTCAGATGGTTAGGCATGCGATGTCTAAGTAGGTTGCGGATTCCAACTGTTGTAGTTTTACACTTTCTTTTCTGTGACCGTAAGTGTAATATGTGATATCGCCGGTTTCGTTGCTATATGTCAACGACAATTGGGATACGCATGTTTACTTACATTGATGACATGTGATGTTATGTGTTGCTGGATATGTTATATTGGATCGTCGTGTTTGAATAGCTGGGGGTTTTTATGTTAGATGAGTGTTTTTCATTTTCATTCATGTAAAAACTTGTATGTAATATTCTTTTATTGGGGCACATCCAGGTTGCGGAAGATGTCACCGTTGATGTATATTATTTACTTTTCGGCATTAGGATAGACCCAAGGAGGGGAGCACAATTAACCGGGTTCTAGGGTCCAGTGGGAGACCAACTCGAGGAGTCGAGTCCGGGTCTCCTAACTCTAGAATTGGTAGGGTTGCTTGCCACTCTCGTAGGGGTCTAGGGGTGTGGGAATGGCTATTCATCATGACCGTGGAATCCGTGTTTTATTCAGGCTTAAAATAAAACACGGACGTCCTAGTATATCCAATATTTCATATGATATTTTCTGCTGCGTTATCTGTGATGTGATCATGTGATTTGTTCAGATTGATATTGTATATAGTATATATGATATATTATATAGACGTTGCTTATGTTTTAAACCCACGCTAGCCCTGCCTCGCTCTGGCGTTAGTTACCTAACCTAACGGTGCAGACGGGACATCGAGGCGAATACAGATGGCATAAGAGTACGTTATATTTATCTGTGATGTTTAGGTGGACTTAAATAATGGGACTTCATTAATTTGATTAATGAAAGAAAATAAACCTAAAAGATGTTGTGGAATCGAATTTCAAAAATAAAAACAGGTAGCTACAGTTCTTTCTTTGCATCGCGGTGTTCCTTGTAGAACATCCTGCACCTTATTCGATAAGGAAAGGACCGAGATCCCTTCACCGGGAGTGACTCCTTTAGAAATAACTGGCAGATGCTACAACCCTCGGTTTGTCTTTTGATTGCTTCTATAGTTTTTGCTTTGCACAGCGGTATATATGATATATCCTGCACCTTATTCGATGAGGAAAGGGCCGACGATCCCTTCACCAGGAGTGACCCCTTTAGCAAAACTAGAAAAGCCTCAAAAACACTCCATTTAAAAACCATTTGATTCCGCAACGAGATCAAGTTCAAAGCGTTAAAGGTTTTATTAAAAACCATTCGCAACCCTCCGTCATTTTAGGAAGTAGAGTACTTAGTATTCGTGCTGTGTTTGTTGACCATAGTCAAGGCACAGTGTACGGTAGTTAAGTGATGTCTTCCTACACCGCATATGATGCGATTAGTTAGGACAGTCGCGTGACTTTATTGACCTTAGTTAAGGGTCATATGGGTGGGTCTAATTAATCACGAAATGACGGGTAGAACTTGACTAGTACTTATGATTTGTTGACCATAGTTAAGGTCATAGGTGCTATGGGTAAAAACCACTATCGGGAGTTTCAAGTGTTGAAATTTGAAATGAGATTGCATACCTTCTATATGATAGTTGGATCCTGATACCCCCTGCGAGTAATTGTTACTCCTGGGAGAGTTTTGCACTTTTACAATTAGCCGATCAAGTAGGTGTCTAGAATGGTGTCAACGGGGTTACGCCCCTGGGAAAACGAGGTTTACTTTAATTAGGTCCGTGCGAAAGCATGGGGAACCTCCCTCAAAGTACCGACACTGGCCTGGCTGAAAGATTGGCGAACTTGTAGAGTGTAATTAATCCCGGCTAGTCTTTCCTTTTAAGGTTTGAAGGAAGATTTGATAAAAACAGTGGGAGCCATCCTGATTAGATAAAATATATAACCAATCTAATCTTGCAAGAGCGCACGCAGAGTGTTTTCTTCTCTCTCTCTCCAGGTAGCGACCATATCACGTCTTAATCAAGATAATAATATGGATGAATTGACCGAACCCGCTTGTTATACTGAGCTGGGGAATGTTGGTCCCGCTCCAACTTATAATTGTTATAAGACAGAGCAGGAAATAGGGGAATACCAAGATTCCCATGCCACCCAAACGAAGAAAGTGCATATGATGCATCTTCTTCGGGTGTGTTCGTTACACAGAACTGTTTCTCAGTATCCTCTGCGACCTGGGTATCTGATACCGGATCAGGATCCCAGATATGTAATCTGTTACATAGGGCTACAGAAAGGCAGAGAACTGAGAACGGGTGATAAGTTTCATGAGACAGAAAACGGTGCAAGTTGCAGCCAAGTCTGTTGGTCACTGTCACCCTGTATTACCAATACATTGATTCTGAACAAATGCTATTAGATACCGAACCTGATATACAAAATCATATCAATCTCTTTATTTATTAAAGAAGGATATAATTTTGTATTGTTGAATATTGTTTTGAACATTTCAAAAGTTGATCGGTTCAGGCACGTTATCTAAAAGCATTGACGTTCTAAATCAAACTACAGTTCCTAATATACGGAACACACACAAGAGGAAGAGTTCAGAAATGAATGAATCCTTCTTAAGGCATTGTAGACTAGGTCATATCAATGCGACCCGACTGGCTAAAGCTACATTTAGATGCATATTTAAATTAGTTTGAATTTACATCTTATGAAACTTGCCAGTCATGTCACAAAGATTAGATGACCATAGCTCTGTTTATTGGAAACAGAGAAAGAGTTAGTGAACTCTTGGGACTGATACATAGTGATATATGCAAGGTCCCCTGTCTACACATGCCAGGACCGGTTCTTTGTACTTCATTACATTCTCTGATGATCTCTCAAGATTCAGCCATATGTTCCTGTTGAAACATAAGTCCGAAGTTTTTGAGATATTCACAGAATATAAGTTAGAAGTAGAGAACCAAAAAACCGGGTATAAGTATTATGTCCTATGATAAGATCATGGAGGAGAATACTTTTGCATGGAATTCTTGGACTATTCTAAAGGAGAATAAGATTCTCTCTCGGTGTTACTCCTCTGAATACACCACACCACAATGGTGTATCGGGGCAGAGCAATCGCACCATATTAGATATGGTGTGCTCTATGATGAGTACTACTGAGTTACCTATTTCCTTTTGGTGGTTATGCGCTTGAAAAGCTGCATACCTATTGAATTGAGTTCGAATCAAATCAGTGCCTACCATTCCATATAAGATATGGTATGGGAAGAGCCTATCTCTTAAGTAAGTTAAGATTTGGGATTGTCCGGCCTATGTCAAAAGCAAAATCCGGACAAGATCGAGGCAAGGTCAGTTCTGTGGAACTGGAAAGGTTCCAGCTATACAAAACTATAGCTGATGATTTGATAGAACCAAAGGTTCAGTAGTCCCCAACGAACCTCAGCCTCTCCGCCGATCTAGCAGGGTTCCTCACCTGCCTGAGAGATACTTCGGTTTCTCGATGACAGTGGGAGCGAGGAATGCATCATGAGATGATGACCCAACTAGTTTCGAGCAGGCCATCAAGAGTAGGGACTCTGTAAGAATGGCTGGATGCTTAGTGATCTGAGATGGAATCCATGTACACCAACAAAGTATGGATTTTGGTTGCTATATCTGAAGGGTTAAATCCCCATCAGGAGCATGTATATCTTAAGAAGATTACTTGGTGTAGATGGAAAAGTTGAGACTTTCAAAGCCAGACTTGTTAAAGCTTTTCATCATCGACCAGGCGTGGATAATGATGAAACCTTTTCCAGGGACGATGCTTAAGTCCATCCAGATCCTACTTGCCATTGCTACATACCATGACTACGATATCTGGTGGTTGGGTGCCATGACTACTTTTCTAAATAATGATTTAGAAGAGAACGTCTATAAGTACACAGCCAGAGGGCTTCGTAAACAGTGGGAGCAGCGGAAATGTGTGCAAGTTGCTTTACAAAATAAAGCAGGCATCGCGGAGTTGGAACGTCTGTTTTGATGTAGTAGTCAAATAGTTTGACTTCATCAAAATGGTAGATGAACCTTGTATATACAAAACGGTAGTAGAGAGTAAGGTGATCATCCTCGTATTGTACGTGGACAACATACTCTTGATAGGAAAAGGGTTTCCTATACTACGATCCGTCGATCTCCTCTTATCACATGGATTCTCCAATAGGATAAAGGTGATATCTCCTAAATCCTGGGATTTGGATCTATGAGATAGATCTAAAGGGATGTTAGAGTTCTCACTAGGTTTAGTGAGTTGGTATCAATCGATCCTGGGGAGAATCACTGGCAAGGTTCTAGGGTGATAAGGACGACTGAATG
The DNA here is from genome assembly GCA_030015575.1 of Agapanthus africanus. Lineage (NCBI taxonomy): Eukaryota > Viridiplantae > Streptophyta > Magnoliopsida > Asparagales > Amaryllidaceae > Agapanthus > Agapanthus africanus. The sequence continues at coordinate 225,834,245 of JASDDO010000008.1, forward strand.
TCAGTCGCAGGCATTGTCTTTACCCTCAGTGGAGGGACGGTATGTTGGAAGAGTTCCAAGCTAGAAACCGTGGCAGACTAGACGATAAAGGCTGGTGACATCGCTATCAAAGATACTACCAAAGAGGCAGTTTGGGTGTATATTGGTTCATGAGATGAACTAGGTTCCTACCATTGTGTGACAATAGAAGTGTGGCTTTGGCCCAGGAACCCTGGTCCCATCAGTGACCCAAACATATTCTGAGGCAGCATCACCTGATCATGGAGATAGTTGATCTCCAGGGTGATCGAGGTTAGGAGAGTAGAGTCAGAGGACAACACGGCGGATCCACTCACAAAGGCTTTTTCCCAGAGAGAGACTTTTATGGGATGGTTGAGTATTAGATACTGCAACCACTGCTATAGATGGCCCTAGTGCAAGTGGGAGATTGTTAGTTATATGTATGCCCTAGAGGCCATTACTGTACATTGGATGTATATTGTAGTGGATGCTGGGACATATATAGGTAGGACTTTCTTGCTCGACATAATAGTACACTATCTGGTTGCTCTTTATCTTAACATGTATACTTTCTGTCTCTCTGTTACATGTTGATAAAGCCCTTAGGATGTGTACTCGACTTCCAGGACTATGATGTAGATCATACTAGTGGGGCCTGGGTAGTTCATGAGTACATCCTTCAATGTTCCTAGTCGTGGGAATATCGAGACGGGGCATCGATATTCTAGAGTAGACTAGCGTATATCCTCTTGACCCATGTGATGGGCGATGGATGATCCCATATCCATTGGTGTTTGACATCAGAGATGGTATGCGGGTGCTCAGTGGTGACTGGGTACAATGAACGGACTCGCCGAGAACTCCCAGATGGTATTATACCTCACGTCAGATGGCAGTTCTCTGGCGACACTGGTACAGCTTAGTCTGTTGACCCGAGATCGTCATAGAGTCTTATGTGTCTCCCACTGTGCTTTGATTTCCACCCTACCACGGCTCTACTGAGTCATGCAAACAGGTGATTTTTAGGTACAGTCCCGATTCACATGGAGGCAATGAGCGATAGGAGGGGATTCGTCTCTCCCGGTATTGGGGGTTGATGTTGTGCTATGCTCGACTGGCCATAACTGGAAATCCCTGGCCAGGGTTGTAGTGATTTAATGGTAAGAGTTATCAGTAGTTTCACGCTTGTTTTGGACCTTATATCGGCATGACTTATCAAGCTACTGGGGTCTGATGTTTACCACCCCTAGACGAGATATGCGACATATCAGACGAACAGACCGGACTGTACGGTAAGTGTTGTTGGTTGGATTCACAGGAGTGTGAGCGGGCTTGCTCGTTGATCTTCTGATCGCTCAATACCCGGGTGGCCGTTACGTTTAGCAAACCGCTTGCGGCTTGTGGGTGTTTGATATGATCATCACCTGCTGCCGGCGTATTGACGAGTCTTTAGAGTCATACACAGAGGTTTCCTGGCTCAAGCGAAACGAAATAGGAGCGCATATGAGATATGTGCGGGACCGAGAATAATACCAGTATGTGATACTGGATTCTATTCTCGTGATTTGTATCATCGGACGGTTATATAAGATATAGCCGGGTTACCGAATCAAGTGTTGATTCGATACATTGATACACATGATATTAGTCGGTTATATTCAGCATGACCGGATCATTAAATCAAGCGTTGATTTAATGATTTAATGTATAATTATATATTTGATATATTACTTTACATTAACTAATATTGGTTCATTTAAGATTGATTTTCTCACTTGAATGTGCACATTGTTTATATGTGATATATGCAAGTGTACATGTTTGTATCATGCTTGATGATACATACAAGTTATGTGTATGAGACTTAAACCAAATTGAGGTTAAATTAGGGTTTACTAATTTCCTAATAAATAATAAATGAAATAAGACTTTGGTCAAAGTTATCAAGCTTCATGAAACTTGAAGAAACTTTGAGAAAGTCAATTTCTTTTGTCATTTCCTTAGGATGCTAGTTAACCCAACCCTTAACCCAAGTCTTTGGTTAATTCTCTACACAAGTTAAGCATGAGGGCTTAACTTAAACATGGTACCATAATTAAAAGAATAAGTTTCATTCTTTATTCTATTATTCTCATCATTATTCCTTCTTCTTCTTCTTCAAGAAGAAGAAAGCTCACTAGCTATAATGGTGCCATGAGATTAAGAGTGAGAAATCCAATTCTAAAATGAACCCACTTCCTATTTCTTCATTCTCTACCACTTGCCATGTAGTAGAGTGTGTTATCTTCACAAGTTTCATGACCAAGTGAAGATGGAGCTTGAGTTTGAGTCGCCTCGACGTAGATCATCTTCGGCATCGAAGTCAACGACCTAGCCCGATCATTTCTCCGATGAAACAAACGCTAGAGTCCAGGATCCCGATGGTCACAGCGGAGGGACGTCATCACGGAGCTAAAGAGGTGGAGGACCGGATCTACAAAGGTTGTAGTCACTTTCACTTGTAGTTAAACTGTTAACTTGCTTAGTATCGCCTTACCTCTAGTTAACCATCTAGCATAGGGTTCTTAGGCACATGGAAAATTTTGATTTTGGCATGGTTGATCAGTTGTAGAACCTCATGGGTGTGCCTAGGAACCCTACAATATTATCATGTCGAGCAAGAAAGTCCCCCCTATATATGTCCAAGCATCCACTACAATATACATCTCATGTATAGTAATGGCCTCTAGGGCATACATATAACTAACAATCTCCCGCTTGCACTGGGGCCATCTGATAACAGTGGTTGAAGTATCTCATACTCAACCATCCCTTAAAAGTCTCTCTCTAGGAAAAGGCCTTTGTGAGTGGATCCACCGTGTTGTCCTCTGAGTCTACTCTCCGAACCTCGATCCCCTGGAGATCAACCATCTCCATGATCAGGTGACACTGCCTTAGAATATGTCTGGATCACTGATGGGACGGGCGTTCCTAGGCATAAGCCACAACTCCATTGTCACACAATGGTAGGAACGAAGTTCATCTCATGAACTAATATACACCCAGACTGCCTCTTTGGTAGTGTCTTTGGTAGCGATGTACCCAGCCTTTATCGTCTAGTATGCTATGGTATCTTGCTTGGAACTCTTCCAACATACCGTCCCTTTACTGAGGGTAAAGACTGTTAGTTATATGTATGCCCTAGAGGCCATTACTGTACATAGGATGTATATTGTAGTGGATGCTTGGACATATATTGGGAGGACTTTCTTGCTCGACATGATAGTATGCTATCTGGTTACTCTTTACCTTAACGTGTATACTGATTGTCTCTCTGTTACATGTTGGTAAAGCCCTTAGGATGTGTACTTGACTACCTGGACTATGATGCGGATCATACTAGTGGGGACATGGTAGTCCATAAGTACATCCTTCAAAGTCCCTAGTCGTGGGTGTATCGAGACGGGGTATCGATATACCAGAGTAGACTAGCGTATACCTTCTCGACCCATACAGATGGGCGATGGATGATCCCATATCCATTGGTGTTTGACATCAGAGGAGATATACGGGTGCTCAGTAGAGACTGGGTACACTGGACGGACTCGCCGAGAACTCCCAGATGGTATTATACCCTACGTCAGATGGCAGTTCTCTGGTGACACTGGTACAGAGTAGTCTGTTGACCCGAGATCGTCATAGAGTCTTGTGTGGTTCCCACTGTGCTTTGATTTCCACCTTACCACGTCCAAGAAGGCGTGCAAAACGGTGGCTTTTGGGTACAGTCCCGAATCACATGGAGACAATGAGCGATAGGAGGGGATTCGTCTCTCCCGGTATAGGGAGTTGATGTTGCGCTGTGTACGATTGGCTATAACCGGAAATCCCTGGCCAGGGTTGCTGAGATTTACTGGTAAGTGTTGCCAGTAGTTTCTCGAAATGTTGTAGACCTCATATCGACACGACTTATCGAGCTATTGGGGTCTGACGTTTACCACCCCTAGGCGAGATATGCGACATATCAGACGACGAGACCGGACTGTACGGTAAGTGTTACTGGTTGGATTCACAGGAGTGTGAGCGGGCTTGCTCGTCGATCTTCTGATCGCTCAATACCCGGGTGGCCGTTACGTTTAGCAGACCGCTTGCGGCTTGTGGGTGTTTGATATGATCATCACCTGCTGCCGGCGTATTGACGAGTCTTTAGAGTCCTACAGAGAGGTTTCCTGGCTCAAGCGAAACGAAATAGGAGCGCATATGAGATATGTGCGGGACCGAGAATAATGCGTGTATGTGATACCGTATTCTATTCTCGCGGTGAATGTATCGATATGGTTGTATGCGATATAACCTAGTTATCGAATCAAGGATTGATTCGATAAGCCGATACATTGAATACTACTCGGTTATATGCGATATGACCGGATCGTTAAATCAAGTGTTGATTTAATGATTTAATGTATAATTATATATTTGATATATTACTTTGCATTATCTAGTATTGGTTCACTTTAAATGGATATTCTCACTTGGATTGTGCAAGTTGTATATGTGATATACTTTTGTGCACATGATTGTATCATGTTTGATGATACATGCTAACTTGGTTAAGTGTATGATTAAACCATGGTTAGTTAATGGTTAGGGTTTCATTTGATTCACTTATGCATTTATTTATTTTGTTTTGACAAAAGAAAAAGGGAAAATGGTTGCTTTCAAAGATGAAACTTGTTGAAGCTTCATGAAGGTTTGACTAAAGTGACCATTTTTGTCTTCATGTCATAAACCTAACCATTCACTAACCCTAGTTGATTCTCAACACCTAACCATGGTTTGCTTATGATAAGAATTGATTTTCTTTTCTATTTTATTATTCTTATCATAATATTATCATCTTCTTCTTCTTCTTCTTCTTCTTCAAGAAGAAAACCTAGACTTCATCAATGATGACTTAATGAAATGAGTGAGAAATCCAATTCTAAAGTGAACCCACTTCCTATTTCTTCATCCTCTACCTCTTGCCAAGAAGTAGAGTGTGTTTTCTTCACAAGTTTCATGACTTGGTGAAGTGGGAGCTTGATCTTGTGATGCCTCGACGTAGATCATCTTCGGCACGAAGCCGACGACCTTGCCCGCCCATTTCTCCGATGAAGCCGACGCTAAAGCCCGGGATTGGATTTGGACAGTGAGGAGACTTCATTGCGGAGCTATGGAGGTGGAGGACCGGATCTACAAAGGTTGTATTTCCGTTCTTTTAGTTAAATTGTTAACTAGTTGCATCTTTCGCCTAAATTTCTAGCCCAAGATCCGTATTAGGGTTTCTCGGCACCCGTAAAATTTGAAATTGGCATGGTTGATGCCTTGTGAGACCTCATTAGCGTGCCTAGGAACCCTACAGTGGTATCAGAGCCTAGCTAGAGCCTTAGGTGAAGACTAGACGGAGTTTGAAGTCCGATCGAACCGAAACCCCAATATTTCCATGCTCTCTGGACATTTTCTGAATTTGTGGATTTTTGGGAATTAAAAATATGCAGAAAAATCAGCAAGGAATTGTAATGGTTACTGTAAAATTCGATGGCCTGATTCCTTAAATCCACCGCAGATCCGCGGCATGAGCATGCTCATGCGGCGGTTCCGCGACCATTTTGTCCTTTTGTGCATCTAATTTTGCACAGTAATTCTTAGTTTTCTGTGCTGGTTTTCCTGGGAAGTTTTAATATTTTTTTCCAGAGTTGTATTTTCTGGGTTGTATTGGGGATTCGGAGATTCGATCGGACTGTCTAATTTTGTCTGTGTGTTTTTCCGGGTAATTTTTGAATATGTTAAAAAGTTCGACCGGATATAAATACCCACTTTTTCCACTGTCGGGAAATTTCCAAGTGTTGGATCTTTCCGTGGTTTAATAACGTTCTAAGTAGTGCAAGTAACGCAATGGACCCTCTAGAAGACAACAAACCTTAACTCGATTATGTGACCGTCTTGAACTGCCCCTTGAACCTTCGGGTTTGGGGCAGTACGGCGTGCCATATGTGAGGCGTTGGCTTGACCCTTCTATGGCTGGACCGTTGGTACTGAGGCACGAAGTGAATGTTTTTAAGCTTATTTCATGTGTTGATCTGTTTCGGGAAAACTTAGGTGTTCGATTGTTCGATCGAAAAGTTTAGCATTTTCTATTTATCCGGAATGTGATACAATAATTGGAATTCACAAATAGTTATGAGATAACTGAATGAATGTTATAAACATAGCACTTTAGTCTCACTCGATCGGTTGCCACGGAATTTTGATGTGATCAAAAGTCCGTCGCAATCACGTAGCGTACGCGGATACTCGCCGGGTAAACTTAATAGACAGCCTCACTCCATAGCCCCGACCAAGTGACTGTAGGAGAACCCCGTTGCCGAAAGCATCCGTTCGGGTGCTCGCGGTAGCGGTGTTCCGCCTTGGTGCACTTCGTCGTCGGTATCGGGGGTGCGACCGTCTACTAAAGTTTGTGACGAGCATTCGATAAAAATGTCGGGAATCTTGTTGAATTGCCCGACTTGATATTGAAAAGAGTTTTCGATTTTGAGACTAAAATGCGGGGTTTATAATTGTTAGGCATGCGATGTCTAAGAAATTCATTTGGTCAGGCATGCGATGTCTGAGGTGGTTGCGGATTCCAACTGTTGTAGTTTTACACTTTCTTTTCTGTGACCGTAAGTGTAATATGTGATATCGCCGGTTTCGTTGCTATATGTCCACGACAATTGGGATGCGCATATTTACTTACGTTGATGACATGTGATGTTATGTGTTGCTGGATATGTTATATTGGATCGTCGTGTTTGAATAGCTGGGGGTTTTTATGTGAGATGAGAGTTTTTCATTTTCATTCATGTAAAATTTATTGTATGTAATATTCTTTTATTGGGGCACTTCCAGGATGCGGAAGATGTCACCCATTGTATATTATTTACTTTTCCGCACTAGGATAGACCCAAGGAGGGGAGCACAAGTAACCGGGTTCTGGAGTCCAGTGGGAGACCAACTCGAGGAGTCGAGTCCGGGTCTCCTAACTCTAGAATTGGTAGGGTTGCTTGCCGCTCTCGTAGGGGTCTAGGGGTATGGGTTTGGCTATTCATCGCGACCGTGGAATCCGTGTTTTATACTGGCTCGTATTGAAAACACGGACGTCCTAGTATATCCAATATTTCATATGTTTCTTCTGCTGCGATATCTGTGATGTGATCATGTGATGTTCTGTGATAAATACTGTATATAGTATATATGATATATTATATAGACGTTACTTATGTTTTACACCCGCGCTAGCCCTGCCGCGCTCTGCCGTTAGTTACCTAACCTAACGGTGCACGAGGGGACATCGAGGCGAATGCGGATGGCATAAGTGTACGTCGTATTTATCTGTGATGTTTAGGTACTTAAATGATGGGACTTCATCAACGAAAATTGGGATGCGCATATTTGCTTACGTTGATGACATGTGATGTTATGTGTTGCTGGATATGTTATATTGGATCGTCGTGTTTGAATAGTCGGGGGTTTTTATGTGAGATGAGAGTTTTTCATTTTCATTCATGTAAAATTTATTGTATGTAATATTCTTTTATTGGGGCACTTCCAGGATGCGGAAGATGTCACCCTTTGTATATTATTTACTTTTCCGCACTAGGATAGACCCAAGGAGGGGAGCACAAGTAACCGGGTTCTGGAGTCCAGTGGGAGACCAACTCGAGGAGTCGAGTCCGGGTCTCCTAACTCTAGAATTGGTAGGGTTGCTTGCCGCTGTTAGTGTTTATGCCCTAGAAGGCCATTACTGTATCATACTAGCTTGTATATTACTTAATGGAAGCTTGGGATATTCACATGTATATAACAGTCTTGCTAAACATGGTAGTATGCTACTTGGTTTTTCTATCTTAATATGTGAGTGTACGTATTGATAGAGCTCTTAGGATCTTGCTTGTCTACCAGCGTTGTGATGGCAGTCACACTAGTGGGGGCTGGGTAGTCTACAAGCACATCCTTATTCAGGTCCCTGGTCGTTGGATTATCGAGACAGAGCATCGATACTCCGGAGTAGACTAGTGTGTACGCTTCTCATCCCAGTTGGGGAGATGGTCTGTCCCACAGCCGTCAGTACGTCGTACTGGAGATAGTATACAGGTGCTCGTTAGGTTACGGGTACACCGGACAGGACTCACAGGGAACTGTTGGTTGGTTTGATACCAGTCGTCAGTGAACAGTTCCCAGGTGACATGAGTACAGCGTAGTCCGCAGACTTGACACTGCTACTTCGCCTCGAGTGTGTCCCACTGTTCTTAGATTGCTACCCTACCACGGCTCAAAGGAGTCGTGCAAACAGGTAGCAGTTGGGTGCAGTCCCGAGCACTTGGAGGCAGTGGCGGTTAGACAGGATTCGTCCCTCCCGGTATTGGGAGTAGATATCGTGCTGTGTCAGAGAGCCATTACGCAAAGTCCCTGGCCAGGGCAAGCGAGATTTGCTGGTAGGTTCCAGTAGTTTCTCAGGGTGTAATGGGCTTTACTCCGACACGACTTATACCGCTATTAGGGGACTGACGCTTGCCGCCCCCCTAGGCCCGATATGCGATAGTCTTGGACGAACGGACCGGACTGTATGGAGATTGTCACATCAGACTCAGTAGGAGTTCGGATGGGTTTACTCATCGGCCTTCTTATCGACAACTACCTGGGGACCGTTACGTACAGCTAGTGCCGCTTGCGGTCTGTGGTTAAACCCACTGCCAGCGTAGTAGTCGAGTCTCTAGAGTCCCACACAGAGAGTTTCCTACTCCAGGCGAAACGATATAGAGGTTGCATGGTTTTGCGACAAAGGGTTCGGACGCATACGTGCGTTTACGCGCGTACGACTTTCGGACAGTTTTTACCAGTCGGCTTTGGCTTAAGCCAGTTACTGGTATCTGGTTATTGGATTTTTACAGTCTAAAGTTTTTCCGTATTTCTACGGATCGGAGGGGCGTTCTCGTAATTACTCGAGAAGCTTCTAGAAGATGTGACTAAGGAGGTTTCTTTTGGATAAGAGAGTGAGTCATGGTGGTGATTCATTCACTTCATTAATGCACATTTATTGCTTAATGACTCATGCTAATGAATCATCACAAGATATTTTATGAAGCATGCTTATTCATTTCCTTTATTGATTATTCTAAAATAAGAATGCTTCATAATATTATGATACACTCTCTCTCTTCTCTCATTATCTTATCTCACATTCTCTCTCCTCAAGCTCTCATCTTCAAACCCTAATCCTTAATCCTCATGTGTTGAGATCAAAGGATTAGTTAGACTAAACAATCCATAACCTTCACTCTTTATCATCCTTTCATCTTTGATTAGCAATCAAAGTTGATTAGTTACCTCAAGTTAGAGGTTTAGCTTGGTGTTTTGCTCTCGGGTGGATCGTCTACTACCTAGAGAAGGTCGAGGAGAACAAAGGAGGACGTAAAGAAGAAGGACCGGTTTCATTAGGTATAATCCCTAATCACTTGTGAAAAGAAACTCATATGATACGGTTATTTATAGTTTAGCTTCGATTCAAGCGGTTAGTCGATGTTCGTTGTTTAAACTTGATTGTTTTTGAAAATTCCGCCTCCCCATAAGTACTGGGGTGTAGTACATCGACTTACAGTGGTATCAGAGCCTCGCTAAACACTAAATAACTTAATCGCAAATTTGTACGAATTTCGAACGAAAAAACGAAGCCGGAAAACCCTAATTCTGTTTAGTTTCTGTCGAACTTAAAATGAAGTCCTAAAATTTTTCTGGTGTGTTCAGAGAGCTTGACATGACCACAGGAGAACACCCAAGAAATTCGAGCCCATGACTCGACTAAAGCGCCGCGGAAGGGCGGCGGATCCCACCGATCCGCCGCGCTTCCGCGGCCGAGTTGCCGAGTCATGAGCTCATTTTTCATGGGTGGGTCCCCTGTGATATTTGGGGTTTTCTGGAATATTTAATTATTGCTCAGGTTACTGTTTAACAGAGCAGATTTTGGAGCAATATTGATGTTGTTTATTCGATCGAATTGTACAGTATTTGCGTATTGGATTATATCTGTGATTGTTTAATGTGTTCGTAAACCTCCCCTAACTGCTAGTATGTCGGTTGGCAGGGGGTTGCACATTTCTGAAATGGTTATATCTGTTTGTGCATATAAACTGTATTGGACTGTTGTGGTGTATAGCCGGGGTTAGCAATGGGTTATAGTTTAATTCATTTGTTGTAAATGTAATTTATTGTAATATTATTTTCGCGGGGCACTTCCAGGTTGCGGTTGTAGCCACCGTTGTATTATTTCATTTTACTGTTTTTGCTCCTAGGACTGACCCAAGGTGGGGTACACAGACTGCCGGGTGGGTAGTTTGCCGTACCCGTAGGGGTCGAGGGTGGGGTAAACGGCTATTCATCACAACTGTGTAATCTGTCTTTTCTTGCAGGCTCAAAAGAAATACAGATTGCTTGCAAATCCAATATTGTTTATCTGTGTTCTGGAATGAATATCATTGCGTCAGACGAATGTAAAATATCTATATTTTGGTAGCTATTTAGACGCCACTTATGTTTTACACCCGCGCTAGCCCAGCCCCCGCTCTGTCGTTAGTTAAGTAACCTAACGAGTGATGACGGGACCCCGTGGCGAATGCGGATGGCATAAGAGGACGTTGTATTTTCGTTGTTTTCTGCAATGATAGGTTAATGATGGGACGCATTATCTGTAATGCAAAGTAAAAAAAAACCAAAATTTAAATCGTTGGAACAATTTAAAAGAAACCACTCGGTTATTTTTAAAACAGATATTTTTAAATGCGGAGATTTAACCACTCCTTTTAAAAGCTATCAGGTTCCTTCGGTTATATCAAGTTCACTACGTTCACGGTTTCGCCAAAACCAGTCGTAGCCCTCCGTCATTTCATTTGGGTATTCGGTAGTATTCAAGCTATGCACTTTTGGCCAACGTCATGGCATAGTGTTTGGTAGCTGCTGGGTATTCATTTGTTGCATAGATAGATGAGTTGGTTTGGGACAGTCGTATTATCATTTGGCCAACGTCAGGGATATATACGGATGGGTTCAAATTAACAAGATAATGATGGGTAGAACTTGACATGTGACTTATGACATTTTGACCAACGCCAAGGTCATAAGAGCATGGGGTAAAAACTTATATCGGGAATTTCTAAAGAAACTGAAATTTGCAAAGAACCAAGTGCATACCATTTTGAGTTTGATGAATGTTGGTAGCATTCCTACAACATTATCAGACGATGATATTTGGATCCCGATCCTACTGTGAGTATATGCTACTTATCAGGATATTCGTCACTTAACGATCAATGCTATAAACCTAGTAGGTGTCCAGAAAAGTGTCAGCGGGGTTACGCCCCCAGAGAAAAGAGGTTACTTAATTAAGGAACTTCGCGAAAGCGTTGGAAAACCTCCCTCGAAGTATCGACACCGGCCTGGCTGAACGGTTAAGCAAGTATTGTACGGTGAGAATAGTCTTGGCTAATTCTTCTTTTATGGTTTGAGGAAGGATTCGAGAAACAGTGGGAGCCATCCAGTTTAGATAAACTAAAAACCACTCTAAACTTGCAAGAGCATCATGCTAAAGAGTTTTCTTCTCTCTCTCCTAATTGCAGCGACCCTGAAAATGACTGGACTTAAGTTACTTTTAGAGAAAAATATACTGACGGGGCCAAACTATAAAGATTGGCTGCGGAATGTCAAGATGGCTTTGACCTATGACAAACTGGGGTACGTCCTCACCGCTACGGCACCTGCTGTCCCTGGTCCCAAATCCAGTAATGCGGATAAGGAAATCCGCAAAACCTGGGATTTAGATTGCGCGAGAGCCAAGTGCATCGTGCTTGCCTCGATGAACAATGAACATCAGAGGAGGCACGAGGATATGTCCCTAGATGGCATATTTCTCCATACAAAGGAACTTTATGGAGAGCAATCTCGTATAGCAAGATACGAGACCTCTAAGAAATTGTTTCGAGCGAGGTTGGCTGTCGGGTCATCGGTAGGTGAACATGTCCTACAGATGATTGGCTATATAGAAGAGCTCGCAGACCTTGGGACAACTTTGGATAATGAGCTCTATTCAGACCTTGTTCTCCAGTCCCTTCCTCCCACCTACGCCCAGTTTATCCTCAACTTCAATCTTCAAGGAAAAGAAGTTGAACTTGCGGAACTCCTGAACATGTTAAGGAGTGCAGAGGGCACCTTGCTGAAGGCAAGGGAAACACCCGCTATGTTTGTTGGCGGTGCATCTTCTTCCGGGTCCAAGGCTAGGGCCAAAGGAAGGAAGAAGAAGGCCGCACCCAAACCTAGAGGAGGTGTTAGTAAGGTAAGAGGGAAGGGAAAGCAAAAGAAAGCAGCACCGGTAGTTGGCCTGGATGAGTGCTTCCATTGTCACAGGAAAGGGCACTGGAAGAAGGATTGCAAGGCGTGGAACGCCAAGAACCAGGAACCGAAGCAGGCTGTGGCTTCGACTTCAGGTGTGTTTGTAATTGAGAATTGTCTGTCGATCAACTCTACTTCCTGGGTATTGGATACCGGGTCAGGATCTCATATTTGCAATTCATTGCAGGCACTGAGAAACCGTAGAGTGCTGAAGGAAGGTGATATGATCCTCAGGGTTGCTAACGGAGCTAGCGTGGGAGCTGCGTCCGTCGGGGATTATCACCTAGGATTGACGAGTGGACACATTTTGGTTTTACATAACTGTTATTTTGTACCCAGCTTAACGTGTAATATCATATCAGTTTCCTTGTTATCAAATAAAGGTTATGATTTCACGTTTGTAAGAGATGTTGTCAACATCCACCTTAATCATGGTTTGATTGGGTCCGGTACTCTAAATAACGGCATATATGTGTTAAACCAACTCCAAATTTTCAATGTCCAGAACACACTAAAAAGAAAGTCTCCAGATTTAAATAAAGCTTTCTTATGGCATTGTAGACTGGGTCACATCAATGAGAGAAGGTTGACTAAGTTGCATAGAGAAGGATATTTGGACACGTTCGAATATCAAACTTATGACACTTGTCAATCTTGTCTCAAAGGAAAGATGACAAAGACTCCATTCACTGGACAAGGAGTAAGAGCGAGCGAGCTCTTAGGACTCATACATAGTGATGTATGCGGTCCAATGTCTACACATGCGAGAGGTGGTTATTCCTACTTCATTACTTTTACAGATGATTTCTCTAGGTATGGATATGTTTTCTTAATGAAGCATAAATCAGAGGCCTTTGAGAAATTCCTGGAATTCAAGAATGAAGCGGAAAACCAAACAGGCAAAAGTATTAAGACACTGAGATCTGATCGAGGTGGAGAATACTTAAGTGCCGAGTTCCTAGGTTACCTAAAAGAGAAAGGAATTCTCTCTCAGCTTACTCCTCCATACACTCCACAGCACAACGGTGTATCGGAGAGACGGAATCGAACCCTATTAGATATGGTACGATCCATGATGGGTAATGCTGAGTTACCGCGATCTTTCTGGGGATATGCGCTAGAATCAGCGGCATATATTTTGAACAGAGTTCCTACCAAAACTGTGCCTACCACACCATATCAGATGTGGAGTGGGAAGAAACCCTATCTTCAGTATATAAGGATTTGGGGATGTCCAGCTTTTGTCAAAAAGCAGTTTGTGGACAAGCTCGAGGCACGATCAGTAAAATGTATGCTTGTAGGATATCCAAAGAACTCCAAGGGATATTGCTTCTATTACGCAGAAGAACAAAAGGTTTTTGTTTCTCGTAATGCCCATTTTCTAGAACAACAAGTTTTAGAAAAGGATACAAATGGGAGCGAAATAGAACTGGAAGAAATTCCAGAACCACAAGCTGCTACTGAAAGTTTGGTAGAACCAGAGGTTCAAGAAGAACAGAACATTCCCGCACCCCTCCGCAGAAGTAGTAGGCCGTCTCATCCGCCTGAGAGATACTACGGTTTTCTCATTGACGGGGATAGAGAGGATTGTATCATAGATGATGATGAACCTACTGACTTCCAGCAGGCCATCCAGAGCGGCGACTCGGTACGATGGCTAGATGCAATGCGGACCGAGATGGAGTCCATGTACACCAACAAAGTATGGACTTTGGACTTTGCTCCAGATGGGGTAAAACCCATAGGATGCAAATGGATCTTCAAGAAAAAGATTGGTGTAGATGGACAGGTGGAAACCTATAAGGCTAGACTTGTTGCAAAGGGTTTTCGTCAAAGACCTGGTTTGGACTATGACGAAACTTTTTCTCCAGTGGCTATGCTCAAATCCATTCGGGTCCTTCTTGCTATTGCTGCCTTCCATGATTATGAAATCTGGCAGATGGACGTAAAGACGGCTTTTCTGAATGGAAATTTAGAAGAGAGCGTCTATATGGATCAGCCAGAGGGTTTCAATCAGAGTGGGAGCAGCGGGAAAGTATGCAAGCTGCTTAAGTCCATTTACGGACTAAAGCAAGCATCGCGGAGTTGGAACATCTGCTTTGATGAGACAGTCAAAGAATATGACTTTATCAAAAATCCAGATGAACCGTGCATATATAGTAAAGTTGTGGCCAGAAGTGTCGTATTCCTCGTCTTGTACGTGGATGACATTCTATTGATAGGAAATGACATTCCTATGCTACAATCTGTCAAAGGATTCTTGTCACACAGGTTCTCCATGAAAGACCTGGGTGATGCCTCTTACATTCTGGGGATCCGGATCTATCGTGATAGATCCAAGAGGATGTTGGGACTTTCGCAGTCCAGGTATATCGACACTGTACTGAAAAGATTCAGTATGGAAGATTCTAAGCGCGGTAATCTACCGGCTTGTCACGGAATCACCCTCTCCAAAGAGATGTCTCCCAAGACTGATTTGGAAAGGGAACGCATGTCTATTATACCCTACGCTTCTGCGGTAGGCTCTATAATGTATGCGATGTTATGTACCAGACCAGATGTAGCTTACGCACTGAGCGTGGTAAGCCGGTATCAGTCAGACCCAGGGGAGAAACACTGGATAGCAGTAAAGAACATTCTCAAGTACCTGAGGAGGACTAAGGAGATGTTCTTGGTTTACGGCGGAAAAGACCTCAGGTTGGAGGCCTTTGCCGATTCCGGCTTCCAAAGTGATAAGGACGATTCCAAGTCCATGTCGGGTTATGTCTTTACCCTCAATAGAGGGGCGGTGTGCTGGAAGAGCTCCAAGCAGGACACCGTTGCTGACTCGACGATGGAAGCGAAGTATATAGCTGCTTGCGATGCCGCAAAAGAAGCAGTCTGGATGAAGAAGTTCCTAACAGAACTTCAGGTGGTTCCTACCATAGTTGATCCAATACCTCTGTATTGCGACAACAACGGAGCTATAGCTTTAGCGAAGGAACCAAGGTCCCATCAGAAGTCCAGACACATCTTAAGGCGGTATCACCTGATCAGGGAGATCATTGATCGTCAGGAGATCGAGGTTCGGAGAGTTGCTTCAGAAGAGAACATTGCTGATCCATTCACGAAGGCCCTTCCTCAGATTCAGTTCGAGAGGCTGCTCGAGATCATTGGTCTGCGATATGCCAGTACATGGCCCTAGTGCAAGTGGGAGATTGTTAGTGTTTATGCCCTAGAAGGCCATTACTGTATCATACTAGCTTGTATATTACTTAATGGAAGCTTGGGATATTCACATGTATATAACAGTCTTGCTAAACATGGTAGTATGCTACTTGGTTTTTCTATCTTAATATGTGAGTGTACGTATTGATAGAGCTCTTAGGATCTTGCTTGTCTACCAGCGTTGTGATGGCAGTCACACTAGTGGGGGCTGGGTAGTCTACAAGCACATCCTTATTCAGGTCCCTGGTCGTTGGATTATCGAGACAGAGCATCGATACTCCGGAGTAGACTAGTGTGTACGCTTCTCATCCCAGTTGGGGAGATGGTCTGTCCCACAGCCGTCAGTACGTCGTACTGGAGATAGTATACAGGTGCTCGTTAGGTTACGGGTACACCGGACAGGACTCACAGGGAACTGTTGGTTGGTTTGATACCAGTCGTCAGTGAACAGTTCCCAGGTGACATGAGTACAGCGTAGTCCGCAGACTTGACACTGCTACTTCGCCTCGAGTGTGTCCCACTGTTCTTAGATTGCTACCCTACCACGGCTCAAAGGAGTCGTGCAAACAGGTAGCAGTTGGGTGCAGTCCCGAGCACTTGGAGGCAGTGGCGGTTAGACAGGATTCGTCCCTCCCGGTATTGGGAGTAGATATCGTGCTGTGTCAGAGAGCCATTACGCAAAGTCCCTGGCCAGGGCAAGCGAGATTTGCTGGTAGGTTCCAGTAGTTTCTCAGGGTGTAATGGGCTTTACTCCGACACGACTTATACCGCTATTAGGGGGCTGACGCTTGCCGCCCCCCTAGGCCCGATATGCGATAGTCTTGGACGAACGGACCGGACTGTATGGAGATTGTCACATCAGACTCAGTAGGAGTTCGGATGGGTTTACTCATCGGCCTTCTTATCGACAACTACCTGGGGACCGTTACGTACAGCTAGTGCCGCTTGCGGTCTGTGGTTAAACCCACTGCCAGCGTAGTAGTCGAGTCTCTAGAGTCCCACACAGAGAGTTTCCTACTCCAGGCGAAACGATATAGAGGTTGCATGGTTTTGTGACAAAGGGTTCGGACGCATACGTGCGTTTACGCGCGTACGACTTTCGGACAGTTTTTACCAGTCGGCTTTGGTTTAAGCCAGTTACTGGTATCTGGTTATTGGATTTTTACAGTCTAAAGTTTTTCCGTATTTTTACGGATCGGAGGGGCGTTCTCGTAATTACTCGAGAAGCTTCTAGAAGATGTGACTAAGGAGGTTTCTTTTGGATAAGAGAGTGAGTCATGGTGGTGATTCATTCACTTCATTAATGCACATTTATTGCTTAATGACTCATGCTAATGAATCATCACAAGATATTTTATGAAGCATGCTTATTCATTTCCTTTATTGATTATTCTAAAATAAGAATGCTTCATAATATTATGATACACTCTCTCTCTTCTCTCATTATCTTATCTCACATTCTCTCTCCTCAAGCTCTCATCTTCAAACCCTAATCCTTAATCCTCATGTGTTGAGATCAAAGGATTAGTTAGACTAAACAATCCATAACCTTCACTCTTTATCATCCTTTCATCTTTGATTAGCAATCAAAGTTGATTAGTTACCTCAAGTTAGAGGTTTAGCTTGGTGTTTTGCTCTCGGGTGGATCGTCTACTACCTAGAGAAGGTCGAGGAGAACAAAGGAGGACGTAAAGAAGAAGGACCGGTTTCATTAGGTATAATCCCTAATCACTTGTGAAAAGAAACTCATATGATACGGTTATTTATAGTTTAGCTTCGATTCAAGCGGTTAGTCGATGTTCGTTGTTTAAACTTGATTGTTTTTGAAAATTCCGCCTCCCCATAAGTACTGGGGTGTAGTACATCGACTTACAGCCGCTCTCGTAGGGGTCTAGGGGTGTGGGTTTGGCTATTCATCGCGACCGTGGAATCCGCTTTTTATACTGGCTCGTATTGAAAACACGGACGTCCTAGTATATCCAATATTTCATATGTTTCTTCTGCTGCGATATCTGTGATGTGATCATGTGATGTTCTATGATAAATACTGTATATAGTATATATGATATATTATATAGGCGTTACTTATGTTTTACACCCGCGCTAGCCCTACCCCGCTCTGCCGTTAGTTACCTAACCTAACGGTGCACGAGGGGACATCGAGGCGAATGCGGATGGCATAAGTGTACGTCGTATTTATCTGTGATGTTTAGGTACTTAAATGATGGGACTTCATTAATATGATTAATGAAAAAAAAGAAACCTAAGATGTTGTAGAATCGAATTTCAAAATAAAACAGGTAGCTACAGTTCTTGCTTTGCACAGCGGTATATATGATATATCCTGCACCTTATTCGATAAGGAAAGGACCGAGATCCCTTCACCGGGAGTGACTCCTTTAGCAATAACTGGCAGATGCTACAACCCTCAGTTTGTCTTTTGATTGCTTTTAAGAGTTTTTGCTTTGCACAGTGATATATATGATATATCCTGCACCTCATTCGACGAGGAAAGGACCGACGATCCCTTCACCGGGAGTGACTCCTTTAGCAAAACTAGAAAAGCCTCAAAAGCACTCCATTTTAAAATCATTTGATTCTACAACGATATCAAGTTCATTACGCAATAGGTTTTCAGAAAAACCTGTCGTAGCCCTCCGACATTTCAGATAAGTATTAGTTAGTATTCGTGCTGCGGTAGTTTGGCCTCCGTCAAGGCGTAGTGTACGGTAGCTAACTAGTGCTTATCTGCTAGCATATGATGCGATTGGATTAGGGTATTCGTACGGCGTTGTTTGGCCTCCGTCAAGGGTCGTGCGGGTGGGTTTAATTCAATCAGGAAATGACGGGTTGAACTTGACTAGCGGACTATGGGTAGTTTGGCCTCCGTCAAGGTCATAGGACGCTAGGGGCAAAATATTATCGGGAATTTCAAGTGTTGAAATTTGCAATGAGATTGCATACCTTCTATGAGATAGTTGGATCCCGATACCCACTGCGAGTAAGAGTTACTCCTGGGAGAGTTTTACACATTACAATTAGCCGATCAAGTAGGTGTCTAGAAAGGTGTCAACGGGGTTACGCCTCTGGGAAAACGAGGTTTACATTAATTAGGTTCGTGCGAAAGCACGGGGGACCTCCCTCAAAGTACCGACACTGGCCTGGCTGAAAGATTGGCGAACTTGTAGTCTGTAATTAATCCCGGCTGGTCTTTCCTTTTAGGGTTTGAAGGAAGATTTGATAAAAATAGTGGGAGCCATCCTGATTAGATAAAATAATAACCAATCTGATCTTGCAAGAGCGCGCGCTGAGTGTTTTCTTCTCTCTCTCTCCAGGTAGCGACCATATCACGCCTTAATCAAGATAATAATATGGATAATTGACCGAACCCGCTTGTTATACTGAGCTGGGGAACGTTGGTCCCGCTCCAACTTATAATTGTTATAAGACAGAGCAGGAAATAGGGGAATACCAGATTTCCTATGCCGCCCAAACGAAGAAAGTGCATATGATGCATCATCTTCGGGTGTGTTCATTATACAGAACTGTTTCTCAATGTCCTTTACGTCCTGGGTATATGATACCGGATCAGGATCCCGCATATGTAAACTGTTACATAGGGCTACAAATGGGTAGAAAAACTGAGAACGGGTGATAAGTTTCATGAGACAGAAAACGGGGCAAGAGTTGCAGCCAAGTCTGTCGGTCACTGTCACCCTGTATTACCAATACATTGATTCTGAACGAATGTTATTAGATACCGAACCTGATATACAAAATCATATCAGTCTCTTTATTAGTAAAGAAATGATAAAATTTTGTATCGTTGGATAATGTTTTGAACATTTCCTATATCAAAAGTTGATCGGTTCAGGCACGTTATCTAAAAGCATTGATGTTCTAAATCAAACTACAGTTCTTAGTATACAGAACACACACAAGAGGAAGAGTTCAGAAATGAACGAATCCTTCTTGAGGTATTGTAGACTAGGTCATATCAATGCGACCCGACTGGCTGAGTTACATTTAGATGCATATTTAAATCGGTTTGAATTTACATCTTGTGAAACTCGCCAGTCATGTCACAAAGATAAGATGACCATAGCTCTGTTTATTGGAAACAGAGAAAGAGTTAGTGAACTCTTGGGATTGATACATGTTGATGTATGTAAGGTCCCCTGTCTACACATGCCAGAAATGGTTCTTTGTACTTCATTACATTCTCTGATAATCTCTCAAGATTCAGACATATGTTCCTGTTGAAACACATGTCCGAACCTTTTGAGATATTCACAGAATATAAGTTAGAAATAGAGAACCAAAATACGGGTATAAATATTATGTCCTTTGATATGATCAGGGAGGAGAATACTTGAGCACGGAAATCCTGGATTATTCTAAAGGAGAATAAGATTCTCTCTCAGCATTACTCCTCCGAATACACCATAGCACAATGGTATATCGGGGCGGAGCAATAACACCCTATATGATAAGGTGTGCTCTATGATGAGTACTACTGAGTTACCTATTTCCTTTTGGTAGTTATGCACTTATGAAGTTGCATACCTATTGAATAAGAGTTCCGATCAAATCAGTTGCCTACCACTTCATATATGATATGGAAAGGGAAGAGCCCATATCTTAAGTTGGTTATGATTTGGGGTTGTCCGACCTATGACTAAAAGCAAAATCCGGACAAGCTCGAGGCAAGGTCAGTTATGTACAACTGGAAAGGTTCCAGCTATACAAATTGCAGCTGATGATTTGGTAGAACCAAAGGATTCAATAGTAACCTACAAACCCCAGCCTCTCCGCCGATCTAGTAGGGTTCCTCACCCACCTGAGAGTTACTTCGGTTTCTCTATGACAGTGGGAGCAAGGATTGCATCATGAGATGATGACCCAACTAGTTTCGAGCTGGCCATCAGGAGTGAGACTCTGTAAGAATGGCTGGATGCTTATCGATCTGAGATGGAATCCTTATACACCAACAAAGTATGGACTTTGGTTGCTATATCTGAAGGGTTAAATCCCCATCAGGAGCAAGTATATCTTGAGAAGATTACTTGGTGTACATGGAAAAGTTGAGACTTCAAAAGCTAGACTTGTTAAAGATTTTCGTCATTGACCAGGCGTGGATAATGATGAAACCTTTTCCAGTGGCTATGCTTAAGTCCATCCAGATCCTACTTGCCACGGCTACATACCATGCCTACGATATCTGGCGGTTGGGTGCCATGACTGCTTTTCTAGATGGTGTTTTAGAAGAGTACATCTGTAAGTACACCGCCAGAGGGCTTCGTAGACAGTGGGAGCAGCGGAAACGTGTACAAGATGCTTTATAGGATAAAGCAGGCATCGCGGAGTTGGAACATCTGTTTTGATGTCGTAGTCAAAAAGTTTGACTTCATCAAAATGGTAGATGAACCTTGTATATACAAAAAGGTAGTAGGGAGTATGGTGGCGATTCTCGTAGAGTGCGTGGATGACATACTCTTGATAGGGAAAGAGTTTCCTATGCTACGCTCGATCAATCTCCGCTTATCACAATGATTCTCCATATAGGATCAAAGTGATACCTCTAAAATCCTGAGTTTTCATCTATGAGATAGATGTTATTTGGGTGTTAGAATACTCACTAGCTGTAGTGAGATGGTATCAATTGGTCCTGGGGAGAATCACTGGAAGGGTTCCAGGGTGATAAAGATGACTGAAAGTCAGTCACAGGCATTGTCTTTACCTTCAGTAAAGGGACGGTATGTTGGAAGAGTTTCAAGCTAAATACCGTGGCATACTAGACGATAAAGGCTAGATACATAGCTACTTAAGATGCAACCAAAGAGGCAGTTTGGGTGTATATAGGTTCATGAGATGAACTTGGTTCCTCCCATTGTGTGACAATGGAGTTGTGGCTTATGCAAGGAACCCCGGTCCCATCAGTGACCCAGACGTATTCTGAGGCAGTATCACCTGATCATGGAGATAGTTGATCTCCAGGGTGATCGAGGTTAGGAGAGCAGACTCAGAGGATAACACGGCGGATCCACTCACGAAGGCCTATTCCCAGAGAGAGACTTTTATGGGATGGTTGATTATGAGATACTACAACCACTGCTACAGATGGCCCTAGTGCAAGTAGGAGATTGTTAGTTATATGTATGCCCTAGAGGCCATTACTGTACATAGGATGTATATTGTAGTGGATGCTTGGACATATATAGGGAGGACTTTCTTGCTCGACATGATAGTATGCTATCTGGTTACTCTTTACCTTAACGTGTATACTGATTGTCTCTCTGTTACATGTTGGTAAAGCCCTTAGGATGTGTACTTGACTACCTGGACTATGATGCGGATCATACAAGTGGGGACATGGTAGTCCATAAGTACATCCTTCAAAGTCCCTAGTCGTGGGTGTATCGAGACGGGGCATCGATATACCAGAGTAGACTAGCGTATACCTTCTCGACCCATAGAGATGGGCGATGGATGATCCCATATCCATTGGTGTTTGACATCAGAGGAGATATATGGGTGCTCAATAGAGACTGGGTACACTGGACGGACTCGCCGAGAACTCCCAGATGGTATTATACCCTACGTCAGATGGCAGTTCTCTGGTGACACTGGTACAGAGTAGTCTGTTGACCCGAGATCGTCATAGAGTCTTGTGTAGTTCCCACTGTGCTTTGATTTCCACCTTACCACGTCCAAGAAGTCGTGCAAAACGGTGGCTTTTGGGTACAGTCCCGAATCACATGGAGGCAATGAGCGATAGGAGGGGATTCGTCTCTCCCGGTATAGGGAGTTGATGTTGCGCTGTGTACGATTGGCTATAACCGGAAATCCCTGGCCAGGGTTGCTGAGATTTACTGGTAAGTGTTACCAGTAGTTTCTCGAAATGTTGTAGACCTCATATCGACACGACTTATCGAGCTATTGGGGTCTGACGTTTACCACCCCTAGGCGAGATATGCGACATATCAGACGACGAGACCGGACTGTACGGTAAGTGTTACTGGTTGGATTCACAGGAGTGTGAGCGGGCTTGCTCGTCGATCTTCTGATCGCTCAATACCCGGATGGCCGTTACATTTAGCAGACCGCTTGCGGCTTATGGGTGTTTGATATGATCATCACCTGCTGCCGGCGTATTGACGAGTCTTTAGAGTCCTACACAGAGGTTTCCTGGCTCAAGCGAAACGAAATAGGAGCGCATATGAGATATGTGCGGGACCGAGAATAATGCGTGTATGTGATACCGTATTCTATTCTCGCGATGAATGTATCGATATGGTTGTATGCGATATAACCTAGTTATCGAATCAAGGATTGATTCGATAAGCCGATACATTGAATACTAGTCGGTTATATGCGATATGACCGGATCGTTAAATCAAGTGTTGATTTAATGATTTAATGTATAATTATATATTTGATATATTACTTTGCATTAACTAGTATTGGTTCACTTTAAATGGATATTCTCACTTGGATTGTGCAAGTTGTATATGTGATATACTTTTGTGCACATGATTGTATCATGTTTGATGATACATGCTAACTTGGTTAAGTGTATGATTAAACCATGGTTAGTTAATGGTTAGGGTTTCATTTGATTCACTTATGCATTTATTTATTTTGTTTTGACAAAAGAAAAAGGGAAAATGGTTGCTTTCAAAGATGAAGCTTGTTGAAGCTTCATGAAGGTTTGACTAAAGTGACCATTTTTGTCTTCATCTCATAAACCTAACCATTCATTAACCCTAGTTGATTCTCTGCACCTAACCATTGTTTGCTTATGATAAGAATTGATTTTCTTTTCTATTTTATTATTCTTATCATAATATTATCATCATCTTCTTCTTCTTCTTCAAGAAGAAAACCTAGACTTCATCAATGATGACTTGATGAAATGAGTGAGAAATCCAATTCTAAAGTGAACCCACTTCCTATTTCTTCATCCTCTACCTCTTGCCAAGTAGTAGAGTGTGTTTTCTTCACAAGTTTCATGACTTGGTGAAGTGGGAGCTTGATCTTGTGATGCCTCGACGTAGATCATCTTCGGCACGAAGCCGACGACCTTGCCCGCCCATTTCTCCGATGAAGCCGACGCTAGAGCCCGGGATTGGATTTGGACAGCGATGAGACTTCATTGCGGAGCTATGAAGGTGGAGGACCGGATCTACAAAGGTTGTATTTCCGTTCTTTTAGTTAAATTGTTAACTAGTTGCATCTTTCGCCTAAATTTCTAGTTAACGATCCGTATTAGGGTTTCTCGGCACCCGTAAAATTTGAAATTGGCATGGTTGATGCCTTTTGAGACCTCATTAGCGTGCCTAGGAACCCTACAAAGACAATGCCTGCGACTGACACTCAGTCGTCCTTATCACCCTGGAACTTTTCCAGTGATTCTTCCCAGGATCAATTGATACCATCTCACTACAACTAGTGAGTATCCTAACATCCAATTAGATCTATCTCATAGATCCAAAACCCAGGATTTAGTAGGTATCACTTTGATCCAATGTGGAGAATCATTGTGATAAGCGGAGATTGACCGAGCGTAGCATAGTAAACTCCTTCCCTATCAAGAGTATGTTATCCACGTACTCTACGAGGATCACCCACATACTCCCTACTACCATTTTGTATATACAAGGTTCATCCACCATTTTGATGAAGTCAAACTCTTTGACTAACACATCAAAACAGACGTTCCAACTCCGCGATGCCTGCTTTATCACATAAAACATCTTGCATACGTTTCCGCTGCTCCCAATGTCTACGAGCCCCTCTGGCTGTGAACTTATAGACGCTCTATTCCAAATCTACATTTAGAAAAGCAGTCATGACACCCAACCGCCAGATATCGTAGTCATGGTATGTAACCGTGGCAAATAGGATCTGGATGGACTTAAGTATAGCTACTTAGAAAAGGTTTCATCATAATCCATACCTGGTCAATGATGCAAACCTTTAACAAGTGTAGCTTTGAAAGTCTCAACTTTTCCATGTACACCAAGTAATCTTCTTAAGATATACTTGCTCCTGATGGGGATTTAACCCTTCAGATAAAGCAACCAAAGTCCATACTTTGTTGGTGTATATGGATTTCATCTCAGATCGCTAAGCATCCAGCCATTCTTACAGAGTCCTCACTCTTGATGGCCAGCTCGAAACTAGTTGGGTTATCATCTCATGATGCAATCCTCGCTCCCACTGTCATAGAGAAACTGAAGTATCTCTCAGGTGAGTGAGGAACCCTACTAGATCGGTGGAGAGGCTGAGGTTCGTTAGAAACTATTGAATTCTTTGGTTCTACCAAATCATCAGCTGCAGCTCGTATAGCTGGAACTCCTTCCAGTTCTACCTCATGTCCACTAATTTCTTCATAAGAAATTCCCTTTTACAAAGGTGGCATGCTGAGAAACAAAACATCTTTTGTTCCTCAGTTTGGTAGAAGATATTCCCTTGGAATGATTGGGATATCCAACAAACTTCTACAGAACTGACTTTGCCTCGAGCTTGTCCGGATTTTGCTTTTAGACATAGGCTGGACAACCCCAAATCTTAACAAACTTAAGATATAGGCTCTTCCCTTTCCATATCTCATATGAAGTGGTAGGCAACTGATTTGATCGGAACCCTATTCAATAGGTATGCAACTTCTCCAGTGCATAACTCCCAAAAGGTAATAGGTAACTCAGTAGTACTCATCATACAGCACACCCTATCACATAGGGTGTGATTGCTCCACCCCGATACACCGACGGGTTGTGGTGTATACGGAGGAGTAATGCTGAGAGAGAATCTCATTCTCCTTTAGAATAATCCAGGAATTTCGTGCTCAAGTATTCTCCTCCTTGATCACATCAAAGGACATAATACTTATACCCGTTTTGGTTCTCTACTTCTAACTTATATTCTGTCAATATCTTAAAAGCTTCGGACTTTTGTTTCAACAGGAACATATGTCTGAATCTTGAGAGAACATCAGAGAATGTAATGAAGTACAAAGAACCGGTCTTGGCATGTGTAGACTGGGGAGCTTCATACATCAGCATGTATCAATCCCAAGAGTTCACTAACTCTTTCTCTGTTTCCAATAAACAGAGCTATGGTCATCTTATCTCTGTGACATGACCGGCAAGTTTCACAAGATGTAAATTCAAACTTATTTAAATATGCATCTATATGTAACTTTCAGCTAGTCGGGTCGCATTGATATGACCTAGTCTACAATGCCTCAAGAAGGATTCGTTCATTTCTGAACTCTTCCTCTTGTGTGTGTTCTGTATACTAAGAATTGTAGTTTGATTTAGAACGTCAATGCTTTTAGATAACGTGCCTGAACCGATCAACTCTTGATATAGGAAATGTACAAAACATTATCCAACAATACAAAATTATATCCTTTCTTTACTAATAAAGAGACTGATATGATGTTGTATATCAGGATCGGTATCTAACAACATTCGTTCAGAATCAATGCAGGGTGATAGTGACCAACAGACTTGGCTGCAACACTTGCACTGTTTTCTATCTTATGAAACTTATCACCCGTTCTCAGTTCTCTACCTATCTGTAGCCCATGTAACAAATTACATATGTGGGATCCTGATCCGGTATCTCATACCCAGGACGTAAAGGATACTGAGAAACAGTTCTTTGTAATGAACACACCCGAAGAAGATGCATCATCATGCACTTTCTTCGTTTGGGCGGCACGGGAATTCTGGTAATCCCCTATTTCCTGCTCGGTTTTATAACAGTTATAAGTTGGAGCGGGACCAACGTTCCCCAACGTAGTATAACAAGCGGGTTCGGTCAATACATCCGTATTATTATCTTGATTAAGGCGTGACATGGTCGCTACCTGGAGAGAGAGAAGAAAACACTCTACGTGCGCTCTTGCAAGATCATATTGGTTATTATTTTATCTAATCAGGATGGCTCCCACTGTTTTTATCAAATATTCCTTCAAACCCTAAAAGGAAAGACTAGCCGGGATTAATTACACCCTACAACTTCGCCAATCTTTCAGCCAGGCCAGTGTCGGTACTTTGAGGGAGGTTCCCCGTGCTTTCGCGCGGACCTAATTAAAGTAAACCTCATTTTCCCAGAGGCGTAACCCCGTTGACACCATTCTAGACACCTACTTGATCATCTAATTGTAATGTGTAAAACTCTCCCAGGAGTAACAATTACTCGTAGTGGGTATCGGGATCCAACTATCTCATAGAAGGTATGCAATCTCATTGCAAATTTCAACACTTGAAATTCCCGATAATTTTGCCCCAAGCACCCTATGACCTTGACGGAGGTCCATAAACCATAGGCTACTAGTCAAGTTCAACCCGTCATTTCTTGATTGAATCAAACCCACCCGCACGACCCTTGACGGAGGTCAACAAGGTCGTACGACTACCCTAATCCAATCTGCATCATATGCATAAGCAGATAAATACTAGTTAGCTACCGCACACTACGCCTTGACGGAGGTCAACAAACGTAGCACGAATACTAAGTAGGACTTATCTGAAATGACGGAGGGCTACGACAGGTTTTTCAGAAAACCTATTGCGTAATGAACTTGATAAGTTGTAGAATCAAATGATTTTAAAATGGAGTGTTTTTTAGGCTTTTACTAGTTTCGCTAAAGAGGTCACCCCCGATGAATGGATCTCGGCTCTTTCCTCGTCGAATGAGGTGCAGGATATATCATATATATCACTGTGCAAAGCAAAAACTCCAAAAGCAATCAAAAGACAAACCGAGTGTTGTAGCATTTGCCAGTTATCGCTAAAGGGGTCACTCCTGGTGAAGGGATCTCGGCCCTTTCCTTATCGAATAAGGTGCAGGATGTTCTATAAAGAACACCGCGATGCAAAGCAAGAACTGTAGCTACCTGTTTTTTTGAAAAATCGATTCCACAACAACTTTTAGGTTTCTTTTCTTTCATTAATCATATTAATGAAGTCCCATCATTTAAGTCACCTAAACATCACAGATAAATACGACGTACACTTATGCCATCCGCATTCGCCTCGATGTCCCCTCGTGCACCGTTAGGTTAGGTAACTAACGGCAGAGCGGGGCAGGGCTAGCTCGGGTGTAAAACATAAGTAACGTCTATATAATATATTATATATACTATATACAGTATCTATCACAACGTATCAAATGATCATATCACAGATATCGCAGCAGAAGAATCATATGAAATAATGGATATACTAGGAGGTCCGTGTTTTAATACGAGCCTGTATAAAACACGGATTTCCACGGTCGCGATGAATAGCCAAACCCACACCCCTAGACCCCTACGAGAGCAGCAAGCAACCCTTCCAATTCTAGAGTTAGGAGACCCGGACTCGACTCCTCGAGTTGGTCTCCTACTGGACTCCAGAACCCGGTTACTTGTGCTCTCCTCCTTGGGTCTATCCTAGTGCGGAAAAAGTAAATAATATACAAATGGTGACATCAACCTCATCACGGAAGTGCCCCAATAAAAGAATATTACATACATTTGATTTTACATGAATGAAAATAAAAACCCTCTTCTCACATAAAAAAAACCCGGCTGTTCAAAACGCGACGATCCAATATAACATATCCAGCAACACATAACATCACATGTCATCAACGTAAGTAAATATGCGCATCCCAATTGTCGTTGACATATAGCAACGAAACCGGCGATATCACATATTACACTTACGGTCGCAGAAAAGAAAGTGTAAAACTACAATATTTGGAATCCACAATCTCTTTAGACATCGTAAACCCGAAATATCACATACTTCGCATTTCATGCCTAACTATATGAATTCCACATATTGTATCACATTCCAGATAAATAGACAGCATTAAACTTTCCGATCGAATAATCAAATACCCAAGATTTTCTAAATAGCTCAACACTTGAGGGGAGTTTAAAAACATCCATCACATGCCACAGTACCAATGGTTCAGCCGTAGAAGGGTCAAGCCAACGCCTCACATGTGGCAACGCCGTACTCCCCCAAACCCTAAGGTTCAAAAGGCAGTTCAAGACGGTCACATAATCGAGTTAAGGTTTGTTTTCTTCTAGAGGGTCCATTGCGTAACTTGCACGATTTAGACGTTCTTAAACTACGGAAAAATCCAACACTTGGAAATTTTCCAGGTCGGGAAAAAGTGAGTTATTGATATCCGTTCGAACTTTTTAATACTTTCTAAATTATCCGCAAAAACAAGAACGAAACTAAATTTTCCGATCGAATCAACGAATACAAAATAATCCCCAGAACACTCAACACTTGAGTCAGATTAAAAATACCCAGAAAATAGTACTTACAGAAATTGATATTGCAGTGCAAAAACTAGTTCATAATTTCTCAGTACTGCCGCGGATCCGCGGCCCAAGGGAGGTACGGCCGCGGTTCCGTGGCGGTTTGTACGGATTGTGCGCTCATTTTTCACCGTAGCGCTTATATTTCCCTGCTGAATTTTTTAGGTATTTTTAATACAGAAAAATCCACATTTTTAGAAATTGTCCAGAGAGGGGGTTAAATTGACGTTACGGGGTTCGTTCGGAGTTTTAACTTCGTAAACACATCGCCTAATGCTCTAGCTAGTCTCTGATACCACTGTAGGGTTACTAGGCACTCTAAGAAGGCTCTACAAGGCATTAACCATGCCCGATTAAAATTTTAGCCGTGCCGAATAACTCTAAACAAGATCTTTAAACTAGAGATTAGGCGAAAACTAGCAAGTTAAAAACTTTAACACTAAGTGAATACGAAATACAACCTTTGTAGATCGGTCCTTCACTTCTTAAGCTCCTTGTAGTAGTCCCTTCGCTGCGATCATCGAACTCCCGGACTCTCGGACGGCTCCATGAGAAAATTGCAACGGTATTGCTTCAAGTCTTCGAGGCCGAAGATGATCTACGTCGAGGGAATATGAACTCAAGCTTCTACTTCACTAACTAGAGAATTAGTGAAGCAAACACCCTAAACTAAAGTGCTAGTATAGTAGAGGATGATGAAATAGGAAATGGGTACACTTTAGAATTTCTTTTCTCATTTTCATTCTCTCTCTTTTTCAAACCCTAGAAAGAAATTGATGGAGGAAGAAGATGCAAAATGAGAATGAAGACTAATCAAGAGAGAGTTAGCTAACCATGGGTGAGTGTGTATCATATACTAACTCATGTAGAGATATAACCATGGCTAATTATACTGGTTAGGTTTATAAAAATCCTAAGTAATAAAAAAACTAGTGGACTTTGGTCAATGCATTCATAAGCTTCATGAAGCTTCATGCACTTGAATAATTATCCACTAATTTTGTATTTACTTTATATATTAAAACCCCACCAATATAATTACAATGGTGTATGTCTCATACACCCATGTAGTGTGTATCAACAACCATGATACAAAATGTACACAAATAAATATATATCACATATATATTAAGTTGTGCACAAGTGAGAAA
Source organism: Agapanthus africanus (assembly GCA_030015575.1). Classification (NCBI taxonomy): domain Eukaryota; kingdom Viridiplantae; phylum Streptophyta; class Magnoliopsida; order Asparagales; family Amaryllidaceae; genus Agapanthus; species Agapanthus africanus. The sequence goes on from JASDDO010000008.1 coordinate 225,864,371, forward strand.
AATAAATGCTTAAGTGAACCAATGTTAGTTAATGTAAATTAGTATATCACATATACAATTATACACTAAATTATTAAATCAACACTTGACTTAATAATCCGGTTATATCACATATAACCGACTAACATCCAATGTATCGACTTATCGATTCAACCCTTGATTCGATTACTTGGTTATATCACATATAACCGATCGATACAAACATCGCGAGAATTGAATACGGTATCATATACACGCATTATTCTCGGTCCCGCATATATCATATATGCGCTCCTATTTCGTTTTGCCTGAGCCAGTAAAACCTCTATGTAGGACTCTAAAGACTCGTCAATACGCCGGCAGTAGGTGATGATCATATCAAGCACCCACAAGCCGTCAGCGGTACTAGCTGGACGTAACGGCTACCCGGGTATTGAGCGATCAGAAGATCAGCAAGCAAGCCCGCTCCAACTCCTGCAAAAAGCCTGACAGTGACACTACCGTACAGTCCGGTCTCCTCGTCTGATATGTCGCATATCAAGTCTAGGGTTGGTAAACGTCAGACCCCAATAACCGATAAGTCATGCCGATATGAGGCTCATAACGGGTCGAGAAACTACTGGTAACACTTACCAGTAAATCTCTAAACCAGCCCTGGCCAGGGACTTCCCTGTTATGGCCAATCGAGCATAGCGCAACATCAACCCCCAATACCGGGAGAGACGAAACCCCTCCTATCGCTCATTGCCTCCATGTGACTCGGGACTGTACCCAAAAACCACCGTTTTGCACGCCCTCTTGGATGTAGTAAGGTGGAAATCAAAGCATAGTGGGAATCACATAAGACTCTATGACGATCTCGGGTCTACAGACTAACCTGTGCCAGTGTCACCAGAGAACTTCCATCTGACGTAAGGTATAATACCATCTGGGAGTTCTCGGCGAGTCCGTCCAGTGTACCCAGTCTCCACTGAGCACCCGCATATCATCTCTGATGTCAAACACCAATGGATATGGGATCATCCATCGCCCATCTACATGGGTCGAGAAGGTATACGCTAGTCTATTCTGGTATATCGATGCCCCGTCTTGATACACCCACGACTAGGGACCTTGAAGGATGTACTTATGGATTACCATGTCCCCACTAGTATGATCCGCATCATAGTCCAGGTAGTCAAGTACACATCCTAAGGACTTTACCAACTTGTAACAGAGAGACAATCAGTATACACGTTAAGGTAAAGAGTAACCAGATAGCATACTATCATGTCGAGCAAGAAAGTCCTCCCTATATATGTCCAAGCATCCACTACAATATACATCTCATGTATAGTAATGGCCTTTAGGGCATACATATAACTAACAGGTCCCGCTCCAACTTATAATTGTTATAAGACAGAGCAGGAAATAGGGGATTACCAGGATTCCCGAGCCGCCCAAACGAAGAAAATGCATGATGATGCATCTTCTTCGGGTATGTTCATTACAGAGAACTGTTTCTCAGTATCCTTTACGTCCTGGGTATGTGATACCGGATCAGGATCCCACATATGTAATTTGTTACATGGGCTACAGATAGGTAAAGAACTGAGAACGGGTGATAAGTTTCATAAGATAGAAACGGTGCAAGTGTTGCAGCCAAGTCTGTTGGAAATTATCACCCTGTATTACCAGAATACATTGATTCTGAACGAATGTCATTAGATACCGAACCTGATATACAACATCATATCAGTCTATTTATTAGTAAAGAAGGATATAATTTTGTATTGTTGGATAATGTTTTGAACATTTCCTATATCAAGAGTTGATCGGTTCAGGTATGTTATCTAAAGCATTGACGTTCTAAATCAAACTACAGTTCTTGGTATACAGAACACACACAAGAGGAAGAGTTAAGAAATGAACGAATCCTTCTTGCGGTTATATCAATGTGACCCGACTAGCTGAAGTTACATATAGATGCATATTTAAATTAGTTTGAATTTATATCTTGTAAAACTTGCCGGTCATGTCACAGAGATAAGATGACCATAGCTCTGTTTTTAGGAAACAGAGAAAGAGTTAGTAAACTCTTGGGATGGTACATGTTGATGTATGAAGGTCCCCTGTCTACACATGCCAAGACCGGTTCTTTGTACTTCATTACATTCTGTGATGATCTCTCAAGATTCAGACATATGTTCCTGTTAAAACACAAGTCCGAAGCTTTTGAGATATTCACAGAATATAAGTTAGAAGTAGAGAACCAAAACGGGTATAAGTATTATGTCCTTTGATGTTATCAAGGAGGAGAATACTTGAGCACGGAATTCCTGGATTATTCTAAAGGAGAATGAGATTCTCTCTCAGCACTACTCCTCCGTATACACCATAGCACGACAGTGTATCGGGGCGGAGCCATCACACCCGATGTGATAAGGTGTGCTCTATGATGAGTACTACTGAGTTACCTATTTCCTTTTATAGAATTATGCACTGGAGAAGTTGCATACCTATTGAATAGGGTTCCAACCAAATCAGGTGTCTACCACTCCATATGTGATATGGTAAGGGAAGAGCCCATCTCTTAAGTCAGTTAAGATTTGGGGTTGTCCAGCCTATGTCTAAAAGCATAATCCGGACAAGCTCGAGGCAAAGTCAGTTCTAAAGAAGTTATTTGGATATCCCAAGCATTCGCAAGAGAATATCTTCTACCAAACCGAGGAACAAAAGTTGTTTTGTTTCTCAATATGCCACCTTTGTGAAAGAGAATTTCTTGTGAAGAAATTAGTGGACATAAGGTAGAACTGGAAGGAGTTCCAGCTATACAAACTGCAGCTGATGATTTGGTCGAACCAAAGGATTCAATAGTTTCCAACAAACCTCAGCCTCTCCGCCAATCTAGTAGGGTTCCTCACCCATGAGAGATACTTCGGTTTCTCTATGACAGTGGGAGCGAGGAATGCATCATGAGATGATGACCCAACTAGTTTCGAGCTGGCCATCAGGAGTGGGACTCTGTAAGAATGGCTAGATGCTTAACGATCTGAGATAGAATCCTTATACACCAACAAAGTATGAACTTTGGTTGATTTATCTGAAGGGTTAAATCCCCATCAGAAGAAAGTATATCTTGAGAAGATTACTAGGTGTACATGAAAAAGTTGAGACTTTCAAAGCTATGCTTAAGTCCATCCAGATCCTACTTGCCACGGCTACATACCATGACTACGATATCTGGCGGTTGGGTGTCATGACTGCTTTTCTAAAAGATGTTTTAGAAGAAAGAGTCTATAAGTACACAGTCAGAGGGCTTCGTAGACAGTGGGAGCAGCGGAAACGTGTGCAAGATGTTTTATGTGATAAAGCAGGCATCGCGGAGTTGGAACGTCTGTTTTGATGTGCAAGTCAAAGAGTTTGACATCATCAAAATGGTAGATGAACCTTGTATATACAAAAAGGTAGTAGGGAATATAGTGGTGATCCTCGTAGAATACGTGGATGACATAATCTTGATGGGGAAAGAGTTCCTATGCTACGCTCGGTCAATCTCCGCTTATCACAAGGATTCTCCATATAGGGTCAAAGTGATACCTCCTAAATCCTGAGTATTGGATCTATGAGATAGATCTAATTGGATGTTAGGATACTCGCTAGTTGTAGTGAGATGGTATCAATCGATCCTGGGGAGAATTACTGGAAAGGTTCCAGGGTGATAAGGACGACTGAATGTCAGTCACAGGCATTGTCTTTACCATCAGTAAAGGGACGGTATGTTGGAAGAGTTCCAAGACAGATACTGTGGCATACTAGACGATAAAGGCTAGATACATTGCTACCAAAGATGCTACCAAAGAGGAAGTCTGGGTGTATATTAGTTCATGAGATGAACTTCGTTCCTACCATTGTGTGACAATGGAGTTGTGGCTTATGCCAAGGAATGCCCGTCCCATCAGTGATCCAGACATATTCTAAGGTAGTGTCACTTGATCATGGAGATGGTTGATCTCCATGGGATCGAGGTTAGGAGAACAGACTCCGAAGACAACACGGCGGATCCACTCACAAAGGCCTTTTCCCAGAGAGAGACTTTTATGGGATGGTTGAGTATGAGATACTACAACCACTGTTATCAGATGGCCCTAGTGCAAGTGGGAGATTGTTAGTTATATGTATGCCCTAGAGGCCATTACTATACATGAGATGTATATTGTAGTGGATGCTTGGACATATATAGGGAGGACTTTCTTGCTCGACATGATAGTATGCTATCTGGTTACTCTTTACCTTAACGTGTACGCTGATTGTCTCTATGTTACATGTTGGTAAAGCCCTTAGGATGTGTACTTGACTACCTGGACTATGATGCGGATCATACTTGTGGGGACATGGTAGTCTATAAGTGCATCCTTCAAAGTCCCTAGTCGTGGGTGTATCAAAACGGGGCATCGATATACCAGAGTAGACTAGCGTATACCTTCTCGACCCATGTAAATGGGCGATGGATGATCCCATATCCATTGGTGTTTGACATCAGAGATGATATACGGGTGCTCGGTAGAGACTGGGTACACTGGACGGACTCGCCGAGAACTCCCAGAGGGTATTATACCTTACGTCAGATGGCAGTTCTCTGGTGACACTGGTACAGGTTAGTCTGTAGACCCGAGATCGTCATAGAGTCTTGTGTGATTCCCACTGTACTTTGATTTCCACCTTGCCACGTCCAAGAGGGCGTGCAAAACGGTGGATTTTGGGTACAGTCCCGAGTCACATGGAGGCAATGAGCGATAGGAGGGGTTTCGTCTCTCCCGGTATTGGGGGTTGATGTTACGCTATGCTCGATTGGCCATAACAGGGAAGTCCCTGGCCAGGGCTGGTTTAGAGATTTACCGGTAAATGGTACTAGTAGTTTCTCGACCGGTTATGAGCCTCATATCGACATGACTTATCGGTTATTGGGGTCTGACGTTTTACCACCCCTAGACTTGATATGCGACATATCAGACGAGGAGACCGGACTGTACGGTAGTGTCACTGTCAGGCTTTTTGCAGGAGTTGGAGCGGGCTTGCTTGCTGATCTTCTGATCGCTTAATACCCGGGTAGCCGTTACGTCCAGCTAGTACCGCTGACGGCTTATGGGTGCTTGATATGATCATCACCTACTGCAGGCGTATTGACGAGTCTTTAGAGTCCTACATAGAGGTTATACTGGCTCAGGAAAAACAAAATAGGAGCGCATATGTGATATATGCGGGACCGAGAATAATGCGTGTATGTGATACCGTATTCTATTCTCTCGACTATTGTATCGGCCGGTTATATGAGATATAACCAGGTTATCGAATCATAGGTTGATTCGATAAGTCGATACATTGGATGTTAGTCGGTTATATGAGATATAACCGGATTATTAAGTCAAGTGTTGATTTAATAATTTAGTGTATAATTGTATATGTGATATACTAATTTACATTAACTAACATTGGTTCACTTAAGCATTTATTTTTCTCACTTGTGCATAACTTAATATATATGTGATATATATATTTATTTGTGTTCATATTGTATCATGGTTGTTGATACACTTGACATGGGTGTATAAGACATACACCATTCTAATTTTAGTGGAGGGGTTTTTATATTTAAAGTAAATCTAAATTGATTGATTTTTGTTAAGTGCATGAAGCTTGTAGAAGCTTTTAGTGCTTTGACAAATTCAACTCAATTTGTTTTACTTATGATATTAAGTTAACCCAACCATTAGAATTAGCCATGGTTATGTCTCTACATGAGTTAGTATATGATACTCACTCACCCATGGTTAGCTAACTCTCTCTCTCTTGATTAGTTTTCATTCTCATCTTGAGCTCATCTTCTTCCTCCTTCAATTTCTTTCTACGGTTTGATAAAGAGAGAGATATAAAGTGAGAAAAGAAATTCTAAAGTGTACCCATTTCCTATTTCATCATCCTCTACTAGACTAGCACTTTAGTTTAGGGTGTTTTCTTCACTAGTTCTCTAGTTAGTGAAGTAGAAGCTTGAGTTCGTATTCTCTCGATGTAGATCATCTTCGACCTCGAAGACTTCAAGCAATACCGTTGCTATCTTCTCAAAGAGCCGTCCGAGAGTCGGAAGCAACATGATCGCAGCGAAGGGACTGCTACAAGGAGCTTAAGAAGTGAAGGACCGATGTACAAAGGTTGTATTTCATATTCACTTAGTGTAAAAGATTTTAACTTGCTAGTTTTCGCCTAATCTCTAGTTTAAAGATCTTATTTAGAGTTATTCGGCACGGCTAAAATTTTAATCGGGCATGGTAGATGCCTTGTAGAACCTAATTAGAGTGCCTAGTAACCCTACAGTTTAGTAGGCTCTGATACCACTGTAAGTCCATGTCTCGCACCCCACGTGTTCGCGGGGAGGCGGAATATATGAAAAACAATTATCAAAGCTTCGTAACACGGACTTGAGCACACGGATCGTGTCTAAACCATTACTAACAAACTACGAGAGGTTTAACTACTCGGATTCGAAGTTATACCTCACGTTACATGTCCTTCTGGTTTTCATCGTTGTCCTCCACACCTCGTCGGCTCTATGGATCATGGGTACCTCAACGGCCTCCTCGAGTCAAAGACGATCCACCCGAGAGTCTATAGTCCGAGCTCCTATCTCGAATCTGAGATAACTACGGCTTCTAGTTTGCTAATCTAGAAGTCCTAGAGGGAGTATTTAGATGGATTATTTAGTCACTTAAACCCTAGGATTCTCAACTCATGAGAGCTTTTAGGGTTTGAGGAAGAAGATGAAGACTTGAGGAGAGAGAAGTGTTTTGTGATAATGAATGAACCATCCTCATTTGTGAATTTCATGAAGCATAATCATATCATCAAAATAAAATATCTATCTAATATTCATCATGCTTCATTTAATTCAATAGATGAATCATCTAATGAGTCACCTAATGAGTCATGGATCATTTAATGAAACTTACACCTCATCCTCCACCTCATTTAGTTTAAATCACAAAAGAAATAAACACAAATGAGTTACATCCTTCTAGAAGCTTCCCGACAAATTACGAGACTGCCCCTCCCATCCGTATTTCCGAAAAACAAGGATAATCTTTGACTGAATAAAAACATCTGTATAATACTAGAATTTGTCTTAAACCAAATCCCGCTAGTATTATCTGCCCGATCATAGTACGTGCACAAGTGTACGTAAGTGATCGCGACCCTGCCGTAAAACCATACGGCATTCACATCTTTTGCCCGGTGCAGGGAAACTCTCTGCGTGAGACTCTAAAGACTCGACACTATGCTGGCAGTGGGTTTAACCACACCGCAAGCGGTACTAGCTGTACGTAACAGTCCCCAGGTAGATGTCGATAAGAAGGTCGATGAGAAAACCCATCCGAACTCCTACTGAGCCTGTATGTGACAATCTCCGTACAGTCCGGTCTTTTCGTCTAAGACTATCGCATATCGGGCCTAGTGGGGCGGTAAACGTCAGACCCCTAATAGCGGTATAAGTCGTGTCGGAGTGAAGCCCATTATACCTTGAGAAACTACTGGAACCTACCAGTAAATCTCGCTTGCCCTGACCAGGGACCTTGCGTAATGGCTCTCCATACAAAGCACGATATCAACCCCCAATACCGGGAGAGACGAATCCTGTCTAACCGCCACTGCCTCCAAGTGCTTCGGGACTGCACCCAACTACTACCTGTTTGCACAACTCCTTTGAGCCGTGGTAGGGTAGTAATCTAAGTACAGCGGGAACACACTCGAGGCGAAGTAGCAGTGTCAATTCTTCGGACTAAGCTGTACTCATGTCACTTGGAAACTGCTATCTGACGATGGGTATTGTACCAACCTGCAGTTCCCGGCGAGTCATGTCCGGTGTACCCGTAACCTAACGAGCACCTACATACTCTCTCCAGTACGACGTATTGATGGCTGTGGGACAGACCATCTCCCCAGCAGGGATGAGAAGCGTATACACTAGTCTACTTCGGAGTATCGATGCCCCATCTCGATAATCCTATGACCAGGGACCTGTATAGGATGTTGCTTATAGACTACCCAGCCCCCACTAGTGTGACTGCCATCACAACGCTGGTAATCAAGCAAAGATCCTAAAGGCTCTACTAATATGTATAAGCAATATGTTAAAAGAAACATATGCACATATTAAAGTAGAAACAAACCAAGTGGCATACTACCATTTTTAGCAAGACTGTCAATACAACTGTGAATATCCCAAGCTTCCGTTAAGTAATATACAAACCAATATGATACAATAATGGCCTCTAGGGCATAAACACTAACAAGAATTAGGGTTGATAAAGCATGTAAACAACATTACACTAAGTGAAATAGGAATACAACCTTTGTAAACCAGTCATTCACTTCTAAAGCACCGTGTAGAAGTCCCTTTGCTCCAAGTAGTGGTGTCCCGGACTCTCCTTAGGCTTCACTAGGCGAAAGGAACGAGCTTTCTCAAAGATCATCGAGGCCGAAAATGATCTACCTTGAAGAATCTCTAACTCAAGCTACCTCTTCACTAATTGAGGAATTAGTGAAGTAAACAACATATACTAAATGGCTAGTTTGGTATAGATTGATAAAGTAGGAATTTCGCGCACTTTAAAATTAGTATTTTCTCTTTCTTTTTCTCCTCTCTCAAAAAACTAGAAAGCAAAGAAGATGAAGAAGAAGATGAATGAATGAATGAACCATGGTGAGAAAATATCACAAGTGATATTAGTAGTGACTTAACCATGGCTAAAGATAATGGTTGGGTTAATAAATATCTTGAGTAAGACAAAATTAGTGGACTTAAGTCCATGCTTCTACAAGAACCTTTAGCCATGCTAATTTCCACATAATTTTGATTTTTCCCTTAATAATTAAACACCCAAATTATCTTTAGTCCAATGTATCATCAAGCATGACACACAAACAAATACATTAATATATATCACATATATATTTGTATGTATTTAGAGAAAAGAAATTCTTAAGTGAGCTAATATTAGTTAATATATATTAATATATCAAATATATAATTATATATTAAATTATTAAATCAATACTTGATTTAATAATCCGGCTATATCACATATAACCGACTAATATCATTTATATCAACTTATCAAATCAACACTTGATTCAATAACCCAGCTATATCTCATATAACCGACTGATATCATATATCGCGAGATTAGAATACTGTATCACATACACGTATCAACCTCGGTCCCGTCGCATATGTGCCCTACTTCGTTTCGCTTGAGCCAGGAAATCTCTGTGTAGGACTCTAAAGACTCGTCAATACGCCAGCAGTAGGTGATGATCATATCAGTCACCCACAAGCCGTCAGCGGTACTAGCTGGACGTAATGGCTACCCAGGTATTAAGCGATCAGAAGATCAACAAGCAAGCTTGTCCATACTCCAGTGAAACCAGTAAGTAACACTACCGTACAGTCCGGTCTCTTCGTCTGATATGTCGCATATCGAGTCTGGGGGTGGAAAACGTCAGACCCAAATAACTTGATAAGTCTTGCCGATGTGAGGCTCATAACGGGTCGAGAAACTACTGATAACACTTACCAGTAAATCTCATCATCAGCCCTGGTCAGAGACTTCCTGTTATAGCCAATCGAGCATAGTGCAACATCAACCCGCAATACCGGGAGAGACGAAACCCCTCCTATCGCTCATTGCCTCCATGTGACTCGGGACTGTATCCAAAATTCACCTGTTTGCACGCTCTCTTTGTTAGGAATATGTATGCCCTAGAGGCCATTATTGTACATGTGATGTATATTATAGTGGATGCTTAGACATATATATAGAGGACTTTCTTGCTCGACATGATAGTATGCTATCTGGTTACTCTTTATCTTAATATGTAGACTGGTATTTATACTTTCTGTCTCTTACATGTTGATAAAACCTTTAGGATGTGTACTTGACTACCAGGACTATGATGAGATCATACTAGTGGGGCCAGGGTGGTCCAAAAGTACATCCTTTAATCAGTTCCTAGTCGAGGGAATATTGAGACTAGGGCATCGATATTCTAGAGTAGACCAGTGTGTACATTTCTTGTCCCTTAGAGGTCGATGGTTGATCCCACAACCATTGGGGTATGACATCAATGATTGTACATATGTGCTCATTGGAGAATGGGTACACCGAACAGGACTCGCCGAGGACTCCTATATGGTAGTATACCTATCGTCAGATAGCAGTCCTTTGGTGACACTGGTACAGGTTAGTCTGTAGACCCGAGATCGTTATAGAGTCTTGTATGGTTCCCATTGTGTTTTGATTTCCTCCCTACCATGGCTCAAAAGAGTCGTGCAAATAGGTGGATTTTGGGTACAGTCCCGAGCCGCATGGAGGCAATGAGCGATAGGAGGGGTTTCGTCTCTCCCGGTATTGGGGGTTGATGTTGCGCTATGCTTGATTGGCTATAACTGGAAGTCCCTGGCCAGGGCTTCTTATGAGATTTACTGATAAGTGTTATCAGTAGTTTCTCGAACCGTTATAGGCCAGACATCGACATGACTCATCACGTTACTGGGTCTGACGTTTACCACCACTAGATATGATATGCAACATATCAGACGAAGAGACCGGACTGTACGGTAGTGTTACTGATAGGCTTCATAGAGAGTATGGACGAGCTTACTTGTTGATCTTCATATCGCTCAATACCCGGGTAGCCGTTACGTCCAGCTAATACCGCCGACGGCTTGTGTGTGACTGATGTGATCATCACCTGCTGCTGGCGTATTGACGAGTATTTAGAGTCCCACACAGAAGTTTCCTGGTTCAAGCGAAAAGAAATAGGACACATATGTGATGTGTGTGTGGGCCTGATTAAATATGTGTATGTGATACTGTATTGTAATCTGGCAGTTATCTGTTATCGGTTCGGTTATATGTGATATAACCAGATTGTCGAATCAAGTGTTGATTTGATAATGTGATATACAGATATATGATATTAGTCGGTCATATGTGATATAACCGGATTATTAAATCAAGTGTTGATTTAAGAATGTGATATACATTATATGTGATATGATTATATCTTAACTAATATCATTAGCTTACTAACTATTCTTCATTATATATATGTTAATATATATGATATATATATATATATAATGAGAATAATGGAGGAAAGAGGCCATAGGAGGGAATTTCCTCCTATGGCGTCGAAAAAGTACGCCCTATGTCGTATTTTCCGACGATCGGGATCCATCATCTTTATCGTTATCATCTAAGATGTGGGTACGCCAAATTTCATGTGATTCTACAACTTTTTCACTGTTGCTTTAGCAATGTAAAAAGTTCTATTGTCGATAAACCGTTAATTTTGAACCCACTAATTCAACGGTGAAAAAGTTGTAGAATCACATGAAATTTGGTGTACCCATATCTTAGATGATAACGATGAAGATGATGGGTGCCGATCGTCGGAAAACACGACGGGGGGTGTACTTTTTCGACGCCATAGGAGGAAATTCCCTCCTATGCCATCTTTCCTCCATTATTCTCATATATAATAATGAAGAATGGCATGATTTCTATTTTTGAGAAAAATAGAAAAGAGGTGGAAAATGAGAGCGTGGTTGCAAGCATGGGCTTTATTCATAGTTTATTCATGTTGACTCACTATTCAAGCATGGTTGCAATTTTATATTGCTAAATTCCATGCTTGAATGAGTGGGGGTCAAGAGTTGCCATTCATTCTAGATCATTCTCAACACTTAGCCATTTTTTCGTAAGTTACTCCCATGGTTGCTCTCTAGCTTCATTTTCTTCCTCAATTGCCATGGTTCAAGTTTCAACCCTCACATGAGATGTGAATCATGAAACTTGAACACAATCTTGTGAGCTTTTAACATCCGCTACTTCACCATCCCACACCAAACTAGCAATTTGGTGTGGTGTGTTTGCTACACTAAAAAAGTTTAGTGCAGAGTTAGCTTGGGCTAAAGGAACTTCGGGTGGATCGTCTTTGGCGCGAAGATCACGAATGAGGTTCGTTCAACTCGAAGAGGAGCCTAGTAGAGTTATGTGGACTTCAACCTAGAGCTATTGAAGAGAAGGACTCGAACTACAAAGGTTGTATGCTCTTTTCTTCTCCTGAGTTCATCACATCACAAAGACAAACCCTTAATAATCTAGTAATCTCATGACCTAAAATAGCCCGTAACTGGCCTTGAATCATATGAAGTCTATAGGACCTCATCTAACTCAAGTAAACCAAAAGCCCAGAAATCTAAAACCATTTTAAGTAATAAATAAAGGAGAACTAGTTATAAAGAAGCGAAGAAAACATGTTTTAAAACAAGGGTTTTTAAATAACATAAGTCGAATATGCATTTTAAAAAAAATCTCATGTCTTTTCTGAAAATTTCGGCAGAGTTTCCTTTGTAAATACTGGCCCCGAACGGGGTACAAAAAGAATAATATATAAGCAGAGAATAAAGGCATCCCCAAGCGGGAGCTAGCTCTTCGTCAATCGACGGTCACAACCACGCAAGCAATATAATACACGACGCCAAAGGGCGAGGATCAAAACTAAAGGAAAACTCAAAATCAGCATGAAAACCATAATACTACAACGCGCGACTCTAAGGTCGAAATAATACACCACTGGTTTTCTAAGTCTAAAATAATATACAAGTTTGGTTGATAGAATTACTAGATACAACTGAATAAAATAATACAAGGGTGGTCACGATGCGAGTGAACCCACCTACCAATGCAATCACCCAGAAAGGAAGCAGTGTGCCAGAAAAGCCGCAATGAAACTTGTACGGAAAAACCTGCAAGAACTGTGGCACAACGGGGGTGAGTTGCCAACTCGTGAATAGAAAACATCGCAAAGTAGAAATCGTATGTATGACACAATCCTAGGTCAATACGATCAGTAATAATATATCCTCAATATGAATAAGTCTGAAGCAAGATAAGGTGGCAATGTATCAACTATACAAGAGTGTAGTGCCAAGTGCTCGTGCCAGTGCCTCAGGTAATAATATATCATAAGTATGAGATATGATCAATGTAATCAATGTCAATATATGTATGTGGAAATCGTCCACGTGTCACCAAATGGCAATAAGCATCATGCATGTAAATATCATAAAGCATATGCATGGAAGTATGAGGATGTAAATCAACATGTGTCGCTCGCGACATATCAAAATCATGGAACCTGAGTGTCAAGCATCGACACTCGAAAACATCATGAAACCTGTGCCTAGCATCGGCACGAACGTCCTCATATATCGGAGCTTTTAGTAAAATAAGGGTTACGGTGTTTTTAAGAAAAGATGGGTCTTTTGAAAATATCCGTAGAATTCCCTTGCCTGTCTTTAAAATACTCCCGATTCGTTAGTTTTTGAAATAGGTATGACATCGGCCTAGCCTATATCGACAAGCAGAACTACAGCTCTAACTAACGAGTCAATCAGGAGGGGTATGGAAACCACCTAAATCTGAGTCAATATAATATATATGTGTAAATATAATAGTCGGTGATCCCGCCTCAAAGGTACCGCGTACGATACAATATCATATGACATCCTCGAGTCAGGAGTGCGGATCTATCATCAATATGAAGCTCGTACGGTAAATCATCGTACGACATCCCAAAAGCTGGGTACGGGTCAATATCACAATCCTCTCATCAATTATCAGGTATCCTTATCATCATATCACATGATCTGGGGTACTGATCTAAGTCTAGTACAAATCGATACCATCTATATAAGTATAAGTGCGTGTGTGAAACACACGTCTAAAGGCCCGCTAAAATCACCTGTCGTATCCCAAATACGAATCACATCATATCACCGATCTCATGGCACTACGCCCAATATCATCGACTCGTCTCCAAATATCATCCACTATCCTCATCATGTAGGTATATGTGAAGCAATAAGCATGTGTCTGTGTGTGAGTGTAAACCTATTCTAGGGTTCGCAACTAGGAACTATACTAGTTTACTTCTACGCCCTAATCTAACTTAGTACACCTAATCTCATCTTAAATATCCACGGCACACTATAAGCTATCATAAATAGTATATATATACTATACTAAATATCGAACTGCGGGGGTGCTATACGCCATCCACCCGACTTCCCCCGTAGATATAATCTACTCACCTTGTATCCTGCGTGTCGGTGTCGATGTCGCCTTCGTCTTCTTCATCGTATGGAATCCACATCATGGTACCTACTTAGATAACATAATCGGAACGCGTATTAAAATCACATCGGGAATACCCAAAACGACACGCTAATGCCTATAGGTTAGAACCTATAGACTACGCTTTCAAAACCATCAAACAACCCTCGATGTCGTCGTGCAAACGTCAAGTGATCGAGGTAAAACACAATACGCAAATCCAGAATTTAAAATACGAGAAACGAAACACGAATCCAAAACAACAACTACAGAAAAGGGTCTCAGATTTCACCCTAGGTCAAATTGGACAATTTTGCATATGCCAAGGTCTAATTTATAGATGTAGGAGCTACAGAACAAGAACGAGCCAAATTGCTCCAGGTCTGGCCGCAAATTGCGGCCAGAAGGAATAAATCTGCGTCCATGGTTGGGAGTTAGGGGCTAGGGTTTTGGTGGTAGCTTCCTAGGTGCCTGCATGTATCACTGTCCAAGCAAAATAATTTTCAGAGTCTCGGGGTGATAGCAGATTCCATTTAACCCTCACAGATTCAAGAATTCTTCCGATATTGGTTTCTAAATCCGTATTCCGGGTTTCTAATCTCTGGTTTGGGTCTTTATTCTAGCACTAGGGGGTTTGTGTGGCCTCTACTGAGTTCAATTTCACATCACAACTCTCAAATTCCCAAAAACCCTAACTAGAATTTTCTAAGTCCACAAAACCACTCGATATCGGTTCTAATCTAACATGGGGGTATAAGTAATGGGAAAACTAAGCTTATGGTTCAGAAAATACCTCATTTGGCAACTCAAGAAAATTCTTGAGTTGCCCCAAGTGTCCAAAACCTTTCCTTTCTTTGTCCAATGTATTTCCCTTGAGCTTGTGCATCTTTTTTGTGAAAAGGAGATTATGTTTTTGAGTGTTTTTGGATGTGTTTTGAGGAGTTGAAGAGGGGGAGAGAGCTAGGGCAGCAGCAGCAGCAGCAGCAACAATCAAGGAAGAGGGAGAGAGGAGATGAGGTAAGAATGATGGAGGAATGGTTCAAACAAGTCAATGGTAAAACCCCCCTTTCTCTCTCACCCATACCTATATATTTTAATCCTTTTCCTTTCTTTTCTTTCCTCTAAAAAACCAACAACCATGAAATAAAACATGTAGGAAAGCCATAAGAAAATGTAACAAGTGAAAAAAAGATATGGTGCATGTTTGCACAAAATAAGCTTAAAACGCGATTAGCGATTTTTAATCGCGATTAGCACTAAATTAGCATATAATTAATCATAAAAACTTTAAAATGGAATAATTCCATAAAACACCCTCTTTTAAATAATTTCCATAATTTTCCAATTTTTTTCCCAATTTATCGGTATTTAATTATACCGAAATATTAAAATATTCATTAAAATAATATTAAATTATAAAAATTCCCAAAAATAATATTTTATTTTTTTGAAATGTTACAATCTTCCCCCCTTAAAGAAATTCGGTCTCCGAATTTAAATTTAAACCCCCAAATCCTAAAACATTTCAATAAAAAGTCGAAGTCGTCGGGGCTCCGAAATCATCAATACATAAAACGCATCATAGCGCCATGCATGCGCATGAGTAATGAGCAGATAACTCAAAAACAAAACTCCATCAAGAATCCCGCAATCATCGGAGTTATGGTAAAGACACAAATGTCAAATCCGAAACAAAACCAATATGATATATATCATAACCATACTTATAGACATCAAATCTATACATGTAAATAGCTGAAGTAAAGGCATGCCAAATCTTTTTAAGTCGCTGTGCGATGCGCATAACACTGCACAATGGCGGACGTCTATTATAATAAAAATAACCATATACGTATTTATACTTTGTTTAATATGTACGTTCCGCCGTTTTGAAAACAATTTAGAAGGGTTTCCTGGTTTTTTAAACGTTTCGTGTCATATCGGACACGTAGGTAAATACTGAGTCTATAGCTCGCTTTTTTTTGGAAATCCCCTTGATAACTATCAATGCATGCAAACTCTGTGTAACATTTCAGAAAAATATAATATTATTTTTGGGAATTTTTATAATTTAATATTATATTATTGAATATTTTAATATTTCGGTATAATTAAATATCGATAAATGGGGAAAATTTTGAAGAAAAATTATGGAAATTCTAAAATATGTTATTTAGTGGTAATTGTGTTTAATCTAGGGTTTTTGGTAAAAAGTTTACCAAACGGCTTTTAAATATTTTATCTGGTTTTATGAATATTTTACTGGAATTTTATCTGGACTGCACACACTCGTGCATGTTAACTTGGGTTAAGTCTAGGGTTACCATGTTTAGATGAGTATGGTGGGTTAACCATGTTTGGCCAACCATGTTGGGTTAACCATTTGGTTAAGATCATTGGGGTTAATTAAGGGTCTTTAGTGTTGTTTAAGGGTGATTAGAGTGGGGTTGACTTGTAGCTAGAGAGGGTGAGCCATGAAGGTTGTCATGCTAGCATCTATTAAGAGAGGGGGGTGGCTATAGGTTGTGTCACATCCCTTTTCATTTCAAAACTTTTGTATCTCACATCTCTCCCTCTCACTCTCACACATCAGCCCCCATTATCAAAACATCAGCCCCAATACCAACACTTCAGCCCCAAATCTCTATCAACATCAGATACTACAACACTCCACCCTATATCAGCCACAACACCCCACAACAACAGCCACAATTTCTTCAGCTACAGCAAGAGCTGATGCAACAGCAACAGAGGGGAAAAAAAAGGAAAGAGAAGTTGCAAGCAGCAACAGCTGTAGCCCAAACAACAGCAACAACACAAGAGAAAAACAGCATCAGCATCAGCTGCAACAGCAACCACAGGAGCTGTAGAAGCAGCTCAGCAGAAGCAACAGATCCTTCTCCTTCCCCTCTTCTCCTTCATCTTGAATCCCTTGAGGTATAATCTCACAACCCAACTCCTATTTTGCCAAGTTCTGGTTATAGCTGAAATTTAGTGTTTATATCGTGATTAGTGCTAGTTTAGGCAAATTTGAGTGAGACTTGACCAAGTGTTGGTTTTGATGGTTGGTATAACCTTATTAGGTGTGTTTGAGACTAGTTCACCCCAGAGTTTCCCCAGATTCCAGCAAAAATACCAGATTGTTCGATTTAGTGTCGGTTAGCGTTTTGTCGAATTTTTAAGCCTTTCTGGAATCTGCTACAACCCGGGGCCTCCTAAAATAAAATTGACTTGGCAGTGAGACACGCAGGCAGATAGGAACCAACACCTAAAGCCCTAGCCCCCAACTCCCATTTCAGGCCGCCATTTTATTTCCTCTGGCCGCAATTTGCGGCCAGACCAGGGTGAAACCCCCTCGTTTTGCTTGCACGGCTCTTTTACCTGTAAACTTGACCCTGGGTATGTCTATTTTTGTCTGGTTCCAACCATGGTAGAATATGGGTTGATTTTCTTGACATGGCGCATAATTTACGACTTGTTTTCATATGAATTTTGGTATTCGAAGATTCGTTTCTGTCGGGTGGCGTTTGGACGCCAACGGCAGAGGGTTATTGGCTGTGTTTGCACGCGAGGCTACAGGTTTTTACCTATGGGCGTAGCGTGCACCATTTTGGATTCCGACATGATTTTTATGTGATTTAGCATGTGATATCCTTGTAGGTACCCCACGTGGCGTCGAAGCGTTGGAGATACAAATGGCGACATCGGCACCGGCACACATAAGAAATATGAGTAGATTTATATCTACGGGGAGAAGTCGGGTGGATGGCGTATAGCACCCCCGCAGTCCGATGTCTAGTATACCATATATACTGTACTTATATATGATAGCTTATGTGTGACTTGGTTGTTTAGGATGTGTTAGGTGTACTATGCATAGATTAGGGTTAGAAGTAACTGGTGTGGCTCCTAGTCGCGAACCCTAGAATAGGTTTACACCCACACGCACACACGTGCTTATTTGCTATGTTCATACTGTGATGATGAGGATATTGGAGGACATTGGATGTGAGTCGATGAGTTTGGGCATAGTGCCATGATATCAGTGATGTGATGTGATTCGTATTTGGGATACGATATATGATTTTTAGCGGGCCTTTGGGCGTGTCTTTCGCACACGCATTCATACTTATGTAGATGGTATCGATCCGTACTAGACTTAGATCAGTACCCCAGATTTTATGATATGATGATAAGGATACTGTAGGGTTCCTATGCACACTCATGAGGTTCCACAAGGCATCTACCATGCCAAAATCAAATTTTTATGTGCCGAACAACCCTATGCAAGATCGTATACTAGAGGATAGGCGAAACAAAAAGCAAGCAAACTACTTTGCTACTAAGTGAAAAGGATTACAACCTTTGTAGATCCGGTCCTTCACTTCTAAAGCTCCATGTTGACGTCCCTTCGTTGCGATCATCGCGATCCCGGACTCTTGTGACGGTTTCCTCGGAGAAATGAACGGGCTAGGTCTTTGACTTCGAGGCCGAAGATGATCTACGTCGGGGAGACTCAAACTCAAGCTATTCCTTCACTTGGTCATGAACTTTGTGAAGAGAACACCCTATACTACATGGCAAGTGGTATAGGATGAAGAAGTAGGAAGTGGGCTCACTTTAGAATTGATTTTCTCACATTTTTCCTCATGGCACCATTGGAGCTATCAAGCTTTTCATGGAGCTTGATGAAGAAGAAGATGAAAGGATAATTCATCCAAATGAAAACTTATCCTTTTAATTATGGCACCATGGTTGAGTTAAGCCCTCATGCTTAACTCATGTAGAGAATTGACCAAGGTATTAGGTTAAGGGTTAGGTTAAAGAATATCAAGAGAAATGACAAAAAAGGGGACTTTGTCAAAGTTTCTCCAAGCTTCTTCAAGCTTGATAACTTTGACCAAGTTTAATCCTTTTGTTAAATCTTAAGATAAAACAATAACCCTAATCTTAAACCTAATCTTGGTATAAGTCTCATACAACCATCTTGTGTGTATCATCAAGTATGACACAAACATATGTACACAAATATATATCACATATACACTTATGCACAAACTAGTGAGAAAACAATTCTTAAGTGAGCTAATACTAGTTAATGTAATGTAATATATCAAATATATAATTATACATTAAATTATTAAATCAACTCTTGATTTAATAATCCGGCTATAACCGACTAATATCAAAAGTAACAACTTATCGAATCAACACTTGATCCGATAACCCGGCTATATCGCATACAACCGATCAATGTCACAAATCGTGAGAATAAAATACGGTATCTCATATCGTATCAATCTCGGTCCCGCACATATCACATATACGCTCCTACTCCGTTTCGCTTGAGCTAGGAAACCCCTGTGTAGGACTCTAAAGACTCGTCAATACGCCGGCTGTAGGTAGTGATCATATCAATTACCCACAAGCCGCAAGCGGTCTACTAAACGTAACGGCCACCCGGGTATTGAGCGATCAGAAGATCAACGAGCAAGCCTGCTCACACTCCTGTGAATCCAATCAGTAACACTTACCTCACAGTCCGGTCTGTTCGTCTGATATGTCGCATATCTCGCCTAGGGGTGGTAAACGTCAGACCCCAGTAGCTTGATAAGTCATGCCGATGTAAGGTCCATAACAAGCATGAAACTACTGATAACACTTACCAGTAAATCAGTGCAACCCTGGCCAGGGATTTCCAGTTATGGCCAGTCGAGCATAGCGCAACATCAACTCCCAATACCGGGAGAGACGAATCCCCTCCTATCGCTCATTGCCTCCATGTGAATCGGGACTGTACCCAAAAACCACCTGTTTGCACGACTCAGTAGTGCCGTGTATGGTGGAAATCAAAGCACAGTGGGAGACACACAAGACTCTATAACGATCTCGGGTCAACAGACTAAGTTGTACCAGTGTCACCAGAGAACTGCCATCTGACGTGAGGTATAATACCATCTGGGAGTTCTCGGTAAGTCCGTTCAGTGTACCCAGTCACCACTGAGCACCCGCATACCATCTCTGATGTCAAACACCAATGGATATGGGATCATCCATCGCCCATCACATGGGTCGAGAAGATATACGCTAGTCTACTCTGGAATATCGATGCCCCGTCTCGATATTCCCACGGCTAGGAACATTGAAGGATGTACTCATTGACTACCCAGGCCCCACTAGTATGATCTACATCATAGTCCTGGAAGTCGAGTACACATCCTAATGGCTTTATCAACATGGAATAGAGAGACAGCAAGTATACATGTTAAGATAAAGAGCAACTAGATAGCGTACTATCATGTCGAGCAAGAAAGTCCTACCTATATATGTCCCAGCATCCACTACAATATACATCTCATGTACAGTAATGGCCTCTAGGGCATACATATAACTAACAGATACCAGATAATTGATGTGATGATTGTGATATTGACCCGCACCCAGCTATTGGGATGCCGTACGACGATTTACCGTACGAGCTTTATATTGATGATTGATCCGCACTCATGACTGGAGGATGTGAGATGATATACGGCATCGTATGCGATACTATTGAGGCGGGATCACCGACTACTATCTTTATATTTATATATATCGACTCAGATTTAGGTGGTTTCCATACCCTTCCATACTGACTTGATAGTTAGATCAATAGTTAGTATAGTAGATGATAGACTTGACCGAGTCATACCTATTCCAAAACTAATGAATCGGGAATATGTTAAAGACAGGCAAAAAGGGATCCTACGGATAATTTCAAAAGGCGCATCTTTTCTTAAAAACACCGTAGCCCTTATTTTACTAAAAACCCCGATTCGTCTTATTTCAAAGAAGGCAAAACTACATGACACTTACATATTGATGTAGATTCTTCACTATTGCGTTGATTATTTGATTCCGCATGTTCATATTATTTGCATCGCATTACTTGTGTTTATTGAGATATTACCATCATGTTGTTAGGACACCAGCACCATTATCGATGATGCATATGTTCCACGTACACTATTTTCCGGCTCACACACTTCATCATCGATAATTGCCATGCCACTACACTATAGTACTGTTGCATTCATGATGTGATTCTTGCATGGCATATTGTACATTTATACCTGTACACATACATAGATGATTCTGGCTCGAGTAGAGATTTGGGAATCGCAAGATATTCTTTAAAACTGATTCATTTTAAAAGAGCGGTTTCCCTCGACATATGCACATTACTATTCCATGTTGCATGACTTACTGATATGCTTACCTCTCTTTACATGTCGCATACATCATGTTATGATTATACGCATTGAGATATGTTGTTTCCATGATATTTCTGGATTTGGGGACCGTGGATATTTCAAAGGAAATTATATAATTGTTTTAAAAAACCCGGTTACCCTTGATATGATATTTCAGTGCGTCCACCATGAGTTTTCTCGGTTCCAGAGAACTTGTGTGGGTATACCCGATTCGAAGAGCGGTAGGCACCGATTGCGGGTACATGGTGGACCCGGTGAGGTACCCCGGGGCAAGAAGACTCGTATATGCTAGACGGTGAGCCCGGCAGGGGAGTACTACCTACCGGTGATAGTATTTGGGACCCGTCGGTTATCCGGGGGATACCGACTGGAGTCATGAGATGGATATGAGGGCCGACCAGGGTGTGCGGCGCCTGAGATACATGAGGATTTACGTGTCGATGCTAGGCACATGTGTTCATGATGTTTTCGAGTGTCGATGCTAGGCACTCAGGTTCCATGATTTGATTATATCCTCATATTTCCATGCATATGCTTTACGATATTTACATGCATGATGCTTGTTGTCATTGGGTGACACGTGGACGGGATCCACCGATTTATTGATATTGATTACCTAGTTGGAGGATATCCACATACTACTAGATTCATGTTATAGCTGGCATTGATTCATATTGATTACATCGATCATACCTTATTTGTATATATAACAGTGGATGAGGACGCTGTTATATATACCCTTACACCAATATTAGTGGAATGGGACGCTAATATATGTGTATTGATATCAATTTAGATACTTCATCATATTACTTCATGCAGACATACCTTATATTTTTGACATGTTATTACCTGAGGCATTGGCACGCGTACTTGGCACTACATACATGTATAGATGTTACATTGCCACCTCAGCATGCTTCAGACTTATTCATTTGAGGTTTATATATGTTGATCGTATAACCTAGGATTGCGTCATACATGCGATTTTCTGTTCGTAGATGTTTTTCTATTCACGAGTTGGCAGCTCACCCCCGTTGTGCCCCAGTTCTTGCAGGTTTGCCGTACAGGTTTCATTACGGCTTACGGCACTACTTCTTTCGGGTGACTTGCTAGTAGGTGGGTTTATTTGTATCGTACCCATCATTATACTTTGTATATTATATTTCAGTTGTATCTAGAAGTTCCATCAACCAAACATGTACTTAAATGAGATAGAGAGCAGTGGTGTTTATTCTTTCGACCTTAGAGTCGCGCGTTATATTTCTCTGGATTTCATGCTGATTGGAGTTTCCTTTTCTGTTGTGATCCTCGCCTTTAGACGTTGTATATTATGTTGCATACTGGTTGATTTGTAATGGTTTTTCCTACACTCTACTACTTCTCTTGGTTTGGATTTCTGGGCTCGGCTTACTTAGAGCACGTACGCCTTGAGACGTTTGTAGCCTAAGTGCCAGTCATGTTCCGTACTTTTGGATCGTGACACTCTGTCCACGTACCGTCCTCTGACTAGTCCTGCTCAGTATGAAAACAAATAGCAAATATCATGAAAGCGTACTGCTCTATAAGAATTCATTCCCAAAATGTATATAAGAATACCCTGTGCGTCTGGTGCGCACGGAAATCAAAGTCCATATATGTGCCATACATGTGCACAAAAAATCATCTAGGTGCAACGGGTGTGCACGAAACATCTGCCAAAGGCAACAGGCGTGCCTGACAGCAAAATCAGGTGCATCTGACATGCATAAGGAATCCCGATTTAGTGCATCTGGTGTGCACCAAAATCGCATCTCAAAACAGGCGCTCAACACACGCGAAAATCCAAATCAAATGCACGGAGTGCAAGAAACCAACATCAATATCAGAATCAAAATCGACGGTATACTATACGGCTCAATCCAAATCAGGTATACTGTGGTGTATAAGCTCACAATCATGTGCATCAGCGTGCACAAATCAAATCAAAACACTAAAAGTGCATGAAAATTATGCTGGAAGCATAAATCAAATCACTGGCATAAAATAAGCATGAAATCACAATCAATACCTCAGGCGTAATAACTATGCGCAAAATATCAATACCCTGTAGTGTAACCATGGTGCACGAAAACAGAAATCATGGAACTCAGCCATCAAGACTAAATCATGAGAATAGATTGCCCAAAATACCGAAATCCAAGGTGACGGATAAATGATAATAGAATCACAAAATCACAAATCATAAATACCGTCGTCGGTATATCCTCTTTCAAAGTCAAGTAGGTGTCGGTGCATCCAATGCTAGCAGAGCAAGATATCTACTTGCCTCCTGTTCATGATCTGGCGTCCTCTGTCTCTGGGTCCTTATCTTCTCTGCGGATTACCTATCTCGCTATCAATCGGCTCATCGGCCCTGTCAGGTGTGCTAATGGGGACGATTCCGTTCTGGCACTTCTCTGGTCATCTGCGTCCTCAGCACAGCATTCCCTCAGAAACTGGTCGTGTTCCAACGCTTCTGTAGACATATCCGACCTTTAATCTTAACGGGGAGTAATAACAACTTGTCTGCATCTCGCACGGACTTCTTGTCCCACTTTGTTCCAATGTCGACTGATTCGGATTCGTCTTCTCGTGGCTGCATGGACTGCGCTCCAACAGCTATACTCGTATCTGGAGTCTCCCAAGCAATGTATCCGATCACATGATATCCGAAAGATGTCGAACCATCCGATCGACTCGTCAGAACCTCATAATCCCCCAAGAGCTCACATCTTGGGTACAGCTTAATAGTATCGAGTACATACCACAACATCGGTGGACCAGTCGTAGAAGGGCAAACCCAAGCCTCACTAATGGCGTCGCGGAACTGCCGCAAACCCTAAGGTTAAAAGGCTTTCACACGGTCATTATGTCGAGTTAGGGTTTCATTCTTCTAGTGGGTCCATAGAATCGCTTGCATGTCTTTTCGAATACTTTAAACTTGGAATATGGGTTTCTGACATTCGATCGTCTCTATCGACTCTCAACGAATCTGCGTGAAGTCGTCTCTAGCTGGAATCAATCTATCGGATGACCTCGCATCGGGGTAAGCGAACGTACCACATGTCCTAGTCTTTCATCCTTAGTTGACTAGCGACCTTCCATCATATCTCTAAGTATATACTCATGCTGCAGTAGCTCCAACATCTGGGCAATATCTCGTCATTTGCAGCAGCAACTGGCTCATTCGTCTGTACGCTGAACAGCGCCTCAATCATCGTAAATAAGCGATATATCAATGGTCATCACATCCTAGCTGGCCTCTAGCAGTAGCCTGATCCTCTGGTGTCGATCAGCACATCCGGGAAATCTCGTAAAATCGATCTGTCGAACGCTCATGGCGCGAAACACAATAAAGCGACGCCTCTATACAATCGTACGTCTCTGGAATCACGCCCTGGTCAGTCCTTGTCCGTGACGAGCTCATGCTGACGCAACTCTAGCCGTAGCTCTCTCTGCCCGTGCAATCGTGGCAGTAAAATCATAACCAATATCGATGAGGATAGATCATAGGAATGCATACAATACTGTGCAAGGAAATGTACATCCTAAGGTTTCTTAAGCGGAGTAGCATATCGTAAATATGCCATGGAACATACGTACGGTACGTCACTCTACTCAAGATACCTACTCCATCAACCAAGGGTCATCCTGCGCGACGAAAGTTCGGGTATAATACCCCCTCGACTAAGTCTAAGTTCCATAAGGTCAAGCCTAAGTTCCGTATATATATATAAACGCTCTAGGCTCCGCATAGTCAAACTTAGACTCGAACCAAGATTAACCTAGCACTCTGATACCAACTTTGTCACGACCAGAAATAGCCCGTGACTGGCCTTGAATCATATGAAGTCTATAGGACCTCATCTAACTCAAGTAAGCCAAAAGCCCAGAAATCTAAAACCATTTTAAGTAATAAATAAAGGAGAACTAGTTTTAAAGAAGCGAAGAAAACATGTTTTAAAACAAGGGTTTTTAAATAACATAAGCCGAATATGCATTTTAAAAAAAATCTCATGTCTTTTCTGAAAATTTCGGTAGAGTTTCCTTTGTAAATACTGGCCCCGAACGGGGTACAACAAGAATAATATATAAGCAGTGAATAAAGGCATCCCAAGCGGGAGCTAGCTCTTCGTCAATCGACGGTCACAACCACGCAAGCAATATAATACACAACGCCAAAGGGCGAGGATCAAAACTAAAGGAAAACTCAAAATCAGCATGAAAACCATAACACTACAACGCGCGATTCTAAGGTCGAAATAATACAACACTGGTTTTCTGAGTCTAAAATAATATACAAGTTTGGTTGATGGAATTACTAGATACAACTGAATAAAATAATACAAGGGTGGTCACGATGCGAGTGAACCCACCTACCAATGCAATCACCCAGAAAGGAAGCAGTGTGCCAGAAAAGCCGCAATGAAACCTATACAGCAAAACCTGCAAGAACTGTGGCACAACGGGGGTGAGTTGCCAACTCGTGAATAGAAAACATCGCAAAGTAGAAATCGTATATATGACACAATCCTAGGTCAATACGATCAGTAATAATATATCCTCAATATGAATAAGTCTGAAGCAAGATAAGGTGGAAATGTAACAACTATACAAGAGTGTAGTGCCAAGTGCTCGTGCCAGTGCCTCAGGTAATAATATATCATAAGTATGAGATATGATCAATGTAATCAATGTCAATATATGTATGTGGAAATCGTCCACGTGTCACCCAATGGCAATAAGCATCATGCATGTAAATATCATAAAGCATATGCATGGAAGTATGAGGATGTAAATCAACATATGTCGCTCGCGACATATCAAAATCATGGAACCTGAGTGTCAAGCATCGACACTCGAAAACATCATGAAACCTGTGCCTAGCATCGGCACGAACATCCTCATATATCGGGCCCCGGCAGTCCGGATCGGCCCATATCATCTCTCAACTCCGGTCGGTATCCTCCGGATATCGGCCGAGCTCAAATACAATCACCGGTAGGTAGTAGTCCCTCTGCCAGGCCTACCGTTAATATACACAGCATCCCTTTCTTGCCCCGGGGTACCATACCGGGCCCACCATGTACCCGCAATCGGCCCCACCGCCTCCTCGAATCGGGTTTCACATGTCGCTCTCAGCACCGAGAAAACACATGGTGGACGCACTGAAATATCATATCAAGGGTAACCGGGTTTTTAAAACAATTATATAATCTCTTTTGAAATATCCACGGTTCCCAAATCCAGAAATATCATGGAAACAACATATCTCAATGCGTATAATCAAAAGCATGATGTATGCGACATGTAAAAGAAATGTAAGCATATCAGTATATCATGCAATATGGAATAGTAATATGCATATATTGAGGGAAACCGCTCTTTTAAAATGAATCAGTTTTAAAGAGTATCTCGCAGTTCCCAAATCTCTAATCAAGCCAGAATCATCTATGTATGTGCAAATACTTATGTATGTAAATATGGGTGTACGATGGGTATGTACATAAGTATGCCATGCAAGAGATCATATCCTAAATGCAGCAGTGCTACAGTGTAGTGACATGGCAATTATCGATGATGAAGTGTGTGAGCCGGCAAGCAGGTGTACGTGGAACATATGCATCATCGATAATGGTGCTGGTGTCCTAACAACATGAGTTTAATATAGCAATAACCATTTGTACATGCAATGCGGTGTGAATAACAAGAATATGCAGGACTCGACTAATAAATGCAACAGTGACGCATCTGCATCAATATAAAAGGTCATACAGTTTGCCATTTGAAATAAGACGAATCGGGGCTTTTAGTAAAATAAGGGCTACGGTGTTTTTAAGAAAAGATGCGTCTTTTGAAAATATCCGTAGAATTCCCTTGCCTTTCTTTAAAATACTCCCGATTCGTTAGTTTTTGAAATAGGTATGACATCGGCCTAGCCTAAATTTACAAGCAGAACTACAGCTCTAACTAACGAATCAATCATGAGGGGAATGGAAACCACCTAAATCTGAGTCGATATAATATATATATGTAAATATAATAGTCGGTGATCCCTCCTCAAAGGTACCGCGTACGATACAATATCATATGAAATCCTCGAGTCAGGAGTGCGGATCTATCATCAATATGAAGCTCGTACGGTAAATCATCGTACGGCATCCCAAAAGCTGGGTATGGGTCAATATCACAATCCTCTCATCAATTATCAGGTATCCTTATCATCATATCACAAGATCTGGGATACTGATCTAAGTCTAGTACAAATCGATACCATCTAGATAAGTATAAGTGCGTGTGTGAAAAACACGTCTAAAGGCCCGCTAAAATCACCTGTCGTATCACAAATACGAATCACATCATATCACCGATCTCATGGCACTACGCCCAATATCATCGACTCGTCTCCAAATATCATCCACTGTCCTCATCATGTAGGTATATGTGAAGCAATAAGCATGTGTCTGTGTGTGAGTGTAAACCTATTCTAGGGTTCGCAACTAGGAACTATACTAGTTTACTTCTATGCCCTAATCTAACTTAGTACACCTAATCTCATCTCAAATATCCACGGCACACTATAAGCTATCATAAATAGTATATATATACTATACTAAATATCGAACTGCGAGGGTGCTATACGCCATCCACCCGACTTCCCCCGTAGATATAATCTACTCACCTTGTATCCTGCGTGTCGGTGTCGATGTCGCCTTCGTCTTCTTCATCGTATGGAATCCACATCATGGTAACTACATAGATAACATAATCGGAACGCGTATTAAAATCACATCGGGAATACCCAAAACGACACGCTAATGCCTATAGGTTAGAACCTATAGACTACGCTTTCAAAACCATCAAACAACCCTCGATGTTGTCGTGCAAACGTCAAGTGATCGAGGTAAAACACAATACGCAAATCCAGATTTTAAAATACGAGAAACGAAACACGAATCCAAAATAGCAACTACAGAAAAGGGTCTCAGATTTCACCCTAGGTCAAATTGGACAATTTTGCATATGCCAGGGGTCTAATTTATAGATGTAGGAGCTACAGAACAAGAACGAGCCAAATTTCTCCAGGTCTGGCCGCAAATTGCGGCGAGAAGGAATAAATTTGCGGCCATGGTTGGGAGTTAGGGGCTAGGGTTTTGGTGGTAGCTTCCTAGGTGCCTGCATGTATCACTGTCCAAGAAAAATAATTTTCAGAGTCTCGGGGTGATAGCAGATTCCATTTAACCCTCACAGATTCCAGAATTCTTCCGATATCGGTTTCTAAATCCGTATTTCGGGTTTCTAATCTCTGGTTTGGGTCTTTATTCTAGCACTAGGGGGTTTTTGTGGCCTCTACTGAGTTCAATTTCACATCACAACTCTCAAATTCCCATAAATCCTAACTAGAATTTTCTAAGTCCACAAAACCACTCGATATCGGTTCTAATCTAACATGGGGGTATAAGTAATGGGAAAACTAAGCTTATGGTTCAGAAAATACCTCATTTGGCAACTCAAGAAAATTCTTGAGTTGCCCCAAGTGTCCAAAACCTTTCCTTTCTTGGTCCAATGTGTTTCCCTTGAGCTTGCGCATCTTTTTTGTGAAAAGGAGATTATGTTTTGGAGTGTTTTTGGATGTGTTTTGAGGAGTTGAAGAGGGGGAGGGAGCTAGGGCGGCAACAGCAGCAGCAACCAAGGAAGAGGGAGAGAGGAAATGAGGTAAGAATGATGGAGGAATGGTTCAAACAAGTCAATAGTAAACCCCCTTTTCTCTCTCTCACCCATACCTATATATTTTAATCCTTTTCTTTTCTTTTCTTTTCTTCCCCCTAATAAACCAACAACCATGAAATAAAACATGTAGGAAAGCCATAAGAAAATGTAACAAGTGAAAAAAAAAGATATGGTGCATGTTTGCACAAAATAAGCTTAAAACGCGATTAGCGATTTTTAATCGCGATTAGCACTAAATTAGCATATAATTAATCATAAAAACTTTAAAATGGCATAATTCCATAAAAACCCCTCTTTTAAATAATTTCCATAATTTTCCAAATTTTTGCCTAATTTATCGGTAGTTAATTATTCCGAAATATTAAAATATTCATTAAAATAATATTAAATTATAAAAATTCCCGAAAATAATTTTTTATTTTTTTTAAATGTTACAAGTAAAGATTTTGTTAGTCTAACTTAGCACATTATAAAATTTGAATTTGACATGCTTGACGCCTCTTGAAGCTCATGGTGGTGCTAAGGTCGACTTTCACTCTTGAGCATGGTAGTGAGGAAATCAAAGCACAATGGGAATCACACAAGACTCTATGACGATCTAGGGTCTACAGACTAACATGTACCAGTGTCACCAGAGAACTGCTATCTAACGATGGGTATAATACCATCTAGGAGTTCTCGGTAAGTCCTGTTCGGTGTACCCATTCTCCAATGAGCACATGTGTACAATCTTTGATGTCAAACACCAATGGATGTGGGATCATCCATCGCCCCATACAGGGTCAAGAAATGTACACACTAGTCTACTCTAGAATATCGATGCCCTGTCTCGATACTCTCACGACTAGGAACAATTAAAGGATGAACTTGTGGACTATCCTGGCCCCACTAGTATGATCTGCATCATAATCCTGGTAGTCAAGTACACATCTTTAGGGATTTATCAACATGTGAGAGAAAGACAGTATTACAATAACGGTCCACATGTTAAGATAAAGAGCAACCAGATAACATACTATCATATCGAGTAAGAATGTCCTCTCTATATATGTTTAATCATCCATTATAATATACAATCATGTACAATAATAGCCTCTAGGGCATATATACAACTAACACTTAGCGCAGTAAACTGGTATCAGTCAAACCCAAAGGATAAGCATTAGACAGCTATGAAGAATATTCTGAAGTATCTAAGAAGGACTAAGGATATGTTCTTAGTATACGGTAATGGAGACCTCCAAATGGAGCCCTTTACCTATTCAAGATTCTAAAGCGATAAGGATGACAACAAGTCTGTCCCGGGTTATGTGTTTACCCTCAATGGAGGGGTGGTCTGTTGGAAGAGTTCCGAACAGGACACCATAGCAGACTCGACGATGGAGGCTAAATACATTGCTGCCAGCGTTGCCGCAAAAGAGGCTATATGGATGAGAAAGTTTATTCATGAACTTGAGGCAGTTTCATCTATTGTTGATCCAATACCTTTGTATTGCGGTAACAATGGGGTTATAGCATTAGTGAATGAACCAGGGTCTCATTAGAAATCCAGACATATCTTAAGGTGGTATCACCTGATCAGGGAGATCATTGATCGTCGGGAGATCATCGATCGCTGGGATATCGAGATCAGGTGAGTAAATACAAAGGATAACACAGCGGACCCACTCACAAAGGCACTTTCTTAGACTCGGCTGAAGCGGCTATTGGAGATGATTGGTCTTCGATACGCCAATAGATAGCCTTAGTGCAAGTAGGAGATTGTTGGATGTATATACCATAGAGGCCATTATTGTATAGTACATGATTGCATATTACATATGGATGCTTGGGATATATATGTACAAGACAATCTTGCTTGATATGATAGTATGCTATCTGGTTTCTCTTTACCTCAATATGTGTATATGTTCTATTTTATATTACGTATCTCGATTATATGTTGGTAAAGCCCGTAGGATCTTTGCTTTAGTACTAGAGTTATGATGGCGATCATACTCATAGGTGTAGGGTGTTTTTCGTCACCCCATTGAGATGGGAATACGCGCGCGCTTGTCAGGCGTACTACAGATTCCCCCTGTCTAGGGTAGGCCGGGGTTTAATGATTGTGGGGATCCGAATCTCCGGCAGCCGCGGACTAAGCTGCCGTTAATTACCCCTCGCCTTTGG
The DNA here is from genome assembly GCA_030015575.1 of Agapanthus africanus. Taxonomy (NCBI): domain Eukaryota; kingdom Viridiplantae; phylum Streptophyta; class Magnoliopsida; order Asparagales; family Amaryllidaceae; genus Agapanthus; species Agapanthus africanus. The sequence goes on from JASDDO010000008.1 coordinate 225,895,740, forward strand.
AGCGAGAGAACCTCCGATTGACGGGTTAAACTGGTCATGCGAACTCAATGTGCAGTGTGCGTGTGATGTGTCTTGAAAGGGGGTTTTGTGTATATCGGGAGCCACGCAGAGTTTTTACGGGGGGCCCGCTACCCGGATAGCGGGCTGGGGGTCAAGTGGGCTAGTAGCCCCCTTGCAAGTGCGGGGCAACGCCCCGTTAGAAATTTTTTTCTAACAGGGACAGTGTCGTGGAGTATGTGTGTGTGTAAATATGTATACATATGTATATATATATGTATGTACATAAAAAGAGGGGGGAAAGGCATCCAAAGGATGCGTGGGGCCAGCGCGGTGCGCTTAGGCGCTAGCGCGCCACGTGTCGGCACGGGGGCGCTTTGCGCTCGAGCGCAGAGTGCTGGAGCGCAAACGCGCCACGTGTTGGCATGTAGGCGCTTTGCGCTCGAGCGCTGGGCGCTTGAGCGCAAGCGCGCCACGTGTCGTCACGTGGGCTCTTTGCGCTCGAGCGCTGGGCGCTCGAGCGCTGGGCGCTGGAGCGCAAGCGCGCCACGTGTCGGCACGTGGGCTCTTTGCGCTCGAGCGCTGGGCGCTGGAGCGCAAGCGCCACGTGTCGGCACGTGGGCGCTTTGCGCTCGAGCGCTGGGCGCTTGAACGCAAGCGCGCCACATGTCGGCACATGGGCGTTTTGCGCTCAAGCGCAGAGTGCTGGAGCGCAAGCGCGCCACGTGTCGGCACGTAGGCGCTTTGCGCTCGAGCGCAGAGCACTTGAGCGCAAGCGCGCCACGTGTCGGCACGTGGGCGCTTTACGCTCAAGCACAGAGTGCTGGAGCACAAGTGCGCCACGTGTCGGCACGTGGGCGCTTTGCGCTCAACCGCAGAGCACCGGGGCGCAAGTGCGCCACGTGTCGGCACATGGGCACCTTGCGCTCGAGCGCTAGTGTGTTAGAGCGCAAGCGCACCACGTGTCGGCACGAGGGCGCTCGGCGCTTGAGCGCTTAGGCGCCGGCGAGAAAAGGAGGGCTTTTACTCCCAGAACCAGAAGCTATGCTTCAGAGAGGAAATATTTATTATATATATATATATATGTATGTATATATATGGAGTTAAACTCCTAGGATGTTTTAAAGATGATAAAGGGGGTTCTTCTTCCTCCTCCTGTTGTTTGGCCGGATCTGGAAGATCAAGAGATGTGAGATCTAAAAATCTCTTCTTTTTGAGATCTAATGGAAGATCTGAGTTCCCCTTTATGGGTTTTGTGGTGGAAAACTATTTAGTTTTGGAAAAGGAAGAGTAAAACTCTTGATTTAATTGAAAAAGAAAGAAGAAGGTTTGAAACCTTCAGAAAGGGGAAGAGGCACAAACCCTAGGTTTTTTTGAGAGAATGACAAAGTTGTTCTGTTATTCATCATCATTTTGCCTTATATAGGCTTACATATTTACATATAGACCCTTGGGCTTTGCAAAAATGGCATTTTGCCCATCCCATGGCTCATGTGCCATTTCATTTTTGCACATAAGCCATGGGCTTACAAGATATTGGCTTTATACCCATTTTGCATACATTCATGTATAAAAAATTACATAAAAATTATTTATTACATGATTTTGTTGTTGGCATGGGAAGGCTGGCCGCGGGCTCGACTTGGGCATGGGCCCGCTTGACCTGGCTTGGGCCCACCTAGCTTGGGGGTTGACCTTGACTTTGACTCGGACAACCGGGGTGTAAATTTTTACCCCAACAAATTGCCTCCCATCAATGAATGCACACCGCACATGTGGGTCGTGTGCATGAAATTGATGGATCTTCTTTTGCGTGGAGGCGACTTGCTTTGGTTCCCATTTTTTTGGGATGCACTGCACTTTTTACGACATGGACGGTCGATGCTTGACGCGTCTCCGAGACAGAGTGTCCGTGGTAGACGTTTCCCTAGCCCGGAGTGATTTCGTTGACGTGCCCCCGGCGCGGAGTGTCGCTGGTCGACGTTTCCCCGAGGCGGAGTGTCGTTGATCGACTTTTCCCCGGCGCGGAGTGTCGCTGGTTGACTTTTCCCCGGCACGGACCGTCGCTGATCGACTTTTCCCCGGCACGGACTGTCGCTGATCGACTTTTCCCCGGCACGAAGTGTCGCTGATCGACTTTTCCCCGGCGCGGAGTGCCGGGTTGACTTTTCCCCGGCACGGAGTGTCGCTGATCGACTTTTCCCCGGCGCGGAGTGTCGCGGGTTGACTTTTCCCCGGCACGGGGTGTCGCTGATCGACTTTTTCCCGGCGCGGAGTGTCGCTGGTAGACTTTTCCCAGGAACGGAGTGTCGCTGATCGACTTTTCCCCGGCGCGGAGTGTCGGGTTGACTTTTTCCCGGCACGGAGTGTCGCTAATCGACTTTTCCCCGGCACGGAGTGTCGCTGATCGACTTTTCCCCGGCGCGGAGTGTCGCGGGTAGACTTTTCCCCGGAACGGAGTGTCGCTGATCGACTTTTCCCCGGCGCGGAGTGTCGGATTGACTTTTTCCCGACACGGAGTGTCGCTGGTCGACTTTTCCCCGGCACGGAGTGTCGCTGATCGACTTTTCCCCGGCGCGGAGTGTCGGGTTGACTTTTCCCTGGCACGGAGTGTCGCTGATCGACTTTTCCCCGGCACGGAGTGTCGCTGATCGACTTTTCCCCTGCGCGGAGTGTCGGGTTGACTTTTCCCCGGCACGGAGTGTCGCTGATTGACTTTTCCCCCGCGCGGAGTGTCGGGTTGACTTTTCCCTGGCACAGAGTGTCGCTGATCGACTTTTCCCCGGCGCGGAGTGTCGCTGATCGACTTTTCCCCGGCGTGGAGTGTCGCTGGTTGACGTTTCCCCTAGACGGAGTGTCTGCTTGACGTTTCCCCGTTACGGAGTGTCATTGTTGGACGTTTCCCTGATGCGGAGTGTCTGTGTTGGACGTTTCCCCGATGCAGAGTGTCGCTTGTTGACGCAGAGGTCGTTGTTGGAATTGGTTGGTTTGATTTGTTTGATTTGAGTCAACATCAGCATCGTTGTACTGAAATGTGGTACCAGGAGGGAATCATCATCTGTCTTGAGAGGATTTGGGGATTAGTTTTCTGTCGGCATCTGCATTGCTGTACTGGAATAATGCCAGGAGCAACTCATCATTTGCCCCGGGAGGATTTGGGGATTGGTTTTCTTCTTTGGCATCTGCATTGCTCTGGAATAATGCCAAGAGCAACTCATCATTTGCCCCGGGAGGATTTAGGGATTGGTTTTCTTGTTTGGCATCTGCATTGCTGCACTGGAATAATGCCAGGAGCAACTCATCATTTGCCCGGGGAGGATTTGGAAATTGGTGGCTTAGGAGACAGGTTTAGATCCCTATCACCTAAGGCTTTTCAATTTTGTGAGCTGTAAGGGTCTCACAAAGCATTTTCTCCCTACGGGTCGTAAGGATCCCGTAGGTGTATTTTCTCCTTAGGAGTCGTGAGGACTCCAAAGTGTGTTGCTCCTTTGTGAGTCGTAAGGATCTCACGCGGGAATTTTCTCCTCACAAAGTCGAGAGGACTTTGCGAGTGCATTTCATCTCTTTTTTACGAGTTTGCGCCCTTTCGGGTTTTCACAAACTCGCCGGCAGTCCTGCTGTTTTTACTCACGGAACCCTTTCGGGTTTTCATCCGTGCCCTTTTTGCTTGTGGACATACCATTTTTTTTATTTTTTTTCTTTATTTTTGGTGGGACTTTGAATGTGGTCTCACCGGTAGGACTTGGGAGAGATTGGGGTTGTTTTACGCCCGTGGATTGTATACGGTTTTGCGGGATGTATGATCCAGACCGTAGGGCCGGAAAAATTTCGGGACTTTATTGGCGTCTGCATCTCTGCACTGGAATATGATACCAAGAGCGACTCATCATTCGTCGTTGGGGTATGGGATTTGGAATTTGGTTGGCGTCTGCATCGCTGCACTGGAATATGGTACCAGGAGCGACTCATCATTCGCCGCTTGGGGATTGGGGAGCGATAGCTTAGGAGACAGGTTTAGATCCCTATCACCTAAGACTTTTCAATCTTATGGGCCGTGAGGGTCCCATAAAAGCATTTTCTCCCTGCGAGTCGTAAGGATCCCGCAGGTGTATTTTCTCCTTAGGAGCCGTGAGGACTCTGTTAGTGTATATGCCCTAGAGGCCATTACTGTATCATACTAGTTTGTATATTATTTAATGGAAGCTTGGGATATTCACCTTGTATAAACAATCTTGCTCAATATAGTAGTATGCTACTTGGTTTGTTTCTACTTCAATGTGTACTTGTGTTTATTTTAGTATATCACTTATACGCATTAGTGGAGCCCTTAGGATCTTTGCTTGATTACCAGCGTTGTGATGGCAGTCACACTAGTGGGGGCTGGGTAATCTATAAGCACATCCTTATACAGGTCCCTAGTCGCAGGACTATCGAGACAGGGCATCGATACTCCGGAGTAGAATAGCGTATGCGCTTCTCATCCCAGTGTGGGAGATGGTCTGTCCCACAGCCATCAGTACGTCGTACTGGAGATAGTATACGGGTGCTCGTTGGGTTACGAGTACACTGGACAGGACTCGTCGGGAACTGACAGGTTGGTATTATACCTATCGTCAGTTATCAGTTCCCAGGTGACATGAGTACAGCTTAGTCAGCTGACTTGACACTGGCACTTCGCCTCGAGTGTGTTCCCACTGTACTTTGATTACTACCCTACCACGGCTCAAAGGAGTCATGCAAACGGGTAATAGTTGGGTACAGTCCCGAAGCACTTGGAGGCAGTGACGGTTAGACAGGATTCGTCTCTCCCGGTATTGGGGGTTGACATCGCGCTGTGTCTAGGAGAGCCATTACACGAGTAGTCCCTGGCCAGGGCAAGCGAGATATACTGGTAGGCTTCCAGTGTTATCTCAGGGTGTTTTGGGCTTCACTCCGACACGACTTATACCGCTATTAAGGGACTGACGTTTTACCGCCCCTAGGCCCGACATGCGATGTATTAGACGAACATACCGGACTGTACGGAGACTGTCACATTCAGACTCAGTAGGAGTTCAGATGGGGTTCACCTCGTCAGCCTTCTTGTCGGCATCTACCTGGCGACCGTTACGCACAGCTAGTGCCGCTTGCGGTCTGTAGTTAATCCCACTGCCAGCGTAGTGTCGAGTCTTTAGAGTCCCACACAGAGGGTATTCGCCTCTGGGCAAAACAGAGTAGAGGTCGCATGGTTTTGCGACAGGGTTCGTTCTCATCCGCGCACTTGTGCACGTTTGGAGTCCGGACGGATATTACTGGCTGGCTCTGGTTTGAGTCAGATACTGGTATATGTTTTGGGGTTGCTTTTATCTCTCAGTATTCATGTTCCTCGGAACAAGGATGCAGGTGTGTATGCACAGTTGTTTGAGGAGGAGGAAGAGGACTTTCATTAGGGTTTCGGAACGGGTGCGTATGCACAGTTGACAGTCGTCTTTTTCCAAACCCTAATGAATTTATGTTATATCAATTAATAATATTAATAAAATGAAATTGTGTCATGGTTGGATTTTGTTGACTAGTTGACCATGGTTGACTTGTTGACCATGGTTGAAGGTTTGACCATCATCAGTACAAAAGAAAGATGCTTTTTGATTCTAGCAAAATTCATTTAATGTTTGAAATGATAATGGTCATTCCTAAACCTTCCATCAACTATTTCATTTTCATTATTATTATTAATTTGATAATTCTTTTTCTTTTGTGATATGGTAGTAAGAAAAGAAAAAGAGAGCTCATTCTATCATTTGGCTTCTCTCTCCTCACTTCATCTTCTTCTTTTTCTAGCTCAAGGAGAATCCTTCTCATGTGTTGAGAATCCCTCTTCTTGAAAGAAAAACACCCCAAAGACACTCTCTACTCACTCTAGGGTCAAAGGTTTAGCAAGCCGAAGATTCTAGTTCTCTCAAAGTTCGAGAAAGAGCCCGAAGGTTGAACCCTCAGGTGGATCCATCTTTGACGGAAGAAGGCAACGAGGAAGAACCATCAACCTCTACAAGTTTTCAAGAAGAAGGAGTTCAAGTTAGATATAACCTTTCATCCGAGTAGCTAACTCTCTTTAGCTTGTTTGCTAGTTTAGTTTAGAAAAGATCCCGACTTTGTTAGTCCATGTTGCCCCATGCGCTAAAAATTTAATTTTTATACCGTTTCCGCCTCCCCGTAAGAACCGGGGGTCGCAACGTGGACTTACAGTGGTATCAGAGCCTAACTAAACTTAAACTAGCTTTGTAGTAAAGTGTATGGAAGTTCGATCGAGAAAAATCGCAAAACCGGAAAAACCAAAACCCTAAGTTTCTGTTGAAATTTTCTGTGCTCTAAATGTAAAAAGTTTTACTCCTAAAATCGGCTCAGGGTTTTGTGAAAACACCCACGAAATACGATCGCATGATTCCTTCAAACGACCGCGGTTCCGCGGCATTGGTTGGCTTAGGCCGCGGAACCGCCGCCGTTTTATCTCTTCTTGTGGTCCTGTTTTGTGCAGTGTTCTTCTGGTAGGGTTTTGGGATTTTTAAGATATGTCATTTGTGCCCAGATTTTCCAGAAAAGAAATTTGCTTTTGGGGGCCTATAAATCCGTATTTTTATCGAACTTCACTACACTTTGACTATGTTGGTTATATCTGTGATGTTTGTATGTATTGAACGTCGGCTAATCGCTATAAGTCGATTAGTCGGGGTTATACAACTCTGTGATCTGTGTTTGATATTGGAATGTGTATATGAATGTGTTGGACTGTCGCGGGTGAATAGCCGGGGTGGATGTGAGATGAGCTTTTGTTTTTCTTTCATTCATTTGTAATATGTAAATTGATGTAATATTATTATTTGTATGGCCGCACAACCGGGTCGGGGTTGTAGCCGTCATTGTATAATTCTTTTTACTGTTTTTGCTCCTAGGATAGACCCATGGAGGGGTGCACAAACTACCGGGTACTTGGCGGGTAGTTTGCCGCACCCGTAGGGGTCTTGGGTGGGGTTTTGGCTATTCACCGCGACCGTGTAATCCGCTTTTCGTTGCAGGCTCGAACGGATTGCGGATTCCTAGTATATCCAATGTATTCATCTGTGATCTGTAATGTCTATCATTGCTATATTTATAACTATTTAGGCGTTGCTTATGTTTTACAGCCGCGCTAGCCCAGCCCCCGCTCTGTCGTTAGTTAAGTAACCTAACGGGTGATGACGGGGCCCCGTGGCGAATGCAAATGGCATAAGCGTACGTCATATTTTGGTTGTTTTCTGCAATGGTAGGATTAAATGATGGGACGCATTAAAAGAACTAATGCAAGAATATCACGCATTAAAAGAACTAATGCAAGATAATAAACCAAGTTAAAGTCGTTGGAACACTTTCGAAAAACCACTCGGTTCTTTTCAAAACTAACTTTTAAATGCGGAGATTGAGCCACTCCTTCTAAAAGCTATCTCGTTCCATCGATTATATCAAGTTCACTACGTTCACGGTTTCGCCAAAACCATTCGTAGCCCTCCGTCGTTTCGTATGAATATTCAATAGTATTCAAGCTATGTTTGTTGACCTTCGTCAAGGCATAGAGATTGGTAGCTGTTGGGTGTTCATATGTAGCATAGATAGATGCGTTGGTTTGGGACAGTCGTATTGCCTTGTTGACCTTCGTCAAGGGTATATACGGGTGGGTTCAAATTAACCTGGAAAATGACGGGCAGAACTTGACATGTGACTTATGATTTGTTGACCTTCGTCAAGGTCATAAGAGCATGGGGCAAAAATCCACATCGGGAGTTTCATAAGTACTGAAACTTGCTAGATTTGCATACCATTTGGAGTGTGGTGATTCTGGTAGGATTCCTTCAGTTTCGTCACGCGATGATATTTGGATCCCGATCCTACTGTGAGTATATGCTACTCCTCGGGAAATTTCTCACTAAACGATCAATGCTATAAACCTAGTAGGTGCCTAGAAAGGTGTTAGCGGGGCTACGCCCCCAGGGAAAAAAGGTTATTTAATTAAGGAACTTCGCGAAAGCGTTGGAAAACCTCCCTCGAAGTACCGACACTGGCCTGGCTGAACGGTTAAGCAAGTATTGTGCGGTGGGATTGATCCCGACTAGTTCTTCCTTTATGGTTTGAGGAGGGATTCGAGAGACAGTGGGAGCAATCCTGTTTAGACAAATTAAAAACCACTCTAAACTTGCAAGAGCATCGTGCTAAAGTGTTTCTTCTCTCTCTCCTAATTGCAGCGACCAATCGACATGACTGGACTTAAGTTACTTCTAGATAAAAACATACTGACAGGGCCAAACTACAAAGATTGGCTCAGGAATGTCAAAATGGCAATCACTTACGACAAGCTGGGGTACCTTCTTACCACCAAAGCTCCCCCCGTCCCAGGTCCCACCTCCAGCGTCGCGGATAAGGAAATCCGTAAGACTTGGGAGATTGATTGCGCGAAGGGCAGGTGCCTCGTGCTTGCCTCTATGGACAACGAACATCAGAGGAGGCACGAGAATATGGATTTGGAATCCATATTTCTTCATACAAAAGAACTGTATGGAGAGCAGTCTCGTATCGCAAGATACGAAGTGTCGAAGAAGTTATTTTCGGCAAAGTTGGCCGTCGGATCATCGGTAGCGGACAACGTGCTTAAGATGATTGGCTACATTGAGGAGCTCGCGGAACATGGGACCACGTTGGAAAGTGAACTCTATACGGATTTAATTCTCCAGTCCCTTCCATCCACTTACGCCCAGTTTATACTGAACTTCAACTTACAAGAAAAAGAAGTTGAACTTTCAGAACTCCTCAACATGCTGAGGAGCACAGAGGGCACCCTACAGAAAGATAGGGAAACACCCGCTTTGTTTGTAGGAGGATCTTCTTCCTCTAGGTCCAAGGCGAAAGCCAAGGGAAAGAGGAAGAAAGCCCCCGCCAAACCAAGGGGCGGTGTTAGTAAAGTGGGTACGAATGGAAAGGAAAGGGCAACAATGATAGCGGGGAAGCTTGTGGGTAAAGAAGAATGCTACTATTGTCATAAAAGTGGACACTGGAAGAAAGATTGCAGGGCTTGGAAAGCCAGGACACAGGAACTGAAGCAGGTTGCGGCTTCAGCTTCAGGTGTGTATGTTATTGAAAACGGTCTATAGATAAACTCTACTTCCTGGGTATTGGATACCGGATCAGGATCTCATATCTGTAATTCTTTGCAGGCATTGAGAAACCGTAGGTTTTTGAAGGCAGGTGACATGGCCCTCAGAGTTGCGAACGGAGCTAGCATGGATGCTAAAGCCGTGGGGGACTATCACCTGGGAATGTCAGATGGGCATGTTTTGGTTTTGCGTAATTGTTTTTTTGTACCCAACGCAACTTGTAATATCATTTCTGTATCTTTGGTTTCTAAAGAAGGTTATGAATTTGCGTTTGTAAGTAATGTTGTAAACATTCACCTTAATCAAGTTCTGATTGGGTCAGGTACACTGAGCAATGGTATATACGTGTTAAACCAACCACAGATTTTCAATGTCCAGAATACACACAAAAGAAAGTCTCCAGATATCAATCAGGCTTTCTTATGGCATTGTAGACTGGGTCACATCAATGAGACACGGTTGACTAAGTTATTTAAAGAAGGATACTTGGATCCATTCGAGTATCAGTCTTATGCCACTTGTGAATCTTGTCTCATGGGAAAGATGACAAAGACTCCGTTCACTGGACACGGAGAAAGAGCGAGCGAGCTCTTGGGACTCATACACAATGACGTGTGTGGTCCAATGTCTACACATGCGCGAAGCGGTTATTCATACTTCATTACTTTCACAGACGATTTCTCTAGGTATGGACATGTCTTCTTAATGAAGCACAAATCCGAGGCCTTTGAGAAATTTCGGGATTACAAGAATGAAGTTGTAAACCAAACAAGCAAAAGTATTAAGATTCTAAGATCGGATCGAGGTGGTGAATACTTGAGTGCCGAGTTCCTGGACTATTTAAAAGAGAATGGAATTCTCTCTCAGCGTACTCCTCCATACACTCCGCAACATAACGGTGTATCGGAAAGGAGGAATCGAACCCTATTGGATATGGTTCGTTCCATGATGAGTAAGGCTGAGTTACCGCGATCTTTCTGGGGCTATGCACTAGAAGCAGCTGCATATCTCTTGAACAAGGCTCCCACCAAGACTGTGCCTACCACTCCATATCAGATGTGGAGTGGGAAGAAACCCTGTCTTAAGTACCTTAAGATATGGGGATGTCCAGCTTTTGTAAAAAAGCAGCATGCGGACAAGCTCGAGGCACGCTCAGTACAGTGTAAGTTTGTGGGATACCCAAAGAACTCCAGGGGGTATCTGTTCTATTCCGCTGAGGAACAAAAGGTTTTTGTTTCTCAACATGCCCGCTTCTTGGAAACTGAGTTTTTGGAAACCCAGATAAGTAGGAACGCAATAGAACTGGAAGAAATTCCAGAACCACAAGCTATTACTGAAAGCTTGGAAGAGCCAGTAAGTTCAAAAGAACAGGACATTCCTATGCCGCTTCGCAGGAGTAGTAGGCAGTCTCATCCGCCCGAGAGATACTACGGTTTTCTTATAGACGGGGATAGAGAGGATTGCATCATAGATTGTGATGAGCCTACTAGCTTCCAGCAGGCCATTCAGAGCATTGACTCGGTAAAATGGCTGGATGCAATGCGGACCGAAATGGAGTCCATGTACACCAACAAAGTATGGACGTTGGACATTGCTCCAGACGGGGTAAAACCCGTAGGATGCAAGTGGATCTTCAAAAGGAAGATTGGTGTAGATGGACAGGTTGAGACCTATAAAGCTAGACTTGTAGCAAAGGGTTTCCGTCAAAGACCTGGTTTGGACTATGACGAAACCTTTTCTCCAGTGGCTATGCTGAAATCCATTCGGATCCTTCTTGCCATTGCTGCCTTCCACGATTATGAGATTTGGCAGATGGACGTAAAGACCGCTTTTCTAAATGGAAATTTAGAGGAGTGTGTCTATATGGATCAGCCAGAGGGTTTCATTCAGAGTGGGAGCAGCGGAAAGGTGTGCAAGTTGCTTAAGTCCATCTATGGACTAAAGCAGGCATCGCGGAGTTGGAACATCTGTTTTGATGAGACGGTCAAGGAATTTGGCTTTATCAAAAATCCAGATGAACCATGCATCTATAGTAGATTTGTAGCGAGAACTGTAGTATTCCTCGTTTTATACGTGGATGACATTCTCTTAATAGGAAATGACATTCCTATGCTACAATCTGTCAAAGGGTTCTTGTCGCACAGGTTCTCCATGAAAGACCTGGGTGATGCCTCATACATCCTGGGGATCCGGATCCATCGTGATAGATCCAAGAGGATATTAGGACTTTCTCAGTCCAGGTACATCGACACCATAGTGAAAAGATTCAGTATGGAAGATTCCAAGCGCGGTAACCTACCGGCTTGTCACGGGATCACCCTCTCTAAAGAGATGTCTCCCAAGACTGATTTGGAGAGGGATCGCATGTCTATTATACCCTACGCTTCTGCGGTAGGCTCTATAATGTATGCGATATTGTGTACCAGACCGAATGTAGCTTATGCACTGAGTGTGGTAAGCCGGTATCAGTCAAACCCTTGGGAGAAACACTGGATAGCAGTAAAGAACATTCTCAAGTACCTGAGAAGGACTAAGGAGATGTTCTTGGTGTATGGCGGAAAAGACCTCCAGATCGAGGCCTTTGCTGACTCCAGCTTCCAGAGTGACAAGGATGATTCCAAGTCCATGTTGTATTTTGTCTTTACCCTCAATGGAGGGGCGGTGTGTTGGAAGAGCTCCAAACAGGAAACCGTTGCAGACTCGACGATGGATGTGGAATACATCGCTGCATCTGATGCCGCAAAAGAAGCTGTCTGGATGAGGAAGTTCTTGAAAGAACTTCAGGTGGTTCCGTCCATTGTTGACCCAATACCTCTGTATTGCGACAACAACGGGGCTATAGCTTTAGCGAAGGAACCAAGGTCCCATCAGAGATCCAGGCACATCTTAAGGCGGTATCACCTGATCAGGGAGATCGTGGATCGCAAGGAGATCGAGGTTCGGAGGGTTGCTTCAGAAGAAAACACTACAGATCCATTCACCAAGGCCTTACCTCAGACTCAGTTCGAGCGGCTGATCGAGATGATAGGTCTTCGATACGCCAGTACATGGCCTTAGTGCAAGTGGGAGATTGTTAGTGTATATGCCCTAGAGGCCATTACTGTATCATACTAGTTTGTATATTACTTAATGGAAGCTTGGGATATTCACCTTGTATAAACAATCTTGCTCAATATAGTAGTATGCTACTTGGTTTGTTTCTACTTCAATGTGTACTTGTGTTTATTTTAGTATATCACTTATACGCATTAGTGGAGCCCTTAGGATCTTTGCTTGATTACCAGCATTGTGATGGCAGTCACACTAGTGGGGGCTGGGTAATCTATAAGCACATCCTTATACAGGTCCCTAGTCGCAGGACTATCGAGACAGGGCATCGATACTCCGGAGTAGACTAGCGTATGCGCTTCTCATCCCAGTGTGGGAGATGGTCTGTCCCACAGCCATCAGTACGTCGTACTGGAGATAATATAGGGGTGCTCGTTGGGTTACGAGTACACTGGACAGGACTCGTCGGGAACTGACAGGTTGGTATTATATCTATCGTCAGTTATCAGTTCCCAGGTGACATGAGTACAGCTTAGTCCGCTGACTTGACACTGGCACTTCGCCTCGAGTGTGTTCCCACTGCACTTTGATCACTACCCTACCACGGCTCAAAGGAGTCGTGCAAACAGGTGGTGGTTGGGTGTAGTCCCGAAGCACTTGGAGGCAGTGACGGTTAGACAGGATTCGTCTCTCCCGGTATTGGGGGTTGACATCGCGCTGTGTCTAGGAGAGCCATTACACGAGTAGTCCCTGGCCAGGGCAAGCGAGATATACTGGTAGGCTTCCAGTGTTATCTCAGGGTGTTTTGGGCTTCACTCCGACACGACTTGTACCGCTATTAGGGGACTGACGTTTTACCTCCCCCTAGGCCCGACATGCGATGTATTAGTCGAACAGACCGGACTGTACGGAGACTGTCACATTCAGACTCAGTAGGAGTTCAGATGGGGTTCACCTCGTCAGCCTTCTTGTCGGCATCTACCTGGGGACCGTTACGCACAGCTAGTGCCGCTTGCGGTCTGTGGTTAAACCCACTGCCAGCGTAGTGTCGAGTCTTTAGAGTCCCACACAGAGGGTATTCGCCTCTGGGCAAAACAGAGTAGAGGTCGCATGGTTTTGCGACAGGGTTCGTTCTCATCCGCGCACTTGTGCACGTTTGGAGTCCGGACGGATATTACTGGCTGGCTCTGGTTTGAGTCAGATACGGGTATATGTTTTGGGGTTTCTTTTATCTCTCAGTATTCATGTTCCTCGGAACAAGGATGCAGGTGTGTATGCACAGTTGTTTGAGGAGGAGGAAGAGGACTTTCATTAGGGTTTCGGAACGGGTGCGTATGCACAGTTGACAGTCGTCTTTTTCCAAACCCTAATGAATTTATGTTATATCTGTTGGAGATAGTGCCCTCAGAGTCAATTATTGGATCACAGGCACGTGATTGCAATGATTGAGGGAGGACCTATCCCGGTAGGACAGTCTTACTCGAGATGATAGTACGCTATCTGGTTTACCTTTATCATCGTGTACTGCTTTAAGTGACCTGACATGTCGCTATTGCACGTTGATAGAGCCCCTAGGATTCTTGCTTGACTGGCAGCAGTATGAGGGCGATCATATAAGTGAGAGCTGGAGTCTATAAGCACATCCTTAAAAGGTCCCTAGTCGTAGGAGTCTCGAGACAGGGCATCGATTCTCCAGATTAGACTAGTGTATACAGTCGAGACCCCGACGAGGGGCGGTGGCCGGTCTCACAAGCCACGGGTGTCAGTTGGATCACCTAAGATGTATACAGGTGCTCATTGGGTTATAAGTACACCGGACAGGACTCGTCGGGAACATGCTAGTTGGTCTTATACCTGACGTCAGATAGCAGTTCCCAGGTGACATGTGTACAGGTTAGTTCATCGACCTGGGGATCGTCATTTGTCTCTGTGAGTTCCCACTGTGCTTTGATTACTACCCTACCATGGCTCAAAGGAGTCGTGCAAACAGGTTTTAGTTGGGTACAGTCCCGAGCCACATGGAGGCAGTGAGCGGATCTTCGGGGGTTCGTCTCTCCCGGTATTGGGGGTGAGGTCGCGCTGTGTCTAGGAGATCCATTACATGAAGACCTTGGCCAAGGCAGGAGATTTACTGGTAGGTATTCCAGTAGTATCTCAGGGTGTTCTGGGCTACACTCCGACACGACTTGTACCGCTTTTGGGGTCTGACTTTTACCAACCCCCTAGGCCCGACATGCGATGCTCATAGACGAACGGACCGGACTGTACGGATATTGTCACTGACAGGCTCAGTAGGGTGTCAGGATTAGTTCGCTCATCGACGTCCCTTTTAGTCAATAGCTGGTGGCCCGTCACGTATTGGCTTATACCTCTAGCGTGCTAGTGGTTAAATCCACAGCCATAGTATTGACGAGTCTTTAGAGTCCACCACACTTTCAGTTACTCAAGCTTTCGGGCGAAACGCTGTAGAGGCCGTATGGAGATATGGCAGGGTTCGATCAGATACGTGCGGTATTGCACGGATCGTGATCGGACGGTTTTTACTAGCCGGCTTTGGCTTAAGCCGGATCTTAGTATTTGACAGTGTAGTTTTGTCTCTTTGCATTTGTATTTCGGTCGGAATACAAATGCGGGTGTGCATGCACAGTATCGGGGTTTTCCTGTAATTTATTATGGGACCAGTTTTCTGGGGTTGCCAGTTTGCATTCCGTTCCGGCCGGTTTTTCATTGTTCCTTCACGGCCGGACTTTTAGTTGGAGGGTGTTATTTGCAGTTTGCAAATAACATTTTGTGAGATGAGAGTTTATGATTGCACCATCACTTGCATTAATTGTGATAAGAGAGGGTATGGGTTTTTGATGTGATTTTGTGTTGGAAATTGGATATGGGCCGGCCACTGTTGGTGTATGGTGTGAGGTTTTAATTTTGTATAGTGGATTAATTTATTAGTGTGCTGGAATGATGGAGATGAGGGATTAATTTAATATTGATTGCTTTGAGCCCATATTGTGTGTGCTGGAGTTAAAAGGGGAGGTTGATGCATTAATTTAAAAAGGGGGCTACTTTGTGCTAGAGGGAGAGCTTGCTTCATGCTTTTCCAGTAAGCACACACAGCATCTGGCCGAGCTCATTTTTGAGGGCATGCTCATTTTCTCTTAGTATCCACCAATGAAAATCATTGTGCAAAATTCCTCCATCATGGCAACCATCCTAAACCCCAAAGAGACAACTTCATTACACATTCTGCATCAAATCTTGGGCACGTCGACTAGCCAGCTTCGTGCCCGAGTTGCCTCGGTATTGAGGTGGGAGCCCGTAAAAGATGCAGGCGATGTGGTGCCCTTCCGGCGAGGAGGCGAAGACCGGAGTTTGCGCCGGAGATCGGGACGACGACGAGAAGACCGGAGGACTCGGATCACTCGGTATATCTCTTCCCCTTCTTGTACTTTGCTAGATCTAGTTTAATGGCCCGATCCGGGGTTTAGTGCGCGGGGGTGCCGGTTTGCTAAGTTCGCAAAATTAAAGTTTATCACCGTTTCCGCATTTGGCCGTCGGATTGACGGCCGGGGCGCCGCCGTGCACTTACAGTGGTATCAGAGCCTTGCCATTAATTTCGTCTAGCTTCGTTTGATGTGTTTTTCAGTTCCGATCGACCAAAATTCCAAAAACCCAATTTTAGTTCACATCAGTTTTCTGTTAAAATTTTTTGGTGTCCAAAAATTTTTCAGGTTGCAAAAATGTGATGTACGTGAAAACCTAAGACAACTGCAGAAATCCGAGTCATTGATCTTTCATCAAGAGCGCGGAACCGCGGCCAATACCCACTTTGGGCCGCGGTTCCGCCGCAACATGAAAGGATCAATGGGCCAGGTTTTTCCAGTGGGCTTCTGGGTTAATTTTAGGGGTTTTGGAATATTAAATTTGGGCCCAGAATTTCTGTGAGTGCTACAGTATTGCTTTGGGGCCCACTTGTTAATTTTTGATCGATCGGATATTTTAAACACATTATTTCACAGTATTTACATTATATCTGCGACCGTGAATGTCACTCGATCGGTAAATCCGGTCTAACTGCTATAGCCCGGTTAGACTGATTTGCGAACGTGACTTTCACGTTGATGTTCTGTTTTTGCTGTGATGTTGCGGATCGGTCGTGGGGGATAGCCTGGATGCAATACTAGTACTGTGTTGTTGTATTATGTACATTTGATATTGCGGGGCGAGCGTCCGACATGTGGACTGCCGTCACTGCCTGTTTGTATTATTCTTTTGGGGCACGACCTAGTTGCGGTCGATGCACCCGTTGTATGTATATTTTACTTTCTGTACTAGGATTACCCCGCGGAGGAGTGCACGGATAGCCGGGTTCTGGAAGGCAACAAGCCCGCATCTCATGGCATTGGGACGGAGGGGGCTTCACTCTAGAATTGGCGGGCTATTCGCCGCACTCGTAGGGGGTACAGGTTGACCCAGGAGGGGTGCCCAAGTTACCGGATTCCGTGAAGTGCTGGGTGGTCCATTCACGGCGCTGAAGGGGGCTGCCTCGCTTCAGGTTTTGGCGGGTAACTTGCCGCGCCCGTAGGGGTCTAGGATTTCATTGCACAGGCTATCCATACGACCAGGGGAACGTCGGGTTTCAGTAGTGGCTCTGTGAAACCCGGGGATCCCAGATATCTGTATTGTTCTGTGATGCTGTACATTTCTGTGATGTTGCATTTCTTTTCACGCCTTGAGCGAAATATAATATATTGGTATATATATTAGTAGATGTTGTATATGTTTTACATACGCGCTAGTCCAGTCCCCGCTCTGTCGTTAGTTAGCTAACCTAACGGGTGATGACGGGACCCAGTGGCGAATGCGGATGGCATATACGTACATCAGTATATTTTCGTTTTTTGTGGTGTGATCAATTGATGGGACTGCATTGATTCGGATCAATGCAAGTTAAAACAAACCTATTCTGATGTTGTTGGAACACTTTTCAAAAAGGCTGTTATTGCAAGGACGTTCACTTTTGTTTTGCATCGTGGTATTCATTTGGAATATCCTGCTCCTCAGTCGAAGAGGCAAGGGCCGAGATCCCTTCACCGGGAGTGACCCCTTGGACAGAAGTTTGCGTCAGGGCATTAACTTCACTATAGCCGATTACTTTTGCTTTGCATCGTGATATTCAGTTGGAATATCCTGCACCTCATTCTACGAGGAAAGAGCCGAGATCCCTTCACCGGGAGTGACCTCTTTAGCAAAAGTTTTCGTCACTATATTTTCTAAAAGCTATCCGTTCCTTCAACGATATCAAGTTTATTACGTTAAAGGTTTTCGCCAGATACCATTCGTAGCCCTCCGTCGTTTCAGACGGGTAGCACGTAGTATTCATGCTATGTTTGTTGACCTTCGTCAAGGCATAGTGCATGGTAGCTGCTTGTTGCCTTTCTGCTGCATAGATAGATGTGTTGGTTTGGGACAGTCATATAGCCTTGTTGACCTTCGTCAAGGGCTTGTACGGGTGGGTTCAAATTAACCTGGACAATGACGGGTGGAACTTGACATGTGACTTATGATTTGTTGACCTTCGTCAAGGTCATAAGAGCATGGGGCAGAAATCACATCAGGAGTTTCAAAAGAACTGAAACTTGCCAGATATGCGCATACCTTCTGGAGTGTGATACCGTGAGCGGATTCCGTCACGTTATCATGCGATGATAGTTGGATCCCGATTCCTACTGATGAGTTGGTTTACTCCTCGGGTGACCCCGACTAATTCTTCTTTCAGGTTTGGAGGAGAATTTGAGGTACAGTGGGAGGTTTCCAGATTAGATAAATTGGTAACCATTCTGATCTAGGATAGAGTGCACGCTGAGTGTTTCTTTTCTCTCTCTCTCTGGCAGCGACCATTGACCCGACCCTAGACTATGACTCAGTGACCAAGTTGACCGAACCTTCTTAACACTGGCTTTTGGATTGTCAGAGTTGCAGACCTCATTGCCACTCCTACTTTTACCCTTTTCTCAGGGACACCCCGTATTACTACGAACGTCCACTTCCATTGGACAAAACCATCGTATGGTTATATACGAACTCGAAGGACTTCGAGGATGGTTTCCGGTTATGGAGAAAACGGATAGGACTATTCAGTTGTCTTTTTTTTTTACCTTCTCTCAGGCTGCGAGTACTCCTTGGTTTAGGAGTAGTACACCTATTACGCAAATTGGATAGTCTTCTTCCAAACCATAGGCTGGTGCCGACCGGTAGGGAATCAAGAAAACCAGTTAGCCTAAACGGTGTACAGAAGGTATTAAGTTCAGACAAAGGAAGGGATTAGTAAAAGGGCAAAGTAAATTGCGACTGCTATTCACGACCAAACCAAGTATTTCTTCGCCTATCCTAAATCGCCTTTGTATTTCTCCAGGACACTCCGTATCACTACGAAGATCCACAGTTTATTGGATACTCCATCGTATGGTTATATACGAACTCGAAAGGAACTTGTTCCAGTTCGGGGATGGATTCTGGTCCAGGAGAAATAGGAATAAGGTTTATTCGGTTGTCTTTTATCTTCACCTTCTCTCGCATTGCGAGTGCTCTTAGGACAAGGACAGTACACCCATTATGCTTATTGGATAGTCTTCTTCCAAACCATAGGCTGGTGCCGAACGGTAGGGAAGGAAGGAAACCATTTGGCCTAAGGGGTGTGCAGAAGGTAATGACTAAAGACATATAAAGGGATTTGGAGAAGTGGCAAAGAATTATACGGTTATAGTTGTGAATCTGGATAATGGTAGAGGCATTACTAGGAATACCAGGATACCCCACCGAAACATTTCAATGTTTCAGTTCAACTGTGTACTGTCAAAAGAAAACTGATTTCCCGATTAGACACTTGCTCCAGGGTATGTATTTACCAGGTTTGATTCTCACATCTGTATAGTTTTACAGATGATGAGTGGGAGCAAGTTATTGGGAATTGGGTGATCATCCTCATTATATCGGGATTCGTTGGAATTGGTGATATTTGAGGAAGTCACCTGGATTGTTTGCCGGTCGGCAAATATATGGTTTTGAATATCCGCTGTTGTGCACCAATTTCAAATTGATATATCTGTACGTCTATTTTCATAGAGTGAGATATACCTTTTGATATTATGTCGATGACATTTACCTATATCAGTGGATGGTTAGGTAAGGAGCATTAAACAGCGGTGTAATTCTTCTTAACCATAAGTACAGTTTTCAACCTACGACACACAGTGAAAGAGTTGTCAGACTCAGCGGACTTATACAGAGTATTGTATGTTGTCCAGTATCCATTAGGACAGAGGGGTTGGTCCTCATACTATATTATGTTTACTTTTAACTTCTCTAGTTCTTAGACATGTGTTTCGTAGAAACACAGGGTCTGAGTTTTGAGGAGTTATAGGTATTTAAATAGAGTAGAGAACCAGGTGTAGCAAGTATCGGGATTCTTCAAAGTGATCGAAGATATAGATACTTGTGTATGGTATTCAGTTGATAGTAATGGTAAAAAGAAATTGCTTCTCTTTCAAGTTACTCATAATTGGAAGAATTCCTAAGTTGAGTAACGCTGATCGGCCTCCTTCCATTTAGTTGACATGCACTGGAGATAGCTGCATGATTTGAATCTGGTTCAATTAAATCAGTGCCTCTGGTTCTATATTGTATATAGAACAGTTCATATCTTAACGTTGTTAAGGTACGGGGAGTTGTCCGGCTTATGATTAAAACCAGACACTGGACAACTCAAGGCACGTTTCTGTAATGGCTGTTTGTGGGTTGACCCAGGCTATGACGAGGGTTGACTTTCTACCATCTGGCAGATCAATAGAAATATTGTTCTAGACTCGCCATAGTTTTATTAAAAATGGATTTTTTCAAAAACAGTAGTGGGAGTATGGTAGAACTGGAAGTGATTCCAGAACCGCAAACGATTACTGAAGATTTGATAAGGAACCTAAAGATTCAATCTGATTTGACATTCCATTGGCCACTCCGCAGATAAGGTGGGTAACTTCAGGCACCCGAGAGGTACTCCGGTAGCCTCAAGGACGGTGACAGGGAAGTTCTTGTTTACCCACACTTGCCATTGTTGTTGTTCCAGGCTGCGAGACCCGGCAGGAGGATGAGTATAGCGTCGTTCTAAACTTGCTTTAGAAGTGCACGTCTATATGACTCTGCCAGAGGGTTGTCGTAGTCAGTGGGAGCAGCGGAAGCATTGGTGGACATCAGGCTTATGTCTATTTATAGACTAAAGCAGATGTAGCGGAGATAGATCATCTATTTCTGATGTGACAGTCATAAGTTTGACGTCATCAGAATAGGGGATGGATCTGTTGAGAAGGCAGTAGGAAGTGATATTCCTATACTACGATCGGTTATACTTTGGTCGTCACACAGTGGTTTCTCCACAAAGGATTTGGACATTATATCAGACATACTGGTTACTAGATCTATGGTTTTAGATCTAGATTTGGGTGGTTTCCTAATCTAGGTACTTAGACAGCATTCTAAGAGTATTTAGAATGGACGACTCCTGGCACGGTAGTATACCTGCAGGTAATGGAGTCACCCTCTCTAAAGGTGTCTTATAGACTAAAGTAGAGAGGGATGTGCATGATTGGCAGATCACTTGCTTAGGCAATTGAGTCAATCATGAGATGTCAAGTACCACACCAGATGTTGTTCTTGCACTAGATGCAATAAGTTGACATTGATCCAATCCTGGAGAAACAGCCGGAAGCAGTTTTAGAACATAAGTGAATGTTCTAGGGATATGATAACGACAGCCTCATTCGAGAGACAGTTATCATTCCAGGCTTCCAAGGTGACATGGACGACAAGGAGGTTGTCAGAGTTATAGTTTTCCTTCTGACGAGGGGCAGTATTTTGGACAGGTGTTCCAAGGCAATACTGAGGGTGGCATGGCGCAGGATACTGATTTAGTTCAGTTGACGATACAGTCTAAGAAGTTTGGATTTGGAGTTCATTTATGAGCTGGGTCCCATCAGACATCCAGACATTCTAGGACAGGTATCGCTCATTTCGGGAGATGGCTTTCTCCGCGAACTTGAGATATAGAGAGAGACATAGAAAGAAACATCAAGGCGGATCCACTCACTGAGGCTATTCCTCGAACGCAATTGTTTCACAAACGGATTTTGTGAGACTGACTAGTAGGGGAGTTGGGTGTTCGGTATCACACAGGCTGTGAGTATGCGACATCGCAATAATTAGCCTTGAGTGCAAGTGGGAGATTGTTGGAGATAGTGCTCTCAGAGTCAATTATTGGATCACAGGCACGTGATTGCAATGATTGAGGGAGGACCTATCCCGGTAGGACAGTCTTACTCGAGATGATAGTACGCTATCTGGTTTACCTTTATCATCGTGTACTGCTTTAAGTGACCTGACATGTCGCTATTGCACGTTGATAGAGCCCCTAGGATTCTTGCTTGACTGCCAGCAGTATGAGGGCGATCATATAAGTGAGAGCTGGAGTCTATAAGCACATCCTTAAAAGGTCCCTAGTCGTAGGAGTCTCGAGACAGGGCATCGATTCTCCAGAGTAGACTAGTGTATACAGTCGAGACCCCGACGAGGGGCGGTGGCCGGTCTCACAAGCCACGGGTGTCAGTTGGATCACCTAAGATGTATACAGGTGCTCATTGGGTTATGAGTACACTGGACAGGACTCGCCGGGAACATGCTAGTTGGTCTTATACCTGACGTCAGATAGCAGTTCCCAGGTGACATGTGTACAGGTTAGTTCATCGACCTGGGGATCGTCATTTGTCTCGTGTGAGTTCCCACTGTGCTTTGATTACTACCCTACCACGGCTCAAAGGAGTCGTGCAAACAGGTTTTAGTTGGGTACAGTCCCGAGCCACATGGAGGCAGTGAGCGGATCTTCGGGGGTTCGTCTCTCCCGGTATTGGGGGTGAGGTCGCGCTGTGTCTAGGAGAGCCATTACACGAAGACCTTGGCCAAGGCAGGAGATTTACTGGTAGGTATTCCAGTAGTATCTCAGGGTGTTCTGGGCTACACTCCGACACGACTTATACCGTTTTTGGGGTCTGACTTTTACCAACCCCCTAGGCCCGACATGCGATGCTCATAGACGAACGGACCGGACTGTACGGATATTGTCACTAACAGGCTCAGTAGGGTGTCAGGATGAGTTCGCTCATCGACGTCCCTTTTAGTCAATAGCTGGTGGCCCGTCACGTATTGGCTTATACCTCTGACGTGCTAGTGGTTAAATCCACAGCCATAGTATTGACGAGTCTTTAGAGTCCACCACACTTTCAGTTACTCAAGCTTTCGGGTGAAACGCTGTAGAGGCCGTATGGAGATATGGCAGGGTTCGATCAGATACGTGTGGTATTGCACGGATCGTGATCGGACGGTTTTTACTAGCCGGCTTTGGCTTAAGCCGGATCTTAGTATTTGACAGTGTAGTTTTGTCTCTTTGCATTTGTATTTCGGTCGGAATACAAATGCGGGTGTGCATGCACAGTATCGGGGTTTTCCTGTAATTTATTATGGGACCAGTTTTCTGGAATTGCCAGTTTGCATTCCGTTCCGGCCGGTTTTTCATTGTTCCTTCACGGCCGGACTTTTAGTTGGAGGGTGTTATTTGCAGTTTGCAAATAACATTTTGTGAGATGAGAGTTTATGATTGCACCATCACTTGCATTAATTGTGATAAGAGAGGGTATGGGTTTTTGATGTGATTTTGTGTTGGAAATTGGATATGGGTCGGCCACTGTTGGTGTATGGTGTGAGGTTTTAATTTTGTATAGTGGATTAATTTATTAGTGTGCTGGAATGATGGAGATGAAGGATTAATTTAATATTGATTGCTTTGAGCCCATATTGTGTGTGCTGGAGTTAAAAGGGGAGGTTGATGCATTAATTTAAAAAGGGGGCTACTTTGTGCTAGAGGGAGAGCTTGCTTCATGCTTTTCCAGTAAGCACACACAGCATCTGGCCGAGCTCATTTTTGAGGGCATGCTCATTTTCTCTTAGTATCCACCAATGAAAATCATTGTTCAAAATTCCTCCATCATGGCAACCATCCTAAACCCCAAAGAGACAACTTCATTACACATTCTGCAGCAAATCTTGGGCACGTCGACTAGCCAGCTTCGTGCCCGAGTTGCCTCGGTATTGAGGTGGGAGCCCGTAAAAGATGCAGGCGATGTGGTGCCCTTCCGGCGAGGAGGCGACGATCGGAGTTTGCGCAGGAGATCGGGACGACGACGAGAAGACCGGAGGACTCGGATCACTCGGTATATCTCTTCCCCTTCTTGTACTTTGCTAGATCTAGTTTAATGGCCCGATCCGGGGTTTAGTGCGCGGGGGTGCCGGTTTGCTAAGTTCGCAAAATTAAAGTTTATCACTGTTTCCGCATTTGGCCGTCGGATTGACGGCCGGGGCGCCGCCGTGCACTTACAATATCAATTAATAATATTAATAAAATGAAATTGTGTCATGGTTGGATTTTGTTGACTAGTTGACCATGGTTGACTTGTTGACCATGGTTGAAGGTTTGACCATCATCTGTACAAAAGAAAGATGCTTTTTGATTCTAGCAAAATTCATTTAATGTTTGAAATGATAATGGTCATTCCTAAACCTTCCATCAACTATTTCATTTTCATTATTATTATTAATTTGATAATTCTTTTTCTTTTGTGATATGGTTGCAAGAAAAGAAAAAGAGAGCTCATTCTATCATTTGGCTTCTCTCTCCTCACTTCATCTTCTTCTTCCTCTAGCTCAAGGAGAATCCTTCTCATGTGTTGAGAATCCCACTTCTTGAAAGAAAAACACCCCAAAGACACTCTCTACTCACTCTAGGGTCAAAGGTTTAGCAAGCCGAAAATTCTAGTTCTCTCAAAGTTCGAGAAAGAGCCCGAAGGTTGAACCCTCAGGTGGATCCATCTTTGACGGAAGAAGGCAACGAGGAAGAACCATCAACCTCTACAAGTTTTCAAGAAGAAGGAGTTCAAGTTAGGTATAACCTTTCATCCGAGTAGCTAACTCTCTTTAGCTTGTTTGCTAGTTTAGTTTAGAAAAGATCCCGACTTTGTTAGTCCATGTTGCCCCATGCGCTAAAAATTTGATTTTTATACCGTTTCCGCCTCCCCGTAAGAACCGGGGGTCGCAACGTGGACTTACAGACTCCTAAGTGTGTTTTTCCTTTGTGAGTCGTAAGGATCCCACAAAGGTTTGTTCTCCTCATGTATCGTGAGAACACACGAGTGGATTTCCGTCGTCCCCAGTTTAATGACTTAGAGGTCGACTGTTTCCAGTTTAACGACTTAAAGGTCATCTGTTTCCAGTTTAAAGACTTAGGGGTCTATGGTGCCCAGTTTAACGACTTAGCAGTCATCTGTTTCCAGTTTAACGACGTGGTGGTCATCTGTTTCCAGTTTAACGACTTAGAGGTCATCTATTTCCAGTTTAACGACATAGAGGTCATCTGTTTCCAGTTTAACGACTTAGTGGTCATCTGTTTCCAGTTTAACGACATAGAGGTCATCTGTTTCCAGTTTAGCGACGTGGTGGTCATCTGTTTCCAGTTTAAAGACTTAGAGGTCTACTGTTTCCAGTTTAACGACTTAGAGGTCTAATGTTTCCAGTTTAACGACTTAAAGGTCATCTGTTTCCAGTTTAACGACTTGGTGGTCATCTGTTTCCAGTTTAACGACTTGTTGGTCATCTGTTTCCAGTTTAGAGACTTAGAGGTCTACTGTTTCCAGTTTAATGACTTAGAGGTCATCTGTTTCCAGTTTAAAGACTTAGGGGTCTATTGTGCCCAGTTTAACGACTTAGCGGTCATCTGTTTCCAGTTTAAAGACTTAGTGGTCTTCTATTTCCAGTTTAAAGACTTAGAGGTCTAATGTTTCCAGTTTAACGTCTTAGAGGTCATCTGTTTCCATTTTAACGACTTGGTGGTCATCTGTTTCCAGTTTAACGACTTGGAGGTCATCTGTTTCCAGTTTAAAGACTTAGGGGTCTATTGATGGCGAGCTTGGAATTTTGGGGTAAACACTGAAGCAGAGGTGCCAGGAGCAATTCATCATTTGCCTACTCTTGTTGGCGGAGCGATGGCTTAGGAGACGGGTTTAGGTCCCTATCGCCTAAGGCTTTTCAATTTTATTGGCCGTGAGGGTCCCATAAAAGCATTTTCTCCCTGCGAGTCGTGAGGATCGCGCAGGTGTATTTTCTCCTTAGGAGTCGTGAGGACTCCTAAGTGTGTTTCTCCTTTGTGAGTCGTAAGGATCCCACAAAGGTTTGTTCTCCTCATGTATCGTGAGGACACATGAGTGGTGTAAGTCCATGTCATGCACCCCACGAACTTGCGGGAAGGCGGAATATATGAAAAACGATTATCAAATCTTCGTAACACGGACTTGAGCGCATGAATCGTTTCTAAACCATTGCTAACTAACTATTAGAGGTTTAACTACTCGGATACGAAGTTATACCTCATGTTACTTGTCCTTCGGGTCTTCATCGCGGTCCTCCACTCCTCGTAGGCTCCTTGGAACATCGGCACCTCAACGGCCTCCTCGAGTCAAAGACGATCCACCCGAGAGCTCCTACGCCAAGCTTGATCTCTAACTTGAGATAACTAGGTTGCTCAAAGTGCTAATCTAAGCTACCTAGGGGATATAGAGTGAGGTTATGGAAGTATTAGTCTAGCTAACCCTTGATCTCAACACATGAGAGGTTAGGGTTAGGGTTTGAAGAGAGAGTGAGCTTGAGGAGAGAGAAGGTGAAGATGATAATGAGAATGAATAATGAACTCATATGAATATAACAACCATAACAATTAATCAAATAAATAATATAAATGATTAATCATCATGGTTGATGCATTCACCTTTGTGTGATTCATCATATGACTCATTAACTCATTAATGAATCATTTAATGCTAAGGATGAATCACACAAATGAGTCATTAAGCATTTAATGCTCATGACACCTTAACCCCTTAGTCACCACTCTTCTAGAAGCTTCCCGACAAATTATGAGAACGCCCCTCCAATCCGTGAAAACACGGAAATACTTTAGACTGTATAAATCCAATAACCCGATACTAGAATCTGGCTTAAACCAAAGCCGGCTAGTATAAACTGTCCGAAAAGTCGTATCCGAACCCTTGTCGTAAAACCATACGACCTCTATATCGTTTCGCCTGGAGCAGGGAAACTCTCTGTGTGGGACTCTAAAGACTCGACACTACGCTGGCAGTGGGTTTAACCACAGACCGCAAGCGGCACTAGCTGTACGTAACGGTCCCCAGGTAAATATTGATAAGAAGGCCGATGAGGAAAACCATCCGAACCCCTACTGAGCCTGATGTGACAATCTACGTACAGTCCGGTCTGTTCGTCTAAGACTATCGCATATCAAGCCTAGGGGCGGCAAGCGTCAGTCCCCTAATAGCTGTATAAGTCGTGTCGGAGCGAAGCCCATTACACCATGAGAAGCTACTGGAACCTACCAGTATATCTCGCTTGCCCTGGCCAGGGAATTTGCGTAATGTCTCTCTGACATAGCGCGATATCAACTCCCAATACCGGGAGAGACGAATCATGTCTAACCGCCACTGCCTCCAAGTGCTCGGGACTGCACCCAACTGCTACCTGTTTGCACGACTCCTTTGAGCCGTGGTAGGGTAGCAATCTAAGAACAGTGGGACACACTCGAGGCGAAGTAGCAGTGTCAAGTCTGCGGACTATGCTGTACTCATGTCACCTGGGAACTGTTAACTGACGATGGGTATAATACCAACCAATCAGTTCCCCGGCGAGTCATGTCCGGTATACCCGTAACCTAACGAGCACCTGTACACTATCTCCAGTACGACATACTGATGGCTGTGGGACAGACCATCTCCCCAACTGGGATGAGAAGCGTACACACTTAGTCTACTCCGGAATATCGATGCCCTATCTCGATAATCCAATGACCAGGGACCTGTATAGGATGTTGCTTACAGACTACCCAACCCCCACTAGTGTGACTGCCATCACAACGCTGGTAATCAAGCAAAGATCCTATGGGCTCTACTAATATGTATAAGTGATATGTTACAAGAAACATATGCACATATTAAAGTAGACACAAACCAAGTAGCATACTACCATTTTTAGCAAGACTGTTATATACAACTGTGAATATCCCAAGCTTCCATTAAGTAATATACAACCTAGTATGATACAATAATGGCCCCTAGGGCATATACACTAACAATCTCCCACTTGCACTAGGGCCATGAGCTGGCATATCGTAGACCTATCATCTCGAATAGCCTCTCGAACTGCGTCTGAGGAAGGGCCTTTATGAATGGATCAGCAATGTTATTCTCCGTCTCTACTCTCTTTACCTCGATCTCCCGGCGATCTACGATCTCCCTGATCAGGTGATACCGCCTTAAGATGTGTCTGGACTTCTGATGGGACCTGGGTTCCTCACTAAAGCTATAGCGCCGTTGTTGTCATAATACAGAGGTATTGGATCAACACTGGTAGGAACCACCTGAAGTTCTGTGAGGACTTCTTCATCCAGACTGCTTCTTTTGCGGCATCGCAAGCAGCAATGTACTCCGCTTCCATTGTTGAGTCAGCAACGGTCTCCTGCTTGGAACTCTTCCAACAGACCGCCCCTCCATTGAGGGTAAAGACATAACCCGACATGGATTTGGAGTCATCCTTGTCACTCTGGAAGCCGGAGTCGGCAAAGGCCTCCATCTGGAGATCTTTTCCGCCATACACCAAGAACATATCTTTAGTCCTCCTCAGGTACTTGAGGATGTTCTTCACTGCTATCCAGTACTTCTCCCATGGGTTTGCTTGATACCGGCTTATTACGCTCAATGTGTATGCTACATCTGGTCTGGTACACAGCATCGCATACATTATAGAGCCTACCGCAGAAGCGTAGGGTATAATCGACATGCGATCCCTTTCCAAATCAGTCTTGGGAGACATCTCTTTGGAGAGGGTGATTCCGTGACAAGCTGGTAGGTTACCACGCTTAAAATCATCCATACTGAATCTCTTCACTATGGTGTCTATGTACCTGGACTGTGAAAGTCCCAACATCCTCTTTGATCTATCACGACAGATCCGGATCCCCAGAATGTAGGTGGCATCACCCAGGTCTTTCATGGAGAATTTATGTGACAAGAATCTTTTGACTGACTGTAACATAGGAATATCATTTCCTATTAGGAGAATGTCATCCGCGTACAAGACGAGAAATACTACAGCTCTCCCTACAATCTTACTGTATATGAAAGGTTCATCTGGATTTTTGATAAAGTCAAATTCTTTGACAACATCATCAAAACAGATGTTCCAACTCCGCGATGCCTGCTTTAGTCCATAAATGGACTTAAGCAGCTTGCATACTTTACCGCTGCTCCCACTCTGAATGAATCCCTCTGGCTGATCCATATAGACGCTCTCTTCCAAATTTCCATTTAGAAAGGCCGTCTTTACGTCCATCTGCCAGATTTCATAATCGTGGAAGGCAGCAATAGCAAGAAGGACCCGAATAGATTTAAGCATAGCCACTGGAGAAAAGGTTTCGTCATAGTCCAAACCAGGCCTTTGACGGAAACCCTTTGCAACAAGTCTAGCCTTATAGGTTTCAACCTGTCTATCTACACCAATCTTCTTTTTGAAGATCCATTTGCATCCTACGGGTTTTACCCCATCTGGAGCAACGTCCAAAGTCCATACTTTGTTAGTGTACATGGACTCCATTTCGGTCCGCATTGCATCCAGCCATTTTACTGAGTCACCGCTCTGAATGGCTTGCTGGAAGCTAGTAGGGTCATCTTCATCAATGACACAATCCTCTCTATCCCCATCTACGAGAAAACCGTAGTATCTCTCAGGCGGATGAGATGACCTACTACTTCTGCGGAGTGGCGTTGGGATGTCCTGTTCTTCTTGAACTTCTGGTTCTACCAAACTTTCAGTAGTAGTTTGTGTTTCTGAAATTTCTTCCAGTTCTATTTCGCTCCCACTAGTTTCCTTTTCTAAAAACTGATATTCTAGAAAATGGGTATTACGAGAACCAAAAACCTTTTGTTCCTCTGCGTAATAGAATAGATATCCCCTGGAGTTCTTTGGATATCCCACAAAATTACATTGTACTGATCGTGTCTCGAGTTTGTCCGCATGCTGCTTTTTAACATAAGCCGGACATCCCTAAATCTTTAGATACTGAAGATAGGGTTTCTTCCCACTCCCCATCTGATATGGTGTGGTAGGCACAGTCTTGGTGGGAACCTGGTTCAAAAGATATGCAGCTGATTCTAGTGCATATCCCCAGAATGATCGCAGCAACTCAGCGTTACTCATCATGGAACGAACCATATCCAATAGGGTTCGGTTCCGTCTCTCCGATACACCGTTATGTTGTGGTGTGTATGGAGGAGTAAGTTGAGAGAGAATTCCATTTTCTTTTAAGTAACCCAGGAACTCGGCACTTAAGTATTCACCACCTCGATCAGATCTCAGTGTCTTTATACTTTTGCCTGTTTGTTTTTCCACTTCATTCTTGTATTCTTGGAATTTCTTAAAGGCCTCGGATTATGCTTCATTAAGAAGACATATCCATACCTAGAGAAATCATCCGTAAAAGTAATGAAGTAGGAATAACCACCTCGCGCATGTGTAGACATTGGACCGCACACGTCACTGTGTACGAGTCCTAAGAGCTCGCTTGCTCTTACTCCGTGTCCAGTGAACGGAGTCTTTTTCATCTTTCCTTTGAGACAAGATTCACAAGTAGCATAAGATTGATATTCGAACGGATTCAAATATCCTTCTTTATTTAACTTATTCAACCTTCTCTCATTGATGTGACCAAGTCTACAATGCCATAAGAAAGCCTGATTTATTTCTGGAGACTTTCTTTTAAGTGTGTTCTGGACATTGAAAACCTGAGCTTGACTTAATACGTATATACCGTTATCTAATGTACCAGACCCAATCAGAACTTGATTTAGGTGGATGTTAACTACATCGCTTAAGAATGTAAAATCATATCCCTCTCTCGAAAGTGAGGATACTGATATGATATTACAAGTCATACTAGGTACATATAAACAGTTATGTAAAATCAATATATGCCCACTTGTCAAACCTAGGCGATATTCTCCTACGGATTCAGCGTTCACTGTCATTCCGTTTGCAACTCTGAGAGACCAATCACCTACCTTTATAACTCTACTGTTTCTCAAAGAATGTAATGAATTACAGATATGAGATCCTGCTCCGGTATCTAGTACCCAGGAAGTAGAGTTTATTGACATACGGTCTTCAATTACAAATACACTTGAGGCTGAAGCCACAACATGCTTCGTATCCGGGCTACTGGCTTCAAAAGCCCTGCAATCTTTCTGCCTATGCCCAATCTCATAACAATAGGAACGTCCCTCTTTTACTATATCCAGTCCCGAAACTTTTGCCTTTCTCTTTCCTTCTACTTCCCTGGTTTCCTTCAGGATAGAAGGTAGAGACTGTAGAATCAAGTCAGTATCTGACCCGTTTCCCAACGTAGTCTGCAGGTCCTGGAGCTCATCAATATAGCTAGTCATTGTAAGGACGTTGTCCCCTACAGATGACCCGTCAGCCAACCTCGCTTGAATTAATTCGTTCGAGGTCTCATATCTTGCGATATGAGATTGCTCTCCATATAAATCTTTGTTATGGAGAAAGATGGAAACTAAGTCCATCTTCTCGTGCTGCTTCTGGTATACACCATCAACTGAAGCTAACACGAGGCACTTGGCTTTCGCTTTATCTTTTTCCCTTGTCTGACGGATATCCATATCCACGACAGTGGAAACTGGACCTGGGACGGCGGGATCTTGAGTAGTAATAGGGTGGTCCAGCTTGTCATAGGCAATGGACATCTGGACAGACTTCTGCCAGTCATATAAGTAAGATTCAGTCAATTTGTTATCTAGATGTAACCTATGTGTGGTCACAAGGTCGCTGCAATTTAAGAGAGAGAAGAAAATACTATTAGCATGATACTCTTGCAAGTTTAGAGTGGTTTTTAATTTATCTAAACAGGATGGCTCCCACTGTTTCTCGAATCCCTCCTCAAACCATAAAAGAAGAATTAGCCAGGACCATTCTCACCGTACAATTCTTGCTTAACCATTCAGCCAGGTCAGTGTCGATACTTCGAGGGAGGTTTTCCAACGCTTTCGCGAAGTTCCTTTATTAAATAACCACTTTTCTCTGGGGGCGTAACCCCGCTGACACCTTTCTAGGCACCTACTTGGTTTATAGCATTGATCGTTAAGTGACGAATCTCCTAATAAGTAACTTGTACTCACAGTAGGATCGGGATCCAAAATATCAACGTATGATAATGTTGAAGGAATCCTACCAACATTCATCAAACTCCAAAATGGTATGCTCTCTGCAAATTTCAGTTTCTTTAGAAATTCCTGATATAGATTTTTGCCCCATGCTCTTATGACTTTGACTAAGGGCCAAATATGTCATAAGTCACATGTCAAGTTCTACCCATCATTATCCAGGTTAATTTGAACCCACCCGTATATACTCTTGACTAAGGGCCAAGAAAAGTAATACGACTATCCCAAACCAACGCATCTATCTATGCAACAAATGAATACCCCAGCAGCTACCAAACACTATGTTTTGACTAAGGGCCAAATATACATAGCTTGAATACTAC